>CM068966.1:30633588-30652746 GCA_035128595.1 Eptatretus atami | reverse complement strand
GTTTGAGAGCCAAGAGAGTTTGGTGAGCAGGGCAGGGTGCCAGACCGTGTCAAAGCACGTGACATGTCAAGGGATATGCTCTGATTTCATGTCCGGCATTGAGGACCTCCATCCATTGTTTTGAGAGAGTAGAAGCAGCATATCCAGGGTAGAGTGACCTGGTCTGAAACCAAATTGATGATCAGAAATCAAGCCATTGGAAAAGAGGAAGGATTTAATGTCTGAAGCAATGATGGATTCCATAACCTTGCTGATTGGAGAGGCCGATTTGTTTGTAGTTGCAGGGATCTGTTTTTGTACCTTTTTATGCAGGGCGGTAATTTTGCCGATTTCCAAGCAGATGGCAGATGACTTGAGCAAAAAGAGGGGTGAATAGAACAGAGAGGAGGAGCAAGAGCAGAGGAGAGGTTTTTAGGAGACGTGGGCTGATGCTGTCTGGACCGGTTGCAGAATCTGAGTCGAGGTTTGACAGCAAGCTTTCCACCTGTCAGGAGAAAATGACACATAGTCCAGGGACAGTTGGGTGCGACTGGGTAAGGTGGGTACAGAAAGCCATGGGTTTTGGACACAAGATTTCGATGTAAACACCGGGTTTAGGCATTCATCCTTTTCACGTGTGGAATCAGCAGTGTGGCCATATGAAGTAAGGGAGGGATGGAGGGGAACATACACCAGAAACAGATTTGATTAGAGCCACCAGGATTTGGAGGAGAGAGAGAGGTTTGAGAGTTCAGACTTGAGCTTAGAAAGATGTTGTTTTCTGCGCTTCCTGAGGGTAGATACACACTTCTTCCGAGCTTTATGGAAGGTACTGAGATCACCCTCAGTGGGTTTGCTTTCCATGAAGCAAAGGAAGTTGTTTCAGGACAACTGCCTCGCCACAAGCTTCAGTGACATGGGCGGGATGAAGGGTAGGACAACTGAAGACGAGAGGGATAAATCTGTGCATGAGGGAGAGCAAGTTTCTTTGAAAGAATTCCCAGGATGAGTTGATGTTGGAGAAAGTAGCGATATGAGAAGTCGAGAAGTTTGATGGCTGCTTGGAGACCCTGCCAGTCGGCTTGAGTGAAATGCCAGACTCGACGGCGCTGAGGTGGTTCTCTGATAACAGCCAGAGAGATGTCCACTTTGACAAGCACGTGGTCAGAACAGCAGCAGTATTTTCAGGGAAATTTTCTCAAAATCAGATCCAGAAGAGATAGAGTACCATTGGTTAGATTCGGTCAGGTAAGTTGACCGATTGAGTCAGTCCCAATGAGTCGCAGAAAGCTTTGCTGAAGTGCCATGACAGGTGAGGGAGGTACCCACACCTAGCCAACTGGCATGATGACAATTGAAGTCAGCACATATGAGGAAGAGAGTTTGGATAAGAAGATAGAAGTTGGTACATGTTTTTGGATAGTGAGTGTAAATGGAGTCATCACTTTGGTGGACGGTTCAGTACACATATAAACATGAGGTGGGAGTAGAGGAGAAGTCGTAGCCAGAGGTATTCCTGGGGGTATGGAGAGTGAGGAATAGAGTATTTGATGAAGAGAGCAACTCCTCCACCAGGACGAGCTCAGGTCTGTCATACCGGAGGAGGGAGTAACCAGGGAGAGATTTTGAGAGTCAGAGATGTCTTGAGGGAGGAAAGTTTATTGGCAGATTATGTCTGGTTTGTCAGTGGCAACCTGTATGGAAAGATCTGTAAGGTTTGAGTGAAGGCCCGGATATTTGAGGTCCACACTGTTAATGAAGAGGGAGGGAGGAGGCTTTGGGTGCAGGGATGGGAGGGGAGGGAGAGGTAGGACAAGGGAGGAGGGGGAGGTAAGGAGAGTTGTTGAGTGCGGGGGATTGCAGAATAGCTATGGGAGAATCTTAAAAAAGCCATCCTCCGGATGAGGAGGAGAAAATGATCTGTGGTGCTGGGAAAGAAGGGGGGGCAAGAGAGGGAGCAGAAGGCAGTTGAGGATTTGAGGAGGTGGAGTGATGAGATGGAGGTGAAAGGCAGGGGAAGGAGGCAGCTTTGTGGATGAGAGGGGAGGCAACTTTGAGAAGGGTGAGTGAGGGGGGTGAATGGTGGGAGAAGGTGAGGGGAGGGGATTGAGGGAGAAAGGTGAGGGGGAGTTTTGAGAAAGGTGAGAGGGAGGCTTTGAGGGAGGGGAGAGTTGGCACTGAAGTTGGAAAAAAAGAGAATGGTTGATGGAGAGCGAACATGCATTGCAAACTGGGTTTTTAAAATAATTTTTAGGTCAGAGATATGATGAAAGACATTTCTTGATGGATGCAATAAAAGCGAATGAAGTGAATGAAGAAGAATGGAGAGAAGAAACGCTGTCACAGTTGGATTTTTTCGGCAAGGTATGAATGAAAGGTTGAATTGAGAGCAGTCTGTTTAAATAGAAGAAGAGTAGTAAATTATGATACAGTAATGAGTACCACACATATAAAAGAGGAAGATGAAGCATTAAAAGAGCTCGTTTTTATTTTTGAAATTTTTTTTGAGAGAGTTTTCATCAGATCAGGTAATGGAAATGTTGTAAAAAAATTGTGATGTGAATGGTGAATTTGGATCGGTAAAAGCAGGGGGTGGAAACAGATCACGTGGTTTCGGGAGAAGCACGTGGCTGTGGGAGGTGTATAGTCAAAAGTGAATTTATATCTATCTATAATTCCAGCAATGTGTGTGTGTGGTGTTGTGTTGTGTGTTGTGTGTGGTGTCGTGTGTTGTGTGTGTGTGTGTGTGTGTGTGTGTCTGTGACCGCTGTTTCTCGACAACCACTGGTCCATCTAATTGAAACTTGCCAGATATATTGCTGGGACCTGAGGATGTGCCTTTTCAAGGTTTGATATTAATCGGACAAGTGCTTCCGAAGTTATGGCCATTTATTTACCAAACCAATGACAAGACACGTTTTTGCATGGGCGTGGCCGATGGGGAGGGGAAGCTCAGTCGCGTTCCCCATTACGTTACAACGTACGGGCTTCCGGAGAGTGATGACTTCGTGTATTCTAATAATTTCTCGATTTCTTATGCGCATTTATAGATAAACACAATGCCCCAAGTTATGATCGTTTTCATATTAACGGTGCATAAATTTCGGTAACATCAGAGTGCTGGTATGCTCCGAACCAGGAAGTAAATTTTTTCTCTCTTCTCTTCTCTTTTTGTTTTTCCTTGCCACAACATTGCAAAAGGTAAAATACGTTGGCGCTAATTGAATAATTGGCCATTAAAACCTAAATTGCGAATAATCGTAACTGTGATATGCGAACTTCGGGCCACGCACGTACGGGCACGCGAGAGCGAAGAAACGGCCTGTGTGGTTGTTGTTTCTTGCTCGCGGTTGGAATATTTATTTATTCTTTTTTTTTTTTTACGGGCACGTACTAGTATTTTAAATAAGGATTGAGTAACATTCGGAAAAGGGAAGATAGAAGTAAAAATTACCCCGTGTGGGGTGACGGTCATCTCTATAATACCACAAGTTATCAATGTTCAGTTATGACTGAAGACTACTGCGCAGTTTGGTTAAAGATGACTCAGCATTTTTGGCCGCGCGCGCACGAAATTATTATTTGAAAATAAATGCCGACGTTTACATTTCGGGTTTTGAAACTTTTGCACTTTCGGCGGAAAATGTATAATATACAAGGTCAGCTGCTATGCAATGACACCATTCACTAACTTTTACCATGCCCAGTAGAGAATAGTTGTTGCGGCTGTGGAAATTCGCATTACACCATCCAGGTCCCGTAGGTGAGATATATTTCTTAAGTACATGTGTAGTTAGCCCAAACCCGTTGTATAGAGGGAATTAATGTGATTCATTCGGGCTGCGATCCTTTGAGTTAGGCGTTTTTCTGTTCTGCTTTATTTCGAAACAACCACACTTCAACGTCAACAACGCCAACCAACAACAACAACGCTAACCACGCCACCACTCTAACAACGCCGGCACCGCCACCCTCACAACCACGCCACCATCTCAACCACGCTACCCACAGCAACGAACGCCATCCTCAGCGGTCTACGAACGACGGTTTGCGCGCTGAAGCCGTCGAACGGCTTCGCCTCGCCCCCCACAAGACGCAGGTGGGAGGAACGAGGGAACGCCCCCCTTCTCGAAGCGCCTCGAAGGAGGGTGGAGCCGAGAACGGGGCGGGGCGCCGGGCGTATAAGACGCGGAGGCGGCTGAGGCTGAGCTCTCTCCTCTTCGTCGTCGATGCTTCTGCTCTCTCCGGGTTCGTTGATTTTTTTCTTCTGGTCGGCGCTCGCTCGTCCTGCTGCTCCGGGTTCGGCGTGAGCTCTCCCTGTCGTCGGTGCTCGGTCCAAGGCGTCGAGGGCCGGTAGGCGCGAGGCGCGCCGGAGAGGCCTCGCCGACCACGCTCGAGCGGGGAGTCACGGCAGAGGACGGTCGCCGAGGACTCAACACCGCAGGGAAGTCGACTTCCAATTCTTTTGGGTTCTGTGTGAACGTGTGTGTGTCGGCGCCAAGTCCGTGAAGTAGTATTGTTTTAAGTGGTCCGTGTGTCGCGTTATTCGGTAGTAGCTCTGCGTTCTTTTGTTTTCTGTTTGATATATGTGCATTTCTTTAATTATTATTGTTGCTATAAATATGTGCTATACGTGTGCTTTGTGTCCGTCTGTGTAAATAAATGCGTCCTTGTTGAATTCTTCCCCCGTGTCGCTGCGTCCTTCCTTCGTTGGGTCTCCATCTTGTTTCATGTAAAGGGTTCGTCGTGGGCTAATCCGCCCGATAATTAATCTGAACCGTCAAGGCCGACGATACACACGCTCGGTTATCCCGTTAGCCCGGAACGAGCCGCTTAGGCGGATCGTGTCCGAAGTCGGCCTGTGGCGAGGTACAATCCCTCGTAGGTTACCGCGCGGGTACTTAGGTATATCGACTTTCGGCGATTCACCCTATTCCGCGCGGGTAGAATGCGGACTGGGTTGTGGTGAGTCCGAAAGGTCCACCCGTGACTGGATCCCGGCGTTAGCCGGGAGGGTCACGACTGAATTGTCCGTCCGGTGGGCGAGGCGGTCGCGATTCGAGTCACGTGGCCGATCGCACGCCGACGGGCGCGAATTCGCAACACTGGTGTCAGGAGTGGGATTCTAATCCCTCCCGTCTCCAAGCTAAATTCACAGGGAATCGGTCCAGGGTGAGGGAGCGACCCCCGATTCCCTCTAAATTACGAGCGATTAAATTAACCCCTTACGTGTGGAATAAGATGGCGTCTCAAGGCGAGCGGGAGCCGGGTAATAGAAATGGATGTAGAGTGTTTAGAATCCATGGGCCAGGATGTAGGCCCGAGCAGGAAATGGTTGTGCAGGAACACGAACCCCCCAACTGAACCCAGGGCCCGAAATGGTGCGCGGCGGCCGCGGTGTATAACACCTCCCCTCCCCCTCTCCACCAAAACCCCCCGAGCCTTGTTCGAACGAGTACACTCGACAGGATTCTGCAGGCAATAACAGAGATGCAAAGAAACGCAAATGAAATGAACGGCAAAATGGATGGAATGAACGAAAAAATGGAAGGAATGAATAACGAATTGAACGAAAAAAATGGATGGAAACGCACTCAAAATGGAAACAAACAAAAACGAAATGAAGGAAGAAATAAAAGAAATGCGGTGAAACGCAGCAAATAGGCCAATGCCTGCAGGCGGCATGAAAACAACAGCGAAGTGCGTAATGGCGACGCCACGTGTGGGAGCGAACGAGCTGGGAGGGGGTGCAATGGTTGTCAGCCCGCGGTGAAAGCGGGTGAGAAAAAATAATTCGGGAGACGTGTTGGGCGAGAAGTATGAGGGTGACGGAAAAAGTGACTGTAACCGAGAGGGAAAAAATGGATTGGGGTGACGAAGTCGTGCACGAAGGAAATAAAAATGGTGGAGTGTGAGAAAAGACTTCAAGACATGACGAAGAGAGTGATAAGCTGGGACGGGAGGTTAAAACGGAGACAGAGGAACTGGGAAGACGGATAGACAACCACAAGGGCAAGCCGGAAAGAACAGTTAGAAGCCAAAGCAAGGTCGGAGTGTGCGGAGATGAGAAAAAGAATTAGAGAAGAAAACTGAGTTACAGAAAACACCAGAACAAAGAGACGGAATTACAAGACGAACTGAAGATGTTAAAAGAGGAAAGCGAAGAGAACACAGAGAATGAAACGTTAAGGAGCCACACTGAGCAGATTGAACAATTAGAAGCCAAAGCAAGTTGGAGTGTGCGGAGATGAGAAAGGAATTGGAAAAGAAAGCTTCTGAGTTACAAAAACGAGCTGAGGATGTTGAAGAGAAAGAACGAGAACGGAGAATGAAACGTTAAGGAAACACTGTACAAATCGAACAGCTGGAGCGAAGGCCAGATTAAAGAATGAGATGCAAGAAAGAGTAGGATGGAAGAACGAATTGAGACAGAAGAAGGAAATCGAATGGAAGGAAACCACGAGATTGCAGAATGAGGAACAAGAAAGAGTCCTGAAAGAACAAGGATTACGACAGGAGAACGAAGTCAGTCAGTTGAAAGAAATAACGAGATTGCAGAACGAGGAACAAGAAAGACAGTGGAATAAAAACTGAAAGAGTATGAATTGAAATTGAACGACAAAACGAAAAAATAGGTTGGAATACGAGGAGAAGTTGAAGGAGCAAGGAATGAAGCAGAAGGAGAAAAATCAGGAGATTGAAGGACACACGAGATTGGTAGGAGGAAGAACGAAGAGCGACAATGGGATAGAAACAAAAAGAACATGAAGCCGAGGTTACCAATTGAAAGAAAAGGCAAGGCTGGAGTGCGAAGAGGTAGACAAAGAACAGCGAATGAAACACAAAAAAGGAAATTAACCACATGAAGAAAACCATGAAACTGCAGAAGGAAAGACAGGAGAGGAAACAAGGAAGATAATGAGACAGCAGCAACTGAAAAACACAAGAAGGAGATTACCAAATGAAGCAAACCATGAAACTGAGGGAAGGACAGGAGAGGAAGCAAGGAAGGGTAATGAGAGAACAGCGAATGAAACACAGGAAGGAAATGAGCCAATTGAGAGAACGATGAGATTGGAAAATGAGGAGCATGAGGAAGAGTGGAGAGAAAACAAAAACTATACGAGTTTGAAATTAATGAACTGAAGGAGAGATAAAATTGAAATCAGAGGATGGGAAAACTCCAGAAAACAGAAACTAATAGATGTATAGAGACCAGGGAGGTAGAGAAAAATAGAGGAGAGACTGCATGATAACTGCGGGGTTAAAGGAACAGAACAACACACACAAAGTAGTGCGAGGATAATGGGGTGAGCTCGCGGACTGGGTAGAGACCCGGTGTGAGCAGCTGGATGGCCGCCTCCAGGAACGAGGGGAGGAAGTTATGCCCCCTTGAGGCGAATCACGACCAGGTGGGTTCGGTCGTGCCAAAGCGGGTTGAAGGGACGAGTGCTGTGGATAGGTGCACGTGCAGCTTGGGGGTATAGAGGCCCCGGGACAACCCTTGTGGGGACACGAATCCCCAGTGTGGTTGTGCAGGGGTGTGTTTGCGAGTGTGCGGAGATGCGTGCTTTTCCGGCACGCATTGGTTGTGAGCGAGACCCGCTGGGCAGGTGAAAGGTTGGGTTGAGTGAGGGGTCCGTGTGAGGGAGACCGTGTGTGTGTGAGGTCTCTGTATGAGAGGAGATGTCGGTCGGCATGCGTGAGCATGCAGCCGCGTCTCCCGGTGTGAATGTGATGTGTTGGAGTGGAGTCTTGGCGTCGTGACACGCAGGTGTGCGTGGGTGGAACGGAGACGACGGCGACAGAGGGACAAAAGCCGGGTAGCGGCCGTAGCTTTGTGGGGACCGTTGGCCGGGTTCACCAGCAGCGAGCGCGAGTCCGTGCTGTGCAACGCACGAGACCCCCACGTGCTCGCTTGCGGAGTGAAGGCCCGGTCCGGAAACGCCAGCGGTGGATTTGCCGATCCCGCGGACGGACAAAGGTTAGGCAGGATTACGGATTTGGACCGGATGGGTTCTCCACGCGAGCGTGTGTTAGGCTCCAACGGGCAGAGCACATGTTGTTCGTGTGGGAAGCCCCTCGGAGTGCGAGGGTTGCTTTTGGGGTGCGCAGGGTGACGTCATGGCTGCACGTGGGGTTGGAATCCGGCAGGAGGGTGAATCCCTGCCGGATGGTACCGTCCAAGAGGGACGAGGTACGCGTGCAGCTGCATGACGTCACGGGGCAAGGTGCAAAGGATGCGCGAGCTGCGAGTTGCCGCGCTGGTGCTGCGCATAATTGGAAAATCAAAATAACAAAAAGCAAGCCTCGCTTTCGGGTGAACAGGATTTCCCGGGTAAGGGGTGGAAGACGCCCTTACCTGGGCACAGGATAACACTAGTTAGGGGGAAGGGTTAGCTTAGCTAGACCGGCTCCATGGGCAGGGGTAAGTCCTCATGGAGTCCGTGGAATGGATTAGTTGGAGGGATTGTAGTCAGATTTAGGATGGGAGATGATTTTGAGGATTTTGGAGACAGTGACAGACTTTGAGTGTGTAGAGGGGACGTAGCTTAGCTACGTAGTGTTAAAAGGAACGTGCTATTAGTTTAAGGGACGACGTGGGAGCACGAGGTAGTTAGGGGATGTAGTGAGCAGGATGGCAGAGATTCAGCGATGTGTGTGTTGGGAGTTGTGTGGAGACATGTTGAGTGAGTGAGGCCAGCGGGTCTGTGTGAGTGGAGCGAATGTGGGAATGCATGGTGCGATGAGTGATTGGGGGAGGAGTGACTCCCGCCCAAGGGACCCCGGGTCAGTGTAGAGTGAGTTAGTGGGTTAGTTAAATTGAAAAATGGAGGTCGTTTTGTGTTGGTGGGGAAGTAGGCTCGAAACCCGTTTGGAGGGGTGCAGGAGCCCTGTTGACGGGCTGGAGCGTGGCTGCGAACGGTGAGTATCGCTGAGTGGGTACCCCGGGCACCGGGCTAGTCGGCCGTGGTAGGCCAAGGGCCCATGGGGGGCCGGGTTAGCGTAGTGGGCACGGGTGCGCCCGCTTGGTGCGGGGGGCCCGGAGCGCCGTTAGCCGCGTGGGCAGTGTCGTGGCACGGGTGACCCTCGGAAAGGGGCCCGGGCGCCAGCCTGCCACGTGTGCGTTCAGGGGAGTTGCCATGGGGCACTCCCCGGTGTTTAGGGAGCTGGTAGGTCGGAGGCAGTGTAGTGCCCGGGGTGCCATGTAGGGGATTCGGCAGAGGGTCGTGCCTGCCAAAGGGAGCCACGCGTCCCAGCCATGAGACCGTGCAAGGGCACGAGGGAAAAATTCGAGGGCGGAGGCCCGAAACTGTAAGGACACCAACACAGGCGACGGGAATCTGGGTTTTTAGAACCAATAGATTAAGCGAGAGGCGCTTGTTGGAAGCCCCGGGGTAGTTTAAAGGTTAACGGTTAGGTAGATAGGAAGTGTACCCCTCCGCACCATCCATCCCTTCGCTCTCGTTGTGGGCCGCTGGACCCACTTTGGGTTTTAGATCGCTGAGATCTGGGGAGCCATCCTGAGGCTTCGTTGCGGCCTCGACACAGGACGCTAGCTCTCCCTCATTCCCCTCCGGGAAGGAACGTAGGGGTTGGGAGTAGGCTAGTGACAGAATAGGTTAGCCCAACAAGGACGATAAAGGGGTTAGGGGACGATTTATAGTGGGGAAGGGGTAAACATCAAAACAACAAAAAATAAGTTGGGGCTAAATTGGGTTTTGCAAATTAAGGGGGTGGGTATGGACAGTGACAGGCAAAGGCGATAGGTGGGAGGGAGACCGTAGGGAGTCCGAGCCCGCCTTCTGCGAGTGGCCAGCACCACCGTACTCCCTCACCAACCTGCACTGCACGGCAAGAGGCCGGCCAACTTCATCGGCTGGCTGTTGTTTTTGCTGCAAGGCCTGTGCCGGCCGGATCGTCCGACGGCTGTTTTACTGCAAGGCCTGTGCCGGCCAGTTCGTCTGCCGGCTGTTTTGCCTGCAACGGCCTTTTCTGCAGGCTATGTTGCCTTACCTTTGCCATGTCATGCCCACTGCCCCTGTTTACCAGCCCCGTTCAATTTTGCTTTGCCCCCCCCTTGTTCAATTCCATGTGCGCCAGGATCCGCAAGCAACAGTTTGCAAGCTGCAGGAACTGTCCTGTTGGCAGCTACAACACGGGCCTGCAATGGCGGCCGTGCGCCGGTTCTTTTGACTCCTTGTTTTTGTTCCCTGCAGAGTCCATTGATCCTGGGCATGGAGTAGTGTAAATTTGTAAGTAAGGCTAAGTTGTGTATTGTGTAATGTAAATATGAGTGTGCCCCCGGCATGTTCTGTCATAGCGCCGGCAATTTTATTTAAGTCGTCCGTGTGAGTGAGTTTGTTTAGTTAGTTACTCAGCCCTCAGGTTATTTATTTTGGGACACGAATACCAGAATGTCGCACTCAGGATCCGTAGGTAAAACGTACTAGGGGAGAACTACACATGATGGCACACGATAATTTGACGACTCGGACGAGTCTGTAAAAAGGGGAGGGTAGTGTTGCGGCTGTGGAAATTCGCATTACACCATCCAGGTCCCGTAGGTGAGATATATTTCTTAAGTACATGTGTAGTTAGCCCAAACCCGTTGTATAGAGGGAATTAATGTGATTCATTCGGGCTGCGATCCTTTGAGTTAGGCGTTTTTCTGTTCTGCTTTATTTTCGAACCAACCACACTTCAACGTCAACAACGCCAACCAACAACAACAACGCTAACCACGCCACCACTCTAACAACGCCGGCACCGCCACCCTCACAACCACGCCACCATCTCAACCACGCTACCCACAGCAACGAACGCCATCCTCAGCGGTCTACGAACGACGGTTTTGCGCGCTGAAGGCCGTCGAACGGCTTCGCCTCGCCCCCCACAAGACGCAGGTGGGGGAACGAGAGGGAACGCCCCCCCTTCTCGAAGCGCCTCGAAGGAGGGTGGAGCCGAGAACGGGGCGGGGCGCGCGGCGTATAAGACGCGGAGGCGGCTGAGGCTGAGCTCTCTCCTCTTCGTCGTCGATGCTTCTGCTCTCTCCGGGGTCGTTGATTTCTTCTGGTTCGGCGCTCGCTCGTCCTGCTGCTCCGGGTTCGGCGTGAGCTCTCCCTGTCGGTCGGTTGCTCGGTCCAAGGCGTCGAGAGGCCGGTAGGCGCGAGGCGCGCCGGAGAGGCCTCGCCGACCACGCTCGAGCGGGGAGTCACGCAGAGGACGGTCGCGAGGACTCAACACCGCAGGGAAGTCGACTTCCATTTCTTTTGGGGTTCTGTGTGAACGTGTGTGTGTCGGCGCCAAGTCTCGTGAAGTAGTATTGTTTTAAGTGGTCCGTGTGTCGCGTATTCGGTAGTAGCTCTGCGTCTTTTGTTTCTGTTTGATATATGTGCATTTCTTTAATTATTATTGTTGCTATAAATATGTGCTATACGTGTGCTTTGTGTCCGTCTGTGTAAATAAATGCGTCCTTGTTGAATTCTTCCCCCGTGTCGCTGCGTCCTTCCTTCGTTGGGTCTCCATCTTGTTTCATGTAAAGGGTTCGTCGTGGGCTAATCCGCCGATAAATTTATCTGAACCGTCAAGGCGACGATAACACCGCTCGGTTATCCCGTTAGCCCGGAACGAGCCGCTTAGGCGGATCGTGTCCGAAGTCGGCCTGTGGCGAGGTACAATCCCTCGGTAGGTTACCCGCGCGGGGTACTTAGGTATATCGACTTTCGGCGATTCACCCTATTCCGCGCGGGGTAGAATGCGGACTGGGTTGTGGTGAGTCCGAAAGGTCCACCCGTGACTGGATCCCGGCGTTAGCCGGGAGGGTCACGACTGAATTGTCCGTCCGGTGGGCGAGGCGGTCGCGATTCGAGTCACGTGGCCGATCGCACGCCGACGGCGCGCGAATTCGCAACAATATTTAGCCTCCTGAAGGTAGGGCAGTTTTTGCAAACTTTGAAGTCACGTGACGCGAAAACGAAAGCGAAATTCGAAAATCCGTCCCGACCAAATTTAGATATTGTTCCATACATTCATATGCCACAATTAAATTCAAGATTGCTTGAGAAATGTAGGAGGAGATAGATTTTGAAAATCGTCATTTTCGCATTTTTTTGCCAACTTTGAAGTCACGTGACACGAAAACGAAAGCGAATATCGAAAATCTGGCCCGACCAAATTAAGATATTGTCGCATAGATTCATATGCTACAATCAAATTCAAGATCGCTTGAGAAATGGCGGAGGAGATAGAATTTGAAAATCGTCATTTTCGCAACTCAAAGGCCTCGTGACCTTGACCTTCGGTGACCTTGAAAGTCATACCAATCGTGTAAGACTCATCGACCTCTATCAGGATCACTAATGACCAGATCTCCCGCTTCAACTTCATTGTGAACGGACGGACGGATCGAAGGACATCGACACCCATATTATTAGGTCATGCTCGAAGAGATGACCTAAAAATGGTGGGAGTGTATGGTGAATTTGGAACTGTAAACGCAAAGTGAAGCTGCTGGGCACAGACTTCTTATAATAACCTGGACCAGCAATGCCATCTACTCGCAGCAGTGAGAACTGAAGTCACCGGAAATGGCTCAGCGGCCATGTTGCGTTGCCACTCGCTAGTCGCGCGCAATTCAAAAAACCTGTAGATGCATTAAGAGTTTTAACTATTTTGCCAGTTATTTGAACCGGTAAACGTAAAAATGCACAGTGCGTGGCGTTCGGATGCAATAATAAGTGTGGAAGAGCTCCACATGCACCTTTCATCGGTAAGAATGCGATTATTGATGCTTTTTTTTCTCTTTCAATCGTCAATCTATTTTAGAGTATTATTTTAAGAAGTTACAATGTAAACGCTAAACGCCAGTTATAACAATCTAAATGATGGCGAAGTACAGTCGATAATTTGAAGAAAATGTAAAAAAACGATATTATCCAGGAATACGCCGGAAATGAGTTTTCCAGGTGTCTAGAATTCAATTTTTTTCCGGAGATTCATTCCTCCCATCGACCGCCGTGGCTGCGTAAATAGTTGGGCGGTAGCTCACAATATTTGTCCATTTGGGGGCACAGGCCCTCCCTATTCCGAGGTCCTGGCTCCGCGGTCCACCTAACCGATGTTACCCCAAAACCATTTTGCTTCCTACATTTTGCCTTAGGGTTAGGGGTCGTATCTATCTTGATATCAGAAATCTACCTCCACCGACGCCATTTTAGTACCCATCCTTCCATCCCTTCCAAATGCCAATAATCGAAAACGTCATTCGGATCTTTTTTCTCCAGATTCCCTAAGGATGAAAAGTTGTGCAGACAATGGGGCCAGGCGCAGAGAAGGGAACACTTTACACCAACGCCCGGTGTGACATTACTTTGTAGTGAGGACGGACAGCCGGACGACAACAATATCCCCCTTCCGCCACGCGGCGGGGGATAATAAAGATCGTGTGCCGGCAGAGGGAGGAAGAAGAAGGAGGATCGAGACTTGTAGGTATGCAGGGAGAAAGATAGTTTTTTGTTTTGGATTTAAGACAAGAAACAGTTTAGTTGGGAGGGATGGGGGACGATGGGGAAGTGGGGAAAATAGGAATTGAAGGCAATAGGGAGAGAATACAAATAAAAACGATCATACACCTAAAGGGGAAGGATGGGTCGGCCTCAAGGAACCCGGTAAGACAAGGTCGACAAAAACTCACAAAATAGCACGATTTTTGAAACAAAACCGAACTAGGAACACACAGTAACAAGTAGGTGAGAAAATAAAGTTAAAACGGGACAAATAACACCCAGAAACTTAACTTTGAGAAAGTCAGCAGAGAGCCCTGAGAGACCCTGCCGTCGCTCCAAACCCAGAACCTTAAGTCTACACACTGCAATCTATTTAAAGACATCACGCTCAAGCTTTTGCTTATGATGTTCCTTTCTGTGTCGTCAGACTTTGCTTATACTGATGAAATTGTGTGTATTTATGTAATGTGTATGGAAATAAATAAATAATGGGTTGAACAGTCTGAAGGTCCAAAGGGTACATTCCAATAGTATTTGGGGTGTCGAGGTCTATAGAGTCCGAAGGGGTCTTCAGGATGTCAAGTGTCAATGGGATCTTAAAAAGCCGAACTGGAAAATGGAGCATCCAAGCTGGGTTTCATGCATTGAAAACCAATACCTGGAACTTCTTGTCATCGGTACAAGTGTTATTCCACAAAACAGTTCCACTGCACCTCTTCCAATCCAAAACCCACTTATTTGTCAAACATGGTCAAATAAAACCACATTTTTCTGGAAGCAGGTCACCTCATGGATTACTATGGCATCTCACCTGAATGATTGTGTGAAGCTGTCACTTCAAATTCACACAATTCCCTCAAATCACTTTTCATCATGAATCCTCAAAGCCATTTCACATTATAAACGCAATCTAAAAACACAATTTGCCTGTGAAAGATTTACCAACAGATGCAAACACTGAAACAGGAAAATCAGCATACTTGTGTAACGTGTTTATTTGAATGCACAAGTCAACTTTGAAGAACAAGGAAAAAAAGAAAAACATGAATAACAAGAAGAGGAAGAAAAGAAGAAAAATACAGAAAATGCATCAAGCCAAATCCTCATCGCCTTCATCTTCAAATTCTCCATCATCTTCTGCTGTGGCATCCTGGTACTGCTGGTACTCAGAAACGAGGTCGTTCATGTTGCTCTCGGCCTCAGTGAACTCCATCTCATCCATGCCCTCGCCTGTGTACCAGTGAAGGAAGGCTTTGCGTCGGAACATGGCGGTGAACTGCTCTGAAATGCGCTTAAACAGTTCCTGGATGGCCGTGCTGTTCCCAATGAAAGTAGAGGACATTTTGAGACCACGTGGTGGGATGTCACACACTGCAGTCTTTACGTTGTTTGGGATCCACTCCACAAAGTAGCTGCTGTTCTTGTTCTGGACATTCAACATCTGCTCATCCACTTCCTTCATCGACATTCGGCCACGGAAAATGGCTGCCACGGTGAGGTAGCGGCCGTGACGTGGGTCACAAGCGGCCATCATGTTTTTCGAGTCAAACATCTGCTGTGTGAGCTCAGGAACGGTGAGTGCACGGTACTGCTGACTACCACGAGCTGTAAGTGGGGCAAATCCAGGCATGAAGAAGTGAAGCCGTGGGAAGGGAACCATGTTGACGGCCAACTTGCGCAGGTCAGCATTGAGCTGCCCAGGGAAACGCAAACATGTGGTCACTCCACTCATGGTAGCAGACACAAGGTGGTTGAGGTCCCCATAAGTAGGGGTTGTCAGCTTGAGGGTACGGAAGCAGATATCGTACAGGGCTTCATTATCGATGCAGTACGTCTCGTCAGTGTTTTCTACCAGTTGGTGTACCGACAGTGTAGCATTGTAAGGCTCGACCACGGTGTCACTGACTTTAGGTGAGGGCACCACACTGAAGGTGTTCATGATACGATCAGGGTTACTCTTCACGGATCTTGCTGATGAGGAGTGTACCCATACCAGACCCGTACACCCCGAGTGAGTCAGCTGAAAGCCCTGCAGGCAGTCGCAGCTTTCTGCCTCTTTCCGCACCACATCCATCACCGAGTCCACAAGCTCCGCACCCTCAGTATAGTGACCCTTGGCCCAGTTGTTTCCTGCACCACTTTGGCCTGTACAAGCAAAGACAAAAAAAAAATAATTCAAGATGAGCATCATTGTAATTCACTTTGTCCAATTCAAACACATACCTCACTTTGAGATGGAATTCCAACAGCTCACACAAGTATCAAATTGACATTAAAACTCGCAATATCTGAGTGGTGCTTACTCAGAAGCTTCATACCACAATTGAATGGTTAACTCAGCAGCTCACTGTCAGCCAACCTAATTTGTAAATATGCCTGTTTGATCAAACACAACATTTTTAAAGGGGAACCCAAACAAAATTTTTTTTTCTGAAAACCATTGAAAATTATTAATCACTAGCATAACCCGCGCTCTGCGCGACATGTTGGGGTGGGTGTGTTTGAGAAAGGAACTGATGCAGAGCATCAGTAGTAATTTTACTTTAATGCAGTAAGTGGAATACGATTTCACTGTTTCAGAACCATTTTATTTACTTTTTTTTGTACCATGCACCTCATATGGTCTTTGAGAAATGTAAGCCGAATATCACGTTACTCGAGCGCAGAACAAAGTCCAAGATAGCGCGACACGAACCACAAACTCGGAAATAATATATTTAGATAGTCTTCTAATTTGAAATGTTTTTGCCAATTACAAAGTGTCAAAAGAAAAGCCAGAGAGTGTTGAATTTCGATTTTGCCAGTGACATTACACTGAGCTCACCTTGATCCAAACGGCGGTTTACAAAGAGAAACAGTGCAGGTCAAGCTTTGAGTGATACCGATTCCACAGTCATGAGCAACACTGATGGTTCACAGAATGTTGAAAGTGATTAGTGGGATTTTGAAGAAACTATTGGAGACAAAATTAGCGATGGAAACTCTTTCGGGGGAATTGTAGAACAGAATCGTTTTGAGCCTTGCGTGAGTGATTCAGAGGAAGACGGAAGTGTTCGTGAAGATGAAAACACCGGTCACATGATCACTTCAGTTCAGTCGGGTTTGATTTTCCATTCAATAAACGGGAGGGGGGTGTGGGATGGTGTTGGGTACTGTGGAGAAGGGTGTGTGGGATGGTGGTGGGTATTGTGGAGGGGGGGTGTGGGGGGTGTGGGATGGTAGTGGGTATTGTGGAGGGGGTGTGGGATCGTGGGCCCCTTTCCAAGGGAGATACAGACATGAGTAACAACTTGATGTTAGGGCATGGTCCTAATGCCTCATGGCAAGCTTGGTCTGGATCTGTCTGGTGGTCTCTGAGAAGAAGATTTTTGAATAAAATACCAATATTTGGGGCAAAACTCACTTTCACCCACTTTTATAAGGGGTGCATCTAGATGGGGAGCACAACCCCATGAGACCTTCCTGTCCCGATATCTTGCAGCAAATTTGGTTGGGTAGTTTCTGAGATGATGTTTTCGTCAAATGTTAACGGACAGACTGACATACATATGTACATATGGCCGGACTTCACCCATTCTGAGCTTATTTCGGAGAAATAACCTAATAAACTATTCGGTAAAAACAAGTTTCATGTGGAGACCCGTCATTGTAATTTTTGCACATAAGAAACCATTTTGGCACGGCTTTAATGGTAAATCCCTGGGGTACATTATAATTGGAAACATTCTCTGAATGAAGCTGGCAGAATGAATGATTTCAACATGGGGCTGGCAGATTATTTATATTTGCACAATTTTCTCAATTTTCCAGGAGTTTCAAGGAGTTGGACAAGTTTTTTTTGGACGATCCAGTACTGGAAAATGCTTTTTCATTTTTTCCAAGAGTTTCAAGGACTGTGCTTTGCTATCATGCCAGTCCCCATGCGAGTTCTGCAGTCAACAACAAAATTGCAAATCCCAACATTTTACCACTCAAGATTACTATAAATAATTAACCATGTCAATGCATGCACTTCAATGAAACTTGCAACAGATGTACAATATCACCAACACTTCAAAGGTGATGTAGTACAGACTCACACAAGCACAACTGACAAAACAAGTAAAGGCACGCCAGAATAAAGCCGCTTCGTATAAAGGCTGCCACCCCTCAACCAACCCGCACCAACAATCCCATCACCCCGAAGATGCATAAAGTCTCCACAAGTTACCAGGGAGCGTATCCCCACCATATAATCACATTTTATGGTTGGAATATGCTTCTAATTTCTCAAGACAAGATAACTGCATGAAAACCATGTACACACAAGCATTTAAAGCAACTTCTGTTTGTAACGTCTCCCACACAAAATATCTCCTTCCCTCGATCAAACTTGTACATAATTGCTTGCAAAGCATGGTATTCTTACAAACTCACCGAAGACAAAGTTGTCGGGCCTGAAGATCTGACTGAAAGGACCAGAGCGCACAGCGTCCATGGTGCCCGGCTCAAGGTCCACCAGCACTGCACGTGGAACGTATTTCCCTGCTGCAAGGTTAAACAGAAGTAAAAAAGAAAGCAAGTAAAATATCATACACCATTTTCAAGCAAACAGCATAGCCATAATGTTCTGCATGAAATGCTCAATTTGATTTGTGCAAAAAGACTGGGGTTCAAAACATCTTACTCCGAACTATGGGCCAACACCCAAAATATGGGTTTGACTGCCTCCGATGGCAGCTCGCATAACTGTCACCTTTCTGTTGATAGGCCATAATATTTGGCTGCACCATGGAATGCATGCAGTGGTGCACCATAACTCTCCATCAGAATAAATTCCTCTATTGTGGAGAGTTAAATCTAAAAATTTAAATCAGCTTGTTCTCCTCACACACCATACATGTCCAACAAGTTTCGTCCAAATCCATCGATAACTTTTTGAGACATCGTGCTATATATAGTTTTTGGCCATATATCTCATTGGTGAAGAATCACATAAAAATTCTAGCATCTGGATCTCGAGGAATCCCCTTGCATATCTTGATCTGCAATGGCGGTGTAATGGGCCTACCCTGGAGTGTCACACTTGATGGATTGGAAACGATGTTCCAGACTAATCACCTTGGTCACTTCTACCTTGCACGCTTTCTGGAAAGCTCCCTCGTTTCTCGGCTCCATCGAGAGTTGTAGTTGTCATCAGTCTCACCGGTGCGATTCCCTTCTTATTACTTTCGTTTTGTCTTTATTGATCCCTGTGCTCTACTTCTCTCTCCCCGTTACTCTTTACTTTTTTTTTTTTTTTTAACATTGCAGATGTTAAAATGCTCCCTCACCTAACTTGCTTTGCACCTCACCCCACTCTTTTTTTTCTGCTCTATTCGACATGTACTTATGGACTTTACGGTCCATTGCATTTATCATGGACTTTTTGTCCATTCAACTTGCTTGTGGGTTGTGAATCTTGAGGAATTTTTGGTCTGCCTCATGAGCCTTGGACTTGTGGACTTTTCGGAATACTCAAATTGCCATGAACTTGTGGGCTTTATGGTCTGTTTTACTCCCCGTGGCGACCAGTCTGCTCTATTTGTTATGACTTTTTGGACCTTTTAGTCCACACTGTGCACATCACAAATTTCCTTCTTTCCAACCAACTCCTACCCTCCCCCCTCTCCCAACCGTCTCACTTGACCTT
>CM068966.1:30610801-30627670 GCA_035128595.1 Eptatretus atami | reverse complement strand
GACATTACATGGTGGAGGTATGTGCTCTACCTAGTGTCGTTCTCGTTGTATTTTGTTTGTACCCTTCATTATCTTAAAACACCTTTATGAGATCCCCTCATAATCTTCTCCTTTGAAATCTACAAAGTCCTGTGTCCTTCATAGCCTAATCTACCTAAGCCCAGGATCAATGTCGTCGCCCCTAACATTGAACCCTTCCTCGAACCAATCACCAAAACTGACTTTACACAAGATCCACAAAATCTCATCGAGTCGAGCCTCAAGGTTGGGGGGGATTGTAAGCCACGTAATGGACGAGGACTCGTCATCAGCAATTTGATCCATCGATTTCAGGTGAGCAACGAAGGAGGAGGTCACTTTGAACACCTATACAAAATAGAACTCGTTATCATTCATTGATGATTCATTGGCGCTTTATTGCACAACAAAACGTTTTAATCGCAAATGCATCAACGACACCACGTTTTAAATGGAACCTACAGAAAGTATACAAATAAAATATAAATATATAAATAAAGGAAATACAATATACCCAATTATATCGAACAAAATTGTGATTTTACACTACGCCATAGTTTCAATAATAAAAAAAATAATACGTTAAATAATTACCCACAGCCATAAAGACTGCCCTCATTTAAATGACGAATGCGCGCCATTACACGCCACCATTTATATTAGCTGCATATATTCAAAATACCAACTGCCAGCGCGACGGGCGGAACTGCCTGCGAAGCTCAATTTGAACACCTTCAGCACGCAAACGCCCATTGGTTAAAAGTCATACCACGTGTCACGGCGCTCACTCTGAACCGGCACTACGATTGGTCAGTTTGTACCGCAAGCACCACCCACGTGCGGCCGCCATTTCACGCGTCGAAGGCGGAAAATTTGCGATTAAAATAAATTCGTCCGCACAACCTCCTCAAAAGCAACAATTTTTAAAAATGTAATCTTAAAACGGCACGAAAACGAGAAGAGCGTAAATTGAAGTACAGGGCCAAACGTTCAAATGACTATGTTCGCGTTAAATAATTTACATTTAAAAAAAAATAAAAAAATCACCTCAGCTTTTTCATTCAAAACATTACAAAGACCGATACGAGGCGCAAACACAGCAATCCACCCGATTATTAATTTCTTCACACAAGACGAGGCCCGTGATCGGCCACTCCCGCGTAAAAAAAATAAATAAATAAATTTAAAACTGAATAAAACTACTTCAACCTTTAGACTTCCAAGCAATCATCGACGAGAAAATAATAAAATAAAATCACACCGATAAATTATATTCACCTTGGCACCGATCTGGTTCCCGCATTGACCAGCCTGCAGATGTACGATTTCCCTCATGATTGACAAGGCCTCTCTCTCTCCTTTTTCCTCACACACACAGAGACACAGAGAGACGCAGCGACGAAAATTAAAACCAGTCAGAACACCGTAGAAAAACAAAATACGTCCCGTATTGTGACTCAAACTTTATGAGTTCGGTCAAGGCGGACTGGATACCGTCCCACCCGTTGCCCCGACAACCGCACCGCTCAGCCAATGGCGTTTCAGTATAAAGCTGAGGCGTTTTAATTATGGGATGGAAATCTAAAAATACGCAGTGCGCATGCGCAGGTTTCCTTTGGCTTTTTTTTTATTTCCATACGATTTTCTTCCTCTTGTACATGCTTCAACCAATTTAAAATTAACTTACAATTTCTATTCCCTGCAGTAGTCATTATGGTACTGATAAAATGTTCACGGTAGCCAAAGGTAAGAACGACCTTGCTCGTCAAATGGTAAACTGAATGATGTATATACATTATACACCGCCTAAATATTAACTGAAGCACGCAACCCTTTCAGCTTGGACGTAAAGCCCGCCCGTCTGCATTTCGGGTTTCAGTTAAATATTACAGGAAATCGATCGAATCTTTGTACGTTAAAGGGATTCGTGTGTTGTTCGGTGTTTTCTATCCGCAAGAGGAATTAAGCCGGAATGGGTGTCACAACATTTGAGGAATGTTTATTTTTTTTTTTACGTGAATGAAAATTATTTTAATAATTGACTCATCCTGTTCTTGATTTATTTTAAAGTGTGTCGCAGTAACCAATGTAACCGAAAATTGTAACCAATGACCATACGAAACCATCGTGTAATGTAGATCATCCCACGAGGGGGGAGGTCGTGTGAGACATTATTAGTACAGCACAGCCACACTATGCCTGGTGTTGGCTCAGTGGTGAGGGTGGCGGCTTGGGATCCTAGGGTCCTGAGTTCAAGCCTCGTCGGCCGCTGAATTAATACACCAGGGGGTTGACTCAGCCCGTCATCCTTCCGAGGTCGGCGAAATGAGTACCAGTTCCAGTGTGTGTACTGGTAGAGGGGCACTGCATCACCGACACAGTCGCGCTTCAAGAAATGATAGCTACTCCGGCAGCTAAACTGCCATACGACCACCACCACCCGTACAGTAACTATCCCAACATTGTGGAGGAGCTGGAGGTCGGGGGAGCAATTCGGATCAAGTGACCATAACGTCGTGTGCGCAAGGATTGTGTGAAAGGTTCGAGTTCAGGATAGTAGAGAAGGCTATTAGATTTCAGGAAGGCAAATCTTGAGGGTATGAGGAGATACTTGGGTGATGTCGATTGGGAGACTCAAACAACAGGACAATCAGCATCAGAGAAGCCTGGCGTTGGCTCAGTGGTTAGGGTGGTGGCTTGGGATCCTAGGGTCCTGAGTTCAAGCCCATCGGCCACTGAATTAATACACCAGGGGGTTGACTCAGCCCGTCATCCTTCCGAGGTCGGCGAAATGAGTACCAGTTCCAGTGTGTGTACTGGTAGAGGGGCACTGCATCAGCGACACAGTTGCGCTTCAAGAAATGATAGCTGCCATACGACCACCACCAGCATCAGAGAAATGGGAAACCTTCAAAGACCAAATGTGTAGACAAGGAAAGCAACATATCAGTAGATAACGGTTAACTCAATTCTTTCCAACTTCTTTCGTAGACGAGTAGCATCACTGGCTGAGTGCAGTGCCCCCTGTAGGTTAGGGCAGGAGTTTGTTCAGGATGCCGGCGATCGCTCGCCTACTATTCGCTACGGCGTGAAGGACACCGTGGGATATTTCATGTCCACCTACTAATGCCGGTAGATGGGACACCAAGCTCAACGTCCATCCGAGGAAGAGCACACACATTGACGTGTCGCCCTGCTCGCGACACCAGGATGACAATTTGTACCTTTCAAACCCAAGATTCAAACCCATACCTCTGGCCAGGCTGAAGAGTTTACATTTTGTAACCCACTGATAGGTCGGATCTGAATCCGGACCTTAACCGAAATCGAATCGGATTGTTGTCACCTACCCAACTCATCCGCCTCGTCTTGTCGTAACTCGTCCACAACTTGAGATCTCGTGTATATAATTTTTGGCCCTATCTGTCAATGGTGAAGAATCACTTTTTAAAAAAAATTGGTATCCGGATTCGAATGTTCAACAAAATCGAATCAATTCGTCCTTGTCACCCACCCAACCTGTCCACCAAGTTTCGTCCGAATCCGTCCATAACTTTGAGATATCCCTGTCGTGTCCCTCTTGTTTACCCCATGTACCCCACCCCATCCCGCTCCCTTCCACAGATCTCCTCATGTGTCTATTCCCCACTGTTCTCTGCTTCCATCTCCTGCTCCTCTTGTTACATGATCTGTGTGTTAGCTCTTATACGAGCCTTGACATTGTGTAAAAAAATATATATATATAAATATATACATATATCGTACTCACAGACAGACAGACAGACAGACAGACAGACAGAGAGAGAGAGACGGGTGAAAACATAACCTCCGTTTGTCTACCTTTAGTGGTGGAGGCAAAAATGAACAATCAGTTTCTCTCCATCGTTATCCTCAATAACGAGATACGTTCGGTTTTTTTTACATCTCAGCATTTTGCTCGGAACGCCGACGAACTGAGGTTTGAATCCCATTTTTAGAGTTCCCGAGACTTACAAACGAACATGGACCTCATACACTGTGATGTGTTAACTCATTACCGCCTGATTCCCAGACAAATGGAAAAGGTTCCTAACTGATGAACACCTTGATGTGAGTTTGGCAGAAGTGGTGAACACATTATTTATCCTACCTCGCGTGGGGAAACAGCTTCAGGCACCATTATGTCATGTTCTTCAAAGCATACTATACATGCTGGATGTCAGCTGTGAAGCTTTGAAGTGTGTGTGTGTGTGTGTGTGTGTGTGTGTGTGTCACCAGTGAACAGAAAAAGCCACCATCGGAGGACATGATAACACAGTCACCATTAGATCACCGTGGCTGGGACACGGTTAACACGCTCAAATCACCATCGTGAAACCTTTACTGAAGCTCGGTTACCACACGAGCCACCATTTCGACACAAAATGGACTCGAGGGCATTTGGGTGTTTTATTGCATCATACTTTTGCATCACACCTGTGTGTGTGTTTTTGCATGAGTCAAGGCTAATGGAAGAGCTAGTACACTGAATGGATCGGAAGGTAACAGGACAAAAGGAACAGTAGAGAGGGAGAGAGAGGACACCAACAGCAGAGTTAAAGGCCCAGATAGAGGCAGACTTGGACAAACAATGGTGGAGGGAGAATTGGGGGGGGGGGGCAGGGAAGGATGCATGGGGTGGACAAGATGGATACAGAAGGAAACTTGAGGGGGAGCACTCGGTAGAGTGCAAAACCTCCGCCGCCAATACTGCTGGGTCACTTAAGTGAACCTGATATCCTATTCATTGTCGGTCAAAACGGATCAGACTCTACTGAACCACGATTGAATAAGCTAACTAGATGACGTGCATGTAGAAATGCCCAAAAAATAAAATCGACATTTTTTTGAAAAAAAAGGTGCAAAATTTCTTTTTTTCTCTAACATTTTTTTTTTGGGGGGGGGGGGGGGGTTGGAAATCACTTAAAACATGTAGAAATGCAAAAAAAAAATCAAATATTTTTCAAATAAAATGAAATTTTTTTGAAAAAAAAGTTGCAAAATTTTGGGGTTTTTTTCTCTAACAAATTTTTTTTGGTTGGAAATCACTTAAAACATGTAGAAATGCAAAAACAAATTCAAATATTTTTTCAAAATGGCCGCCATAGCGGCCATATTGGACTTTGGACCAAGTCCAAAATCTAATGGCATGATCCTTGGACCATATCCCCCCACCAAGTTCCGTCGAAATCCGTCCAGGAGTTTTTCCGTATACTGTTCACAAACAAACAAACAAAAAAACAAACAAACAAACAGACAGGGGTGAAAACAGTAACCTCCGTCCATCTTCGATGGCAGAGGTTAACTAGCAGGAGGGAAAAAACTAGAAATTTGGAAGGGAAGCTTTCGGTGAGATTTACGAGGGTAGAAAAGATCATGGTTTTGCATTGGGGATTATCGGAGATGGTGGTGAAAAGCTGGCTTGAAGACCTGGTGGGGAAAAAAGAATGTGGAAGTTGTTTCCACTGGTGGGTAAAAGAGGAATGAATGCATGGAGGTGAGCAGTGTTAATCTTTTTTTTTCAGATCATGGCCTAGCATGGGGTTATACTTGGGGGAATGAAGGTGCATGGAACAACTTCCAATATTGAAATATGGACATAAGAGGGGCATTAAAAAAGTTTGACAAATGAGATACTCAAAGCAGTCCAAAAGATGCCAAAGAAGTACAACGATGCCTGTAGAGATGATTTATATTGTTCCATACCTATCATATTTACCGGTATATTTAAAACTAAAACTTTGGAGCATCTTTTGACTCCACTGTGAGTGTGTTGGTTTGTTGAGCTTGAATGTACCCCATGTGTGCTCATGACACTGACAGTACCATGTCCGCATGCGTGGTCTTTGGCTTTAAAACCCGAGTGCAGCGAGCGCAAATACTCGAGAATAATAATGAAACGATAAAGCAAGCAAGAACACGTTCTCACTTCAAAGCTTCACAGGCGACATCCAGCATGTATGGTATGCTATGAAGAACATGACATAATGGTGCCTGAAGCTGTTTCCCCACGCGAGGTAGGATAATGTGTTCACCACTTCTGCCAAACTCACATCAAGGTGTTCATCAGTTAGGAACCTTTTCCATTTGTCTGGGAATCAGGCAGTAATGAGTTAACACATCACAGCGTACGAGGTCCATGTTCGTTTGTAAATCCAGGGAACTGTCTAAAAATGGGATTCAAACCTCAGTTCGTCGGCGTTACGAGCAAAATGCTGAGATGTAAAAAAAACGAACATATCTCATTATTGAGGATAACGATGGAGAGAAAGTGCGTGCGTGCGTCTGTGCGTTTGTAAGTCCATTTTCATGTAGCTACTCAAAAAAAATCAAAAGTATTTCATTTCTCTTTGTCAACGATTACTTTACATTCAGCAACTTGACGCTCCAGCAAAGTGAGGAGAGCTTTGTAAATTGTTCCTGCACATGTACGAGTTTGATTCGTTCCAGAGCGGAATTCAGAATACACTCTTAGTTGTAGATTTGTGTTTCCTTCCTTCCTTCTCTCATATTTTATGTTCATTCATTCTCTTGGTTATTGTTTCCAATTGTGGTCCTACCACCCCACTGTCAATTTGTTGCCTTTTCTACCCTGTCAACTTGCAATTCCATGAGACTCAATCTAGTCTAAATAAAAATAAACATCATTTAAAAAAAAAAATTAACAACAAATAGTGACTTTGGCTTGAAGATGAAGTCATTCAAAAGTTATTGGAATGCAAGTCAATTACAGCCTAACTGATCACATCCAAGTCAGGACCAAACTCAAATAATTCAACTTAATTACTGACCTCCAGTAAGAATAGTCCCAACAAGAGTACGACGGAATACGACTATGCGATGCCTCATCGATATTAAAATTACAAGTCAAAGCAGTGAGATCCAGTTTGCCTGTCAAATGACTAGTGTGTAACCATTTCCATCTTCAGTATGTACAGTCTGATCACTAAAGCACAATTAAACCCAGCAATAAATGCTAACTAAATCAGATGTTTAAATAAATTTTATGCAAACGCACACAAAGTATTTTTGTCATTGTGCTGAGTCGAGCAGAAGTTTACAAAGTTCAGAGGTACTGTGTAATGCCATACACCGGCGGAAGTGCTTGTAGAAGTGATGTTTACAACGCCAGTGGACCATTACACTGAGCCACCACATTAGAACACACCTCGCCATAGCAATGGATTTTTCCTTTGAAGAGGAATACAGTCAAGCAGAGCGAAATGATGTTCAAACTTCATGTACTTTGAAAGAGCAAAGTGACAGTGATAATGTAGAGGCAGGGAAGGCTTGGACTGATATCAATGTAGACATCCGTGAAGAAATGCCTGCAGTGCGGGAACAGTACAGTGTTGCCAGAACTGGGATTTACTAAACGATAAATGGAACGAAAACGACTGTTCTTGTGCAACTCTAGTTCCTGGGGTCGAGAATAGAGAGAACCCGGATGTTTCAATTGCTCTTTTCGTTAATTCTCTGATGTGGAAGGGGTCGGGCGAGTGGGTGCTTGACACTTTGCAGAACAGGTATTATTCCATTTTTTTTTTCAGAGCTGTTTGTTGAAAAATGGCTGGTTATGCATCTTCGACCAATGTTTTATTTTTCACATTGTGTCCTATGGATCGACCCGTCGTTGTTGCTCCGTTTGAAAACATCAAGGCTCACAGTGGTATTCGCAAACTTTGGTGCCTTCCCAAAGAAGATTTCACAACAGTATGCCCAATTCCGATATTGTGAAGCCACTTTATTGATAACTCACTCTTTAAAGGATATATTATCCACATAAAGCTTACACTGCACCTTCCTCTCTGACACAGCCATACGCATGAAACTCCGGCATTGTGCTTTCTGTGCAGGCGCTGCGACGGCACATTCTCACCAAATGTCGCTCTTGTGATAGCCCAGTGGTGGCGAACAGTCGATATGAATTAGCAATCTTTATTCTTTAAAATTTCATAAAATAGAATCATTATATTGAAATGCACAATTTCCAATCTGTCCATCTGACCGCGATGCATTCGGTCGTTACTGATCGGATCTCAAACAGACTTTACAGGGGGGCTAGGGGTCATACGACAAAGGTTGTTGCGACTTCATTTTCCCTCCTCACAAAGACAGACAGACAAGGGTGAAAACATAACCTCCATCCACCTTCGGTGGCAGAGGCAACTGGAACGGCACTCAGTAGTTATTTCCAGTTGTTACTGGAGTTCGTCAGAGGTGTGTATTGGCCTCACACTTTTCAAAACTTGTATGGACTGGATTCTGGGAAGGATGTCGGAGAGATCAAGCTGCGGTGCATCATTTGGGAATGTCAAGATCTCTGACCTTGATTTCACAGACAATGCATTCATCATTGCAGAGGCTCTGGATATCCTGTTGGGGGCCCTCGAGGTGCTGAATGAGGAGTCAGAGCCACTGGGATTACGAGTTTCCTGGGTCAATACTAAGATCCAGGCTTTCAGTGACATCTCCTGGTTCAAAATGAAGATCCAGGCTTTCAGTGACATATTGGATGCTGCCATCTTGTCTGTACCTGTTTGTGGTGAGGATGTTGAGGTCATGGATTCACTTAACTTGGTAGTGATATTCATGTCTCCGCTGGCTGTGAGCCAAAGGTCAATTGACGTCTGGATCGGGCCTGGGGAGTCATGGATTCACTGGAAAATGGGGTGTGATGCTGTCGGTACCTGTGATGGAGGACGAAAGTCCGAATCTTCAGGTCCTTGGTGCTTCCAATCTTGCTCTACAGATGTGAGACTTGGACTCTGACCAGGGATCTGAGATCAAGACTGAATTCCTTTGGTACCAGGTCTCTTCGGAGAATCTTTGGCTATCCCTGGCGGACTTTGTGTCTAATGACCGGTTGCTGAGAGACTCAAATGAGATTTGTTACCTGCATAGACCGTGAGCGTCAGCTGCGGCTGTATGGACATGTGGCTCGTTTTCCTGATGCTGATCCTGCTCACCAGATTTTCACAGCGAGGGAGCCACGTGAGTGGAGGAGGCCAATGGGCCGACCACGTCCCTCATGGTTGCAGCAGGTTGATCAGCATCCCAAGGAGATGGGGATGGGCCAGGCAGTGTATTGGGGGCACGTCTGCTCTGTACGGCTGGCAGTTCGAATTTCCATTCCAGTTTTTGATATTGTATCTTTGCCGTTCAGCTCTAACTGATAATTTAAAATAAATATAAATTTGTGCTCAGTTCATTTTTATTTATCTGTGTTGAGTTATAACTTCTGATTTACTGTATAATATTTAGTTTATATTTTGCCGACCTCACCCCACCAACCCACCTCCCCCCCCCAGCACCATCCACCCCATCCCCACTAACCTACACCCACCATTCCCCCTTCCCTCACTTCCAGAGAAAGCAGGCATGGTCAAAGATGCCTATGCAGCGACGTGTGGTGAGGTACGCAATGCACGCTGATCCACACTAGTAATAATGATATTAACAAAAATAAAAACAATAATCATGAGACTAGACTGCAACAAAACAGAGGAATTCCCACGTCTTATTGGCGTTTCTGCCTTGGATGTTAAGGTGTATAGATAGCAGCTCGAGCGTCGTTCCACATAATCATGGCATTTTTCCAAAGCCACTTCCAAAACAAAAGTAATAGCAACAATAATGATAACAGCAAAATAATATTAGCATACAAAATAATAATAATATTAGCATTACAAAATAATAATAATATGAGCAATACAAAATAATACAAAGTGGTGCCAGGCACAACAAATCCCGCCCATTTAAGGCATAAAGTTATTTTGGGGATCAAATTTAAATTTGATAATCTTAATTTACCTGAATGTTGATTATAAGGAATAGAATAAGGAATATTTTAGTCTTAGTTTGAAGTCAATTAAACCATTTTTGACGAAGTTATGACCCAAAATGATTTTGACTTTTCAAGGCCACGTAAGGTCAAAGGTCATGGTGTCAAATGAAAGCCAATAAAGGACTTGATATATGTCTTCCATAGTAAACACGCATATTCCTAACCTTTTTTGATTTATAATGGAATTTGTAATTTTTACCGATGACCATGACCCCAAAACTTCGGACCCTACCGATCCTCACAAACATGCATTTTTCACTATAGGAAGGGTAGGAAATTATAGTGAAAAATAGAATAAGGTTCACTATAAGCTTAGTTTGAAGTAAATCAGATCATTTTTGATGAAGTTATGAGCGAAAAACGATTTTGATCTTTTCGTGACCTTGGCCTTGACCTTTGATCCAATTGACAAAAAAGTTAATGGGGTCTCCAAGGTTCATTGCCCACCTGTGGATTAATTTGATAGTGTTTGCTAAAGCCGTTTTGCCGTAAAGTTGCTAACAGACAGACAACAAACAACAGACAAATGAAAAATGTGCTTAGCACGACACTTGGCGAATTAGTTGACCTTTCCGGTGGTGGTCCAAGCTGTAATGTCATGGAATGTGTGGTGTTTATTTGTTCGTACATTAATAAAATGACGGACGTCACAAATAACAATTATCAGGCGCGCGTTGTCATGGAACGGCAGCAGATTGAAAATTTTCACAACTCATTTAAAGCCACCATGTGACATTCAACAACTTATCATCGGTGCTTGTTGCCTTCATTCTGATCGTAGAAAATATTTGAAAATACCGGAACATTGCTTTTCAACCAGCTTTACGATCCCGTTATCAGGTTTGAAATATGTTGTAAAACAAAATATGTATTTTATATGTGTGTTTTTCATGTTTTGGGTGACCCTGACCTTGACCTTGGGTCAATTTCGATCAAACTTTGTACACATGTTAATATCCATGCATAAATAGACAGTATAAGTTTCAATATAATAAGTGCAAAACTGTTTGAGAAATAGCCATGTGTAATTCACAAAATTCCCCATTGGTTTATAATGGGCGATATATAAAGTGATGCAGAATCCAGATCCTGATCTTGAACATCACCAAAGTCACATATCTTTTTGCACTGTGGATTTCTATCAGCTGTTAAAATTTCATCCAAATCGGTTAAGAATTGTGACCTGTAGAACGAATAGAATTTTTTTAAAATCACGCCAATAGCTAAAAACTTTGACGTCATACGCTTGCGAAAACTGTGCATAATTTGTACTACAGCATTTTAAAACATTTAGATATTCCATTGAAGTTTGTTTTGGCGTCAACAGGAAGTCGCTACGACTTCCGGTCACTGAGTTATGTCCAAAATGTGTTTTCACGTGTGTGACGTCACGTGACGTTTAGTCCGATTAAGACGGGGTTTGGACGCGGACCGTCTCAGTTGGATTGCCTATCAGGTGTAAAAATTTAAGAACGACTGGTCCAGCCGTTTGGGCTGTAGACGACCGGACAAACAAGCAGTCATAGACTGGTACTTACGAAATCGTCAACTTGACCTCTGACCTTGTCTATAAAAGCTGCCTCTAGAGAAGGTAGCGACGCAAACCAGAAGTTTCTACGATGATTCTGTACCAAACCATCAAAAATCGAATGTTTGACCTCACAGTGACCTTGACCTTTGACCGATTTTGACCAAAACTAATCAGCCTACATCACCTCCTGAATCACGTGGTGTAATTTGCCATTGGTAGCTTCTTCCGTTCTCGAGTTATCGTGCCTACAACAACACACACACACACACACAAAACACACACAGAGGACGGAAGTCATCAATATACTTACGAAATCAACAAACAACAAACGGAACAGACCAACATACTTGACAAAATCGAAGATTTCGCCAAGTAACAAACCGGACGATTACAATATCCCGCTCCCTCCCTCCGGGAGGGGGGGGGGGGGGCGGGATAATAATAATATTACTAACATAACCACCCCAAGTACCTTTGGCCGCTCTTATAGGGAGTGGGTGTTTCTCATTCATATGAAAAACAACATTTCAGGGAAAATTAAAGTGGTATTTTTCTACTCATGAACCTTCTTCAAATTGCGCTTTAAATTAGATGTTATGCTGTTGGGTGTGCTCTTATAAAGGCTAATTGCCCTGTGATTGTGATTGTTTGCAATTTGCTCTCAACATGGTTTACCTAAAATGCAAGTCACATTATTCTCTTCAATTCAGAGGACAAAAACGGTGTGAGATGTCCTTACAGGGAGGAGGGGGGGAGAGGGGGATGGAAAAATAACTAGTTCTCAGAATCAGTGAAAAAATTAAATATAAAACATTGTGCGTTTATATAATCTTGCAGAAGTGGGAACCCAGTATGCTGCAACTTACAATGTGTCCACAAAGCTCATGGTGTAGCACGGTTATGCTGATGGTTGGTGGTGGGCGGTACACTCAGGACGCCTGGTTTAAGATCTTAGGGTCTTGAGTTTGAGCCCCTGTTATGCAGTTAAAATAACAACAGGTGGGTGACTCAGCCCATCATCCTTCTGAGGTTGGCAAAATGAGTACCAGCTTTCTGGGGTAATACGCCATTCAGGTATCCTGCATTGGAGCGGCTAGAACTGTCCAGGACTGTACTCCTTAGCCTCAGGACATCAAAGGAATTTTGTTTTGTCAAAATGTGTTGGTTTCATTCCTAATCGCCACTCAGTAGCGTAGTGCGTCCGCTCCGAGTCTGGAAGGTTCATGGTTCGAACCCAACCCCAATCAAGTCACACCAAAAACTAAAAATAATACATGCAACTTCCTTGCTTGGCCTTTGACATTTTAAAGATAAAATAAAATAGAGCAAAGACAGACAACTATTGCGCAGGATTGATGGGCTTAATGGTCTCCTGTGTTGAGGTTCCTTGCAATGAAACTAGTATTATCGTCCACCATACCAATGAAGCTGAAGCAATATAGCACACCAATATAAAAAAAACAAAAAGGAGGAAAATGAAAGAACCAACAATGACATTAGCCAGTGGCAGCACCATCGTCACGGGCTTTAATTTTCATCATGGAAACAAACCACAACCGCAGCTTTATCGCTTAAGCACGGGAATAAAGAATTGTATAGTGGGTCAATGTTTTCACAAGGTAACATTTTTTGGCAGATATGGTGATCAAAAGATTGTTACTTAAAAAAAAAAGAAAATCTTTCAAAAAAAAATAATAAATTTGGATTGAGAATTCACTGCCCTCTTCAACAATCTCACGAGGTAAAAGTAATTCAAAAATATGCCGTTTTAGCAATTTTGAAGCAATAATCGCGTATTATCCAAAAGGGAAATGAGAACATTTTACTATAATGTTGGAAGGAAACAAAGCAAAATCCATTCATTTGCAGCAATGACAAATTAAGTTGCACAGCAATGAAATTCATCTCCACTTGAGTTTATGAATGATCGCAGCGCCTGCACTCCCGCCATTAAGGTAATTCCTACAGCACTAAGCAAACATCACGATCTCAGATTTCTTTTTCTATCCATACTCGTTCGCAAAGCACATCGGGATCTTGTTTCATACTCGATTGTAAAGCATCGTTACAATCAGGTAATCGCAATTGTGGTCTCGTAACGAACAATGCATTTTCCTCAAGTTTCAGAAGCTGAATTGTTCAAAAATATAAAAAGAGAATTTAAGCAAAACTAGTCATTATTTGAGAGTTCAAAACAATGCTTCTCAAACATTTCAATCGAAGGAGTCAAACGATCCTCAAGACATGTGATAGTACTTCCAAAGTATCGAGTTAAATGAGAGCAAACACTGTGTGCAGCACAACTGTTTGAAATTATGAAAACGCAGACATTTGGATAATGTGGAAGGCTCAAGACAAAACGTTTTATTTACCTGGTGTAAAGGGACCCACCTGCTTCATTGCTTTTGGTAAAAAACTATAATTATACCCCCCACTTTATTCATCTCATTAGCTTGAAGAATCATAATGTTTACAACATGACCATTCTCAATATTTGTGGTTTTTCCATTCAAGAGGTTCCGTGCTTTGGAGTTTTCAAAACAATCGAGAAGATTTCTCATTGAATATTTAAATAAATAATGCCTTTCATGGCAGGGAATGTTCTTACGTCCCGTAAATTTAGTTTACCTTCCGAGCTCACACCCGTACGTACATCTCCCTCTGCTGACAGGTGGCTGAGCAGCAGGTTTATGTGAGAGCAACTCTAGGGACGTTTGCTCGCCTCATTCCGTTAACTTTACTCCGTTATCCTTTTACGATTTTGACGAGACGGTCAAATTTCAATGGGGGAAAAGATAACTTGAAACATGTCGTTTTGCATGGCACATGTTCTCCGCTTACTTACTAAATGTTGGCAAAAACTATAAACACACCTTTCACCTTTGTTTTGTTTTTTGCCATCAAATCGACTTTCTTGATTTTTTTTTTCCTTCTGTGTTTAAAGACAACAGCATTTTCCCCAGTATAACTGATGGAAGTATTTTCTAAATAACCACTTTGAATGGCTCAAACAATTTATTACAAAATAAAAAAGGAAGGGATAAATACACCATTTCAGATGAGTGTTAAATGCCCTTTTATGCATCTTCTTTGTGTCTAATCATGTAAAGCAATGTTCTGCAGAAACGTTTGAAAAACGATAGTGGAATTATGAAGCAGTGTAGCCTAGGTTTTCAGCAGCTTGTCCATGTAGTGTCCACGATAGGGGCAGCATTATTGCTGGACAGTATTGTCTGAGTGTTATCACAAACGAAGTGGAGGTGGAACCAAAACCTCAATATAAACAAAACCCCCAAGAACATTATGAGCCAAAAAAGAAAAGAAAAAGAAGAAGCCCCCCCACTTACCCACTATGAGCCGAGACCTGTAAAAGTCCACAAAAACACCAAATGGCCTGCCAGGCCCTCTCAAAAGTGGAAACGAGGGCAAGATTGCACTAGTTTTCACACCAACATGACTCATGCAGTTTTATAATAACAATAATTTCATAATTGCCCCCTCATACCCATTAATCCAAATCTGATTCACAATTTTTCCACTCCCGAATTCACCTCTCCCCCTTGTGTCCAGTTCAAATTTGGGCTCTTCACTTCCTCCTGACCACAAATACCCAACTACATGCGAACAAATTGCATGTCAAGCCTTTAGTCTGATGCCCCATCCCCTTCATCTCTGACCCCCCTATGACTGCCTGCAAATCTTTCCCATCCCTCTTGCAGATGCCCATCACTTCTCCTCCTCCTTCCCAATCAGCCTACCCTTGCACTCAGTCTCGCCATCACGCATGCCATGCTTGCCTTCCCTCGACCACCAGCCCACACCGGATCATTGCGTGGTTTGTTTCCAGGAGAGTCCGGGAGCACATAACCTTTCCGGGGAGGGACCCCAGACTGCAAAGCTAATCGCCAATCTGCTTGCTGCGGTAGGTCAGGAGGATATCGAACACTGCCAAAAAGACATGCACAGGGTGGGCAAGCCATCATTGCTTTTAGCTGTTGTTGCCCGCATTCCAAACACCACCACCCCATCCCCCCCCCCCCCCTCCAAAAAAAAAATACACAAAATTGAGAGGAAAAGTGCATGAAGATGGAGATGTTGTCCTCTAAGACAACTGTGCTTTCGTCATGGTTTTTAGAAATTCCAGAGACTCAATCTTAGCCAAAAGATGATTGCAGAAAAAAAGGGGACAAGATATGTCTGGCCATTTTTCCAGACAAAGGAAGAACTTAGACATAAACTTTGAACATAAGATTACAGTATCCAAGGCTTGTGGAGAATGTGCAACTCAAAAGGTGGTGGGACTAGCAGGCACATTTCATAAAACTGCAACTTGAGAATACAGTGGAAAATGTCGAACACAGCGGACTCTCACCAATTAAAATACTTTTGTATTTCATGGATTTCGAACGACTTACGCACCTACATGTGGGTATCAAAAGTTCAACTTCAATCAAATAAATTAAGAATGAGTAATTTATTTAATAATAATTAATTAGCAAGCACAACCACGACACAGGCAATAATCACATACTTTATATACACAAATACATTCACTATGTCCATCACGGTGTATGACCGATGTACACACTCAGGAATTGTAATTGTGCATGTGGCAGTATAAGGGTATGCGATGCTAGGTCAGTAAACTTACCAATCTAAAATATGAGTACTTAAAAAAATATTTTGATCGATCCTCCATACCATGTAATCTTGCTGAAGAGAGGTGGACCCGAGACTGTGCATGCATGTTTTTTTTTTGTTTTTTTTTTGTATACTTGTCAAGGCTCGTATGAGGGCGAACACACAATGCACAGCAAGGGGGGGGGGCATGAGATAAGAGGGGCGTGGAAGGACAAACACAGTGAGGAACAGAGCATTAGGAGATCTGTGGAAGGGAGAGGGATGGGGCGGGAACATGGGGTATACACGATGGACATTACAGGGACTTTCAGGAAGGAAAGCAGGGAATTTGAAGGAGTTGGGTTTGGGGTGGATTAACGGGGGCAGAAAAGATCGAGGTTTTGGATGGGGGAAGATAAGAGGTGGTGGTGAACAGCTGTTTTGAAGGCCTGAAGGGAAAATGGGATTGAACAGAGTGGAGGAGTTTATTCAAAGGCAGGAAAAAAGAGGAATGAAAGAGTGAAGGTGAGCAGTGATTCATGATTTTGGTAGTTTTCCAGAAGGGGTTGTTGGCGGACCTTGAGCGCCCTGCGGAAATATGGTGGGGAAAAAATCGCAGACAGAGCAGGGGTTGGGGGGGGCAGACGGAGAGGAGACGGTAAGACCCCCATGAAAAGACACAGACTGCCTGCGGTGAGAGAGTGAGAGGCCCAAAGACTCAGCCTCATCACGGGAGGTACCAATGATCCGAAATGCATTGGTTTCCACTGCGTGAAGCCGAGAAAGGTGAGAGGCAGGAGCACCAGCCCAGAGGAGAGAGCAGTACTCCATCAGG
>CM068966.1:30577633-30599628 GCA_035128595.1 Eptatretus atami | reverse complement strand
TAAGCAAGAAAATTATCTTTGCAGCTTGACCTCTTTGAAACTCACAACCACAATCCCATGTTGTGGTTCAACTTCTTTGCCTCATTTCCTTTTGTGCTCCTATGGTCAATTGCTTACACACAACTCACTATGTTTCTTATTCTCCAAAGACAACATTGCAATAGACACACTACATGCTCAACCTATTTCCCTCTCTAACTCTGTCACTCCTTGCAGAATGTATATGTGGTGCGGATTCATGGTAACAGGATCACCATGTTACGGAGAAGCACGTGGGCTGGGAGGTGTGAGTCAAAGTGAATTTATTTATTTGAAATAAGGTTGCGTAACATTCGAAAGGAAGGTGAAGTAAATTCGTGGAGGTGCAATGTGAATTTTGAACGGTAATGCAGAGTGAAGCTGCTGGGTCGATGAAAAATATCAGGAAGAGGCGTAGAGAGACACGTGGTTACAGAGGTGCATATATTGAAGGATACAAGGAAATTTTATTTTTGGAGGATTTTTGGGATTAGGTAAGATTTAGGAATGGAAGATGAAGAAGAAATGTGAGGTAATTGGAGAGAGTGGCGTCAGCTCAACAGAAGAAAGGTGGTGAAGAAGAAGAAGAGAAAGGTGTTGAAGAAGAAGGAAGAAAGAAGAAGGAAGAAGGTTGTTGAAGAAGAAGAAGACAAGGTGGTTGAAGAAGAAGAGAAGAGAGAAAGGTGGTGAAGAAGAAGAAGAAGAAGTTGGTGAGAAGAAGGAGAAGAAAGAGTGGTGAAGAAGAAGAAGAAGAGTGGTGAAGAAGAAGAAGAAGAGAAGTGTGAAGAAGAAGAAAAGACAAAGAAGAGTGGTGAAGAAGAAGAAGAGTGGTGAGAAGCAAGAAAAAGAAGGGTGTGAAGAAGAAGAAGAAGGATAAGAAGAAGGGAAGGATGCGGACTCTGGATATGCAGAAGGTAGATTTTTATTTTTTTCCTTATTAAGACAAAGAAACAGAGTGTTAGTGGGAGGATGGTGGCCACATCTCGTGTCCACCGGCCGGGCGGCTTGCTGTGGAAAGCGGTCGGATCACCCTCGGGTCCCCTTCCATCTACCTTTGGCCTGTCCTTGTATACCTCCCTTTGTCAGAAAACTTAGCCCAATACTTTGTTGTTTATCTTCACCCATAGATCGTCCCATACCCCCCGGTTTTCGTACTTCGTGCGGCCTAAACCTTTTGTGTTCCGCCTATCATCCCTGTTTCTCTCCCGGGGAGGGGAATTAAGGGAGAGCTGGCGTCCTTGATTTTGCCAAAGCCCTAAGGCCTTGAGGTCCTGCCTTGAGAGGGGGACCTAGCGTAACTGTCGAAGTGAGAGTGGCGCGGGCTGGACAAAAAACCCGATCGTAACCACCCTACAGGGGAGGAGAATGGGCGGCCTCAAGCGGAGCCAGTGGGGACAAGTCGACGATAAACTCACAAGAGATTAGCACTGCATTTGTGAACAAGAACCGAGAACTTGACAACACGCTCTCCCTAATCTTTACGCTTAACTCGTCTTGTGTGTAGACTGTGTTTTCCTGATTGTGCTCCCGCATCCTGGCGAAGGAAAAGGGCCAGGCTTGACTGTTCAATGTGAGAGTTTGCCAGAAATTGACCTCGCCTTGCTTCCCCCCCCCTTCATCTGTGAGATTTAGTGGGAGCAGAAGACTCTATACGAAGATCCTCATGCCTGGACTATTCCTCGGAGTTTGCTCCCGAATTGCCAAGCATACTTAGCTTCATCTTTAGAAAGGAATGACTGTTTTTTCTCAAGAGTCAGTTGTATAAGTTCATGGTGAGTGGCTGCTCATGAACTGCTTGGTTTGTTGTTTGCAAGCCATGGCGATAGACACGAGCAAAAGAGGTACCGCAACTACTGTCGACTCGTGTCGCAATCACATTCTGATCGATCGCTCCAATGAGGCTCCAGAAGGCCCCACCGCACCCCGCTCCTGGCGTCCGTGCGGTGCCTCCCGGAATCCCCGGCTACGTGGCTCTGCCGTAGTGGCAGATGAACCCAATGTTAGCGCAATGTTTATTTACACGACATGTCTCACCTCCTTATCTTTGCACTCCAGTTAGTGCTTCTCTACTTCAGCTTCTACAGCACGCGGTGAGATTCGTCTCGACATGTAGCATACGGCGTTACACTATAAAGAGAAACTTTCAACAAGTCCTTTATTTTTTTTAAAGTTACTTCAACCCCACGCTCCGGACCCCACCCCCCCCGACCCCTCAGCCCTACTCCTCGGCTGCCCAACCACCGATTTCCCATTCTCTCTCTCTCTCTCTCTCTCTCTCGTCTCTCTCTCTCTCTCTCTGCTTCTTCCTCCGCCACTCCGGGCACCCCCTCCTTTCTTACTCTACTCCCCAGGTCTCTTAATTCCGTTAGCGACAGCAGATGCGTGCGGCGTACGGTATCATCTGCTGTACCTAACGCTTGCGGTTATTAAATACTGGATGCCTTATCGCTGGCTGGGTGTAGACGCAGCTCTCCCAGACTGGGCTTATAACCGGAGACCATAACATATCTAGAGATTTCCCTCTCCAAGACGTTCTCGAGTACACTGCAGCCATTCTGACGCGGCGCTTTTGGAGCATCTTGGACGCCCCGGCCATTACGCCGACCCGGGCCCCCCATGGGCCTTTGGGCACACGCCGGACTGTCCGCTCGGTGGACTCCCAATCTTGTCAGCGCGTGCGTACTTGTTTGTTATCTCATTCTCCCTGCTATCAAAATTCAAATCCTCTAGGCTCGATACGTCATCCTTTGTATTGCGGCGGTTATGGCGATCCCTTGGCATTAGGAGCTTTCCACCTCCCCCCACCGCCACCCCCCACCCCAGCTCCACGACCTCCTCTACCGTGCTAGCCATTCCTCCATGACTGGACTGCACCCCTTCAAACACGAATGTTCAGACACTGGTGATTCGAGCTAGTCAGGTGCCAAAAGTTTGGAATTGAAACAGATTTCGCCCATAGCAAAAGGCTATCCAAAAGCCTCACTACAATAAACAGAAGAACTCCCAATGCGTCTTACTACTCATTTCGTGAAGCTACCCAGCTAAGCCTTACCCCTACAACCACCGTATAGCTTTGAAATCCTCCGGACCACCGGTCGCATGGTACAACACCTCTTTTTGTTCGGGAGCCGCAATAGGAGTTTAGAGTCACTTACAATCCCCACCCTAATCTCATGTCTTGTATCGTTTTGCGACCCCCTATGTGCTCTTTCAATAGGTGCATTTAGACGTCACTGCTACAACTAACACAGATTCCGTGGACATTACACCTCTTGTCAATCCTCAGATTCCGGCATTCGATCTTCTCACCAAATGAGTTTTCTGATTCCAAACCTCTCAACTCATCCGCTAATCTGTGCTCACTTTCCTGCCTTTAACGTTACACAGCCTCCCCCTCACACTAATCACGTGTTGTCCCCACCAGTTTCTGCTCCGAAATTCCGTCCACAACTTTTCTTTAAATATCTTACCGACTTATATTCTCGGTCTCTGTGTCCTCATTCTCTAGCTATAATTGAGTGAACAGTGATGTACTAGTCTTTAAATGTCTCTTAAGTAGTCGGATCCGGGCATTCCGCGATCCTCGCAGCTACTCTTCTCACCCAGGAAATTCATCAGGTCACTGTTCCTCCTCCCTCATTACAATTGCACTACCTCCAACCTCTCCACCAAAATTTAATCTGATCCATCCACAACCTCTCTTATTAAGTTTGAGATATCATCTCGCTACTCCACAGAAAACAACCCCGACAGACAGACAGACAGACAGACAAGAGCTAATCTCAACAAATCCCTCGAACACGAGGTGGTGAAAACAACCTCCTCCACCTTCAAGGTGTTCACAGACCGTAGGTTCTAATTAAAACAAAATACCCATTAGCGAGAGGGATCGTCAACATGCATTCTTTAGTGTAATTTGCAGCGCACAGACTTGACAAGAATATCACCGTTCCGTTCTGCGCCAATTTTTGGAAGGATGGTAAATCACATGAGGCCGGGGGGTCGGACATTAAACTTTCACACAAAAGGGTTTAACATAAGCCAGTGAAAGGCTCGACTATGTCCCCTCCCCTGGTTGACCTTTGTAGAAGTATTGTGGAATGGGTTAGGTTATTGGGTTTGCTGAGGGTTTTCTCTCTGCTCCAGCTGTATGTCCCCGAGAGATGAATTGGGAGGCAGCGACTTGTCTTGCAGCTCTTATTCTGCTCTCTGGTCTTCTTAGATACCGGTCCACTCTTGCACCCCGAGATAACCAACTGATGCCTAATGGAAAGCACGAACTAAGATGTTCTCCAAGTAATATTACGATGTTGTTGCCTACAGACACGCGATGCTCAGTAGAAATTGCAGCACCCAAAAATTACATCTTAAAGAGGGTATACCCTTTTCGTAATCTAAGATGAACAGAAGTTGTGCATTTGCTCTATTTCAGGATTGGAAATAATAGTGTGTCAGATTTTTTAAACAGGAGATACATAAGTATTTTTTGTCGTATTCATTTAAAGTTTTGAAACATATTATTATGGAGGATATATACTTATATATTATGACTATACTCATATATATTTATATATATATGATCATTATATATATATATATATATTACATATAGTATACTTGCTCCCTAGGCCCAGAAGTTCAGCGTACCCGTCACATTGACGGGCTTGCTCGCGCTGCGACATTCTTCCACTCTCAATATTTGGTGTGATGTCCTTGCCATTGGTAGACAGATTGAGGGGGTCATGCGCTGTCCAGTGTACGATAGTATTCGTGTTAGACTCCAGCTCTGTGGCAGAATCCGCAGTCAGGCATGTTTGGCAGTGAAGATTTGGCCCCTTGTTCCATTCCACCAGCGAAGGTTGTTAACCACATTCCCCATGCTTGGTGGTCACCTTCGGAGATAGTACTATAGTGAGTTGAGGATTATATTATGCAAAGCCTGGCCTGGGGAGAACTAATTTGCATTCGCGCTAGTGCATGTTTAGTGCGCGCCACGTTTACCACCGAATGCGGTACACGCCCTGTCGATACAACAGTTCATTTCCACTCGCCCACCAAAAGGCTGACCAACAGACACTATCCCTTCTCCACCTACGTCCTTCGGTTCAGTACCGCAACCTTGTCCACCTCTCTCTCTCGTAATAGTGCCGGCTCATCAGCACTTTGCTTTCCGGCAATTCAATTCAGAATTTCTTCAGAGCCATCTTCATTTCGGTTCCATATGAGGACCATACATTCGTCGTTTCAGTTTTACTTTGGGTAGTCAGCTGTTTCAATTCGTCATCGCAACTTAGTGAATGTGCTTTGCAAACCGCTATATGGTTGCACGAACAACGCGTCTCAAAGATTTGGTTTTCGGGGGGAATTTTTAACACTATTATTGTCGGACTTTCTTCCTTGATAGGGGTGTAAGGAAAGGCCATCCGGGTGCTCAATTTAACAGTGGCGTTTTTAACGCTGCCTTGACGTCTTTAAAAGTGTGTCAAACAAGGGGGTTTTCCGCAAGGGTTTTTTAGATAGGCGGTTTCTATAGGGGGTCTAAGATGTTTAAAAGGGGGTCTAAGAGTCTTACAAATGGAGTCCAATGTCATATACACGGGGATCTCAAGGGTGAAGCTGGGAGGAGATAGTGTTTTTCTGTGACGCGTGTCGCAAATGCGTCTGACCAAAGTGTGTCGCAAGAGTCTTAAAGGGTCATAGTGCTTGAAATAGCTGTCGCAAGGGTTTCGAAGCACCGGTCAGCTCTCGTCTCAAAAAGGGTTTCTAAATGGGTATTAAAGGGATATTAGTGAGTGGTAAGTGATCGTGGGTCGTTACAGGCCCAGTACAGCGAGTCGTTGAGAAGGATTGAAGGCTGTAGGTAGAGATCATTGTAACCTCGGGTTTGGTGTACGTGAAATAACAGGTGTAACCTGGAGTGCAACACGGCACTAATGGGCCAACGACCTCTCATGACTGTTTTGTTCTTTGTGTAACACGGCTTTCTAGGGTGGCATCTGGGTGTACCCTCGTGGGATTTTTTTATCAATCTGATCGTAAAGTTTTGTTGTGGAATTACACTTTAGCGAGAGGCTAGTCTCCAGCAAGTGCCGAATGAGATCACAAACCACACAGAGAAAATATACTTGTGTTTCTATTCTTTTAGAGACTCGCATAACCCGATTTCTCCTGTTCTTGAAGCGCGCTCTTTTTCGTCTCTCTCCTCCGGGCGAGAGCTGTGCGCTCACTGTTTGTTCTACGTATTCCGTTCTCGTCGACCAACTTTCCAAAGCTGAGATCTCCCCTTCCCCGGCCAAAGCCAATGCAGCAACTAAGCTAAAGAAATATCATCTCAATCTCAGTGGAAAACCTAGTTCAAGGGCGTGTACCTGGGAAGACGCTCACCTTAGTTGCTACAATCGGACACCATGAACGAAGCCGTACCATTTTTACCACGTGCTACGTTCCATTAAATACGCCTCACGAGAAACACGACGCGTTTCCCGCTGTCCTCCTTACACTCGGCACGCCTTCACTCACTTCGATTGTACCATCAATTCCGCGCTTCCCGGAAACAAAACACCCCACAAACCCTGCCCTATGTTCAAAAGGCAGTGAAAACTCAACAAGTTCTGGAGCGGCGATGGTTCACGAGCAAGGTATGGGCGCTAGATGGGCGCACCCTGCCATTCTCAGGAAAAACACAAGAGTATGATATAAAGCCTGGCCCACCTCCGCCCCCAGGCAGAGTTTTTATCGGATTTTTCGAGATTCCAAACAGCGCCACGGGTACGTATTCAGCTAACTGCTCCCTTGCGTGTTTTCGCGCTACGCAAGCACATGTGCCTCTTCCAAAGCTACAGACAAGACACGGCACTAGCCACTCCAATTTGATAAATCTCCGAGCTGTGGTTGTCGAGGCTTTAGCTCCAGTAACTCGGCAGCATCGTTCGCACCCAACTACCAATCAAAACCGGAGAATTGCAGACATCCGCGTGCCGCACCCAGCACGCCTCCGCTCACAGACCATCTCCCACGTCCAACACACACCTCAACCGACCAGGCCTGGGTTTCAGTTTCGTATCCACGTACCATATTTTGTTGCAATCCGGCCCTCAGCTAAACATCATTAAAAGGCCTGGTCTAGATGCCATCCATCCACGACATAATATCTGTAAGATGTGCAACCTAGATTACTCATCTCACACTGCTGCATTTCAAGTTCCTTTCTTGTGTCAATTCCGGTGATGGCCCGGAACACATTGAACACATCAAAAAGATAATGGTTGTCAAGCTGGTCGGTTACTGATGGGCTCCTCCCACACAGGCGGGCTCAATAAGACATCACCTTCCTCGCCTCACGCTCGATGAGAGTGTTCATAGTACTCGACAATATTGCGCTATTCTACTTCCACAAATGGCGCACTTCCAAAAAACTAACCCTATCGTCCCATTTGAGGCATCAGTGACGCCCTCCATCGATGATATTAAGCTCTCCAACATACGACTGACTCTCTAGATGAATGTGTTTCAAATCGCGATGTTTCTGTTTAACTTCTTTGGACCTCCTGCTTTTTTTTAAATCGATCACGATGCTGCATGATGGTGATTTGATGGTCTCCTTGCTATCATTCTTTACTTTCGCTGGCAGGGTTATGCCTACATATACAGATGGTATACCTGTTTTTTCTTTCTACAAACCTATTTTCCTGCCTTGCTATTGACGTTTAGGCATCCGTTTTCTGTCGCTCGCTAGATCTATATAAGGGAAGAATTACAGTTATGAGTGTCAGATAGCGATTGTCGTTATTTGTACCTTTATGTTACAGTCGCTCCCCGGGCTCATTCTTGAACTTACTTGTCAGGATTTTTGCAGAATCACGTTTCGACTCTCTTGTGCTCACCCCGTATAGTTTACCGACATCTTGGACTGTCCTGTCATCGAGGTACTGTTATCCTCATGGTTTCTTTCATCTTGTTAATTTGTTCTATGATCTTCTAGCAGGTACCACCCTCCTACCACTTCCATTCAACTACTATCGTCTCGCTGTTATATCCTGGGTTTGAAAATTCCTCGATAAATACTACATTGGGTTGTTCCTCGTGTATTGACTCTTGCTTATGTAGCAATTGTGTCTCGGTAGTCCCCGGTTTGCATCCCCGTTAGTTCCATATAAATCCTCAACTCTCGGGCTTTCGCCTTTGGACTCGTATATTAATCCCCTTAGGTGGTTGCGCTCCGGTTTTCTTCTCCGTCCTGTCACTCCCTCTTTCTGTACAAGATCTCGGCTCAATAGTCTCTGAGTTGCGCAGAGTGCCTTCTGGCGTCTCTATCTCGTCTCTCTGGGCTTACGGTCGTCGATCTAACATTCAGGATGTTTCTGTTCCGTCTCCAATACTCCCAAAGTTTGTGCAGCTATTCCCTTGGTGTCGTTTAGGTATCCAATGTTACCATAGCGCTTTCTGCTACTATTATATTGCATGGGGTCCCAATGAGTGTCCTTGCGATCCTCTCTGGACTTCTATGTTCATTCTCGTCTTGTATATCGTGGAGTTTCTAACCTTTTAAGCTTTTGAGTGGTCGGCAGGTGGCAGTCCAGGGTTTATTAATATGTATGAATTATTTTTGTTTGTGTAGATAGAAAAAGTCCTGTTTTACAAAACCAGGTTCTTCTCTTATTGCGACTGTGCCCTCTTCATGCTTATTCGCTAATCTCATCTAGATAGTTTCAATTGGGTGACCATTTCCTTTCCTTGGTTATACAGATATTTTGTCGGCGTTGTTCTCTCTTAATTACCTACTCGTTGCCTTTGGGTCCTCTGTGATTATCTTGTGCATCTTCTTCATACCAGATATCATGGATATTTTTGTGCTCTTACTATTTGGTTTTAAAATCTATATTAACTATCGGTTTCGCCTCCTCTCTATAGCATCATTTTCACTGACTGCACATGTTCTTACATGACTGTCTTCCTTGATGTTTACGTCCCCTCTCCCCCCTCCCCTGCCCTCGCTTCCATACTGGAGTTATACGGATGTCTTTCTTCATGTTTAATTCCCTTTTTGCGTTTCGACTTACCGCTCTCCTCTTCCATGTTCTGAGTTGCTACACACTTGCCATCAATCTCTTAAGCGGCTTTAGAACGACCTTCTTTCAATCTTTGGATCAATAGCCTGCGGTCTTTTCAATGATATCTTTCATAGTTTTTATTTATCTCCTGCCCATTAGTATCTCTAAAGGCACTTGTTTTAAAGAATATACTTTCTCCCATCTCCCAGGATATCAGCCCCACCAAATATTTTCGCCTCGTACAATATTTCTCGCTACGATTTGTCACTTCCCCATTACCTTCCTTGGTTATTTACAGTCATGGCTTGTTGCTCGGCTGTCAGATTTTGGGTATTCCAACCTATTTTTTCCTTTGTCGTTTCAGTTTTCAAATCGGGGTGGCTTGTGTCACGGTTTATCACTTCCAGGTTAATTTCTTCCTCAACTCAACGTTCATGATGCCCCTTACTCTAATCTGCAAATTTTATCTTTCTTTCAAGATAGTGACAGATTTCTTTGCTCCTTGTTCGATCCCTCTTATTCCTTTCGTTCATTTGCTAGATATCTATCTCATCCCATGTTGCCACTGCATCTTTGTCATATCAGTGCCTACCATATCGCTTTAGTCATGCTCGTCGGTGATCCTATCTACTTGATGATTTTTGCAGCACTCCCATATCTTCCATGTTACTGCAAGGCAAATTTCGTTCTATCTTTCCCAGTGCCATGTTGACCCTTTCCTTTTTGAGCCAATCTTCATTTCTATTCAATCTAGGCACAATTTCCTCTCGCACTTTCGTCATGGTGGTGGTTCAATAGATTCTCTTGCCTTCATTTCTACTCTGTTGTGGGTGCTCTCCCTCATGGTCAGATTTTAGCATTACACGACATCTCACTTTATGTTATTTATCTCTCTCCATGACACATGTTCACAGTGTACTTGTATTCCTACCCATCTACCATGTCCTTCGAACCTCATTTCGTTTCTCCTTCTCTGGAATCTCTAAGTCACCTCCTTAGCACGCAAGATAGTAATGATATTTTTGTTTATTCTTTAATTTACGTCCTCAATTTGGTTATATGATTTATCTACTCATATTTCATATCTATTATTATCTTTTTCCACTTAGATATTTACCCTTATATCCTTTATACTATATATAGCTCTTGGATTAAAATCGTACGCGACCACCTGCATTATTTTTCAGTTGCTTCTGTGTTGTGTACTATTATATGTTTGCTATTTGTTAGTTTTTTTGTTACGTAATATGACCATTTCATTTATCTTGCCCAAATATCGATTAGTCTTTCTAGCAAGTATATTGTTCTTACGGTCTCCCTGTTTTCAATTTCGGCATAAACTATCTATTTTATTACAGAGTTCCCATAGGTGAGGGTGGATTTGAAGTACCATGTGATAAGCTTTTTTTTTTTTTATGCCCGTATAACCCCCATTGCTTCCTCGGGGATTATTTTGATTCGTATTGTTGCCGAGATGCGATACTTTCCTTGATTCTAGGGTCTTGTTTTTTCTGTTCTTGCCGCGTTTTTTATTTTCTCGACACCAACCCACACTTTTCAACTCAACAATGCAACCATACAATCAAGCATTATGATTCTTGCCCATACCACTCGTCGTTCCCTCCTCCACACATTCTCATACCACACGTGCCAGCAGTTTCTCCTTCGCCAACCTGATCTCAGTACACTTTACTAACAAGCGCACCATCTCAACCACTGCTTCTTCCGATCCTCTTTACCTCCCAGCTGTCTCTCTCCTACTCCTATTTATTTCCACGTGAACACGCTCCATCACTCAGCGGGTCCTACGTACTCGGCACCTGTGGTATTTTGCTGTTCGTGTAATCTCTTCCCTTCCAAGCTTTCTAAGGCCGTGTCCATCCTCCGCTAAGGCCTCCCGCCCATTTTACATCTTTTTCTCTTAGACTGGTTCTTTGAGCCGCCCTTCAATGATGCGCCATGGCGTCAAGCCTGCCTACCACCCGTGGGCGGGAGGCGTGGAGTGAGGCTGCTGGGAGCGCTCGCTTCGGTTTGCGCCATTCGCAGGCCTTAAGCCGTGTCGTGCTCGCGAGGGGCATCGCCGCATTTATGCGGACCCGTTTGCCGGCAAGTCGTGCTCGAGTGAGTGGAAGGGTGAGTCCTCGTTGATTCAATTACAACAAGTAGTACCATCCCGGGCCAATGATCCTACAGTTTACTCACACGTAACGATTTAATCCCCCCGGCACCGGCGCCTTGAGCGCCATTTATTTTTCACGTAACGAGGTAGAATTTATCGCTACGTATTTGGGGAATCGGGGGGTCGCTTCTCTCACCCCCTGGACCGATTCCCCTTACTGAATTTTTGCCTGCGAGACTCAAGGGGCCGTTTTTCCCTCCGCTCCTCGTAACACGCCCACGTGTTGCGCCTCAAGTTACAGGCGGCCACGTGCCGGTGGGAGCGTCGCGGTGAGAACGGGGCGTGGCGCGGGCGGATTAAGAAGCAGGGCGCAGGTGACGGCCGTGACTCGAATCGGTTCTCTCTCCTCCGGGGACCGGCCTCGCCACTCCTGCGGTTCGGAATTCAAGTATTGTGGCCCTCGGCTACGCCGGGGATCACAGTCACGGTGAACCTCGGCTCACCACAACCCAGTCCGCATTTCTACCGGCGGAATAGGGTGAATCCGCCGAAGTCGATATACCTAAGTACCCGCGGGTAAACCACGAGGGTTGTACTCGCTCACAGGCGCGTACCTTCGGAACTACCGAGTCCGTTTAGTTAGCGCTGCCGTTCCGGGCTAGTACGGTATAGAAACCCGAGCCCGGTGTATCGCTCCTCGGGGTTCGTTGATCTTCTGGTCGGCGGTCGCTTTCCTCTTTGGACCGGTCTCTGAGTCTACATTTTTGTGTTATCTGGCGTCCCGCGACGGCTGGCTCGTGCGTTCCGGTGGGCAGCACCTCGGTACAGCCTTACGTTGAGCCAAGGATTTGCTCGGGAGTACCCCCGAACTGAGGATAGGGAGCGCAGCACACCGGGCGGAGACTTGCGGCAGGACGCTTTATTAACACGCGACACAAGACACGTAGAAGGCGCAACACAGCCAAGCGGGAGACTAAGCGCGACGTAGGCTAGCGCCGTGTAGACGGACTCTCGAATAAACAGCGACCAGACGCGCTACATCAACCGGGACGCAGACGCGGGAGCACGGACCACTTACACAATCACGGGCAGTCTACCATTGCAGAGCGGACACACGGCCAAGCAGTCGCCGAGACACGTCCACACTTCAACACCTGAAGGGAAACCAGAAATGGGAAGTCCGGGAACTCTTCTCCATTTCCTGTTTGGTGTTGTGAGTCTCTGGGGGCGCGGACGTTGTCCTCCCCTTCTACCCCCCCTTCTCCCCTCTCCCTTTCTTGCAGGTTTATATTGTACCCCGTCCTCGCTTGTGTGCCCGTGATGATAAGTTTTCGACTTATCAATGACTCCGCGTGACTGATGTGTTGTTTGTGGGCGACCGTTTGTTTGCCCTGTTCGTTGAAGTAGATGCTAGAATTGTGTAGAGTGGTTCCGTGTGTCTTGTACGGGCGTTATGCGGTTGCTTTTGTATGCTCTGCGTCTTGTATCTATGTGATATAGTGCTATCTGCTGATTGTCTGCCTGCCATACGGTGATGCTTTGTGTCCCGATCTGGTCCCCTGTTCCCCTCCGGCCAGGCTGGCCCATGTCCGTCCTGGCTGGCTTGAATTCTTCCCCGTTGTCGCCTGCGTCCTTCCTCGTCTGGTCTCCATCATTGTTCACGTAAGGGTTAGTCCATGTGGCGCGGGCCGCCCGGAGTAATTAATCTGAACCGGTTCAAGGCCGCACGATAACACGCTCGGTTACCCGATATAGCCCGGAACGAGCCGCTTAAGCGGAATCTCGTATGTCGAAGTCGGCCGTGTGGCGAGGATACAATCCACTCGATAGGTTACCCGTGCGTACTTAGGTATATCGAATTTCGGCGATTCACCCTAATCCGCGCGGGTTAGAATTGCGGACTCAGGGTTGTGGTGAGGCCAAAGGTCCACCCGACTGACTGGATCCCGGCGTAGCGGGAGGGTCACGACTGAATTGTCCGTTCCGGTGGGCGAGGCAGGTCGCGATTACAGTCACGTCGATCGCACGCGACGGGCCGCGAATTCGCAACAACTGTGTCATAGAGCGGGGAAAACGGCACTCTCTGGTCTCAAGCTAATATCAATAGAGGAATCGGTCCCGGGCGTGAGAGAAGCGAACCCCCGATTCCCCAAATTACGACGAAGTTGAAATTTACTGTTCACGTCGAAATAAGATGGCGTCTCAAGGCGAGCGGGTGCCGGGGGTTAGAAATGTATGTGTGTATAATGTAGGATCCGATGGCCCGGGATGGTACTTACTTGTTGTATTGTGAATCACGAGGGAGCTTCACCCTCAACTTGAGCACGGACTTGGCGGCAAACTGCGGTCGGCTAATGCGGCCGCGATCGCCCCTCAGCGCAGCACGAGCGAAGCGGCTACATTATGGGGCTCTGCGAATGGCGCAACCACGAAGCGAGCGCTACCCAGCACCACTCGCTTCAAGCCACGTGGTTATGGCAGGTGAGCAGGCGACATTAGCGGCTTCAAAAAACAGTTGGAAGAGGAAAAAATAGTGAACATGATGGGGAGTTGGACAAGTTGAAGGAAGAGTCAAGAGACAGCAATAGGAAAGGAAAGCCTAGGATGAAGATAAAAGAGGAAGGAGACGCTGGAGGAAAGACGGAGAACTTGTGGAAAAAGTCTGACAGTTAAAAGAACTGCAGAGAAGAATTGGGGAGGAAGGAGCAAGGGAAAAACAAAGCTAGGAAAAGGAAAAACGCCAAACAAATGAGGATTGCAACTACTGAAGCAAGAGTAAGGAAGGTCACTTTGAATAAATTCCTGGAAGCGGGAGATACGAATGGAAAGGAATGCAGAAAAACTAAGAAATACAGCAAAAAAGGGACGAATTCAGGAAGAGCAGTTGGAAAGAAGAGATGAATGAGTGAAGGAAGCATGCAACATTAGGGAGGAATTAGAAACAAAACTTCTGAGTTACAAAACGAGCTGCAGGACTGGTAGAGAGCGAGAAAGAACGACAGCCAGAGAAATGAACGGTTTAAGACACACGGTAAAGATCGAAACAGCTGGAGCAAGGCCGATTAAGAATGAATGCCAGAAGAATTATGAGCGAAGAACGAATGAGACAGAGAAGGAAATCGATCAATGGAAGAAACCAGAGGATGCAGAATGAGCACAAGAAGACGGTGGAATAGGAAAATACAAAGAATACAAGGAATGAGACAGGAGAAAGGAAATCTGTCAGTTGAAAGAAATAATGAGATTGCAGAACGAGGAACAAGAAAGACAGTGGGAATAAAAACTGAAAGAGCAATTGAATTTCTGAACTTGAACGACAAAAGGAAAAAATAGGTTGAATACGAGAAGCTGAAGGCAGCAACGAATTAAGCAGGAAGGAAAAATGAGGAGATTAGAAGGCGCACGAGATTGGAGAGGAAAGAACGAGAGGAACAATGGGATAGAAAACAGAAGGAACATGAGCCGAGTTGACCAAATGAAAAGAAAAGGCAAGGCTGTGGAAGGTGAGGAGATAGCAAAGAAACAGCGAATGAAACGCAAAAGGGAAATTAACCAATGAAGAAAACCATATAAACTGCAGAAGAAGGGCAGGAGGAAGGACAGAGGAAGAGTAATGAGACAGCATGCAATGAAAACAAGAAGGAGATTAACACAAATGAAGGCAAACCATGAAACTGGAGAAGGTAAGGACAGCAGAGACAGCAAGGGAAGGGTTAATGCATTGAGACCGCGAATGAAACAAGGAAGAAATGGGCACAATTGAAAAGAACAGATGAGATTGGAAATGAAGAGCAGAAAGGAGAAAACTGTGGGAAGAGAGAAAACAAAAACTATACGAGTTATTGAAATTAATGACTGAAGATGGAGAATGAAATTGAATCACGAGAGATGGAGGCACTCAGCAAGAAACCAGAAAACTTATAAATTAAAAGACACGAAGCGTGCAAGGAATTGGGGAGAAGAAAAGAACAATTAAACGAAAAAGCAAGGATGAGGTACGCGGAGATCCTGATAAAGAGCAAGGAGTGAAACAGAGGGAAAGGAAGAGCGACTTAGGAGAAAAGCAAGTTGACCTATGTGTAAACGATAAGGAACGACGCCAGAAAAAAAGCAGAGTCAATAGGACACGAGGGGACAACAGAAAACTAATAAATGTATAAGACACGAGGTGAAAAGGAATTGGGAGGGAGAGAAACGAACAATTAAGACGAAAAGCAAGGCATAGGTACGCGGAGATCCTGAAGGAGCAAGAGTGAAAACAAGGGAAGGACGGGAGCGACTTAAGAGAAAGCAAGGTGACCTACGTAAAGATAAGGGAAAGATGACCGGAAAGAAGCAGACGACTAATTACAATGGTATAGAGACGCGGGAGTAGAGAAAGTAGAGGAAGAGACTGCACCGATAAAGACGGGTTAAAGAACAGAACAACACACACACAGAGGTAGTGGAGGTAATGGGGGTACGCCGTGGATGGGAGAGACCGGTGTGAGCAGCTGGATGGCTGCCTCCAGGACGAGGGGAGGGAGTTTGCCCTTGAAGCGAATCACGACCAGGTGGTAATCCGGTACGTTGCCAGCGGAGTCTGAAGGACGAGTGCTGGACAGAATGCACGTGCAGCTTGGGGGTATAGAGGCCCGGACCCTTTGGTCGGGGACCCAACGAATCCCAGTGTGGTTGTGCAGGGATGTGTGGTTTCGCGAGTGTGCGGACATGCGCTGCTTTGCGCACGCAAGGTGCTGGTGTGTTCCCGTGTGTGAGTGGTGGGGTGGCGATGTTGCCGGAGGGCATGGCTTCCCAGCAACGCCGTGTTTCAAGGGGCACCGCAGTGGAAGAGGCCACATGTGCGAGGGAAACGAGCACGCTGTCGTGTGAAGCCCCCTGTGTTGGATGAGCCGCGCGGAGCGAAGTTTCCCCGGTGTCTGTGAAGTGGTAGGGTTTGTGTAGGGAATGGCACGAGTGAGTGAGCGGCCGAGTGTAAGGAGAGGGACAGCGTGTGTAAGCGCGCTGTGTGTAAGGAGAGATGTCGGTCCGGCATGCGTGAGGCATGCAGGCTCGCGATCTCCAGGGTGAATGTGAGTGTAGCTTGAGGGGAGTCTGTGGTCCGTGACACGCGGTCGTGCGTGGTGTGAACGGAGACGACGGCGACAGCGAGGACAGAAGCCGGTAGCAGGCTTGGTAATATTGGTGGGGACCGTGCCGGTTCACCCAGCAGCGAGCGCGCGGTCCGTGCGCTGCAAACCGCACAGAGACCCACGGCTGCTGTGCGGGTGAAGCCCGGTCCGGAGGGGAACGGCCAGGGGGCGGTGTGATGTGCCGGGATTTCCCGCGGGACGGACAAGTGTAGCAGGTAACCGGATTTGGCGACCGGATGGGATCTCACGCAGGCTGTGTTAAGCTCCAACGGCGAGCCATGTGTTTCGCAGTTGACGGGAGCCCTCGGAGTGCGAGGTTTGCTTTTGGGGGTGCGCAGGGGGTGACGTCATGGCTGCACGTAGGTTGGAATCCGGCAGGAGGGTGAATCCCTAGCCGGATGGTTACCGTCAAGAGGACGAGGTACACGTGCAGCTGCATGACGTCACGGGCAAGGTGCAAAGTGCGCGAGCTGTGAGTTGCCGCGCTGGTGCTGCGCGTATTTGGCAATACAAAATTAACAAAGGCAAGCCTCGCTTTCGGGTGACAGGATCCGGGTAAGGGTGAAGATCCCTTACCCTGGGCACAGGATGGAACTAGTTAGGGGGAAGGGTTAGCTTAGTTAGACCAGCTCCATGGGGCCAGGGGGGTAAGTCCTCATGGGCCAGTGGAATGGATTAGGTGAGGGATTTTAGTTGAGATTTAGGTTGGGGAAATGATTTTAGAGTTTTGGAACATTTTGGAGACAGTGACAGACTTTGAGATGTGTAGTGGGGACGTAGCTTAGCTACGTAGTGTTTAAAAGGAACGTGCTGTAGGGTAAGGATGACGTGGGGACACGAGTTAGTTTAGGGGAGGTAGTTAGCAGGATGGCAGAGATTCAGCGGTATGAGTTGAGAGGTGTGGAAGGAACATGTAATTGATGAGTGGGTGAGGCCAGCGGGTCTGTGTAAGTGGAGCGAATGTGGATGCATGGTGCGATGAGTGATTGGGGAGGAGAGTGACTCCGCCCAAGGGACCCCGGGGTCAGTATAAAGAGTGAGTTAGCTGGGTTAGTCAAATTGATAAAATGCGAGGTCGTTTTGTTGTTGGTGGGAATGTAGGCTCGAAACCCGTTTGAGGGGTGCAGGAGCCCTGTTGACGGGCTGGAGCGTGGCTGCGAACGTGAGTATCGCTGAGTGGGTACCCGGGCACCGCGGCTAGTCGGCCGTGTAGGCCAAGGGCCCATGGGGGGCCGGGTTAGCGTAGTGGGCACGGGTGCGCCCTGCTTGGTGCGGGGCCCGAGCGCCGTTAGCCGCGTGGGCAGTGTCGGTGGGCACGGGTGACCTCGAAAGGGGCCGGGCGCAGCCTGCCACGTGTGCGTTTCGGGGAGTTGCCATGGGGGCATCCCCGGTGTTTAGGGAGCGTTGGTAGCTCGGAGGCAGTGTAGTGCCGGGGGTGCCATCGTAGGGATTCGGCAGAGGGTCGTGCCTGCAGGGGGAGCCACGCGTCCCAGCCACGAAACCGTGTGAGGGCACGGGAGGAAAATTCGAGGGCGAGGCCCGAAATTTGAGAGGACACCAACACAGGCGACGGGAATCTGGGTTGTTTAGAACCAATAGATTAAGCGAGAGGCGCTTGTTGAAAGCCCGCCCGGGGTAGTTTAAAGGTTAAATGGTTAGGGTAGATTTAGGAAGTGTACCCTCCGCACCATCCATCCTCGCTCTCGTTGTGGGCCGCATGGACCCACTTTGGGTTAGAGATCGCCGAGATCTGGGGAGGCCATCCTGAGGCTTATTGGCCTCGGCACAGGACGCTAGCTCTCCCTTATTCCCTCCGGGAAGGGAACGTAGGGGTTGGGAGTAGGCTAGGGACAGGATAGGTTAGCCGAACAGGACGATAAGGGGGTAGGGACGATTTCTAGTGGCGTGAGTAAAAATAAAAACAAACAAAAAATAAGTTGGGCTAAATTGGTTTTACAAATTAAGGGAGTGGGTAGGTACAGTACAGGCAAAGGCGATAGGTGGAGGGGGACCGTAGGGTGGGCGAGCCCGCCTTCTGCGAGTGGCCAGCACACGGCACTCCCTCACCCAACCTGCACTGCACGGCAAGAGGCCGCAACTCCATCGCAGCTGTTGTTTTGCTGCAAGCCTGTGCCGGCCGGATCGTCGACGGCTGTTTTTACTGCAAGGCCTGTGCCGGCCAGTTCGTCTGCCCGCTGTGGTTCGCCTGCAACGGCCTTTTCTGCAGGCTATGTTTGCCTTTGCCTTTGCCATGCTCATGCCCACTGCCATGTCATCCAGCCCCGTTCAATTTTGCTTTGCCCCCCCTTGTTCATTTCATGCGCGCCAGGATCCGCAAGCAACAGTTTGCAAGCTGCAGGAACTGTCCTGTTGGCAGCTGCAACACGGGCCTGCAGTGGCGGCCCGTGCACCCGGTTTTCTTTGACTCTTACTTTTCCTGCAGAGTCATGATCCTGGGCCATGGTTTAGTGTAAAATTTGTAAGTTAAGGTGTTAAGTTGTATTGTAAATATGAGTGCGCCCGCATGTCTGTCTAGCGCGGCAATTTTATTTAAGTCGTCCGTATGAGTGAGTTTGTTTAGTTAGTTACTCGCCCTAGGTTATTTATTTTGGGACACGAATACCATGAATGTCGCACTCAGGGATCCCTAGGTAAACGTACTAGGGGAGAACTACACATGATGGCACACGATAATTTGACGACTCGGGACGAGTCTGTAAAAAGGGGAGGGGGTAGTGTTACGGCTGTGAAATTCGCAAAATCATAAAGGTCCATAGGTGAGTATTTCTGAAGTACATGTGTAGTTAGCCCAAACCCATTGTCTAGAGGGAATTAATGTGATTCATTCGGGCTGCGATACTTTGAGTTAGGCGTTTTTTCTGTTCGCTTTATTTTCGAACCAACCACACTTCAACGTCAACAACGCCAACCAACAACAACAACGCTACCACGCCACACATCTAACAACGCCAGCCCCGCCACCCTCTACAACACGCCACCATCTCACACGCTACCTACACCAACGAACGCCATCCTCAGCGGTCTACGTACGACGGTTTGCGCGTTCAAGGCCGTCGAACGGCTTCGCCTCGTCCCCACAAGCCGGAGGTGGGGAACGAGAGGGAGCCCCTTCTCGAAGCGCCTCGAGGAAGGTGGAGCCGAGACGGGCGTGGCGCCGGGCGGATAAGAAGCAGAGGCGCAGGAGGTTCTCTCTCTCGGGGTTCGTTGAGTGTCTCGTGGTTCGTTGATGTCTCGGGGTTCGTATTTCTTCTGGTTCGGCGCCTCTCTGCTGCTCTTGGTTCGGTGCTCGTGTCGGTGGACTCGGTCGGTGCTCGGTCCGTGGCGTCGGGAGCCAGACGAGCCAGCGCGAGGCGCGCGGAGAGGCCTCGCGACCACGCTCGAGCGGGGAGTCACGGCAGAGACGGTCGCCGAGGACTCAAACACTAAGGAAGTCGACTTCCATTTTCTTTGGTTCTGTGTGAACGTGTGTGTGGCGCCGTGTCTCGTGAGTAGAATTGTGTAAGTGGTCCGTGTGTCGCGTTAGTCGGTTGTAGCTCTGCGTCTTTTGTTCTATGTGATATATGTGCATCTCTGACTGTTGCTATACGTGTGCTTTGTTCCGCTGTGTGTAATAAATGCGTCTTGTTGAATTCTTCCCCGTGTCGCTGCGTCCTTCCTTCGTTGGTCTCCATTCTGTTTCAGTAAAGGGTTCGTCGTGGGCGCGGGCCGCCCGATAATTAATCTGAACCGTCAAGGCCGACGATAAACCGCTCGGTTATCCCGTTAGCCGGAACGAGCCGCTTAAGCGGATCGTCCGAAGTCGGCCTGTGGCGAGGTACAATCCCTCGGTAGGTTACCCGTGCGGGTACTTAGGTATATCGACTTTCGGCGATTCACCTATTCCGCCGGGTAGAATGCGGACTGGGTTGTGGTGAGGCGAAAGGTCCACCGTGACTGGATCCGGCGTTAGCGGGAGGGTCACGACTGAATTGTCCGTCCGGTGGGCGAGGCGGTCGCGATTCGAGTCCGTGGGCGATCGCACGCCGACGGGCGCGAATTCGCAACAATAGTTAGTCAGTCTGTATGTTTTTTTTTTTGTTTGTTGTTTTTTTTGTTTTGTTGTCTGTAATCAAGAAAAAAAAATTCTGCAGACCACAGTTTTCATTGGAAATTTTTGTAACTTCGCATATCAGAGGCCTATGGAGGTCCTTTCAGCGCATAAAATTTTGAAGGTCAAGGTCAAAGGTCAAGGTCACTTTGTCGCAAATCAGGGGAGTCGACAAACCCTTATTTTTTGAGTAATTTTGATCGGATCGTCTTCAAACTTCATGGGAATATAGTTCATGGTCTGGCGCTCAGCTGATTATTTTTTGGTGGCGATGGCCTTGACCTTCATATTTTTTTTTTTTTTTTATTTTTGTCTGTAACACGTATAAATCACTCTACAGAGCACAGTTATCATTGGAAATTTTGTAACTTCGCATATCAGAGGCCTATAGAGGTCCCTTTCAGCGCATAAAATTTTAAGTCAAGGTCAAAGGCAAGGTCACTTTGTCGCAAATCAGGGAGTCGACGAAACCCCATTTTTTGAGTAATTTTAATCGAATCGTCTCCAAACTTTATGGGAATGTAGTATATGGTCTGGCGCTCAGCTGATTAGTTTTTGGTGGCGATTGGCCTTGACCTTCATGGTTAGTGCCTGAGGTCAAGCATATTTGACCCCAAGGTCAAATTTTCAAGTTTAGGAACCATATCGTGTAGTACTCAAATTGAACACCTCGATGAGTGCTTTCTAGATATGTCAAGCTTGAACATTATGACGTCATTTGGTGACGTTATGAGGCAAACACATATTTTCATGGTTACTCTGTAGAACATTCTCATCGGAATCTCTCGTAGGCAGATATTCCTCAAGGAGTCGCTCCTGGTGGATAGCAGCTCTGTTCACCTCAGTGTGACCTTAAGAAGTCAACACGGGTCACCTTTTGGCAAGATACGGGTCACCCTAAGGTGACATTGGTTTATTTTATTGTTTTGTTTGTCTGGTTTTACTATTTATGGTATGTGTTTGAGTAAAATGAACATTTTTGTTTTATTCTATAAACTACTGACAACATTCTCCCAAATTCCGAATAAATATATGTATTTAGAGCATTTATTTGCAGAAAATGACAACTGGTCAAAATAACAACAAAGATTCAGTGTTTTCAGACCCAATAATACAAACAAAACAAGTTCATATTCATTTTAAACAACACAAACTAATGTTTTAATTAGGAGAAGTTCAGAAATCAATATTTTGTGGAATAACCCTGATTTTCAATCACAGCTTTCATGCGTCTTGGCATGCTCTCCACCAGTCTTTCACATTGCTGTTGGGTGACTTTATGCACTCTGGCGCAAAAATTCAAGCAGCTCGGCTTTGTTTGATGGCTTGTGACCATCCATCTTCCTCTGCACATTCCAGAGGTTTTCAATGGGGTTCAGGTCTGGAGATTGGCGTGGCCATGACAGGGTCTTGATCTATGGTCCTCCATCCACACCTTGATTGACCTGCTGTGTGGCATGGAGCATTTCCTGCTGGAAAACCAATCCTCAGAGTGGGGAACATTGTCAGAGCAGAAAGGAAGCAAGTGTTCTTCCAGGACAACCTTGTACGTGGCTTGGTTCGATGAT
>CM068966.1:30508240-30524749 GCA_035128595.1 Eptatretus atami | reverse complement strand
ATGAGAGAGAGATAGGTTGAAGGAGTGGTGAAGAAAAGGGAGAGTTGGAGAGAGAGAGAGGATAGAGGGAGAGAGAGATAGGTGAGGAAGTGAACGAGAGGAGATAGAGAGAGAGAGAGAAACGGCGTTGGAGAGAGATGGGTGGCGAGAGAAAGAATAGGGTGGGATATGGGATTATTACATCCATACAATTCGATTACACCTAACTTGTCTATAAAGAAAAGAAGAGGTGTTGTGTGTCGTTGTGTGGGTGTGGTGTGTGGGTGGTGTGTGTGGTGGGTGGGTTTGTCAGCTGTTGTGTGTCTCCTCCATAACTCAAAAAACCATAAAACCTAACAGCCTTAAACTTTGTCAACATACTAAAAAACTCCAAGAGTGCATGAGCAAAATTGGTTGTTGGTTAATTAAAACACCCCTTTGAAGAAATCAATGCCTTTATTAATTATATCCTTTATCAGGCACATCCTCATCCACCGCTCTCTCACTGGGTCTTAAGGCGTCTCCTGCATAACCTCGCTGGGTCTGAAGCCGCCATGTCTTGCCGCTAACATCTTTGACTTGGAACAGCGCGCAAACCCAATTTCCTCACGATAAGTTATTTTCACTTCCTCACTCATATATATTAATCTCTGTTCGTTCATAGCTCCAAATCGCTGGTATTCATTGCAATGCTTATTACAAACTCCGGAGACGCAGCGTTACCGCTTATTTTCATTTTTAATTTGCCATAATCACGACAATGTCTTCAAACGAACCAAATTACAAAAACTTAATCTCTGAATGCAACTCCTATCATTACCTTTGAATACGTGCTTGTTTTGGAGATGCATCTTCCCTTACCGGTCCTCACTAATCTTCTCCCTATCCAATAAAACTCAACTTCTACATTTATTCCTTGTAATTGTTTCACATATATTAATGGGATGCCGATGGCCAAACACAGCTTGAGAACATGAGAGGGGTCTACCCAAACCACACGCGTTCCGCTGTCCAGTCTTATTTCCACTCGTTGAAGCACAGCACGTTTGCTTAAGAATTCCCCCAGATACAAGAAAACCGAATCTGAATTAGAATCGCTTCGCCATTATAAGACGCCCTTGTTCCCCTGACTTCGCCATGAGGCCTCATCAGGTCGTATCCCACGAAGAATGATGCAAAACTCCCCAAAAAACAACATATGCTTATTATCTCATTCGATGTGACCATTCCCTTGACAGATCTTAGGTCGTACCGTCTTGCCGACATTTCTGACAAGTTATATCTAAGTGTGATTGCCATTGCCTCCCAGCAATATAGAGAAGGAATTTGAATTTGTTCAGGGTGCCGGCGATAGCCTTCACCGAACTCCACAACGAAAGACACATGGATCTTCCACGTCCACCAACTAATCGCGCAGAACGGACGTCTAGTTTAACGCACCGGAGAAAGGCAACCACGATTGATATCACCCAGTCTGTTAAAACACCGGAATGACAGTTTATAGGCTAGAGAACATAAGATGATACTTGCCGGAGTGCAGCTTTATATAGCTGGGTCGGATATCAACCCATGCCTAAGACATAGAGGTGACAAAAATAGGTCATGACTCTCTAAGTTCATATAAGCTGGTCCGGAATCGAACCCAGCTCAGAACATAGAGTGATATTTTGTGAGTGTGCAGTTTATATTGCTGGGTCGGGATTCAAACCCAGCTCGAGAACAGAGAGTGATACTTCGGTGAGTGTGCAGTTTTATATAGCTGGGTCGGGATTAGAACCCTGGCTAAGAACTAAGGTGACATATAGTGCATGACTGCGATTTATAAAATCTGGTTGGAATCGAACCCAGACTCGAGAACATAGAGTGATATATATGAGTGATGAGTATATAGCTGGTCGGGAATTCCAAACCCTGGCTAAGAAAACATAATGAGGTGATATAGTCATGACTGCAGTTATAAAGTGGTTGGAATCAAACCCAGGCCGAGAACATAGAGTGACATATATGTGATGTGCAGTTATATAGCTGCGTCAGGATTCCAACCCAGGGTAGAGAACATAAGATGACATAGTATATGTGATGTGTGGCATATCTTAGGACCTAGGTCATTCCGTCAGCTCATGTGTCTTTATAGTTTCACATCTCTCTCATCACTCTGGCGTCATCACCAAATTTCGTGAACATATAAATTATACAGTCTTACAATCTGACGACAGCACCAAATTTAACTTTCCTAACTCCTCCATTCAACTCCTTTGGCCCAATTGAAAGTGGATCCCATTATTTATGGAAATGATGTCCGGAATAGTCATGCATCAAACACGAATCATGGTCAAAACAGTGAAAAAATAACTCAGACACAAATCACCAGATAAAACTCAATGTTACCATGAGACTCAATAAACAATAACTCACATTTCATCAAAAAGATCATGTATGAAGGCGCCATTTTTATCCATCAATTAGCTCATCATTGTTCAAAATGACAGGAAGCTGTGCTATTTAGACACCGCATCATTCGAAAAGGGTTTCAAAATGTATGATTCCTCAGAAACCGGAGGGGAAAAAATTAGGGAAAAAAATTATTCATGTGCTGGACCGACTTCAGGTTGTTTTCAGAGCAAGGTCAGCTGTTCCCGTGTGTGTATAGAGAGGGGAAACAGCAACAGCAAGTTGAAGGCCAAGTATAGAGGAGACTTGAACAAACAATGGGTGTAGGGAAAATAGGGGTAGGAGAGGAAAGATGCATGGGTGGACAAGATGGTACAGAAGGAAACTCTCAGGAGCGAAAATGGAAAATTGGAAGAGGTTAACGAGTAGAAAAAGATCATGGTTTGGATTTGGGCAATCTGAAGATGGTGTGAACAGCTGTCTTGAAGACCTGAGGAGAATGATATTGAAGAGGACACGGAAGTTTGGTTACACAGGTGGAAAAGAAGAGGAATGAAAAAATGGAGGTGTGCAGTGATTCGAGATTTTGGGAGTTTCACCAGAAGGGTTGATGGTGGACCGTATGAGGCTGTTGAAAACCTGGGTGGAACAAATAAGTATGGATGAGACAGAGGGTGCAAGACCAAAAGAAGGTGGTAGACAACAGAGAGACCACCAAACTGTCTGCAATGATGTAGTAATAGGCCCATAGACTCAGCTTCATCATCGGAGATTCCAATAATCTTGAAGGCCTTGGTTTCCATGGCATCAAGCTGGAGATGTGAGGCAGGAAGCCAGCCCAGAGGGGAGAGCAGTACTCCATTCAAGTGTGGATAATGTCTGTAGGTTGTTGGGGTCCATGTGTTCCAAGGATTGACTTTGTACGACGGAGGATGCCCAGTCGGTGGCTGGCGTGGAGGAACCTTAAATGGTGTGTCCAAGAAAGATCATGGCTGATAGTGAAACCCGGAGTATGAATGAATGAACTTCTCAAGAGATTGTTAAGAAAAGTAGACAGAGGGTTTTGCCAAGTCCTTTTCAGAGAGAGATTGTAGATGTGATGATTTTTCAGGATTGAAAATGTATCAATGTGTTGACCAGTTTTATTTTTTTTCCAACTGAAGAGAGGAAGCTGCAGCCTGCCTGTCTGAAGGATAGGAATTCATGTCAGAGGTGGAGTCATCAGCAAATAGATAAGATTTCCAGAGAAGTCAGAGATCATTGATGAAGATCAGGAATAGACTGCCAGAGCACAGCCTGGGCACACCAACCTCACAGGAGAGGAGATGAAAGGATTCCATTCAGAGACACATGTTGGCTTTGAGAGTAGAGTGAGTTAGACTTGGATGCCATAGACAGAGAGTTGAGAGCCTTTAGTTGTGGGGTGTGGGTAACTGAGATGAGGTTGTGTGAGAATGATTAATTTCAACTGTGATAGATTGAGTGTTCTTGCTGATTATTATGCAAGCTAATTGGTCTGTAGTTTGGGGGTCCATTTAACCTTTTTTTATGCAGTGCAGTGATGCTGCAGAATTACAAGCAGATAGAAGATTAGCTTGCGCAAATGACAGGGTGAAAAGGGCAGAGAGAGGATGTGAAAGTGGTTTTTTTTGACACGTAAGCGATGCCGTCCGTCCATTGCAGAGTCAGAGTTGCGGGTTGAAAAAGCCTTCTACAGCTTCACAGGTGCAGAAGACAGAGTCCAGGAGCAGTTGGTATGACAGCGAAGGATGTGCTGAGACTGAGGGTTGGGACACAAATTTGAAAGCAAAACACAGAAATTGAGCATTTGGCCTTCTCACGAGCAAGTCGGTTGTGGTGCCATTTGAAGAGGGAAAAAAAAATTACAGATTCGGAAAAAACAGTCTGTTTGGCCAATTGTATGCTATTAACCAATTGATTAAGAAATTATTTATTTTACGATTACTATTTATTATTTTAATTATGCATAATCAATTAATCAATCAATTATGTCCACCGCTCCTCACAATTCTGACTCCATGTGCTGCAAGACGGCATCGCTGGGCGCCGATGTCGGCATGCTGAGGATTTGGTGTTTATTTATTGCATGGATGGTGTTACTTTGAATGTACCGCGACTTGTTTGCCATTTATCCAGGTGTCATTGTCATATTATAGACATATAATATTTCAGGTTCCCTCGTCTGGCAAAAATGTCAATTTTACATAAATTGTACCCTTCAACATCCAACATCACCCAAAATACATGTTAGTTACTAAAACATAGAATTATCATTCTCAATCAAAGAGCTCATATTTTACAAATAAGCTGCAATAAATGGTAATATTGTTGTGGGGCCGGTATCGGTGGCAGAGCACGACCGCTAGAGAAAGCAGTAGAGTCGGCTCCACCGAACACATCGGAATTTAGTCTGACCCTCGATAAGTCCGAAAGGCACGGCCTTCAGGACCATGAATCGCCAATAATTCGACCGCGTGGGGTAGGTTAATTGCCAACTTCAATATACCTAATTATCCACACGGCAAAGCTACCGGGGAATTCACACCCTCGACAGACTCTCGACGGGACGAGCCGTTACCGTGCCCGAAGCGTGTGTAACCCGAGCGGATGGTTACCAAGCCCGTCGGTCCAAATGAACAATTTACTGCCTCACTATTTCTCAACGCACCGTGCTCACAATAAAAGAAATGACAGGAACGAGCTGGGACATTCAACAAAGGGAAATTTATTACAATAATAATGGGTGGGAAGCACGAAGGCAGAGTTATCCAATACAGGCAGGCATATACAGTGAGCAACAGCCACTACAATTCTACTTAAGAGACGGGCCCACACACAGACACACATCCCAAAAGAAACGGACCCCGTCGGTCTTTATTGACGGCTTCCAGCTCGAGGAAAGGTGAGTGGAGCCAGAGCCTGTGCTTGACCTGTCCGCCTCTGCGGTCTTCACGACTGGCTCAGTGGCGGACTCAAACTCGCAGCTTTCACGTGCATCAAGGATGAAGGCACCAGAGTGAGCGGCAGACGCCAGCACGATCCGGACGGCAAAACAAGCGAGGAGTGGCGTGGCAGGCGAAGCAAGATTCTCCTCAGGCTCCGACACACAACCAGCTCCGACGCCAACACGAACATGAAACACGAACCACTCCAAAGAGCCGTCTTTTTATCCGCTCCCTGAGGGGCGGAGCCTCGGGTCGGACGCTCTTGTGCCCGCTTGGTTGGACAGGGATCAGTTGTTGACGCGCTGTTCGCTCCTCATGGAAAGGGATCAGTTGTTGACCGTGAAAACTCCAACGAACAGCAAGGGCTGGTAAAGCTAGTCAGTGGAGATTGAAGGGAACGCCTGTTCGCTCCAACTGAACAGCAGGGAGCTGGTAAAGCGCAGTCAGTGGAAGATGGAATGGGACGCTGTCCGCTCAACTGAACGAAAGGGGTAAGCGTAGTCAGTGAAGATTGTGATGGAACGGAATGTCGCTCCAACTGAACAGCAAGGACCTGTAAAGCGCTAGTCATGGAAGAGTGTGAATGGAACGCAATGCGCTCAACTAACGCAAGGGAACCTGAAAGTGCATTCAGTGAGAGTTTGAATGGGAATGCAGGTGTGGTTTGTATCTAAGGATTTAAAGACCTGACTATAAAACAACTTCGCAGAGCACGTACACTTAAATACCCAAAAACCAAGGATGGGACCGTAACTAGAAACACACTTACCGATATAAACTTATCTATAAGGACTCTGTCTTGTCGTATGGGTTCCAGATTCGTAACAATATGCCCTGAAATATAAAATAACGATGCTCGTTTTTTTCTCAATAGAATAGAGCATGAAATACTCATTCCATGTTCACAATGTCTACTATCCATACAATACTGAGAGAGAACCATATGTCCTTCACATTTAATTGAAGCTTATATATTTAAATTTCGATAATATTCAACACAGAAGATTTCAAATGATACAAGCCCGACAACGCCGGTACTTCAGCCAGTCTTTCTAATCATCCTCTTTCTATGGTGTGCATCGTGTGTGACGGTGTGTCTTTTACTTCCTTCTTCCACTTCTTTCAAATTTCTGCATTCTGTCACAACCTAATTGTTTATTCTACTCACTTCTCTTCTGTACACCTCGAATTAGACACTCAACAGTGTGACCTTTACCCCCATGACACTTCATTATGCCGCGGTTTCTGTATATGTTTGAAGTTATAACTCAATCCCGTCTGATGATATTTATTTGATATGTTGGAAGAACAAAAAAAGCATTAAGTATATATTCTCCCTTTGGCACAGAGAAAGAGTTGATTAAAAACGGACACATTACACTTCATGCGTAATGGGTGCAGGTTCGATGTGCCGCACTCGATGGAAACAAAATGGCTCCAATTGCAAGTTGTCGCTACTCTTAGTATATTGGGACTCCAAATTGAAAGTAGACTTTCCTACAGCGTTGTTTCTCACATGACGTCACGGATTCTGGTGGCAGCACTGCAAGCCCAACCGTCACAGGATGTTGTTGTGGTTGTTGTTTAAAAGGATTTACAAGGAACTTTTTTGCAGCAGGAGTCTGTTTGACCCGTCATGTCTGCACTCCACCAACACTAGATACAATAACCCATCCATACTCAAGCTACCTACAAGTCCTGCGAATATCCTGCAATTCCTCCATCATCCAATGCATCTCAGCAACTATCTAATTCCAATTTGAACCTTTCTACTCTTTCTGCTACTAGTACCTTTCTTGGGAGACAATTCCATGCATTAACTACTCTGAGTGAAAGACCCCTGCCTTACTACCGTCTTAACTCTCTTCTTTACTCTCAGGCTAAGACAATATGACTGGTGTGTTGAATTATTAAGCAGTCGCTAGCACTTCCAAGCCAGCTGTTTCCTTATCATTGGTTTTGAATAGAGTTCTTGCTTGAGTGATTAAGTTTACTAACAGGTCGACATCTTTCAATGCAGATGAAAGATATGATTATGTTAATTAAAATTTAAAATGGATACATTTCAAGCACATCGAATCATACCATATTTGAGTACTTTTCCATTTCAATTTAATACATTTATTTTAATATCAAGTTTAATTAATAACATTTTATTATTGCTTTTATCACCCTCAAACCCATTATGCTAATTTCGGAGAAATGCATGGACAACATCATAGGTCACATGCGTAGCAGCCATATTGGAAAACGGAAAAACTTTGGACCTTTGTTTCTCTGAAACCGCACCATGGAAAAATAAACTTGGCAAGTAGCAATTATTCCTCATGGGAATGAGTGTCAGTTTTATGACATCATAGATGCCTTCGGTATTGAGTCATAATTGCATTTTAGAACGCCACATCCAATCAGTATGAAAAATTTGAGGGTCATCTAGGAATAAAATGGTCCACAGAAAAGAAATTGATGATGTCATCGGTCACGTGTTTCTGCAGCCCTATTGTTAAAAAAGAAAAACCTTCAAAATCGTCTTCTCTAATGGCTGAACAGATCGAGGGAAACTTTACACGTATGACCACCTTTCCATGAGGAACTAAAGGTCACACATATGTTGTCATTGGTCACATGGCTTGGCACATATTGGATTTACCCTAAAACCTCTAAATACTCCACTCAAAAGAATCTTGGCGAGATCTGCAATCTCTGATTGCTCTTTTCTTGTTACACTTACATTGAAAAAAATAAGAAATAACATTGTGTCTTGGACTATGATTGCGAGTAGCGAGTACTTTGTATCCGTTGAAGAACGTTTTGAATGCCTGATGTACATATTGTATCCGTTCTGTGTTGGTACCATGGTAAATCGTTAATATTTTAACTTTACTATCCAATTGATTCAGCATCAAATAACTAGCATTTGTGGAGTATATAATGAAGAAACATGCAATACAATTGTGAAACAAAAATTCACTGTCTAAAGAGACGAAACAAACATAATCGATTGATTTTTCGAACACCACAATGTATCAATAAGTTTATAAATTTGCAAAGGTGACATATGGTTCACATGTGAATAAAAAGCATTCATTCCATGAAACATTGCATGTATGGCTCGGGTGGAGCAAGATTCTCACCTTGGCCACCTTCCTGACCACAACCACGGTGTAACGGACCAAGGCAGGTGAATGGAAACAAGGTGGGGTAATTTCCCGAAGGACATCTTGCCACCTTCTCTACCAAAAGTTAGTCAGCGTGAAAACAAAAGTGAAAACATCTCAAACGCAACTGGAGTACGGACAACCATACATGGATTTCAATTGGAGTCGTTTCATTTTTTCCATGTGAACATTTTTATACCTCCAAGCTTCAAATACAAATGTCTCAAACTTTCTTGTTCTATTGGAATAATTGATTTCTTGAATATTTCTGGCAATTTCTTTCTCAAACATGACGTCTTCTCGGTCCAAACGAGTTATGCCCTGGGGGAGACTTTATACACGCAAAGCTCCTATTCCTGGAGGTCCAGCCAGCGCTCTGATGGTCCCTTGAGTTAATTAAATGCTCCACGGTTAGACTTGATTATTGTTATTAAAGACATTATGTGAGTGTTTCACGGGTCTGCACGAGGAAGACTCTGCTCTCAGAAGCCGCCACGATAGAACCACCCCAAAGAGTCAAAATACCTGCACTTCGGATTTTGTAGATCCTGCATGTGTACTCATACCGTTGTATAGCCAGAATGGACGCGGAAAAGCCAATACGAACTCCTCTGTGCTGGAACCAGAGTGCCTCCTGTGCACTTGTCATTTGTGCGGTGCTACCCATGTCTACATCTTCATTTTCACAATTGGCGTCCTGGCCAATTTCAATGGTCATATTCATCGCTGCCCTGAAAATTAAGGAAAGCCGCTCGACCACGTTCATGTACATCTCAACTTGTCTCTGGCTGACATGCTGGTGATTGTACCTCTCCTATGTGGCAATGTATGTGCGTGACCTTACATCTGGCGACTTCAATCCTCGGATGCTATGCCGGTTCCTTGTCATGTGTTCAACGCTCTTTGGCTGTCCTCACGGTGACCTGGATCAGTCTGGACCGCTGCATGCTGTGCTGATTCCATTCCGAACAACTCAACTGCGCACCACACGTGTCGCACTGTTTACTATCTCAGTCATCTGGTCACAGCACTGCTTCTCGGGTTGTTACCAATCATGTGTAGTACAGCGAACTACAACAACTTGACGCTTTGTGGTTACACGGTGCCAAAAGATTCTCTTCTTGGGTAACATGGGTAATGAACCATCAACGGGCTGCTCTTCAACATGGTGGGTCATTGTCCCATTTGTGGTGTGCTGACATGCTACACCCTTATGTTCTTATAAATCTCCAAGCTTCACGGATCTGAGCAGAAAAGTTCCGTACAGAAATAGTTCTACGCATTCTATTGTTTAATCAGCATTTTCTTCACCATCTGGTCCCCTACACCCTCTTCAATCTCTACAGCAACAATGTGCCAACACAAACCTACAGTGATGTCGTCAACTTCACACAATCGGCGAGTTGCTGATGGCATGGAATGTTAAACAGCGTCATAACCCCGTGCTTTATTGCCTCTGGACCATGATAACCTTGGGACCAGTTGTGCGATGCTTCTTTGGTCAGCGCGTTTGTTCCTGAAAATTCCAAAGCCACTGGAGTAACAGCTATTTGCTGTCGTGCTCTCACTGGCTTCCCAGGGCATCACTCTGAAAGTTCAAAAAATTCAAAGGTGCACTGCCGTATTGTTTTTTATTTTTCTTGCTAACCTGTCTCTTTTAAACTCAAAAGTAACCATCCTCATGTCGAGAAAAGCAAGCAAATCAGAAAATCTAGTGATCAAAAAGTTTAAGTAATCGATCAATTTAAATTATTTTATGAATTTTAAAAACGTTAAGTGTTTACACTAAAAAAAAATCCAGCCTTTTCAATTTGAGACCAATTGTTCATTCTGTTTGACAAAAATTACTTTCATGGCTAGTTTAGCCTCAAGTTGTAGCCTCAAAAACTGCCTCTGAGGTTGCGGACACATCGCCCATGTACTTCTCATACAAAATGTATAAACTGTCTCTGTACCGTGAGTATGCAGTTTGTAACTTTACAGATGTATTCGCCATAAGATACAACCCATCAGTGAGAGAGAGAGAGAGAAGAGAGAGAGAGAGAGAGAGAGAGAGAGAGAGAGAAGAGAGAGAGAGAATATTCATACTTGCATATATATTATAAAAACTTCACCCACATGTATTAATTACTATAATATAATATATATATACATTGCAGTACTAAAGCGTAACAGGATGAGTGCATCCATAGAGGATAGAATCAACAAAGGTATCTATTTATTACATACATGTAAATTTACAAACAGGGACGTTCAAAATATTCGATAGATACCGTACTCACAATTATATGTCCAAGAAATGCCAAAGATAATTTTTTAAGATATAAGTATACAATACAGAACTAGGAAGAAAATAAAAATGTATAAAAACAATAATAGTGATATCTTATATATTATTTCCGATTTGTGTTTCGTGTCGCGCTATCTTCACTTGTCTGCGCTCGAGTAACGTGATATTCGGCTTACATTATCTCAAAGACTATATGAGAGTGCATGTACACAAAAAAAGAAAATAAAATGGTTCTGAAACAGTGAAATCTATATATTATTTCCGAGTTTTGGTTTCGTGTCGCGCTATCTTCGACTTTGTTCTGCGCTCGAGTAACGTGATATTCGCTTACATTATCTCAAAGACCATATGAGGTGCATGTACAAAAAAAAGAAATAAAATGGTTCTGAAACAGTGAAATCGTATTCCACTTACTGCATTAAAGTAAAATACTACTGATATTCTGCATCAGTTCCTTCTCAAACACACCCACCCCAACATGTCCGCAGAGCGCGGTTATGCTAGTATAAATTAATTTACGAGAGGTGTGCACAAATACCGTTCCAAATTCAAACTGTCATGAAATTTTTTTTAAAAGAAGAGATTCAACGATGCTGTTTACTGCATATCAAAAGATTTCTCAAATTTTATGACCTTTTTCCTTCTAGGTGCCCTGTGACACGACATCACATTTGCTGCAAATTTTGTCCCCACAAGAAACAGCGCATTGTGTCGTCTGGTTTATAGAGACAAAATCAGTGACACAGGTTAACAAGCTTCAGATGATGCAGAAGTCACCCACCATTAGAAGAAAACCATCATTTTTAATATATAGGCATGCAATATGCAGAAACCCATCCTGCAGAGGAAGGGGGCAGGCTGACAAAGCACAAATGGCGAGGATATGAACAGTCGCGAGATATCTGAATGCAGTCCGCACAAGCCATTCAGAGTGGATGATGATATTGACAAATTTTGACAAAGAAACTTAGAGAAATACCCTTTCACATGCAGCAAACCACATTGTTGTATCACATTAAAATTTATGTTAGAGTTTGAATTTGGAACGATAATTTGTGGACACTATGTATATGTAATCACAATACACAACCAAGTTACTAGGATGGTGTCATGGCAACATAGTTCAACTTATCACATCAGTGATCTAATCATGTGAGATAATGTAATGATGAATGGATATCTGCAATGTGAAAACTAAATGTTCAACCGTTTTGAAATGTCGCATACACAAAGCTACATGGACAGATGATCTGTTGACGGAGCTCATTTTAATGTCCCTGTCTCTGACCTTGACAAAGGGGTGGGGACAACTAGATATACTCTGCCAATTGAGTAATAAAAAGCAAGGCATATCCGGTCCAGGCGACGTTACACCCGCTTCCCAGCAAGCTTCATCAGGCAAATAGACCTATGAATTTATTTAAAAAAAAATTTTATGAGATGGAAATATACCAACGCACCATGTTCAGAGTGAGAGTGTGGTGCATCATAATAATATTCATAACTAAAACAATAATAATAATAATATTATACCCTTTTGGTGTCGAGGAATATGTTTCGTATCTCGTTCGTGTAACCTTAGAAACACCCCGTTAAATTATTTTCCTGTTTGACCCCTATGACCCGAAAGTCCCTACCCCTGGGGCATGAAACCCAGGATAAATATATAAAAAAGTTCCATATTTAATTTGTCCATCAATGTTTGCAGATACAAAGTTTCATTAAAAAAAGCTTAAAAATGTGCCCATAATTGCATTTTTGTTTTTGACGTTTTCACCCCACCCCAGTGTGGGGCCAAAAATGATACTGCTCTTGCACATTCGTGCCATGTGTATCATCCCTAACAAGTTTGATGAATTTTTGTCCAATCGTAGGAGAGATAGCATGACGGACAGACAGTCAGTCAGACAGACAGACATAGCCGATACAATATCCACCCTTTTTCAAAAAGCGTGGGGATAATTATGCAGGTTGACCCAATTGCTGAGGCCTCCCTGCTATGGTTTCCACCTTTTCAAAATGATTTGGAGCGACAGATGATACCCAGTCTGTGGCTGGATTTGAAGCCAATTTTGCCATCTTGAACATCCCAGGAAAGCTTGTGAATGATGGAGATCTCAGGAAACATCCCAGGAAAGCTAAGTTCAAGAGACAACTCTTACAAGGATGACCATGAAAGAGATAGGTGGGTTTGTTTCACTATCGTTTCAGAGTGACAATGTGAGATTTGTGAGCTTGAAAGATGATTCCACTTATCAGAACAGCACTTATAATTCCTTGAGATCTGGTGTCGCCTGTCATGGGATGGGTACTTGTCTTTCAATACAGTACTGAAAGACACAATTGAGATCATCATCTGCAAAATGGAAGGGAGGTTTTCTAGACTAGAGCATTAGAGAGGTTGTTTATGCAGAAAGGAACGAGACAGAGCCCAATATACTACTATACCTTGGGGCACTTCGGTCTCCACCAAGAGAGGAGAAGCAAGGCTTCCATTGACCGCAATCATTTCAGAATGCAAAAGTGTGAATTCAGGAACCCAAATATGAATCAGGCCTTGTATGCTGCAACAGCCATCTTGCAAGCAGAGCAGGATATGAGACTGTCAAATTCCCCAGGTATGTCCAGGGGATGATCCTGACCTCTTGTTTGAGATTTGTCATTAATGCGTACCTGTAATTAAACAAAATGAGTTTATGATTCACTGCTGGTTGTGGAAGGATGAGAAAGACAAGGGAGAATATAAGCGAAAGATAAAGGAGTTACCATGGTAACACATCTGAAAAGAATGATAAGATGGAGTATGGGGAAAAAGAGTTTTATAAGATAGTGCAATCTCAATAAAGACATGTTGAAATTATGTGTTGTAACTGTGGTTGTCTTTACTAACCAGAAAATAACTGTGATTGATCAAAAATACCAAAACATTGAAATTGGTTTGGTTGGAACAAACTGATTGTGTATTTGTTTTGTTTACAACAGTGGTCCCCAACCTTTTGATCCCACAGGCCGCATCACTACTCCCAAGGAGTTGGGAGCTAGAAAAAAATTGATGCATTTATTGAGAAACTTGATACTGAGAAACATTTTCAGTCAATGAGAAACTTGATGCATTTTTAATTTTAATTTTTTTATTAAATGCAATTAATTTTAAATTCTCCGCAAGATGCCGGAAGGTAAAATCAAATATTATTGATTCCTCCCGGCAGTAACGCAGTTGCATTGTGTAAACCCCTTTAAAATTGCTACATGGAAAGTGTTTTGATTGGAAAGTCCTCGCGGGCCGCAGTATAGGGCTCCGCGGCCGCAGGTTGGGGACCAATTGGTTTACAATGATCTTCAAAAAATGTCCCAGCATGAAAATTGTTTGCAATAAAACAATTGTAATTGAAAAAAATGAAGGTTAGGCTCAACTTCAATGGCCTTGTGTCATATTGTTTTGACATCCCTGACCTCTTCAACCTGCCTGCTTTTTTGTTATTTTCTACTCATTTTTATTATTCTACAATAGCAGGAACCCTTTAGTTTAGAATAAATGGACAGGGAAGGAGCACACAAAAAACTTATTCGCTCCTTGTCTCCCTTTACAAGGTGAGGTCCAATGGAATCAAGATTGGGGAGGGGGGGGAGAGGCCGGAGAAAGAGGTGGAACTGAGAGGGGGAGGGGAAGAAGAGGAATGAAGGTGGGGTGGTGGGAGTTGAGTCTTGAAATCACATTTTACATTACATGGAATTTCCATGCCCCTGCTTGTACTGTCTATAGTAATACTTCTCGAAGCGATATAAAATATAAATAAAAGTACAGAGAAGGAGCACACACATAACACAAACAACAACAACAACGACAACTTGTTATTTTATATGCGTCTATATACAAAAGGAGTGTGTGTGTTGTGTGTGTGTGTGGTGTGTTGTGGTGGTGGTGTGTGTTTAATGCGTGTTCCACCCATTGGTTGGAGAGCTCACCTGACTCCGCCCACATATTCTATACTACTACTACTACCACCAAATAGACCTAGAACTACTGTATTTTGAATATACCCTTTAGAAACCTTTACAACTTGGAATTTACCTTTTTATCTCGTCAGCATTACCCTGAGAACATCTTGGAATTACCCTTTATAACCCCTTAGAACTTCAGAAGATGCCCTTTATAATTCCTTACCATTACCTCTCTCTATTGAGTGCAGCCTGTGGCTGCTGGTTGCATCATTGGTTGGATGCGCTATGCGCTGATGCAGTGTCCCCCTTACAGTACACTGGTGCTCATTTTGCCGACCTCGGAAGGATGACAGGCTGAGTCAACCTCCTGGTGTATATTAATTCATGGGCCAACGGGCTTGAACTCAGGACCCTAGGATCCCAAACCACACCCTAACCACTAACCAACACCAGGCTTACCATTTACCATTTCGAACCCTTTCTCTCAAGCAGTGCTTTTCATGCAGAGGTTACGCAGGTCCTTAATATTATTCCAATTATTTTCTCTTAAAATTGTTGAGTAGAACAACGACTATGATAGGTTTCTTTGAAGTCGTGATAGCATGAGAGTTGAGCATAATGTGTGAAATATTCCGCTGTTTCGACGTGGGAATGACCGTTTACTTTGATAGTTTGGTATGACGTGTCATCCGTAGGATTTGTGCTAATTGATTTTTTTTGCTGTATTGGGTTGATTTGGAGTCCTGCTACTGGAAAATGATGGGTTCAAATTTTCCGACCCTCGCCCTCCCCCCGTGGGGGCCCTTACGGCACGGGACCCCCAGACTGACCCTCGCCTATCTTCGCTAATAATGATTCAATTCTCATGATTTTGTCTTTAGGGTTTAGATCATATGACTCCATTTATGATACTCTCGAAGCGACCGAGATGTGCTATTAGCGACTTCCGGTGGCTACTACAGATTTCCAGTGTCAATCGGCATCATACTCAGGTCCTTTTCATGCTAGCCAGAAACAGTCATGTAGTACCTCTTCTATGGTTTTCGGCACGGGAAAATGATTGGTGCAGTTATTTTTGTATTAGACTGACATGTGATGAGATGTATAAACACATAATATTTTTTAAGTTGCATAAACGTTTTAAAAGCGAACAGATACAAATAAAAACAAAGGGATACATCAAGAACAACTAGATCCGTTGAAGACAAAGTCTTCGAATCTCCCGCCATAGTAAATGAAGCCAAGTACAAAAGGCACCAGTTCAATTTATTCTTGATGTGGTACCAAATTCATAAAGAAATAGTTAATAGTTTTGCAACTATGCTCTGGAAACAAAGGGTAACCTCAATTATTTCTTAATACCCAACTTGTTTCCATGGAAATGACAGAAATTTTTTTGGGAAATCTCTAAATATCAAAAGGCACCAGTTCACCACTTGCTTGATATGTGTACCAAATTCTTAATATATCTTGAGGGATTGTAGTTAAGCTCCGGAAACGAATTTGGTACACACATCAAGAATAAATTGAACTGGTGCCTTTTGCTACTTGGCCTCATTTACTATGGCGGGAGATATCGAAGACTTTGTCTTCAACGGATGCTAGTTGTTCTTGATGTATCCCTTTGTTTTTATTTGTATCTGTTCGCTTATTAAACGTTTATGCAACTTAAAAAATATTATGTGTTTATACATCTCATCACATGTCAGTCTAATCACAAAAATAACTGCACCAATCATTTTCCCGTGCCGAAAAACCCATAGAAAGAGGTACTACATGACTG
>CM068966.1:30488811-30507924 GCA_035128595.1 Eptatretus atami | reverse complement strand
AGCAAAAAAAATCAATTTTAGCACAAAAATCCTACGGGATGACACGTCATACCACACTATCAAAGTAAACGGTCATTCCCACGTCGAAACAGCGGAATATTTCACACATTATGCTCAACTCTCATGCTATCACCGACTTCACAGAAACCTATCATAGTCGCTTGTTCTACTCACAATTTTAAGAGAAAATAATTGGAAATAATAGTAAGGACCTGCGTAACCTCTGCATGAAAAGCACTGCTTGAGAGAAAGGGTTCGAAATGGTAAATGGTAAGCCTGGTGTTGGCTTAGTGGTTAGGGTGGTGGTTTGGGATCCTAGGGTCCTGAGTTCAAGCCCCGTTGGGCCACTGAATTAATATACACCAGGAGGTTGACTCAGCCTGTCATCCTTCCGAGGTCGGCAAAATGAGCACCAGTGTACTGGTAAGGGGGACACTGCATCAGCGGCATAGCCGCATCCCAACCAATGATGCAACCAGCAGCCACAGGCTGCACTCAATAGAGAGAGGTAAATGGTAAGGAATTATAAAGGGCATCTTCTGAAGTTCTAAGGGGTTATAAAGGGTAATTCCAAGATGTTCTCCAGGGTAAATGCTGACGAGATAAAAAAAGGTAAATTCCAAAGTTGTAAAGGTTTCTAAAGGGTATATTCAAAATACAGTAGTTCTAAAGGGCTCCTATATTGGTGGTAGTAGTAGTAGTATAGAAATTGTGGGCGGAGTCAGGTGAGCTCTCCAACCAATGGGTGGAACACGCATTACACACACAACACACACACACACACACACACACAACACACACAACACTCCTTTTGTATATAGACGCATATAAAAATAACAAGTTGTCGTTGTTGTTGTTGTTTGTGTTATGTGTGTGCTCCTTCTCTGTACTTTTATTTATATTTTATATCGCTTCGAGAAGTATTACTATAGACAGTACAACAGGGACCCATGGAAATTCCATGTAATGTAAAATGTGACTTCAAGACCTCAACTCCCACCCACCCCCCACCTCTCATTCCTCTTCTTCCCCTCCCCCTCTCAGTTCCACCTCTTTCTCCGGCCTCTCCCCCCCCCCCTCCCCAATCTTGATTCCATTGGACCTCAACCTTGTAAAGGGAAGACAAGGAGCAGAATAAGTTTTGTGTGCTCCTTCCCTGTCCATTTATTCTAAACTCTAAAGGGTTCCTGCTATTGTAGAATAATAAAAATGGTAGAAAAATAACAAAAAAAGCAGGCAGGTTGAAGAGGTCAGGGATGTCAAAACAATAATGACACAAGGCCATTGAAGTTGAGCCTAAACCTTCATTTTTTTTCAATTACAATTGTTTTATTGCAAAACAATTTTCATGCTGGGACATTTTTTTGAAGATCATTGTAAACCATTGGTCCCCAACCTGCGGCCCGCGGAGCCCTATACTGCGGCCCGCGAGGACTTTCCAATCAAAACACATTTCCATGTAGCAATTTTAAAGGGGTTTACACAATGCCACTGCCGCTTACTGCCGGGAGGAATCAAATCAATTTGATTTTACCTTCCGGCATCTTGCGGCAGAATTTAAAATTAATTGCATTTAATAAAAAAATTAAAATTAAAAATGCATCAAGTTTCTCATTGACTGAAAATGTTTCTCAGTATCAAGTTTCTCAATAAAATGCATCAATTTTTTTCTAGCTCCCAACATCCTTGGGAGTAGTGAATGCGGCCTGTGGGATCAAAAGGTTGGGGACCACTGTTGTAAACCAAAACAAAATACACAATCAGTTTGTTCCAACCAACCAATCTTCAAATGTTTTGGATATTTTGATCAATCACAGTTATTTTCTGGTTAGTAAAGACAACCCACCAGTTAACAACACATAATTTCAACATGTCTTTAATTGAGATTGCACTATCTTATAAAACTCTTTTATCCCCATACTCCATCTTACTCATCTTCTTCACGATGTGTTACCATGGTAACTCCTTTATCTTTCGCTTATATTCTCCCTTGTCTTTCTCAATCCTTCCACAACCAGCAGTGAATCATAACTCAGTTTCTGTTTAATTACAGGTACCGCATTAATGACAAAAATCTCAAACAAGAGGTCAGGATCATCTCCCTGGACATACCTGGGGCATTTGACAGTCTCATATCCTGCTCTGCTTGCCAAGATGGCTGCTTGCAGCATACAAGGCCTGATTCATATTTGGGTTCCTGAATTCCACCATTTGCATTCTGAAATGATTGCGGTCAATGGAAGCCTCTGCTTCTCCTCTCTTGGTGGAGACCGAAGTGCCCCAAGGTATAGTAGTATATTGGGCTCTGTCTCGTTCCTTATCTGCATAAACAACCTCTCTAATGCTCTAGTCTAGAAAACCCTCCCTTCCATTTTGCAGATGATGATCTCAATTGTGTCTTTCAGTACTGTATTGAAAGACAAGTACCCCATCCCACTGACAGGCAGACACCAGATCTCAAGGAATTATAAGATGCTGTTCTGATAAGTGGAACTCATCTTTCAAGCCTCACAAATCTCACATTGTCACTCTGAAACGATAGTGAAACAAACCCACCTATCTCTTTCCATGGTCATCCTCTGTAAGAGTCTGTCTCTTGAACTTAGCTTTCCTGGGATGTTTCCTGAGATCTCCATCATTCACAAGCTTTCCTGGGATGTTCAAATGGCAAAATTGGCTTCAAATCCAGCCACAGACTGGGTATCATCTGTCGCTCCAAATCATTCATTGAAAAGGTGGAACCACTCACAGCAGGGAGAGCCTCAGCAATTGGGTCAACCTGCATAATTATCCCCACGCTTTTTGAAAAAAACGGGTGGATATTGTAATCGGCTATGTCTGTCTGTCTGACTGACTGTCTGTCCGTCATGCTATCTCCTCCTAAACGATTGGACAAAAATTCATCAAACTTGTTAGGGATGATCACCACATGGCACGAATGTGCAAGAGCAGTATCATTTTTGGCCCCACACCCTGGGGTGGGGTGAAAACGTCAAAAAACAAAAAATGCAATTATGGGCACATTTTTAAGCATTTTTTAATGAAACTTTGTATCTGCAAACATTGATGGACAAATTAAATATGGAACTTTTTTATATATTTTATCCTGGGTTCATGCCCCAGGGGTAGGGACTTCGGGTCATAGGGGTCAAAACAGGAAAATAATTTTAACGGGGTGTTTCTAAGGTTACACGAACGAGATACGAACAATATTCCTCGACACCAAAAGGGTATAATATTATTATTATTATTGTTATTGTTATGAATATTATTATGATGCACCACACTCTCACTCTGAACATGGTGCGTTGGTATATTCCATCTCACTAAAATTTTTTTTTAAATAAATTCAATAGGTCTATTTGCCTGATGAAGCTTGCTGGGAAGCGGGTGTAACGTCGCCTGAGACCGGATATGCTCTTGCTTCTTTATTACTCAATTAGCAGAGTATATCTAGTTGTCCCCCACCCCTTTGTCAAGGTCAGAGACAGGGACATTAAAATGAGCTCCGTCCAACAGATCATCTGTCCATGTAGCTTTGTGTATGCGACATTTCAAAAACGGTTGAACATTTAGTTTTCACATTGCAGATATCCATTCATCATTACATTATCTCAACCTGATTAGATCACTGATGTGATAAGTTGAACTATGTTGCCATGACAACCATCTCAGTAACTTGGCTTGTGTATTGTGATATACATATACATAGTGTCCACAAATTATCGTTCAAAATTCAAACTCTAACATAAATTTTAATGTGATACAACAATGTGGTTTGCTGCATGTGAAAGGGTATTTCTCTAAGTTTCTTTGTCAAAATTTGTCAATATCATCATCCAACTCTGAATGGGCTTGTGCGGACTGCATTCAGATATCTCGCGAACCTGTTCAATATCCTCGCCATTTGTGCTTTGCCAGCCTGCCCCCTTCCTCTGCAGGATGGGTTCTGCATATTGCATGCCTATATATTAAAAATGATGGTTCTATCTCAATGGTGGGTGACTTCTGCATCATCCTGAAGCTTCGTTGAACCTGTGTCACTGATTTTGTCTCTATAAACCAGACGACACAATGCGCTGTTTCTTGTGGGGACAAAATTTGCAGCAAATGTGATGTCGTGTCACAGGGGACACCTAGAAGGAAAAAAGGTCAATAAAACTTTGAGAAATCTTTTGATATGCAGTAAACAGCATCGTTGAATCTCTTCTTTTAAAAAAAAAATTTCATGACAGTTTGAATTTGGAACGGTAATTTGTGCACACCCTCCCTGTAAATTAATATTTACTAGCATAACCCGCGCTCTGCGCGACATGTTGGGGTGGGTGTGTTTGAGAAAGGAACTGATGCAGAATATCAGTAGTAATTTTACTTTAATGCAGTAAGTGGAATACGATTTCACTGTTTCAGAACCATTTTATTTACTTTTTTTTGTACCATGCACCTCATATGGTCTTTGAGATAATGTAAGCCGAATATCACGTTACTCGAGCGCAGAACAAAGTCGAAGATAGCGCGACACGAAACCACAAACTCGGAAATAATATATAAGATTTCACTGTTTCAGAACCATTTTATTTACTTTTTTTTGTACCATGCCACTCATATAGTCTTTGAGATAATGTAAGCCGAATATCACGTTACTCGAGCGCAGAACAAGTTGAAGATAGCGCGACACGAAACCACAAACTCGGAAATAATATATAAGATATCACTATTATTGTTTTTATACATTTTTTATTTTCTTCCTAGTTCTGTATATTGTATACTTATATCTTAAAAAAATTATCTTTGGCATTTCTTGGACTATAATTGTGAGTACGGTATCTCATTCGAATATATTTGAACGCTCCTCGTTTGTAAATCTTACATGTATGTAATAAATAGATGACCTTTGTATTTCTATCCTCTATGGATGCACTCACTCCTGCTTACGCTTTAGTACTGCAATGTATATATATGTATATAATACATGTGGGTGAAGTTTTTATAAATATATATGCAAGTATGAATATCTCTCTCTCTCTCTCTCTTCTCTCTCTCTCTCTCTCTCTCTCTCTCTCTCTCTCTCTCTCTCTCTCTCTCTCTCTCTCTCTCTCTCTCTCTCTCTCTCTTTTCTCTCTCTCTCTCTCTCACTGTGGGTCTGTATCTTATGCACGGATACATCTGTAAAGTTACAAACTGCATACTCACGGTACAGAGACAGCTTTATACAACTTTGTATGAGAAGTACATGGGCGATGTGTCCGCAACCTCAGAGGCAGTTTTGAGGCTACAACTTGAGGCTAAACTAGCCATGAAAGTAATTTTTGTCAAACAGAATGAACAATTGGTCTCAAATTGAAAAGGCTGGATTTTTTTTAGTGTAACACAATTAACGTTTTTAAAATTCATAAAATAATTTAAATTGATCGATTAACTTAAACTTTTCTGATCACTAGATTTTCTGATTTGCTTGCTTTTCTCGACACTGAGGATGGTTACTTTTTGAAGTTTAAAAGAAGACAGGTTAGCAAGAAAAAATAAAAACAAATACGGCAGTGCACCCTTTGAATTTTTTGAACTTTCAGAGTGATGCCCTGTGAAGCCACCGTCGCAGCACGACCAGCAAATAGCTGTTACTCAGTGGCTTTGGAATTTTCAGGAACAACGCGCTGACCAAAGAAGCATCGCAACAACTGGTCCCAAGGTATCATGGTCCAGAGGCAATAAAGCACGGGGTTAATGCAGCTGTTTAACATTCCCAATGCCATCAGCAACTCGCCGATTGTGTTGAAGTTGACGACATCACTGTAGGTTTGTGTTGGCACATTGTTGCTGTAGAGATTGAAGAGCGTGTAGGGGGACCAGATGGTGAAGAAAATGCTGATTAAACAAACTAGAATGCGTAGAACTTTATCTGTACGGAACTTATTCTGCTCAGATCCGTGAAGCTTGGAGATTTTATAGAACATAAGGGTGTAGCATGTCAGCACCACCACGAATGGGACAATGAACCCCACCATGTTGAAGAGCAGCCCGTTGAGTGGTTCATTACCCATGTTCCACACCAGAAAGAATCTTTTGGACACCGTGTAACCACAAAGCGTCAAGTTGTTGTAGTTCGCTGTACCTACACCATGATTGGTAACAACCCCGAGAAGCAGTGCTGTGACCCAGATGACTGAGATAGTAAACAGTGCGACACGTGTGGTGCGCAGTTGAGTTGTTCGGAATGGAATCAGCACAGCCATGCAGCGGTCCAGACTGATCCAGGTCACCGTGAGGACACTGCCAAAGACGCTTGAACACATGACAAACGAACCGGCATAGCATCCCGAGGATTGAAGTCGCCAGATGTAACGGTCACGCACATACATTGCCCACATAGGGAGAGGTACAATCACCAGCATGTCAGCCAGAGACAAGTTGAGGATGTACATGAACGTGGTCGAGCGGCTTTCCTTAATTTTCAGGGCAGCGATGAATATGACCATTGAATTGGCCAGGACGCCAATTGTGAAAATGAAGATATAGAGCATGGGTAGCACCCGCAACAATGACAAGTGCACAGGAGGCCACTCTGGTTCCAGCACAGAGGAGTTCGTACTTGGCTTTTCCGCGTCCATTCTGGCTATACAACGGTATCGAGTATCACATGCAGGATCTACAAAATCCGAAGTGCAGGTATTTTGACTCTTTGGGGTGGTTCTATCGTGGCCGGCTTCTGAGAGCAGAGTCTTCCTCGTGCAGAACCGTGAAACACTCACAAATAATGTCTTTAATACAATCAAATCAAGTCTAAACCGTGGAGCATTTAATTAACTCAACGGGACCATCAGAGCGCTGGCTGGACCTCCAGGAATAGGAGCTTTGCGTGTATACAAGTCTCCCCCAGGGCATAAACTCGTTTGGACCGAGAAGACCGTCATGTTTGAGAAAGAAATTGCCAGAAATATTCAAGAAATCAATTATTCCAATAGAACAAGAAAAAGTTTGAGACATTTGTATTTGAAGCCTTGGAGGTATAAAAATGTTCCACAATGGAACAAAATGAAAACGACTCCAATTGAAATCCATGTATGGTTGTCCGTACTCCAGTTGCGTTTGAGATGTTTTCACTTTCGTTTCTCACGCTAGACTAACTTTTGGTAGAGGAAGGTGAGCAAGATGTCCCCTTCGGGAACAATTACCCCACCCTTGTTTCCATTCACCTGCCTTGGTCCGTTACACCGTGGTTGTGGTCAGGAAGGTGGCCAAGGTGAGAATCTTGCTCCACCCGAAGCCATACATGCAATGTTTCCATGGAATGAATGCTTTTTATTCCACATGTGAACCCATATGTCACACTTTGCAAATTTATAAACTTATTGATCATTGTGGTGTCTCGAAAAATCAATCGATTATGTTTGTTTCGTCCTCTTTAGACAGTGAAATTTTGTTTCACAATTGTATTGCATGTTTCTTCATTATATACTCCACAAATGCTAGTTATTTGATGCTGAATCAATTGGATAGTAAAGTTAAAATATTAACGATTTACCATGGTACCAACACAGAACGGATACCAATATGTACATCAGGCATTCAAAACGTTCTTCAAACGAGATACAAAGTACTCGCTACTCGCAATCATAGTCCAAGACACAATGTTATTTCTTATTTTTTTCAATGTACAAGTGTAACAAGAAAAAGAGCAATCAGAGATTGCAGATCCTCGCCAAGACTTCTTTTGAGTGGAGTATTTAAGAGGTTTTAGGGTAAATCCAATATGACTGCCAAGCCATGTGACCAATGACAACATATGTGTGAACCTTTAGTTCCTCATGGAAAGGTGGTCATACGTGTAAAGTTTCGCCTCGATCTGTTCAGCCACTTCAGAGAAGACGATTTTTGAAGGTTTTCTTTTTTTAACAATAGGGCTGCAGAAACACGTGACCGATGACATCATCAATTTCTTTTCTGTGGACCATTTTATTCCTAGATGACCCTCAAAATTTTTCATACTGATTGGATGTGGCGTTCTACAAATGCAATTATGACATCATAACGAAGGCATCTATGATGTCATAAAACTGACACTCATTCCCCATGAGGAATAATTGCTACTTGCCAAGTTTCAATTTTTTCCATGGTGCGGTTTCAGAGAAACAAAGGTCCAAAGTTTTTCCGTTTTTCCAATATGGCTGCTACGCCATGTGACCTATGATGTTGTCCATGCAATTTCTCCGAAATTAGCATAATGGGTTTGAGGGTGATAAAAGCAATAATAAAATGTTATTAAATTAAACTTGATATTAAAATAAATGTATTAAATCTGAAATGGAAAAGTACTCAAATATGGTATGATTCGATGTGCTTGAACATGTATCCATTTTAAATTTTAATTAACATAATCATATCTTTCATCTGCATTGAAAGATGTCGACCTGTCTAGTAAACTTAATCACTCAAGCAAGCACTCTATTCAAAACCAATGATAAGGAAACAGCTGGCTTGGCAAGTGCTAGCGACTGCTTAATAATTCAACACACCCAGGTCATATTGTCTTAGCCTGAGAGTAAAGAAGAGAGTTAAGACGGTAGTAAGGCAGGGGTCTTTCACTCAGAGTAGTTAATGCATGGAATTGTCTCCCAAGAAAGGTACTAGTAGCAGAAAGAGTAGAAAGGTTCAAATTGGAATTAGATAGTTGCTGAGATGCATTGGAGATCGAGAGGAATTGCAGGGATATTCGCAGGACTTGTAGGTAGCTTGAGTATGGATGGGTTATTGTATCTAGTGTTGGTGGAGTGCAGACATGACGGGTCAAACAGACTCCTGCTGCCAAAAGTTCCTTGTAAATCCTTTTAAACAACAACCACAACAACAATCCTGTGACGGTTGGGCTTGCAGTGCTGCCCACCAGAATCCCGTGACGTCATGTGAGAAAACAACGCTGTGAGGAAAGTCTACTTTCAATTTGAGTCCCAATATACTAAGAGTAGCGACAACTTGCAATTGGAAGCCATTTTGTTTCCATCGAGTGCGGCACATCGAACCTGCACCCATTACGCATGAAGTGTAATGTGTCCGTTTTTTACATCAAACTCTTTCTCTGTGCCCAAAAGGGAGAATATATCACTTAATGCTTTATTTTGTTCTTCCAACACATCAAAATAAATATACAATCAGACGGGATTGAGTTATAACTTCAAAACATATCACAGAAACCGCGGCTAAATGAAGTGTCATGGGCGGGTAAAGGTCCACACTGTTGAGTGTCTAATTCGAGGTGTACAGAAAGAGAGTGAGTAGAATAAACAATTAGGTTGTGACAGAATGCAGAAATTTGAAAGAAGTGGAAGAAGGAAGTAAAAGACACACCGTCCACACCAGATGCACACACCATCAAGAAAGAGGATGATTAGAAAAGACTGGCTGAAGTACCCGGCGTTGTCGGTGCTTGTATCATTTGAAAATCTTCTGTGTTGAAAATCTTATCGAAATTTAAATATATAAGCTTCAATTAAATGTAAGGACAAATATGGTTCTCTCTCAGTATTGGCTATGGATAGTAGACATTGTGAACATGGCAAATGGATATTTCATGCTCTATTCTATTGAGAAAAAACGAGCATCGTTATTTTATATTTCAGGGCATATTGTTACGAATCTGGAACCCATCGCACACAACAGCCAGAGTCCTTATAGATCAGTTAATCGGTAATGTGTTCTAGTTACGGTCCCATCCCTTGTTTAATGGGTATTTAGTGTACGTGCTCTGCGAAGTTGTTTTATAGTCAGGTCTTTAAATCCTTAGATCCAACAAACCAACCACCCTGCCATTCACATTCACAACTCTTCCACTGAACTAGCACTTTACCAGGTTCCCCTTGCTGTTCAGTTTGAGCGGACAGCGCGTTCCCATTCACAACTCCTCCACTGAACTAGCGCTTTACCAGGCTCCCCTTGCTGTTCAGTTGGAGCGAACATTGCCGTTCCCATTCACAACTCTTCCACTGAACTAGCGCTTTACCAGGCTCCCCTTGCTGTTCAGTTGGAGTTTTCACAGCGCGTCACAACAACTGATCCCTGTCCAATCAGGAGCGAACAGCGCGTCAACACACCTGATCCCTGTCCAACCAAGCGCGCACAGAGCGTCCGACACCGAGGCTCCGCCCCACTCAGGGAGCGGATAAAAAGACCAGGCTCCCTTTGGAGTGTGTTCGTGTTCATGTTCGTGTTGGCGTCGGAGCTTGGTTGTGTGTCGGAGCCTGAGGAGAATCACTTGCTTCGCCTGCCACGCCGCCTCCTCGCTTGTTTTGCCGTCCGGATCGTGTGGCGTCTGCCGCTCCACTCCTGGTGCCTTCATCCTTGATGCCACGTGAAAGCTGCGAGTTTGAGTCCGCCACTGAGCCAGTCGTCGAAGACCGCACGAGGCGGACAGGTCCAAGCACAGGCTCTGGCCTCCACTCACCTTTCCTCGAGCTGGAAGCCGTCAATAAAGACCCGACGGGGTCCGTTTCTTTTGGGTGTGTGTCTGTGTGTGGGCCCCGTCTCTTAAGTAGAATTATTAAGTGCTGTTGCTCACTGTATATTGCCTGCCTGATATTGGATAACTCTGCCCTTACGTGCTTCCCGCCCCGATAATTATTATTGTAAAAATTCCCTATTGTTGAATGTCCCAGCTCGTTCCCTGTCATTTCTTTTATTGGTTAGCACGGTGCGTGTTGAGAAATAGGAGGCAGTAAATTGTTCATTTGGACCGACGGGCCTTGGTAACCATCCGCTCGGGTTACACACGCGTTCGGGCACGGTAACGGCTCGTCCCGCTCGAGGTCTGTCGAGGGTGTGAATTCCCCGGTAGCTTTGCCGGTGGATAATTAGGTATATTGAAGTTGGGCAATTAACCCTACCCCACGCGGTCGAATTATTGGCGATTCATGGTCCTGAAGGGCTCGTGCCTTTCGGACTTATCGAGGGTCACGACCTAAATTCCGGTGTGTTCGGTGGAGCCGACTCTACTGCTTTCTCTGCGGTCGTGCTGCCACCGATACCGGCCCCACAACAATATTACATTTATGCACATTATTTGTAAAATATGAGCTCTTTCTGATTGAGAATGACATAATTCTATGTTTTAGTAACTAACATGTATTTTGGGTGATGTTGGATTTGAAAGGGTACAATTTATGTAAAAATTAACATTTTTGCCAGACGAGGGACACCTGAAAATATATAGTCTATAATATGACAAATGACACCTGGATAAATGGCAAACAAGTCGCGGTACATTCAAAGTACACCACCTCCATGCCAAATAAATAAACACCAAATCCTCCAGCATGCGACATCGGCGCCCAGCGATGCCGTCTTGCAGCACATGGAGTCAGAATTGTGAGGGAGCGGTGGACAATAATTGATTGATTAATTGATTAACTGCATAATTAAAATAAATAAATAGTAATCGTAAAATAAATAATTTCTTAATCAATTGGTTAATAGCATAGCAATTGGCCAAAACCACGACTGTTTCTTCCGAATCTGTAATTTTTTCCCCCTCTTCAAATGGCACCACAACCGACTCTGCTCGTGAGAAGGCCAAATGCCTCAATTCTGTGTTTGCTTCCAAATCTTGTGTCCCCAACCCCTCAGTCTCAGCACCCATCCTTCGCTGTCATACCCAACTGCTCCTGGACTCTGTCTTCTGCACCTGTGAAGCTGTAGAAGGCTCTTTCAACCCGCAACTCTGACTCTGCAACTGGACCGGACGGCATCCGCTTACGTGTCAAAAAAAACCTACTCTTTCACATCCTCTCTCTGCCCTTTTCACCCTGTCATTTGCGCAAGCTAATCTTCCATCTGCTTGTAAATCTGCCAGCATCACTGCACTGCATAAAAAAAAGGTTTAGAAATGGACCCCCAAACTACAGACCAATTAGCTTGCATCTAATCATCAGCAAGAACACTCACATCCATCATCACAGTTGAAATTAAATCATTCTCCAACAACCTCATCTCAGTTCACCCACACCCCCACACACTGAAAGCTGCTCTCCAAACTCTCTGTCTATGGCATCCAAGGTCAACTCCACTCTACTCTCAAAGCCAACATGTGTCTCTGAATGGAATCCTTTCATCTCCTCTCCCTGTGAAGGCTGGTGTGCCCCAAGGCTGTGCTCTGGGCCCAGTCCTATTCCTGATCTTCATCAATGATCTCTCTGACTCTCTGGAAATCCTCTTTATCTATTTGCTGATGACTCCACCCTCTGACATGACATTCCTCATCCTTCAGACAGGCAGGCTGCAGCTTCTTCCCTCTCTTCAGATATTGAAAAAAAAATCATAAACTGGTCAAACACTTGGAATACATCTTTCAATCCTGACAAATAGATCACACTCTCACGATCTCTCTCTGAAAGGACCGTCTGGCAAACCCTCCTGTCTACTTTCTTAACAATCCTCTTGAGGAAGTTCATTCATTCATACTCCTGGGTTTCACTATCAGCCATGATCTTTCTTGGACAAACCCCATTACAAGGTTCGCCTCCAACGCCAGCCACCGACTGGGCATCCTCCGTCGTACAAAGTCAATCCTTGGAACACCTGGACTCCCAACAACCTACAAGACCTTCATCCACAGCTTGATGGAGTACTGCTCTCCCCTCTGGGCTGGCTGTCCTGCCTCACATCTGCCCCAGCTTGATGCCATGGAAACCAAGGCCTTCAAGATTATTGGAATCTCCCATGATGAAGCTGAGTCTATGGGCCTATTACTACATCATTGCAGACAGTTTGGTGGTCTCTCTGTTGTCTACCACCTTCTTTCTGGTCTTGCACCCTCTGCTCTATCCATACTTACTTTGTTCCACCCAGGTTTCCACAGCGCTCATACGGTCCACCATCAACCCCCTTCTGGTGAAACTCCCAAAATCTCGAATCACTGCACAGTGCACACCTCCATTTTTTCATTCCTCTTCTTTTCCACCTGTGTAACCAACTTCCGTGTCCTCTTCAATATCATTCCTCCCTCCAGGTCTTCAAGACAGCTGTTCACCACCATCTCAAATTGCCCCAATCCAAAACCATGATCTTTTCTACCCTCGTTAACCTCCTTCCAAATTTCCATTTTTCCCTCCTGAGAGTTTCCTTCTGTACCCATCTTGTCCACCCCATGCATCCTTTCCTCTCCTACCCCTCATTCTTCCCTACACCCATTGTTTGTTCAAGTCTCCCTCTATCTTGGCCTTCAACTCTGCTGTTGCTGTTTCCCCTCTCTATACACACACGGGACTACAGCTGACCTTGCTCTGAAAACACCCTGAAGTCGGTTTCCAGCACAAATGAATAACTTTATTTTCCCTAATTTTTCCCCTCCGGTTTCTGCAGGGAATCAATACATTTTGAAACCCTTCTCGAATGATCGGTGTCTCAAATAGCACAGCTTCCTGTCATTTTGAAAACAATGATGAGCTATTGATGGATACAAAATGGCGCCCATGATGCAAGTGACTAGAAATTTCCGGGACATGCCATGTTGCTACTCCAAATATATAGGGACTCCACTTTCAATTGGGCCAAAGAGGTTGAATGGAGGAGTTAGAAGTAAATTTGGATGCTGTCGTCAGAATTGTAAGACTGTTAATTAATTATATGTTCACGAAATTTGGTGATGACGCACGAGTGATGAGAGAGATGTGAAACTATAAAGACACATGAGCTGACAGGATGACCTAGGTCCTAGAGATATCCACACTCACATATACTATGTCATCTCTATGTTCTCTACCCTGGGTTGGAATCCTGACCCAGCTATATAAACTGCACACTCACCTATATGTCACCTCTATGTTCTCGAGCCTGGGTTTGATTCCCAACCCAGCTTTATAAACTGCAGTCATGACCTATATGTCACCTCTATGTCTTCTAGCCAGGGTTTGAATCCCGACCCAGCTATATAAACTGCACACTCACCTATATATCACCTCTATGTTCTCGAGTCTGGGTTCGATTCCCAACCCAGCTTTATAAACTGCAGTCATGACCTATATGTCACCTCTATGTTCTCTAGCCAGGGTTTGAATCCCGACCCAGCTATATAAACTGCACACTCACCGAAGTATCACCTCTCTGTTCTCGAGCCTGGGTTTGAATCCCGACCCAGCAATATAAACTGCACACTCACCGAAATATCACCTCTATGTTCTCGAGCCTGGGTTCGATTCCCGACCCAGCTATATGAACTGCAGAGTCATGACCTATATGTCACCTCTATGTCCTCTAGCCTGGGTTCGAATCCCGACCCAGCTATATAAACTGCACACTCACCGACAAGTCATCTCTATGTTCTCTAGCCTATAAACTGTCATCCCGGTGTTTTACAGACTGGGTGAATTATCAATACGTGTGCCTTTCCTCCGGTGGACGTTAAACTAGACGTCCTGTCTGCCGGCATTAGTTGGTGGACGTGGAAGATCCCACTGTGGTCTTTCGTGTGGAGTCGGTGAGCTATCGCCGGCACCCTGAACAAATTCCAAATTCCTTCTCTATATTGCTGGGAAGGCAATGGCAATCCACCTAGTATAACCCTTGTCAAGAAACTGCCTCGGCAAGACGGTAGCACCAACGATCTGTCAAGGGAATGGTACACATCAGAATGAGATAATAGCATATTGTGTTTTTTGGGGGCAGTTTGCATCAATCCTCAGTGGATCACGACCTGATGAGGCCTCACATGGCAGAACGTCCAGGGAACAGGGCGTCTTATAATGAGCGAGCGATTCAAACTTCAGCAATTCGGTTCTTTATCTGGGGAATTCATTCAGCAAAACGTGCTGTGCTTCACCGAGTGGAAATAACGCACCTGGACAGCGGAACGCTGTGGTCTTGGGTAGACCCCCTCTCATGTTCTCAACCTGTGTTTGGCATCGGCATCCCCATTTAATATTGTGAACAAATTACAAGGAAATAAATGTAGACGTGAGTTTATTGGAATAGGGAGAAGATATAGTGAGGACCGTAAGGGAAGATGCATCTCCAAAACAAGACCACGTATTCCAAAAGGTAATGATGGAGGTTCAATTCCAGAGCTTAAGTTTTGTAATTTGGCTTCGTTGAAGACATTGTCGTGATTATGGCAAATTAAAAAATGAAAATAAAGCCAGGAACGCTGGCGTCTCCGGACGTTTATAAACATTGCAATGAATACAGCGATTTGGAGCTATGACGAACAGGGATTCAATAATATGAGTGAGGAAAGTGAAAAAAAAACTATCGTGAGGAAATTGTTGCGGCCTGTTCCAAGTCAAAGCATGGTTGAGCAGGCCAAAGAACATGGCGGCTTCAGACCCCAGCGAGGTTATCCAGGAGACGCCTTAAGACCCCAGTGAGAGAGCGGTGGCTGAGGATGTGCCTGATAAAGGATATAATTAAATAAGGCCATTGATTATCTTCAAAAGGGGTGTTTTAATTAACCCAAACACCCAATTTTCGCTCATGCACTTCCTTGGAGTTTTCTTAGTATGCTTGCAAAGTTTCAGGCTGTTAGGTTTTATGGTTTTTGAGTTATGGAGGAGAAACAGTTCCAACAGACTGACAACACACACAACTACACACTGATCAAACACACACACACACACACACACACACACACACCACACACACACACACACACACACTCTCTCTTTCTCTTATAGACAAGTATAGTGTGCTACAGAATACTGTATGGATGAATAATCCACTCTCCCACCCCTATTCCTTTCTCTCCACCCTCTCCTCCCACCCGATCTCTCTCTCTCTCTCTCTCTCTCTCTCTCTCTCTCTCTCTCTCTCTCTCTCTCTCTTCTCTTCACCCTCTCCCTTCCACCCTATCCCTCTCTCCCCCACTCCTATCCCACTCTCTCTCTCTCCAACCCCTCTCCCTCTTTCTTCCACCCACTCCCTTCCAAACCTATCCCTCTCTCTCCACTCCTATCCCACTCTCTCTCTCTCTCCAACCCTCTCCCTCTTTCTTCCACCCACTCCCTCCCAACCCAATCGCTCTCTCTCTTCTCTCTCTTCTCCAACCCCTCTCCCTACCACTCTATCTCTCTCTCTCTCTCTCTCTCCTTCTCTCTCTCTCTCTCTCTCTCCCTTCTCTCTCTCTCTCTCTCTCTCTCTCTCTCTCTCTCTCTCTCTCTCTCTCTCGTTTTCCCTCTTTCTCTCTCTCTCTCTCTCGTTTTCTCTCTCCTCTCTCTCTCTCTCCTCTCTCTCTCTCTCTCTCTCTCTCTCTCTCTCGTCTCTCTCTCTCTCTCTCCTCCCTGACCACTCTCCCCTTCCTTACTCTTCCTCCCTTCCTTGCTCCCCCTCTGCCTCCCTCCTCTCTGCTTCTCCCCTCCCTCCTCTTTCCCTACTCTATCCCTTCCCTCTCCTTCGCCTCCCTCTCCACCCACCCTTAATATCCCTGTCAGTAAAGTGATGGGTTGTATTTGCTAGTGGATGAATAAAGCCACAATGGAGGAGGTGCAGACGAGTCAGTGGGCGTGGCTTGCATATATAGAGGATAAAATCCACACCTCCTTCTCTGCCCTTCTTGTTTGCTCCCTTCTCCACCCCAGAATTAATAAATAAAATAAAAACTTTAGTCACGTGAATACTTGTGATTATGAGAATGGACCAAGAGTCAATTCAGTCCCCATGTGTGGCTGAATGCCACATGTCATGTTCTGCAAAAGTCCCCCTAATAATGAGGTAATTCTGCAAAAGTCCCCCTAATAATGAGGTAATTCTGTAAATCTCTCTCTCTCTCTCTCTCTCCTCCTCTCTCTCTCTCTCTCTCTCCTCTCTCCCCTCTCTCTCTCTCTCTCTCTCTCTCTCTCTCTCTCTCTCTCTCTTCTCTCGTTTTCCCTCTTTCTCTCCTCTTCTCTGTCTCTCTCTTCTCTCTTCTCTCTCTCTCTCTTCCTCTCTCTCTCTCTCTCTCTCTCTCTCTCCCTGACCACTCTTCCCCCTTCCTTACTCTTCCTCCCTTCCTTCCTCCCCCTCTGCCTCCCTCCTCTCTGCTTCTCCCCTCCCTCCTCTTCCCTACTCTATATCCTTCCTCTCCTTCGTCCTCCCTCTCCACCCCACCTTAATATCCCTGTCAGTAAAGTGATGGGTTGTATTTGCTAGTGGATGAATAAAGCCACAATGGAGGAGGGTGCAGACGAGTCAGTGGCGTGGCTTTGCACTATATAGAGGATAAATCCACACCTCCTCTCTGCCCTTCTTGTTTGCTCCCTTCTCCACCCCAGAATTAATAAATAAAATAAAACTTTAGTCACGGTAATCTTGTGATTATTGAGAATGGACAAGAGTCAATTCAGTCCCCATGTGTGGCTGAATGCCCACATGTCATGTTCTGCAAAAAGTCCCCTAATATGAGGTAATTGTGCAAGAAAGTCCCCTAATAATGAGGTAATTCTGTAAAAGTCCCCCTAATAATGAGGTAATTCTGAAAAGTCCCCCAATAATGAGGTAATGTCTGTAAAAGATCCCCCTAATAATGAGGTAATTCTGCAAAAGTCCCCCTAATAATGAGGTAATTCTGTAAAAGTCCCCCTAAAATGAGGTAATTGTGTAAAACCCCCTAATAATGAGGTAATTCTGTAAAAGTCCCCCTAATAATGAGGTTATTCTGCAAAAGTCCCCCTAATAATGAGGTAATTCTGCAAAAGTCCCCCTATAATGAGGTAATTCTGTAAAAGTCCCCTAATAATGAGGTAATTCTGCAAAAGTCCCCTAATAATGAGGTAATTCTGTAAAAGTCCCCTAATATGAGGTAATTCTGTAAAAGTCCCTAAAATGAGGTAATTCTCTAAAAGTCCCCTAATAATGAGGTAATTATGTCAAAGTCCCCCTAATAATGAGGTAATTCTGTAAAAGTCCCACTAATAATGAGGTAATTCTGTAAAAGTCCCCCTAATAATGAGGTAATTCTGCAAAGTCCCCCAAAAATGAGGTAATTCTGTAAAAGTCCCCCTAATAATGAGGTAATTCTGCAAAAGTCCCCTAATAATGAGGTAATTCTGTAAAAGTCCCCCTAATAATGAGGTAATTCTGCAAAAGTCCCCTAATAATGAGGTAATTCTGTAAAAGTCCCCTAATAATGAGGTAATTCTGCCAAAAGTCCCCCAATAATGAGGTAATTCTGTAAAAGTCCCCCTAATAATGGAGATAATTCTGTAAAAGTCCCCTAATAATGAGGTAATTCTGTAAAATCCCCTAATAATGAGGTAATTCTGTAAAGTCCCCCCTAATGAGGTAATTCTGTAAAAGTCCCCTAATAATGAGGTAATTCTGTAAAAGTCCCCCTAATAATGGGATATGAAAAGTCCCCTAATAGAGGTAATTCTGTAAAAGTCCCCTAATAATGAGGTAATTCTGCAAAGTCCCCTAATAATGAGGTAATTCTGAAAGTCCCCTATAATGAGGGTAATTCTGTAAAGTCCCCTAATAATGAGGTAATTCTGTAAAGTCCCCCTAATATGAGGTATTCTGTAAAAGTCCCCTTAATAATGAGGTAATTATGTAAAAGTCCCCCTAATAATGAGGTAATTCTGTAAAAAGTCCCCCTAATAATGAGGTAATTATGTAAAAGTCCCCCTAATAATGAGTAATTCTGTAAAAGTCCCCCTAATAATGAGGTAATTATTAAAAGTCCCCCTAAAAGAGGTAATCTTGTAAAAGTCCCCCTAATAATGAAGTAATTCTGTAAAAGTCCCCTAATAATGAGGTAATTTCTGTAAAAAGTCCCCCTAATAATGAGGTAATTCTGCAAAAAGTCCCCCTAATAATGAGGTAATTCTGCAAAAGTCCCCCTAATAATGAGGTAATTCTGTAAAAAGTCCCCCTAATAATGAGGTAATTCTGTAAAAGTCCCCCTAATAATGAGGTATTCTGTAAAAGTCCCCTAATAATGAGGTAATTATGTAAAGTCCCCTAATAATGAGGTAATTTCTGTAAAAGTCCCCCTAATAATGAGGTTAATTTGTAAAAGTCCCCCTAATAATGAGGTAATTCTGTAAAATCCCCCTAATAATGAAGGTAATTACTGTAAAAGTCCCCTAATAATGAGGTAATTCTGTAAAAGTCCCCCTAATAATGAGGTAATTCTGTAAAAGTCACCTAACATAATGAGGC
>CM068966.1:30476457-30488786 GCA_035128595.1 Eptatretus atami | reverse complement strand
AGGTAATTCTGTAAAAGTCCCCCTAATAATGAGGTAATTTGCGTTTCCCACTTCAAAGCGTCGTACTGTACTCCCATGTACGATCTATGTGCCGTGACTTCTCTGCTTCTCTGGAATATCTATCTCTTCTGCAGCGCTGGCTGGTTTGAGTTTATCGAGACCGTTTGTGCTTTTCCTTTCCGTGAGGAACCCGATGGAGGTTTTGGAGTCGCTGGATGGAAGGTGACACGGCCACGATGGGCCAAGCGGCTTCTTCCGATCCAAGTTTTCCTAAACCAGTGTCTCGTATCCTTGAAAAAACATATGTTTGGAATATAACGCGAGCAATCAGTCATTTTGGTCTCGAACCGAACCACACGTGTGTGGAAAAAAAAGCCACGGGTATTTACTTCAATCACACACATAGGACATACAGTATTTGTATTTCTGCAGCGATTTATGACATTCCATACCTTTTTAATCTATTGGTAGATATGGTTATGGTATGCAGCGTATGCTGTACGGGTACAAAGTCCTTCCCTTGCGAAATATATCAACGTGATTGAACGTTCTCTCTGCAGGACGGCGTACTCCGTGTTGCGGCGCCCATGCTGGAAACGCAACATTTGGGCGATTTTGACCTCAAACGTAATATTTGTCATCAAAGAATAACGATAATTTCTGCGTGCTGATTGGATCGAATCGAAAGAGCATTTTCGATGGGATTTTGAAGGTGTGATTGAAGCGACGCGACTTGTGGCGGTGTATTAACAAGCAATCTAATTCACGAGGTTTTCATTTTGTTTTTTATCTACTTTTTCTTCATTGTAAAGGGATCAGTGTAGTATTTTCGAGTGATAATATCAAATGTAAGAAGTACGGTGGATTTTCCTGAAATGCCGAAAGGAAAACACTTCCGGAGTCAGTGTGACGTCGAACCACTCGTTTCCAAGCTCGGAATGATGAGGGAATAGGTTTTTGAAAATAGTATGTTGACTATTTGCAATAGTCTAAACGGTGAAAAGTAGTTTGTAAGCGCCAACTCTCAATGGTGAGGGCAGAGCACGTGTTTCCTGGATTCATATCACTTTAGTCAAATGGAAGGCTGAGTTTAAAACCATAAGTATTCCCACGGTTCTGTTTATCCGTTAAAGCGTGTCTATTTTCTCAGACGTTGTATTGGTTTATAGTCTTTTGCCCCAATATGTGGTTGTTAATGTTGCACAGAGCCTGTGGATTTATGACGTCATATCACAGAGAGAGAGGGGGGAGTGGGGGAGAGAGGGAGGGGGAGAAGAGGGTGGGGGGGAGAGAGAGGGTGGGGGAGAGAGAGGGTGGGGGGAGAGAGAGAGGGGGAGAGAGAGAGAGAGAGAGAGAGAGAGAGAGAGAGAGAGGGAGAGAGAGAGACGGAGGGGAGATAGAGAGAGAGACAGAGAGAGACAGAGAGAGACAGAGAGAGACACAGAGTGTGAAGACATTGAGAGATTTTTCTTTTTTCTAATCACGTTTCTCTGGACCGACAGGCTGTGACTCTGCACACCGACCTGGGAGATTTGAAGTTGGAGTTGTTCTGTGAGCAAGTTCCAAAGGCATGTGAGGTGTGTTCATATCATGTGGTGATTAAATACACCGATATCATAGCATCAAACAGCGTAAGCATCAAAAGTCAAGCAGGTGTCCTTGTTTTAAATATATATATATAAGATCGAGGCTCATGGAAGAGTGAGGTTATGCAGGGTAAAAGGCAACATAGTGACAGTGTGGAAACAGCGGGACGACTTGCAGCAGCATTTCAACTGTTGCTTTACTGTCACTGTCACTGTTTTAATAAGCAAGGGAATGAATGAACAGGAAAAGAGGAGGAGGGGAAGAAACAATAATTCTTCACAATTGAGAGATGGAGCCAAAAACGATATATCATGAAGTTTGAAAATGTTGTGGACTCATGATGACGAAATTTGGTGGATGAGTTGATTAGGGGACAAGAACAAGCCGATTCGATTTTGGTTCAGATTTGGCCTATCAGTGGGATACAAAACGTAAGCTGTTCAGCCTGGTAGAGGAATGCACTCTACCGAGTGCCATTCTAGTTAACAATATGGACTTAATCAACCTCAGTTCCTTTTGCTCTGATCTATTTTAACATAACATGACAATTATACTGTTGCGGTTCTGCAAAGCCGGCACTCCCCCTAGGCTACGGCATACAACATACAGCGGTCCCGAGACAGTTATTTCATTTGTAGCTGTTTTAGATAGCCCTTTCCCTTATGTTTAGTGGGTTTATAGGATAAAATGTGCTGTGAGGGCTTCTTGGCATGTCTTTATTTCTATTCTTTATCTTTTTTATTTACTTTGCTGCACACACTATCTTCTCTTCATGCATGCATGCCTGCATCGTAACAAGAGACAGCACATTCGTATATGCCACTAAAACCCCATTGAAACTTCGTGCCATTCCCAAACCGACCATCACGTCAGACCTTCGCCATACTCGAACCAGAACGCTATATCATTCCTATAACCATCACAACACCCTTATAAAAAAATCCCTACATCCATTCAAGCTCACTCACCTCACCATAACTGCTACAACGCTTCAACCACCTCACCATAACCGCTACAACGCTTCAACCACCTCACCATAACCGCTAAAATGCTTCAACCACCTCACCATAACCTTCACAATGCTTCAACCACCTCACCACAACTGCTACGAATTCCTCGACCACAGTCACCACCCGGGACGCCCACCACTGTCCTTTGAACATGTCGGGGAGCTATGGACGCAACCTACCATTACAGATGCTTGTGTTTGAAACATTCTGGCGTGTAGCTCAAAGCGGAAGGATGCGCTAGAGTCTGTTCAACATTGCCTGGATAGCCCGAGCGTGCCGCTCAATCATGGCCCCCCGTTTGGTGTCCAGCACATGTTAATGGCCAGAAAGCACCCCCAGAAACCCCAAACACGTTAATCTCGGAGTTCCTTCGCATAGTAGAGTTCAGAAGCGAATGAGGCCATTTTTGGCATCTGGTCCTTGCAGGAGCATGGCTAATACGTGGAAAGCATCCGTGCACCAATGGGGACGCTGGAGAACACCTACCCTGATACCCGACGATCCTGATCTGACTTTGGGCTCCTCCTTCGCCAGGCGTTTATAAAGTACCCTGTAAAGGAGTTGTAGGAGTGCAGTTCAGTTCCGTTCTTGGCTGTTAGTCCTGAGTTCTGAGCTCTGAGTTCTGGGTTGTTGAAGAGAGACACACTTTTGGCTTGGTCGGCGGTATGGGGCGGAAGGCGGAGTTGAGCAGGCGGAGCAGAGCGTAGGGTGGGCGAGCAAACCAAGCACCAGACCGATCACAGTTATCAGATCATTAGCAGTTACATTTTGACTTTCTTACACTTCATTAGTAGACTATCTTCTCACACGTTATGTCTCTTGTCTTCTGTCTCGTCTGTTGTGGACTCAAAAGAGCAATCGGCGAGGGTAAGTCCCACCAACCATTCTTTTCATAGTGACCCCACAGACACGCACTTTTCCCCATTTTACCTTTTCTGCACTTCATTTGCATTCCATTGCACCTCATCACACCTCCTCAAATCACGCACCATAGACATCCCCAGTTTTCTTCCCTCCTCCCCCCTCTTAAGTGACTGGGAAGCGTGGGCCCGTCGGCCGTGCCAGGTACAATAGAGGTCGCCAACACATCTTACTTTCTCTCTCTCGCTCTTGCACTTTAACTTTCCTCGGGGCATATTTGAGCCCCTAAGAACCATACCGGGCCATCCCACCTTTTTTGTGAAATTGAGTTATGAACGTCTTCAGGTGCACAAAACTGATACCTTTCAGGGCCAAAATGGGCTAACCCATCAGAATATATTATGATAAGGATATAAGCAAAAAACCTCTCTGGCTCTGTTAATATGCATCTGACTTGCCAGAGCCTGAATGGGCCATCCACATTTTCCCCATGATTCCATGTAAACATGGCGCCAGAACATCTGACAGATGCTGAGTTGATGGTATGATCAATGATGACGATGAAGGAGATGGTGATAAGGACTCCGATTTTCTCCCAACGCGATTCAGACTGAGAACCTTTGAGTCCCTTTTTCTCAAAAGTACACCAAGATGGGATGGCCCGGTATGGTTCTTAGGGGCTCATTTATGATGGCGCCTGTCTTGTATAGTGTAAAGTTAATATTGGAGAAGTTCTTTATATCGGTATAAGTCTGCATTGTGTCCTTTATTGTTGCCTTTGTAAGTACTTGCATGCCCTTTTGCTTCATTTATTATAATAAATATTATAATAAAACAAGTCCTTAAGGCCCTGTCACACCTGACGATTTAGCCAACGTATGCCTGACGTGTGCAAATTGGGCTAAAACGCCGGCACCGTCGAATGCGTTATGGGTAAGTTTGTATACGTTAAGAGCACGCTGGCATACGTCGTGAGTACGCTGGCAAACGTCGTAGTTCGCCGAGCTGTTAGACAAATTTTCCATGCTTGAATTTTCCAGACGTATGCCAGCGTATGACTCACACGTTCTGCATTAATTGCTGGCATTAAGTTGTAGGCACGTTACGCGATCGTTGACACACGTCGACACACGTTACTTGTAAGTTACTCATAAGTCGAAACAGCGTCGAGGTAATGTTTAGCTACCCGAAACTTATTTCTATCCTATGAGTAACTGTGTTGTAGGCACGTTACGCGATCGTCGACACACGTTACTTGTGAGGTACTTCAAAGTCGAAACACGTCAATGTAATGGTTAGCGTCAGTTTCCAGACTCCCTGGTTTTTTTTTTCTAAATTTTTTTTTTCTTCGGTATGACAGTCATTTGACACTCGATTTCTTAGTGCGGTTATAATATAATATAATTAAAAGGCTGCTCGCCAACTCTTAAATCATAGCCGTCATACCGAAAAAAAAAAACCAGGGAGTCTGGAACACTGACGCAAACCATACCCTGTGACGTGTTTCGACTTATGAGTAACGTACAAGTACCGTATGTCGACGTGTGTCAACGATCGCGTAGCGTGTCTACAACTTATGCCCGCGTATGCGGAATGTGTGTCATACGTCGAGTACGTCGAGAAATTTTCAACATGCTGAAAATTTCTCGATGTACTGGCGTACAATGAACGTATGCAGCGTACGTAGCACGGTATGCCAGCTTCTACGACGCTTATGCCGAGCGTGCTCTTAACGTATACAAAACTTTCGCCATAACGTATTCGACGCCGTGTGCCAGCGTATTCGGCAATTTTTCATTTACGTCGGCCATACGCTGGCGTTAAATGTCAAAGGTGTGACAGCGCTTCACACCTTCGGATGTCTAGTGCGGTTATTGATTTGAATCGTCGAGCCGCAACCCTATTAATAGCCTATGCCACTGTATCGTCGGCGATACGCTGCCGCGCGCCTCTATGCATAAGTTAGACTATGTTGGCATAGGTTTGTGAACGGCCGACAATACGCGCTCAGCATTCTGGTTAGTTATTATTGATTAACGTTCTGTTACTTAATACGTTATGCATACGCCAACACGTTTGTATACACCAAAATAATAAATAAAAACATCAATTAGATTCAGCGTACGCCAGCGTTTTACATACATTTTGATACGTTGCCATACGCTGGCTAAAACGTCAAGGTGTGACAGCGGCTTTAGCAACGTATACGAGCAATAGTTTCTCAAGCTCCAGAAGCTAATATCCGGTTATTTCGATTTTCCCAATAACGTGTGTTGTAAAACTTCATCGTAAGATATCTCGGTCAGTTTGTGACGGACCACCATGTATAATACACCATTGTGATGCTTATGTTATGGGCTTTCAAATAAACCCAATAACTCAATATTGAATTTTTGCGACTTCCTACTGGTTTTGTACTGGAGGGTCACAAATGTACCCAGTTCGTCCTGTCTTTTCCTCCATTGATCCAGCAAAGTCCTCATGTTATTGTTAGCCGAGAAGTTCTATCCCACGTGATTTGCTTTTATTAGCCGGTGTGAACTCGCGCTCTGCTCGGCTGCACCTGATCTGGTGGGTAATTACAGTACGTATCGAGGGGACTAGACCGCCCTTGGTGCGGCCGACCACAGGTAAGGTATCACGCGAAGTCGTGCAACCCTGCCAGGGCCGGCAGTACCAATCATTTGTGGTTGCTTAGCAACCTGCCAGTGTGCGGAGTCATCGGTGCCTGGCGGCGTCAGGATCAGCGTTTGTGAAGGATCTGAGTGCTTCCCCTTGTGGCGAGCCTCAAATCCTGGATCCACAACAATACATTTGGATTTATAAGAAGTATATAGATATATTGTTGTGGGCCGGGGGTCGGTGGCGAGGAGCGACTGCTAGGTGGAGCAGTAGGGTCATCTCCACCGAGTACCCGGAATTGAAGGTCGTAACCCTTGGATAACTCCAAAGGTCACGGGTGCCTTAGCGGACTGTGGACGCCAATATTTTGACGGCGTGGGGGAGGGTTAATTGCCTAATTTCAATATACCTAAGTACCCACGTCGTCTAACTATCGGGGAAAACCACACCCTCGACGGACCTCTGGCGGAACGGGCCGTTTACCGAGCCCGATCTGGGTGTAAACTGAGCGGGGATTACCAAGATCCGTCGGTCCAAATGAACAATTACAGCAACAAGGCCTCCCTAATTCCCAATACGCACGCGTGGCCTTAAACCAATGAAAGAAATGACAGCAACGAGCTGGTACATTTAACAAGAGGATTTATTTATGAACAATAATCGGGGAGGGGAGCACACAAAGAGCAGAGTTAAAACTGAATATGCAGTCAATCTACAAGGGCGTGATACTTAAGTAATGTCTACTTATCGGACTGGCGCCACACACACACACACACACACACACACACACACACACACACACACACACACAACACACACACACACAAAAGAAATGGGGCCGGTTGCCCTTTATTGTGCCCTACAGCTCAGGAAGGAAGACGAGCTGAGGAAAGAGTCTGGTCTTGCACGCCCGCCCGCTGTGGTAACGTCGATCTTGCTCAGTGGGGGACCCGAACCCGCGCCGATATACCAGGCACGCGAGGGACCAAGGATTCAGCCACGGACGCCACCAACTCAAATAATGACAAGGCGAGGGATCACTGCGACGAGACCAGAGCCAGCGACAAGACGAGACCAGCCAGCGACAAGACGAGACCAGCCACGAGATGACCGCCCTCCCATCTATTTCTTCTCCGACCGGGGTCGGGCGGGGGGGGGGACGTGTCTCACGTCACCGCACCCCTCATTCGCCGGGGAAATCGGCCGTCTCTCCGTGATTGGTCGGGGGCGTGTCGGGGCGTCTTGATCCCCCGCCCCCGAAGAGACTCTGCTTCTCTTGGAGCTCGCTCTGCGCCCATTGGCTGAAAGGCGGCAAACGCGCTCGCAGCCCCTTCCGATTGCCAAAGCGTGAAGTCAGAACTTCGGTGACCGAGGGAACTCCACCCACATGCGTGTTCGGCACGCTATCGTGCGGGGAATGGTCCATAGTGTTGTTGTTGTTATTTTTGTGGATATAAATTCTGGAGCTAAGAAAATAACTCGCAGCGCACACATTAAATTTCGTTAGACACAGGGGATGGATTCTAACTATACACATATATTTTACGAAATAACTGAACTGCGGGGACTCTGGCTGTTTGTGTGCAAAAGGTTTCCAAATCCATAACCAATACATACATATATATATATATATATATATATATATATATATATATATATATATATGATATATATATATATATAATATATCAGTCTTATGAAGCGAGATCAACAAAGGATTTGCAAAGCTTTAACAACAACATCCTGTATTCCTATTTTGGCTTTGATTGCAATAGCATGGAACATTATAAATGAATGATCATCCCGACGAATCTCCAAGGCTCTTTGTTGTAGTGCCAAACTACAGATAACCTATCATTGTGTCGTCAATGCGGATGTATAAATGGAGAAGGAATTTGTGTACAGCTGAGACTCAGACATGCCCATGCTCTGCTGTGTGCAGAACTTCCTAGTGCTATGTGCTAGCGATTACTATGATGGTTGTATCTTCCACCGTAACATCCGTGGCTTCATGGTGCAGACGGGGGACCCAACAGGTGAAGTTTATGATTGAGAATTTTTTTCGGGCAAGCACCTGCACGCTTCTTTTCGGAGGACTGTTTGATGAAATGGCCATTAAATCATGATAGTGGTATGTGACTCATGCTATGACGCAATACTTGGAAAGACTCAAATGTAAGGTAATGTCCTGACCTTTCATGCAGGTACAGGCAAAGGAGGCACCAGTATCTGGGGACGAAAGTTTGAAGACGAGTTCAATGAACACCTGAAGGTAGATGGTTCTTTATAGCGAGTAAACAATGATGTGCAGTTTGACATTAGAATTTGCGGAGACAATTGATCAACGTTCGGAAAAGATCTTTAACTTTCATCGTTATGTAATAACAGATGTGTATAAAAGTCAGTCTACATGACAAATTAAAAAATGTGCAAACTTTTGTTTATCACCTCTTTATAGCGTTCATAACTGACCTGCCAGGGCAACCGAGCATGCACGTTTGTCAGGCCAATAAAGGCGAGGTAGTTAATGACAGCAACAAAACATTTTTCTGAAATATAGAAAAGCTACCTTATTAGTTGTTTGGGTATTCAACCCGAAAAAATATTTTGGGATGCTCAATATCTAGAACATATCTCACACGTGTACTGTATTTGGCAATAACCACCGCACCAGTCGGTAGCACACTGCATCTCGGCTTAATCGCAATCGGGTTTTCTCATGACATTACGCATTGCAACGTGATTCACAGGAATGGCGATGGACATTTTCCACAGATATTTTTGTTCATGAACTAAATGGCATCCCTTCACATTGTAGAAGTTAACTGCATCGACTTGATTGTAAACTTCATATTACATCCGGAATACTAGTTTAAGCCTGTGAACAATGCATTGTTATGTACGCTGTGTTGTCCTGATGATGTTGTAATTTTTTCCAGCACAATGTCCGTGGGGTGGTCTCCTTGGCTAACAGTGGACCTAACACCAACGGCTCGCAGTTCTTCATCACATATGGCAAGCAGCCGCATCTCGACATGAAGTACACCATCTTTGGGAAGTGAGTCACATGTGGAACTTTTATGGCCTTATAGATATTTTGTATGTGAAATGAAGACAGGAGAGAATTGTGGGTAAATCGAAAAAATTCAATTGGAAAAAGGGAAGGGAAGTTGAGAGGATAGGGAAGAACTTTGAAGTAGTGGGGAATTTGGGGTGGAGTGGTAAATGAAAGGTAAGGTGCTTTGGATGTATGGAGTATGTTTGAATGAAAGGACTGGGAGGAAGCGGTGGGGTTGTGGAAGGGGAAGGAGGAAGGTAGGGGCCATGCAGGGTGGAGGGGGTCAGTAAAATGAACCAATTTTGTTTGCGCAATATCTAGAATGTCATCTTTGTCACTGGCTTTTGTATACTGTACAAGCAATTGTTTCGCAAGCTTCAAATATTTTCCTCAACAATCCAGTTTGGCATTCAGCAGTTTTAAGCTGCTTCATGCAATGGGATCACTGAGATCAACTGGGTGGATTAATATATTACAAATAGCTTGGGTTTTTCATCATCACAAGTTGTCTTGCAGATGTATTTGAGATATTCTGGTCAGTACAAGGTTCAGGCTTTCATTTTGAGAAAAAACGTTATTTATTATTTGGTTGGATTCGGACCGAGAACGGAGTCACGTGAACTAACCAATCAAACTGGCTTTCGGCATGCAGGGTTATAGATGGGCTCGAGACGCTGGACGATTTGGAGAAGCTGCCGGTGCAAGAGAAAACTTACCAGCCACTAACGAACACTTGTATCAAGACAATAACGATACATGCTAACCCCTTTGCACCATGACATGGTGCGCATCTTGTTACCCACCTGGCGAGCCATCGATGCAAAGGACTTGCACAGTTTATGATAATATGATGCTGCGCCTGGTATTGTTGAAACACACAAAAGTTTATATTTGAATGTGAAATTCAAGATGCTTTTTATTTTGTTAAAAATAAATCCAATATTTTCATTCCATAATGGTCTGAGCTCTAGCCACATGGCTGAGCCATCATGTTATGATGTTCCCATATTTTTTGGAAAGCCCAAGGGACAGCACACATGTTGATGAATTTCCCTGCCTGCAAAACATAATCTGCAAACAAACATGAAAAAAATGCAAAATATATGCCTACAAAGATGACAGTTTATAGCTGGGTTGAGATTAGAACCCAGGCTAGACAGCTAGGCAATCCTGCCAGTGTTTTCAAACTTGTACATGAGGAGAAGTCAGTGTACCTTTTTGCATAAACGATGAGGACTCATAAACAGTACTCAAATCGACTCGATCGATAGAAAGCAAGGAGCAACTTATCTGTGTGTGTTGTAATGTATTGAAATGTGTGGTTTTGTCGTTTACAGACTGTTCTGCTTTAATGCGAATCACACAAAAGCTTCATCACTGAAGTAAAGGTGTAAGCAATGAAAGATTTGGGGTTTGTAAATAACACTGGGAAGAAACTCCTGATGGTTAAAAAAAGCAAAAGTGTATTTTGCATTCATTAGTTGGACAATCTTTGTGATTAGTTTAAGAGTTACCAAGTACTGTTTTTCTGTTTTACACTGGGGAAGACTAATAAACTTTTAAAAACAAAAAAAAGCTCGAGTCAAGTTCATGGTAAAGTGAAACTGTTACGAGTGGCGTTCTCAAGGTATTACGGACGAGATACTTGCAATCGGCCAAATATGAGATGCGTATGTGGTCTGGTGTACTGTATATATTCTGATTATGATGTACGATACTCTGTTGCAGAGCGTTGGTGCTGTCAAAGTAGTTTCTTGGCAAGGATTATATTGGGTGGTTTTCCGTTCCCTTCCTAACAGTAGTTAGGGCTTGAATTTGTTCAGGGTGCCGGTTATATCTCGCCTACTCTTTACAAAGGAGATTACGGGATCTTTGGCATTCACCAACTACTGCCGGCAGATGGGCCACCGAGCTTAATGTCCATCCGAAGCATGGCACGCACATTGATGATTCGTCCTGTCTGTGAAACACCGAGATGACAGTCTTTAGCTGGGTAGACAGCTTAAGAGGCACGAGTGTGCATACCTCTCGGCCAGCTTGCCAGCCTAATATATTTATACAGGGTGTCCCAAAAAAATGTACTCACATTTTGGCTCCTCATAACTTATTGAATTTTTCATTTTTTTTCAGATCAAATTGACCCTAATAATGGTAGAAGTACGACTTACGCTATGTGTGAGAAAAAAAGAAAATTTATCATAAATTGCTACTGAAGCACGAAAACATCATGGAAGTGCAAAGACAATTAGAAGACTTTCACAAAGATCACCAACGACGCGACGCACTCATTGCTCGCCATCTGAGATAAGTTGGAAACAGATGGAACTGGGGTGCATGACGTCCAGGAAAGCACACGGTCATAAACCACCCCCGAAAGAAAAATCAATTGCTGGAAAACCTCCACCGATCCCAGGAAATCTGTAACGAAATGCCTTGAGACAGGAATCCAAAATAAAGCGCCCCATCCGCATTTTGAGCGAAGTAATTGGAAAAGTTACATTCAACATTAATCCACGCTCTAACTGAAGACGACCTGACGGAGAGCTTGAATTTTGTGAGTGGGTACCTGGGCAAATCGATGAAGATGCAGCATTTCCATCCAAAATTGTTTGAGCGATGAGGCCACTTCAAGTAAATGGCTAATTACCCCACAATTGCACCTACTGGGCTCCTAAAAATCCGCAGTTAATATGGAACACATTAAACTTAACCAGGGGTTACAGTGTGGTGTGGGATACTCAGCATTGGCATCCTAGGGCCATACTTTTTTGACCAATACTGTCACTGGGGAGTTTACTTAAACTTGCTGCAGGAACTCGGTCCCACGTGTTCGAAGGATATTGGTGACGAAGAATTTACTTTCAGCAAGATGGAGCACCTCCCCTACACTGTAACATGATGTAAGGGCCTATCTCGAAGCAACTTTCGAACAGATGGATTGGCGACAGAGGTAGTGTTGAAATTCCTGCGCGTTCCCCAGACTCACCTCAATGGACTTTTTTTATGGGGATATCTCAAGATAAGGTTTACGGCTCAAACAGCACAGTCAATGAGCTGAAGAGGAAATTGAAACAATGTCTTGCGTTCCAAATGAAAATGATTCGTAACACTGTTGAACTCCATGTTGCGTTATCCGGCTGTGTTTGGAATACGTGATGGTCGTCAGTTTTTGCAACAACGCATCCAGACAA
>CM068966.1:30464811-30474921 GCA_035128595.1 Eptatretus atami | reverse complement strand
CCAAGAAGAGAGATTCTTAAAAAATGTTAGACACTGTATTTAATTTTTGAATACGTAATATGGAATATAATTCCACTTCATCATGCTACCTTCAACTCTTTCATTCCTTGTTTTTTTTCCCCTACTCTGGAAAAATCACATCTCTTCAATCCATATATCCAGGTCTTCAAAATAGCTGTTAGGTACCATCGTCTTCTTCCGCAACCAAAAGTTAAACCATTGATTTTTTACCCCTTTAATTCACTCCCTATATACTATCACCTCTTCTTTTCAAATTCTTCTGTCGTTTTTCCTTCCTGAAGTCATGTCATGTAAGAGTCTGTAAGGACTGAAAAGTCCCTGTAGTGTAATCTTGGTATCCTGTGTAACCAGCCGCCTATCCATCTTCCACAGATTACTTATGATCTGTTCCACAATGTTTATTTCTTTCCTCTCCCGCCTTGCTTGTCTCTGCTCCCCTTTTATACATTATGTGTGTTAGCTCTCATGACGAGCCTTGACAGTGGATAAAATATATATATATATATATAGTATATATATTATTCTATATATATTATATTATATTATATAGTTGCGGTTAACCGACCGTGGACGCCAATACCTCCACCGCGTAGCGTAGGGTCTTTTTGTCTAGAACCAATTTACCTTATTAACCACGCGGTGTCGTCTACCAGGGAACCACGCCCTCAGTACGCCTTGCCCGAACTGGACCACTCTACCGACTACCAACTGCCAACTACCTTTGCGGTTCGGATGAAGCGAACGGATCTGCCACGGTCGCACCGGCTAGAATGAACGGATTTTCAGGTATAAAAACCCGTTTTAGCTCAGATTCGAACCATGCTGGACCAATGGAGGAAAAGACGAAAACGAACTAGGAACATTTCCAATAATTTATTTACAATAAAGCGAGGAAAGTTATGTAGTGCAGGTAACAGGTTTATTGGGGATGTTATGCAGGGGAAGATGAGAGAAAGATGTAGTGCGACAATTTTTCCAGCAACTTATAAAGCAGACACAGAGCAGACTTGTCATGGGATATACAGGCAAGATTTACAAGGTTCGAATAACTTATACAGTTCTACTTAATAAACTTATACAGCTTCGGTCACTATGTCGTGTTTATTTGTATCCATATGTATATATATATATATATATATATATATATATATATATATATATGTTGTCGGACAATTTTATCAGAGATGGCCAAACAGATCTTCAAACGTTCAGAGGTTCAGCAGTGATTGCTTGGGAGTGTTTTAGACCAAAAAATTGATGTTTTTTAAAACTCTGGATTAAAAAGAAATCACTCTGTTGTGTCTAAGCCTTTGTAGCAATTTGAAATGTGATATAATAACCCCCAACCCCATTCCTTAGCGAGTGTCGGGAAGTGCTTAGGCCCCCACAAAAATAGAAAAAAAAAAATTTTGATTTCTTTAAAATGCCAACAGCATTAGAACAGCACCAGGCAATGCAGGGTACCCCTACTCGTATTAAATAATTATCTATATGTACCTACCTATGTGTGTATGAATGCACATCTAAATCATAGACAAAAACAGGGCTGGCCTCATCTCCACCAAATTCTGCATACATGTTGGTCATACCCAGGTAACCTCCACTCCTGCGAGAGGTGTGGGGTCGGGGGAGAGATGACTTTCCAAGCAGGTGTTTCTTTACCATTTCCTGTTGATACAAGCTCGAGTCAGCCATGGATATATAAAAATAAAAATATTATAATACAAGCTAATACAAATATATAATAAAAACACACACATGGACATTCTACTTTTAGTAATAGATGGGAAAATCTAATAATTTTGGAGCCAAAACCAAATCTGGAACCAACAAACAATATGAATTCATAACGCCCTCACACCTCCTGTAGCTCCCACCTCCCAACATGATATAAAAGTAAATGTCATTATTTTAAACTTAACCGAAGCCAGGTGGTGGTGGTGTAGTAGTAGTCGCAGATCCTTTTCTGCTGTTTAGTATCAGAGCAAGCCTGGTGTTGGCTTTACGGTTAAGGTGGCTGCTTAAAATCTCAGGGTCTCGAGTTTGAGCCCTGTCGGGCCGTTAAATAACACCAGGTGGGTTGATTTCAGCTCGTCATCCTTCCGTGGTCGGCAAAATGAGTACCATCACTGGAAACGGGGCAAGTTGTTCCCCACCCATTGCTGTTCCCAGTGGAGAATATTAATGGGAGGTAACCATAGGAAAGGGAGAGGAGTGGGAAGAAGAGAAAAAGGTTGTTGGAAGAAGAAGATGAAGGAAGGGAAAGTATGTTGGGAGTGTTAAGATGGGTACGTAACACTATTCTATATTCCCAGCAATCTGTGTGTGTCTGTGACCGCTGTTTCTCGACAAACCCACTCGTCCGATCTAATTGAAACTTGCCAGGTATATTGCTGGGGACCTGAGTATGTGCTTTTCAAGGTTTTGATATTAATCGGACAAGTGGTCCCAAAATGTATGGCCATTTATTTACCAAACCAATGACAGGACACGTTGCTGCGTAGCGACGTGGGCCGGTTGGGAGGAGATCCTCAGCCGCGTTCCCCATTACGGGTTACAACGTACGGACTTCCCGGATAGTGATGACTTACTGTTGGTTCACGATTCAGTAATGTGACACTATATTCGTTATTGGTGTGTGTCTTTCTGTCTGTCTGTTGCGGTAGTCGATGGAGTCTAAAAAAAAACTCAAAAAAAAATTTTTTGAGATTTTTTTTCTTTTTCACCCTTATTATCAGTATTTCCGTCGATATGTTTGTCTGTTGGGTAGTCGATGGAGTCGAAAAAAAATTTTCGATTTAAAAAATTTTTTTGCATCTATTGTTGTTGGTAAGTCGATCGAGTTTCTTTGAAAATTTTTTTTTTTCGATTAAAATGTTTTTTTTCCGATCTTCCCTTATTGTTGGTCGTGGTGTAACGGGCTGCCTTTGTGTGTTTAGTCGGGGGTTTTTGACCCCCTTGCAGTTATTCGATTTTTGATGAAAATTTGAGGTGGTAGGACCAGTTTATGACCTCGTTGTGCACGTCTGGACTGGATGCTAACGCCCTTCTGGTTGCCTAGCAACTGGGATCTTTGAAATTTTTTTTTGTAAAATTCAAATAAAAAAATTGTTTTGTCGAAAATCAAAAATCCGGGCCCAATAACCGACTGTGGGCATGTACATTCAGTCACATATTGTCAAAAATTATCCAGCCGATCCTATGAAAACTGTCGGCAGAAGATAGACTTTGAATGATACTTCCTGGTTCGAAAACAAAAAAAAAACCGAAGTCCTGTTTATATCTCAGAGACTATGAGTCAGATATACATGACACTGGTATGGTAGGTTCATGGTATGTCCTAGTTTATGTTGTGAGAAAAGAACCGTTGCTATGGACAGCCTCCGTTTGCTAGCAACGGCTCGAAAAACTCAATGTGGGGGTTATTTTTAATGAAAAAACAATCTGCAGCATTAAACCCTTGAAGCTCGAATCATGAATTTTCTTTGTGCTTTAATCCTCAGGTCATTCCCCATTAACGGCGTCCCATCGCCAGATCAGTTCTATTGGGTAGTGCGACTACCCATCAGTCCGCCTACCGACTTTTGTCTGTCTGTTTCGGTCCAGTTGCTCCGTTAATATACAATGGCGATTTCGATTGAAAACTTGGTTTGGTAGGTTCAATAACATGACTAGTTGTGTTGCAAATGAGAACGTTGGCTATGGACACCACCGTTGTCTAGCAACGGCTTTTGGAAATTTTGAAAAAATTTAAAAAAAAGATTTTTTCTCAAAAATCAAAATCGGGCCCACGTACGACTGTTGGGCAGCTATACATTCAGCCATATTGTCAAATAATTCCAGCAGATCCTATTGAAAACTGTCGGAGAAGAGAGACTTTGAATGAAACCCTGGTCAAAAAACAAAAAAAACGAAGTTCGTTTATAATCGTCAGAGACTATGAAGTCAGAATATACATGGAAACTGGCTTATGATAGTTCATGGTTGTCCTAGTTATGTGTGAGAAAGAAACCGTTGCTATGCGACCCTCGTTGCCTATCTCAATGGCCAAAAACTTCTAAATGTGGGTGGTTATTTTAACGAAAAAACAATCTGCAGTGGCATTAATCCTGGAAAATTAGAATCATGAATTTTCTTGTGCTTATCACTCAGGTTCATTCCCATGCGACGGGCCCATCGCGTCAGCGTTCTATTGGGTAGTCGACTACCATGTCCGACCTACCGCGCTTTGTCTGTCTGGTCTGGTCCCGAGCATAGCTCCGTGGGTTTTGAATCCATACCTGATAAAAAATTGTGGTCTCGGAGTTTATATCATTGATCTTGTTTTGTGTTTTCCTGAGATACATGGACATGCTGCCGCGCCCATTATGGGCGGAGCCACGCCCAAAATAAAACGTGTTTTAGAGGGTAGCGATATTTTATTTGCATCTTCCCCGAGGGGGTTTGGTTCGAATCTGGCAGGGTTTCGATATTTTGGGTTAGCCCTCAATGGCACTCTGCATAGCCGCACGGAGTCGATTTTCATTTATCGTCCTAAGGGTCCAAGGTCACAAGTTTCGTCACGAATCTAGCAAATATGTTAGAATTTTTGACATAAAATAATTCATACGGATCCGCTCTCTCCCATACTTGAAGAGCTAGGATGACAATATTGTTTAATGCAATAATCTTGAGGATCATTCACCACCTTTAAAGTCTTGAATCCATTTTGCCTCTATCTCGAACACCTTGCCCGTGGCGGCCCTTTCAAAATTTGTTTTTACGCTGATTTCATCAAAGTATGGATATCGAGGACGTGCGAAACGCCATATAGCCTATTATGACGTTATCTATTGTTCCTGAATGTTCCAGAGGAAGTTTTGTCCACCAAACGTCATAATTTCCTTGCCCTTTAAAGTTCACAAAGCGTTCAAATTTTCAAGTTTTGGGAATCGAACCGGTTTTTCGATCTTCTTCGACGAACTACTTCCAATAGTATAGCACGTATCCTTTTCCTTTATTTAATGTCCACAAAACATTGTTTTTGTGACCTTTTTAAAGGTTAATGCAAAGGTCAAATTTAAAATTGTTGAACGAAAACCGGGTTTTCGACAGTTTGCAGCTATAACCCATCACTGTACCACATCATATTGATTCAATTTATAACTTGAGTCAAAAATTATCACATTGCTCTCCTTGACTTCTTGAAACGTACATCGTCATAATACCGCTCCGTGACCATCGTCATCTCAGACTTGTATTTGTAATAAATTTCTCCGATTTCTTATGCGCATTTATAGAGATAAACACAATTCCCCAATCCATCTGTCGTTTACGGGCGTGAACAGAGGGCTGTATGTAAGTTGTTTTAAAGTTTTATATTTTTATTTTTGCACGTACGGCCACGCTACTTAGTTAAATAAATACACAACATTTGCATACATTAATAAATGATGCATCTTCGAAAGACTCTGTATGGTAATATCAAAACCAGATTTAAGTTTCTGCCTGTGACACATTCCGATGGCGAAAAAATAAAAAAATACTATAATAATAAAAAATAAAAAAAATATTTCTCATTAAAAAAGCGAACCACAACCAGTGCCATGCGATGGGGCGCCCCTCTAGCTTGTTTAGTCCCAACACGCGGAATGATGATAGACCCAATAAGTTACATATGAGTGACAAAAGAAACGCTTTCGACGTTTTATTTCTCCTTGCAAGATGAGCCAAACGATTTAAAAGTAACTTTTATGACTGCGTTAATGATAACTGTTTCAATGTTTAAAAGCACTTCTCCGTGTTTAACGGCCACAATTGTTCCCACGTTCTTGTAGGGTCTTCTCGATCGGTCGGTGGAAGGTTGGCCACTCATTTATTCACGGAACCGGTGGCCACAGGCCTGCGTTTCGATTGCGTGTTTTTAGGGCTTAGGAAGCTACGTGGTTACTTTCTTTATTTAATAACTCCTGCGACTCATGCAACGGCCTTTCTGTCGACTGAATGTCAGAGGTTCGATCTTGAAGTCGCCATGTTGCGGTTTGCCAATCTGATATTCACAGCATTGAATATATTAATCTGTGCCGAATTTCTCGCTGGAAACATACATTTTTTGTTCCAGCTATAATAAGAACAGGATTTTCATTTCCACTAACAGGTCTCGCCGCCCATTATCACTATCCAAGCTAATATTAAGCTTCCTGCCAGCACGAATCAATATTGCGTGAGTGAGTACGATGTTGTGTCACCTCTCATGAATGATTATCATATCATATTGTCATTAGATCTGATGATAATCAATGTATGTGTATAGCGTAACCCCTATGCGTTCCTATTAATACTTTGTATTATTTATAGGCCATTAAGGCGGTTTAGCTTAGCTACAACCCTATTAATAATAGGCCTTATGGCCATAATTAATAATATATTGACCAATCATTCAAAACATTGAACAGACATTCGACAAACCCTTAATAAATATGATCTATAATTAATCTACAGACTAACCTATGGCCTCTATTATATATGTTGTCTATATTTATAGAGGGTAAGCTTTTCTGTAGTTTAGGTCGAAGCATATTGAACCTACCAGTCTCATTAATGTTTTCTATGATTGCATCAATATTATTGTACGAATTTCGGTCCGCCGGCGGTGCGATCGGCCACGTAACTCGAATCGCGACCGCGTCGCCCACCGGTAACGGACAGTTCCGTCGTGACCCTCCTTGGAACTATCGCCAGGAGCTAGTCACGGTTGGGTTCTTTCGACTTACCCACCACAATCTGCCAATGGCCACCCGCGCAGATAGGTTGTTTCGCCAAAACTCGACCTACCTAAAGTACCTGCATGCGGGTAGTTAATCCGCGTGCGATTCGTACCTCGCCGTTTGGCCGGCCTAGGACACGAACCGCTTAACGGGGTCCGTTTCCGTGTTCTATGATAACCGAGCTTCTGTTTGCTCTATCGCTGGCCCGACGGACGTGATTTATTTACCGGGTGCTTACACCCTTCTACCAATTCCTTTCCGTCGATGCAAGATGGAACTTTTCAACAAAGGAAAGGACTGGCAACGAAACGGGTGGGAACAGTTCGACAAGTACATTTATCCACACTCAGCAAGGCAAGCACTAATTCACAGCCATACAGTAGGAATTGCTAATTTACAAGCTCAAAGCAATTGAAAGTAAGGAATTACAACCGAAATAAGAAATGTTTATTTTACTATGCACTTAAACAGTTTCTAACTTTACAAGACACGGCGCACTATCACGCATTCACACTCAAAGCAACAAAGGAAAGACCCCCTCAAAGGCAAAGGGAGTCAGACTGGGCCCGTGGGCCTTAAGGCGCGTGGAAACCTGGAGGAGCGGCCAGCGTCCACGAGACTGAACGGTGCGCTTGATGGCGGGCAAGCCGCGATGTCAGCGTTAGCTGCTGCCTGGCTTCGTTTGCCTTAGCGTGTGTCTGGCGGAGCTCTCTCCCGGCGTCCCGTCTTGCCTTTCTCCGTCGCTTTCGATTGCTCCGTTCTCCCGACTCGACTTTGTCCCGCCGACCATGCAGGACTTGACTTTTCTTCTTGCGACACTCGCCGCTGCCACTCCACTGCTCCCACTTTGGTTCTCTGACCGATCGTACTGCCCCTTTTTTTTCTTCCGCGAGGGCTCGCGTTATATAGTGCCCGGTGGGGAGGGGCGTTCTAGTAAATTTCTGGATCACAGCGGGTTCGGGAAGGCGGGGCTATGCACCCGATGCTCAGCCATTGTGATGGCATTGAAAAGGCCGGGCGGAAGCATTCCTGATCCGTATTCTTGAGGGTGATAAGGAACGCATCATAACCCATGGGCCGGCGCATGTGGTAGGGAAAGGTGGAGCGTGGTGGAGTTTTGGTTTTGTTGGCGGGCGTCGTTTTGATGAATGGCGGTGGAGCGATGTTTGCGGGGTGAAGTTTGGAGGTAAAGAGGCGAAGGTTGGTTGGTGTTGAGTCTGTAGTTGCTGGGTTAGTTGATGTGGTTGGTGGTCTGATTGGTTGTTTGGGGGTATGATTTCGCGCTCAAATATATGATAGGAGAAAAGAAAGAAAAAGGGTCTAACTCAAAGGATCGCAGCCCTCGTGAACACGGAAATTCCCTTTAAACATAACTGGTGGGGAAATCTTAACTACATCACATACTTATCGTCATAACTGACTAAGGCCTTTATGTGTATTTGCGAATTCTCCACAGCCGTAACAATATTATAGCCATTAGTGGGTAGCTTAAGCTTACCCCTTTATGTGAGTTAGCTTAAAGCTACCTGTTATGGCTCCATAATATATTGATTCAATCATGATAAAACATTGAACAGACATTGGACAACCTTAATAAACATTTGATCTATAAAATTTACACACTAATGTAGGCTGGTTAATATGCATTGACCTAATAGGAGATGACGTATCAACTATTATAATCGCAGTTTAGGTTTGAAAACATAAGATATATGTCGAAAACCTAGGAGAAACACTTTCAATGGAAAAATGGTTAGTTAAACTATTTGATGTGCAAATTAGGATCAGTTTGCTTGAATTTTTTTCCTGATGGGTTTATCTTTCTAATCCCAGTGTTCATTGGTTTCGCAAACAACATGGTGGAGACGAACCTTTGTATAGCAATCACAGATTGTGCGTATGAGAGAAAAAATTTGGAATTACTAGACCGCCTGGAAAACTCATTTCCGGCGTATTCCTGGATAATATCGTTTTTTATTTTTACATTTCTTCTTAATATTATCGACTTGTACTTTGCCTCCATCATTTAGTTTGTCTATACTGGCGTTTAGCGTTTAATTGTAACTTTCTTAAAATTAATTACTCTTAAAAAATAGTATTGACGATATTTAAAAGAGAAAAAAAAGCATCAATAATCGCTTTCTTACCGATGATGAAGGTGCACGTGGAGCTCTTGCCCACTTTATTATTACATCCGAAAACTGCCACGCACTGTGGCATTTTTACGCAGTTTACCGCTTCAAAATACCGGCAAAATAGTTAAAACTCTTAATGCATCTACAGGTTTTTTTGAATTGCGGGCGCGACCTATCAAGTGGCAACGCAACATGGCGCTGAGCCATTTTCCGGTGACTTCAGTTCTCACTGGTTGCGAGGAGATTGGTCGTTGCTGGGTCCAGGTTATAGTATAAGAAGTCCGTGGCAGGAAGTTTAGGTCAATCGAAAGCACAAATCTCCGTATTATTGTAATTAATTGCTCATTACATTCCTACCCAATATCTTCAAGGCGACTCCGTGAAAAGAAAGGCAGCGGGTAGGAAAATAGAAAGAAAATCGATGTCGAGGAAAAAGTTCGATTCGTTTCGTCACTTCTCCGTGTTGTACCGTGACGTGTTGCATTTACGTCATGGAGGCGCTGGTTTTGCAATGGGCGTCTGGTTTTGCAATGGGCGTGGTTTGTCCATCACTCGCGTTTGGTTTTCACTTCAGTTTTCGCTCTAGATGTCGTCCTCGTCCATCTCAGACTGCGCAAAGGAAAATATTTATTCGAGGATGGAGAAGCGCTGATGGGAGCGACTGGCGTCGGCGGGGGACAAGATCACGTCCTGAGGTACTGGGAAGTAGCTCGAGTGTTCCGCAGCTGCGAAGCTTCATCAAGCAGCTCTTTCCTGGCCTCGACTTGCGACCTCTGCGCTCCAGTGGATTTCGAATGCTTCACAGCGCCGCATTGACGACTGTTGGGGCCTGTCGTTCCCCCGTGGACCTCGGATACCTCACTCGAGAATCTTGTTGGGCAGCGTGCTCCAGTTCAGATCCCGATTGTGTATACTTGGAGACAACTGGAGGTTGTTTTACTCGAGAATACTGTACGTTTAAATATCTCGGGTCGTCGAATCACGGTAAATATTTTATAACGCCGCGTAAGGTCGACGATGGGCCTCAGCTGATCTCTCTCAAGGTCCAGCGTACAAATCCAGGCCTGGCCTGTTCTCCATACAAGGCCCAAATCGAGGTGCCGAGCTCCGCAGGCGGATCGACATGCGTGTCGAGCCGTGAGGTGAGTAAGGACGGAGGCTCCACGGCCAGACGCAGGCCGAACCTGTCAATCACCTCCCCATACGAG
>CM068966.1:30429028-30454109 GCA_035128595.1 Eptatretus atami | reverse complement strand
GTCAGACTGGGCCCGTGGGCCTAATGCGCGTGGAACCTGGAGGAGCGGCCAGGTCCACGAGACTGAAGGGCGCGATGGCGGGCAAGCCGCGATGTCAGCGTAGCTGTGCCTGGCTTCGTGCCCCTAGCGTGGTCGGCGAGCTCTCTCCGGCGCTCCCCGTCTGCCTTTCCGCGGCTTCTCGAGCTCCGTCTCCCGACTCGACTGCCCCGCCGAACTGCAGACTTGACTTCTTCTGCCGACACTCCGCCGCTGCCACTTCACTGCTCCCACTTGTTCTCTGCCGACGTACTGCCCCTTTTTTTCTTCCGCGAGCTCGCGCTTATATAGCCGGAGGGGCGTCTATGTAATTTTCTGGATCACAGCGGGTTCGGAGGCGGGGCTATGCCACCTGATGCTCAGCCATTGGATGGATGAAAAGGGGGCGTGAAGCATTCCTGATCCGATTCTTGAGGCGAAAGGAACGCATTCATAACCCATGGCCCGGCGTGTGGTAGAAAGGCGGAGGTGGTGGGAGTTTGTTTGGCGGGCGTCGTTTGAGAATGGCGGTGAAGCGATGTTTGCGGGGTGGAGTTGTGAGGTAAAGAGCGAAGGTGGTGGTGTTTGAGTTGTAGTTGCTTGGGAGTGATGTTGTGGTGGCGATTTGGTTGTTGGGAGGATTGGTCCAAAATAATGATAGAGAAAAGAAAAAGGGCTAACTCAAAGGATCGCAGCCCTGTGAACACGGAATCCCTCTAAACAACGGTGGGGAAATCTAACTACACACATACTTACGTCATAATGATCTAAGGGCCCTTTATGGTGTATTGCGAATTTCCACAGCCGTAACAATATTATAGGCCATAGTGGGTAGCTTAAAGCTCCCCTATGTGAGTAGCTTAAAGCTACCCTGTATGGCCTATAATATATTGATCAATCATGAAACATTGAACGACACATTGGACAACCTTAATAAAAACATGATCTATAATCTACACACTAATGAGACTGGTTTAATATGCATTGACCTATAGAAGATGACGATCAACTATTATATCGCAGTAGGTTGAAACATAAGATATGTCAAACCTCGGAGAAACACTTCAATGCAAATGGTTAGTAAACTATTGATGTGCAAATAGGATCAGTTTGCTGAATTTTTTCCTGATGGGTTTATCTTTCAATCCAGTGTTCATGGTTCGAACAACATGGTGGAGACGAATCTTTGTGTAGCACTCACAGATGTGCTGTATGAGAGAAAAAAATTGAATTCTCGACGCCTGGAAAACTCATTTCCGGCGTATTCCTGGATAATATCGTATTTTTACATTTCTTTCAATTATCGACTGTACTTTGCCATCATTTAGATTTATACTGGCGTTTAGCGTTTAAATTGTAACTTCTTAAAATAATACTCTAAAATAGATTGACATTGAAAGAGAAAAAAAAGCATCAATAATCGCATTCTTACCGATGAAAGTGCATGTGGAGCTCTTCCCACACTTATTATTACATCCGAACCCACGCACTGTGGCATTTTTACGTTTACCGTTCAAAATACCGGCAAAATAGTTAAAACTCTTAATGCATCTACAGGTTTTTTGAATTGCGCGCGACTATCAAGTGGCAACGCAACATGGCCGCTGAGCCATTTCCGGTGACTTCAGTTCTCACTGGTGCGAGGAGATGGCGTTGCTGGTCCAGGTTATTATAAGAAGTCCGTGGCAGGAAGTTTAGGTCAATCGAAAGCACAAATCTCCGTTATTATTGTAATAATGTGCTCATACACCACCCAAAATCTTCAAGGCGACCGTGAAAAGAAAGGCCAGCGGGAGGAAAATAGAAAGGAATAAAGACGATGTCGAGAAAAGTTCGTTCGTTTCGTCACTTCCGTGTTGTACCGTGACGTGTTGCAGTTACGTCATGGAGGCGCGGTTTTGCAATGGGCGTGGTTTTGCAATGGGCGTGGTTTTGCAATGGGCGTGGTTTTCACTCAGTTCGCTCGAGAGTCGCCTCGTCCATTCAGACGGCGCAAAGGAAATATATTCGAGGATGGAGAACGCGCTGAGGGAGCGACTGGCGGCGGCGGGACAAGATCACGTCCTGAGGTACTGGGAAGAGCTCGAGTGTTCGCAGCGCGAAGCTTTCATCAAGCAGCTCTCCGGCCTCGACTTGACGACTCTGCGCCAGGATTTCGAATGCTTCACAGCGCCGCATGACGACTGGGGGCCCTGTCGTCCCCCCGTGGACCTGGAACCTCCACTCGAGAACTTGTTGGGCAGCGTGTCCAGTTCAGATCCCGAATGTGTTCATACTTGGAGACAACGAGGTTTGTTTTACTCGAGAATACTGTACGTTTAAAATCTCGGGTCGTCGAAATCAGGTAAATAGTTATAACGTGTATATATATATATATATATAATTAGTATGCAGTAGTTGGTTAAGTAGTTTCCGACTTGTGGTGACATTCGTGATCAGATTTCTCCAAACATTCCGATCCTGCGCTGCTTCCCGAAGCTCTGGCAGACCAGCTTGGTTGCTGCCAATTTACCCCGTCCATCCAGCACGTTCAAGGTCTGCCACTTCCACTTCTCCCCTCAACCCGACCCAGCATGGTTGACTTCTCCAGGTGTTCGTTTTCTCCACACATGATGTGTCCAAAGTATGACAGTTTCTGTTTTAGTATCGGTCCTTCTCATGTACATGGTGGTTTAATTTCTTCAAGTACTGATTTGTTTGTTCTCTTTGCAGTCCTTGGAACTCAAACATTCATCTTCAAAACTGTCAATCTTGTTCCTTAATTGCTTTTTCACTGTCCATGACTCACAGTCACATGATTACATTGTAACTGGAAATACCAGATCATTCACCACTAACCAGCCTCCTCTTGGTTTGTGTTGTTACATCACAATTGTCTTTCGAGATCTCTGTTAATTAATCCTGACATTGCTGTTCTCCCCAACACTAACCGTCTATTCAAATTTCTCCTCTACATTCTCTACTCACTTCAATCTTAGAACCAGAAAGATGAAACTTTCCATTGTTTCCACATGATCAGTCCCCCCATCTCAACACGTCGATCTTCCCGGTTCACAAGATTTTAGTCTTTTTTGAGGTTTAAATAAAGACCAGCTTTTGTCACTTTCCTTATTCAGTCTGCAGCTGTTTCATCAAGTCCCCTTTACTTTCTGACAACAAAGTGATATTGTTGATGCATCTTCCTCCAATCCTGACTCCTCGCCTCTCTGTCATCCAAGTTTGATTTTCTCATGATGTACCCACGATACAGGTTGAACAAGTAAGGGGTGAGATGAACACCCTGTCTGACCCCTTTTCCATTTCTGAACCATTCTGTCTCTCTATACTCTGTACTTACTGTAGCTTCTTGTTCAATGTGCAGGCTTCTCATCAGATATAATGTTGTGGGCCGGGGTTTGGTGGTGATAAACGACCACAAGGTGGAGCAGTGGAGTCGTCTCCCACTGGACACCCGGAATTTAGGTCGTGACTCTCGGATAAGTCCGAGAGTTCACGGGTCCCTTAGCGGACCGTGGTCGCCAATATTTTGACGGCGTGGGGTAGGGTTAATTGCGTAATTTCAATATACCTAAGTACCCACGTCGTCCAACTACCGGGGAAAACCACACCCTCGGGCGGAACGGACCATTTACTGAGCCAGATCCGGTGTAAACCGAGCGGGATTACCAAGATCCGTTGGTCACAAGAACAATTTACGACAGAACGGCCTTACTATTTCTCAAGCCCGCACCGTGCTGGGTCAATGGAAGAAACAACAGGCACGAACTGGAACATTTAACACAGGGTTTATTTTACAATAGGCAATAATCGGGAAGGGAGACACAGAGCAGAGTTATCACGAATAAAGAAATGTAATGTACAATGAACAAGTACTTAACGATTCTACTACAGACGGGCCCACGGACACACACACACACATACCCAAAAGAAACTGGACCCCGTGGTCTTTATTCGGTAGAGCCGGCCGAGGTACCTTCTCGCCTCTGCGGTCACACCGACTCCAAACCACCACAGTGGGACTCGAACACGACCCGAAGTCCACGCCACGACAAGACCAAGCCACCACGACCGCAGACAAGCCAATCGCCACCAAGACGCAGACGCTCGCAATCACCAACGCACGCGAATCGCCACCAGACTCAGACGTCGCAACGCCACCAGACTGCAGACGCTCGCAATCGCCACAAGACGCAGAGACCCGGCAATCGCCACCAAGACTGCAGACGCCCAACCACAAACTGCAGACGCTCGGCAATCGCCACCAAGACTGCAGACGCTCGGCAATCGCCACCAAGACTGCAGACGCTCGCAATCGCCACCAAGACTGCAGACCTCGGCAATCCGCACAGACTGCAGACGCTCGGCAATCGCCACCAAGACTGCAGACGCTCGAATCGCACCAAGACTGCAGACGCCCAACGCACAGACTGCAGACGCTCGGCAATCGCCACCAAGACTGCAGACGCTCGGCAATCGCCACCAAGACGCAGCGCTCGGCAATCGCCACCAAGACTGCAGCGCGGCAATCGCCACCAAGACTGCAGACGCTCGGCAATCGACCAAGCTGCAGGGCTCGCAATCGCCACAAGACTGCAGGCGCTCGGCAATCGCCACCAAGACTGCAGGCGCTCGGCAATCGCCACCAAGCGCAGCGCTCGCAATCGCCACCAAGACTGCAGGCGCTCGGCAATCGCCACCAAGACTGCAGGCGCTCGGCAATCGCCACCAGAGCAGACGCTCGCGCGCAATCGCCCAAGACTGCAGACGCTCGGCAATCGCACCACAGACTGCCAGCCGCTCGGCAATCGCCACCAAAGCTGCAGACGCTCGGCAATCGCCACCAAGACTGCAGACGCTCGCAATCGCCACCAAGACTGCAGACGCTCGGCAATCGCCACCAAGACTGCAGACGCCGCAATCGCCACAAGACTGCAGACGCTCGGCAATCGCCACCAAGACTGCAGACGCTCGGCAATCGCACCAAAGAGCAGACGCTCGGCAATCGCCACCAAGACTGCAGACGCTCGGCAATCGCCACCAACTGCAGACGCTCGGCAATCGCCACAAGACTGCAGACGCTCGGCAATCGCCACCAAGACTGCAGACGCTCGGCAATCGCCACCAAGACTGCAGACGCTCGCAATCGCCACCAGACGCAGCCTCGGCAACAGCCACAGCGCAAATCGCCACGACGGCAGCCGTCGGCAATCGCCACAAGACTGCAGAGCGCTCGGCAATCGCCACCAAGACTGCAGCGCTCGCAATCGCCACCAAGACTGCAGGCGCTCGGCAATCGCCACCCAAGACTGCAGGCGCTCCGGGCAATCGCCACCAAGACTGCAGCGCTCGGCAACGCCACCAAACGCAGGCGCTCGCAATCGCCACCAAGACGCGCGCTCGGCAATCGCCACCAAGCTGCAGGCGCTCGGAATCGCCACCAAGACTGCAGGCGCTCGGCAATCGCCACCAAGACTGCAGGCGCTCGGCAATCGCCACCAGACTGCAGGACGCTCGGCAATCGCACCAAGACTGCAGACGCTCGGCAATCGCCACAACTGCAGACACCTCGGCAATCGCCACCAAGACTGCAGACGCTCGCAATCGCCACCAAGACTGCAGACGCTCGCAACGCCACCAAGACTGCAGACGCTCGCAATCGCCACCAAGACTGCAGACCCGGCAATCGCACAAGACTGCAGACGCCGCAATCGCCACAAGACTGCAGACGCTCGCAATCGCCACCAAGACTGCAGACGCTCGGCAATCGCCACCAGACTGCAGACGCTCGGCAATCGCCACCAAAGACTGCAGACGCTCGCGCAATCGCCACAAGACTGCAGACGCTCGGCAATCGCCCACCAAGACTGCAGACGCTCGGCAATCGCCACCAAGACTGCAGACTCGCAACGCCACAGACTGCAGACGCTCGGCAATCGCACCAAGACTGCAGACGCTCGGCAATGCGCCACCAAGACTGCAGACGCTCGGCAATCGCCACCAAGACTGCAGACGCTCGGCAATCGCCACCAAGACTGCAGACGCTCGGGCAATCGCACCAAGACTGCAGACGCTCGGCAATCGCCACCAAGACTGCAGACAACGCTCGCAATCGCCACCAAGACTGCAGCGCTCGGCAATCGCCACAAGACTGCAGACGCTCGGCAATCGCCACCAAGACTGCAGACGCTCGGCAATCGCCACCAAGACTGCAGACGCTCGGCAATCGCCACAAGACTGCAGACGCTCGGCAATGCCACCAAGACTGCAACGCTCGGCAATCGCCACAAGACTGCAGACGTCGGCAATCGCCACCAAGACTGCAGACGCTCGCAATCGCCACAGACGCAGACGCTCGCAATCGCCACCAAGACTGCAGACGCTAAGCAGTCGCCACGATCACTCTCTACTCTCTTTTTCTTCTTCACCTTCTTCACCCCTTCTTCACCCCTTCGGTCTGGTAGACTCGGCCGACGGCTAAAGGCACATATACGTTCTCCCACTAAAACTAGCTCTGATGGCCTAGTGAATGCTTAAAAGAGATTAAAACACAGACAAGTTCTGGAGACGGCAATGGTTCACGAGCGGTATTGCTATGTAGATTGTTTCAGCAGTCAAGGATGAGACAATGTGATAATTTTTGACCAAGTTATAAAAATGATCAACATGATGTGGTACGAGTGACAGGTTATTAGCTGCAAAATGTCGAAAACCCGGTTTCGTTCAACAACTTTCAAAATTTGACCTTTGCATAACCTTTAAAGGTCACAAAACAATGTTGTGGACATTAAAATAAGGAAAAGGATACGGTGCTATAGCTTATTGGAGTTAGTTCGTCGAAGAAGGTCGAAAACCCGGTTCGATTCCCACATTTGAAAATTTGACCTTTGTGAACTTAAAGGTCAAAGGTCAAGGATTTCAAAATTTGACCTTTGCATAACCTTTAAAGGTCACAAAACAATGTTGTGGACATTAAATAAGGAAACAGGATACGTGCTATAGCTTATGGAGTTAGTTCGTCGAAGGTCGAAAACCAGTTCGATTCCCACAACTATGAAAATTTACCTTTGTGAACTTTAAAGGTCAAGGATTATGACCTTTGGTGCAAAACTTCCTCGGAACATTCCAAAACAATATAACGCGTATAGCTATATGGCATTTCGCACTCCTCGGATTATCCATACTTTGATGAAATCAGCGTAAAAACAAACTTGAAGGGGGTGCCACGGGCAAGGTGTTCGAGATAGACCAAAATGGTTTCAAGACTTTCGGTGGGAATGACCTCAAGATTATGCATAAAAAATTGTCATCCTACGTCTCAAAGTTTGGGCGGTCGTATGATTTTTATGTCAAAACGCAATTTTCTAAGTTCGTGACCTTGTGACCTTGACCTTGGGACGAAAATGAAAAATCGAGCTCCGTGGGCTATGCAGGTCCATTGGCTAACCAAATACCGAAACCCCTGCCAGATCGACAAACCCCTCGGAGAAGATGTAAATTGAAATCGGCTACCCCCTAAAACACGTTTTTTGGGCGTGGCTCCGCCATAAAGGGCGCAGCGCCCATTCTCAGAAAACACAACTAATCATGATATAAACCTCCCACCAAATTTTATCAGGATCGGATCAAAACCCACGGAGCTATGCTCGGGACAGACAGACAGACAGACAGACAGACAGACAACACACCAATAACGAATATAGTGGTCACTTACTGACTCGTGAACCAATTATAGAGGTTAAAACATTAAACATGACTTGCAGGAATGGGGATTTTTACACAGACATTAGGATAGGTAGACATCTTATCTATATATAAAAATGAATTGTATACTATATATATATATATATATATATATGTTTGTTGTACCCCACGTATGTGAAGAAACAGGGTTAAGCAATTGCCAGTCGTCTGTCTTATCAGTTTATGTCGAGAACAACTTATTTGAATTGAATGTTATATTTTGCACACAAATCGGAACAAACCTGCTGTTAAACAGTACTCTGTCTCTGAATTAATCCCGAGACAAGTGCGGAGAGGAGCGAGATGATATTTTTTTGTTCTGGCTGCCTGTGTGGCAGTCAAACAAAATTGAAAATCATTCCAAACAGGAAACTTACTGTTTTAAAGGACATATACAGCAAGCATGAATAACTAATGTAATGTGTTAGATACGGTAATGTAGCCTAATATACACTTATGCCTTTTAAACCTAAATATATACACTTATTTATACCTGGAATTAATTTTCTGTATTTCTGTATGTGTCTCGAAAAATATCAAGATGTCTGATAGGGTAACAGGTATGAGGTGATTGGACATCTTGGCGGTGAAAATAAATTAAATGGTGTCAGATTGTTTGTTTGTGACTGGACTTTTTTAATGAATGAGAATGAGTCACTCAACCTCATGGTGCCTGGAGCGTGTTTCTGGTGTGGACTTTGATATATCGGTGCAATTTTTATTATTTTACGAGAGCATGATGGATATTTTTCTATAACCAAGCTGTCGGATGGTCTACAGGGCTGCTACAGGTAGCGACAGGTGCGGTCGCAGTCTTACTGCTAGCTGGTGGGCAAGGAACCCGACTCGGTGTACCATATCCAAAAGGCATGTACAAGTTGGGGCTTCCCTCTGGAAAGTCTCTGTACCAGCTGCAGGCTGAACAAATTCTTCAGCTACAGCATCTTACAGATAAACTGCACAACACGACTTGCCAAGTACCCTGGTGGGTTTCCTGTCCATCATTTTGACTTAACCTGATGTTGTAACATAAAGTTTCTCTTTGTTTTTCTTTGTATATCGGACATTAATTGAGTATATTATTTATCAAAAGGCTGTGGGTTTGCAGTGAAAAGGCCACAGGCCCCATGCCTAAGTCTCCTGTCAGGAAAGGTTTTCTCAACACTTCCTGAACTACAACATTCAGTCCAAGGCAGCGAGCGGTTCATGACCTTTTCATGTATACTCATCCTCTTTCCCTTCCCATGCATGTTTTCTAATTGTGTCTAAAACGTCACACACGCACACCTACCTGTTCCTTGCAATTTTATCAATAGCTCTTCCACTACCTTCTACCTGTCGAAAGAATAAATCCAAATAAAACTCCCAATTGTTAAACGTGAAAGGGTCGTTTAGATCCTAAGCTCCTCCATGATGAACACTGTGACTTGGATTTCCTGTCTTTCTTGTGCAACCAATGAGTTGACCTTGTGCCCCCTGCCAGGTATATAATGACCAGCCATCACACCAAAGAGCCCACGAGAGAATTCTTTGCCCAGCACAACTACTTTGGCTTGCGACCCGACAACGTGTTGCTGTTTGAGCAGGGCATGCTCCCAGCCCTCACGTTTGATGGGAAGCTCATTCTGAAAGACAAGGGGGAGCTTGCCATGGCTCCAGGTAAGTTGTGCTTGCATAGTTCACATTCGCTCATGTGGACTTTGCGCCTCATCCTATGATGAGATAGATATGGTCCCATCTACATATTATGAATGTGGTGGGCTGTGGTTTTGTGTGAAAGAAAAGGGAGGCAAGGGAAAATGATGGGGAGGTAAAGAAGGGTTGGCAAGTAAAGGGAAAAATATTGAACTTGTGAAGAAAAACGGTCGGTCGGCTGAGATGAATTTTTCACCAATTATATGGACATTGAAGGTTGGAGACTATCCAAAGCCAAAGGAAGCACATCATGCTGCTTTGTCTGACAGATGGCAATGGTGGCTTGTATAAGGCACTGGACACGAGCGGTGTGCTGCAAGACATGGAAAAACGAGGTATACGCAATGTCCATGTCTATTGTGTGGACAACGTGCTTGTGCGGGTTGCAGATCCCGTTTTCATCGGCTTCTGTATCACCACGGGAGCAGATTGTGGTGCCAAGGTGTGAAGAGATTTGGATTAATTTATTTTTGTTTTTTAATTATTTTATTTTGAAAAGTCAACCTGGGTTAGCCTGGTTCACATTCTCGTCTAAACAGATGGCTAATGTTCAGAACACCCAAATTCAAATCTTCTCCACTACTTGTCCATTGTCTACTAATGTATGTCATATTAAAATACAGCAATCGTCATAAAGCCAAACGAGAAACATACCACTGACCAATCACGCTTCATGTCATTAGGTGGCTAACCGACGTGAGATTCTCATTGGTGGTGGGCTGGAGCACTGTTGATTCATGATCCCATGACTATTTTGCTCTCTACCACCGGCGTGTGGCCAGAAGCAAATCCGATTATTGACAGGGCTTCATTGAATTTGTGTAGTGTGCCACTTTATGTTGAACTTATAAACCCATAAGAGATTAAATGAATGGCAAGTATTTGCCTCAAACCAATTATCGTTTTCATCGCATGCATTTCTTGGCAATGTCATTGTGCGGTGCACTGGGCTGTATGGCAAGCACTGTGCCTCGTCTATCTCTCTTTATTATCGACTTCGTGTCTCAACTCTGCTCGCAGTGTATCCGTATGGAACACGTGTATTAAGTGTTGGCAGCATCTGCAGAGTAGATTGATAGACATGATTTAATAAAGAGCAGTACAAACAACACTTATTGCATTAGTGTAGTGCAATTCAGCAAGTCCAGCAATCATATTTATGGAGATATGCATGGTATGATATTTGAATTTATAACTTATTATCGGATGAAAGGAATGGAAATAAACATTACACACTCAAGTGACAAATTCATCATTATCATTTGCTGCATAAGATATCGTTCTATTGTAATGCGAGCAGAACTGTAGCCAGCTGTACCTGTCAACACAGCTGGGATTGCAATCATGCATCCCCCAAGCGATCAATTTACAATCACTTGATGCATTAGAAACTTATCCTGGACCTGGCAAATTTTTGCCAAAATTACCAAGCCGGATCCGAACGGCGAGTTTTTCCGATTTCAGCTACAGAGGCCTAAACCATTGCCATCCAATTTTGTCTCAAAATTTTTATAATTTCCCCTCTTTCCCCCCCCCCTTAATTTCCATATATATATATATTATTTTATTTTTTCATGACAAGATCACAATGGAGTTTATACGTCATGGATAGACAGACGTTAGTAGAGCATCGTGTAGCGTTTTCCATGAATTGCAAGGACATTCGTCAATGACCGATAAACACGTGGTGCACATGATTTCCACCTGGGTTTCCAAAATTGTGAGCCAGTGTCCTACATGTCTTTTCTGCAAAGTTCCATTAAGCCGCTGTCACACCTTGACGTTTAGCCAGCGTATGGCAACGTATCAAAATGTATGTAAAACACTGCGCGTACGCTGAACTATTGATGTTTTTTTTCCAGTTTTGGGCATATTCATAACGAGTTGGACGTATGCATAACGTATTAGTAACGTACACAGAACCTTTCGATAACATATAGATAACTTATACCAACGAATGCTTAGCATGTTGTCGGCGTTCACAACCTATGCCCAACGATAGTCTAACTTATGCATAGCGCGCGGCAGCGTATCACCGACGATCACGTGGCGTAGCCTATTAAAAGGCTGCGGCTCGACGATTCAAATCATAACCGCACTAGACATCGAAGTGTCAAGCCGCTGTCACACCTTGACGTTTTAGCCAGCGTATGCCGACGTATGAAAATTTGCCGAATACGCTGGCACACGTCGAATACATTATGGTAAGTTTTGTTATACGTTAAGAGCACGCTGAAGCACGCTGGCATACGTCGTAGTACGCGAGTCGTCGACAAATTTTAAGCATGCTGAAAATTTTTCGACGTATGCCAGCGTATGACGCACACGTTCCGCATACGCTGGCCATAAGTTGTAGGCACGTTATGCGATCATTGACACACGTCGACACACGTTACTTGTAATTACTCATAAGTCGAAACACGTCGAGGTAATGTTTAGCGTACCCGAAACTTATTTCTACCTATGAGTAACTGCTGAACCTATGTAACGTGTTTTGAACCTATGTGTAACGTATCTCCAACGCATATTGACGTATGTAGACGTATTTGATGTCTTCCGGACGACCACAGAACTTACTGAAGTGTTACTAACTTACAGCTACCGTATAATGGCGTATTGGCAGCGTTTAGGGGAATTGGTATATAAAAATGGGGTTCACACAGGAGGAACCCGTCAGTGTTCCAGACTCCATGGTTTTTTTTTAATTTTTTTTCTTCGGCATGACGGTGATGTTGACACTTCGATTTCTAGTGCGGTTATGATTTAAATCGTTGAGCGGCAGCCTATTAATTATATTATATTATAACCGCACTAGAAATCGAAGTGTCAACATCACCGACATGCCGAAGAAAAAACCCAAAAAAACCATGGAGTCTGGAACACTGACGCTAAACATTACCTCGACGTGTTTGACTTATGAGTAACTTACAAGTAACGTGTGTCAACGATCGCGTAACATGCCTACAAACTTATGGCCAGCGTATGCGGAACGTGTGGGTCATATGCTGGATACGTGCGAAAAATTGAGCATGTTAAAATTTGTCGACGAGCTCGGCGTACTACGATGTATGCCAGCTACTACGACGTATACAAAACTTACCCATAACGTATTCGACGTGTGCCAGTGTTTTAGACAAATTTTTATTACGCATACGCTGGCTAAATCGTCAAGGTGTGACAGCAGCTTTAAGAAGCCTGAGGTGAAATGTAAAAATGGAATTTTACAAAAATACAGCCCCAACGATTGCAAAAAAGACAAAATAAAAATATAAGAAGAAATATCAACAGATATATATTGACAACTGTGAGAAACACAAAAGAGAAGGGAAATGTATATATCAAAAATTTGGACAGATTGGGGATAGACAAAGAAGGATCACTGGAATAGCTAAGAAGAGGTGAACTCAATTGGGATGGAGAACGAATCATTATAAATGACCAAGACGAAGGACACTACACCAATGGCTTTAAAAAGATGGTGGGACTGAGTCGATTGAACAAGTGTGAGATCTGCAAAGTATAAACAGAAAGCACGAGTCTCCTCTAATTGGGATGTAAAAAGCTCATGTCAGAACAGCTGTACACACAAAGGCCTAACAAGGTATGTAGAGTAATCCACTGGTACATCTACAAGTCTTGATATCCCAGTTCCAGAAAACTCATGGAAACATGAACCAAAAACAATCATTGCAAACAAGGACATAAAGCTCACATACGACCTGATGATCCCATCAAGCGTGAACATACAAAACAAAGCACTGCAACTGGACACAGTACTCGGATGCAAAAAGGAAAAGAAGGCAAGTTGCTAACTCAGCATTCACTACCCAGTGATTTTGGTCGAAACACTAAATAACATGGGAATTACGAAAATGACCAAATATCAAGATCTCAAGAATGAAGTAAAAAGATTTTGGAAGCTGAAGAGCACCGAAATTGTACCAGTGATAATTGGAGCAACAGGAATGATGAACAACCTCACAAAGCTCCTACAAATCATCCCAGGGACATTACCACAAACAAACTACAGTTGGAGGCTGTCCGGGGCTCAATGACGATCCTGAAAAGAGCCCTCGGAACAAAACTCTGAAAACAACACAACTTCACAATTTCGCCCATGAATCACGATTCTTCACCAAAATGAAGGTGGATACTTTGACTCCTGGGAGGACACTGTTCCACCTTCTGAAACCCTAATTATAGAGATGACAACCAACAAACATAAAATGGGCCAAGGTGGTGGATACTTTGAGACCTGTTACTTCTCTGCTCCACCTCCTGAAACCCACCCACGTGTGGAGATAGCCTCTCGCGCGCGCACACACACACACACACACACACACACACACACACACACACACACACAACACACACACACACACACACACGACACCAGCAGGTTTATAAACTATCGGAGTATTTGGTGGTTGTGTGGACATATAAAATCGGGAATAACATAAAAACAAGGAACAATGACCCAGAGAAGAACAGAATAGGAAAGAACCAGCATGTGGAAAAGGTCATAGGTGTGAATGAGGTAGTGAGGTGCAGCACACTTGAAAGATTGAATGAGGAGAACAAGGCAATAGACACAGGCAGGAAGATGATTCCACAATCGGGAGAATAAGGTGACAAATACAGGTTGGCAAACAGCCTGGGCTTATGGAAGATGAGCAAGTAAGAGTTTCTTTAGGAATGCGTGTGACCTGGGGTGGTGAGGAGAGGGCAGGAGATGAACAACACCAGATGTAAGGTTGTATGAAGTAAAGAGCCCACCAACTTGCTGCCGGAGGGAGAGTGACAGTCCCTAGGGATCAGCTGCCGGTGTTGAGATTCCATTGCTGCAGAAATCGTTGTTTGCTGCTGCCTCGAGAGGATCAAGTTTGGAAGCATGAGCACCAGCCCAGAGTGGAGAGCCATACTCTATGGAACTCCAACTATAAGCCTTGTACATCATGATGAGCTGTGTGCAGGAATGCCTTTGCTCTTCAGAGAATATTCAGATGGCGGTGAGTCTTTAATGCTAGCTTGGTGATTGTGATCCTCCACAAAAGGTTATGTCAGATAATAAAGCCAAGGAGTTCCAAGGAACTGCACCTCTTCCAGTGGCTGTTGTGATTAGTGGATTGGATAGTTTTATGGCAGATAGTGTCCTTATCTTGGCAGGTAGATTGTTTGAGGAAAATCGTATACCTCCTTCGACATGGAATGGGAAAGGGAAAGTCATACATCCTCTTGTGATTTTGTTGTGCGATTGTGATTAACAGGTTGTGGAGAAAGTGTTGCCAAACGAGTCTGTAGGGGTGGTGTGTCGGGTTGGTGGACGGAACCAGGTCAGAGAGTACAGTGAGTTGAGTCCTGAGGATACAGCTCGGCGTGATCCAGATGGGCGACTCACCTTTCGTGCTGCAAATATCTGCAACCACCTGTTCCATATTGACTTCCTCAAGAGGGTTGTAACGTGAGAATCCCTCACTGACGATCACAACAGAACTGAAAAGTGCATGACTCTAATTGATGCTTGTTTTAATATCAGAAATGGATTTTGTGCCATTATGGCTGATCTACATATTTATGTATGCACAATAGAAAAATTTTTTGATCCTCCCCCCCCCCCCACCCTTCTTGCAACCATTCCTGCTTTGTATCCTTCCTTGTACCTCCCTGCCACCCTCCTTTCTCTCTCCTGTTATGACACCGTCGGGCTATGTTTCTTCACCGAAAATGATGCCTTCATGATAAAGAAGTTGCTTTACTCACACTGGGTAGCAGAGAGTATAAATAAATCCAAATTGGTGGTAAAATGAGCCAGGAACCAGATACCAACAATGAGGTATTACCGTGACGTTGAGAGCAATTAATTGAGGAGATTACAGTCACGGTGGCAGGATAGCTAAGAGGTATTTGCACTTACCTTTGCGTTATCCAGCATGTGTTTGAATTTTGGCCCAGCTATAAACCGTCATTGGTGTTTTTCGGGGTGGGGGGGGGGGGGCATGCCCTTGTAATTCCTGTTTCATCGTCCTGAGAGACGACACACACAGACGACACACACACACACAATTTGTCGTCTCATCCATTAAGACGTTGATCCAGAGGACCCAGTCTGCTGTCGTGGGTTTGTGGACTTTAAAGATCCCTCGGTGCCTTTTTCAAAGAGGAGGTGGGTTATCACCACACCCTGGCCAAATTCCAGCTATCTTTTAAGGGGCACTGTATCAGTGGCAGAGCCATGCACCCAGCAATAATGCAAATTGGCAGCCAAGCACTGTATATGAATGAATGGTTATAACAGAAAGCTGATGTAACTTGCATTACCTTGCCTCCATCTCTCTCTTCCTTCCATAGAGAACACTTGTCCAAATTGCCATACCATGTAGCGAAGAAGAAGGTTCCTTATGTAGACGATGCAGGAAAGCTGGTGAAGCCAAAACAACCGAATGCTGTGAAGCTGGAGAAGTTTGTCTTTGACGTTTTCCCCTTATCCGAGTACGTTTCTCGAGCTACCGTGTTTCTTTTCATGTTGCTGCCCTTGTAACCAGAGCGGTGTTCGATCAAAATGTTTTTTTTTGCCAAGTTATGTGAGCGAGGTGCTGCTGCCTTTACTTACCACATTAGGCAGTTTGTGGTCCTTGAGGTGATCCGCCAGGACGAGTTTGCACCACTGAAAAATGCCGATGGCGCAGCCACCGATACACCGAGCACAGCATGCCGTTTGCTGTTGTCTCTGCATCAGCGCTGGTTGGAAAATGCCGGTGCGATCCTCCGACCGATGCGCTCTCAGAGGTGTGTACAATTACCTGGAAATAGCCATGACGATTGTGGAGGTTGTTGAATTCGAGAATTTCTTATGTTTCCAATATTTTCAACAGCCTTTATCCTGTGGTATTAGTAACACAACAGCCTCTTATTAAAAAAAAAATTGCAGAAAACTAAATGAGGCTCATGGAAGAGCAACATTCCAAAGACTGAGGCTCATAGAAGTGTTACAAATCATAATTTGTTATCTGAAGTTCATGGCCACGGTGTTCTGTTCTTTTTGCCTGCAGTGACACCATGCTCGCCGATCCAGTGATCCAGTGTGAAGTTTCTTCTCTGGTCTCGTATGCAGGCGAGGTAAGCTATGGCAAAGCCTCATGATCAAACAGGAACTAAAGGTTGAATTGAGGGTCGTCTTCTTTTGTATGCAGCATGAAGATGTGGGGTATCACCACTGGCACAAGGCGAAGCTGTGCCGCTAATGCAATGCCCTCAAGGTTAGGGCAGGCATTTGTAATTTGTTCAGGGTGCCGGCAATAGCTTACTACTCTTTGTGTTTAACATCCATCCGAGGGACGGCACACACATTGATGTCAAGTCCTGCCTGCGAAATACCGGCATGACAGTTTCCAGCTATGTCGAGATTCAGACCCAGGCGAGACAGCTTAGAGGTGAGTGTGCATACCTCAAGGCCATCCTGCAAAGGTAGTTGCAGTAGTCAGTGAGTTATTTTAAAAGCAGGCTTGATGGGCCTCGGAGCCTCCTCCTGCATCGAAGTTCCTTGTATTATAACGATAATCTACTGCAATGATAATCTGGTCTGAAAGGATCGAAACCTCGATGAAAAACGATGCCCTGCTGATGATCCCAGCAGTTGAGAAATCGTTAATTGCTTACAACTTAAGGTCATAACTTCAACTAAGATAGCTTTTGTAAGTATTTACCAGTACATAATACAGGGTGAGCCATAAAAATGGTTATTTTAACACTCGTGTAAAGGTCATAAAAAGTTGTATTTCAAAACAAATTCTTAAAGAAAGTGACGTACATAACATGCCATTTATTTGTGGAAAAGAATATCTAATGTAGGAGATGCACACCACTTCGTCTTACACGTTCCTCCCATCTTGGACGCCAATTATTCATGACGTTCTGCAACATGGCCACGTCATTATCATTGATTTCGCATCTGATGTTTTCCTTAAGTTCATGAGTTTGTGGACGGTTAACATACACTTTGTCCTTTTGATATGACCGAGCTGTTTGAGAAATTATTAAAGCTGATGCATGCTTTCGGCTGGAGCAATGCGGACTTCTCAAAACTGGCTCCCTTACACGCTCAATGTTTTGTGCCGTTCTTACTGATTTGGGTGCTCCCGGTGGTTTCTCTTTTAAAGTTGAACCGGTCCTCTCAAACTTCTGAACTCATAACTTGATAGTACGAACAGACGGCACATTTCCATGACGTTGAACATTGAAATGGAGTTTGAATTGACCTTGTGCAGCAGTTGCATTACAATTATTCTTGTAAAAGGCATTTGATAGCGAAAGCGCGTTCTTCACCCGACCAGTTCCACATGGTCATTCAAGTGTTTTGCCTGCAAAAAAAAAACTAAAAATAATAAAAATGCATGTTATGTACTTCAATATCATGAATGAATTTATTTTGAAATACAATTTTTTATTTCCTTCACACGAATTTCAAAAATGACCATGTGTGTGTGTGTCTGGCTTCCTTCTTGGGATGATGGTGTAGTCATTGTTCTTTATTTTGAGTGTACAGTATATTGTTATGGATCCGCCTCGGGGTGGATTATAAGGGGAGCTCTTGCAATCGGTTCCCAGATCATGGTCCTGAAGCCGCTGTTCAGTGAATAATTCCACGGAACAACGGGTTGCTAAGCAACCACAGACACCATCTGAGACGTTTAATTTAAGTGGAGTCCAGCATCCAAATCCCACTTTACTTTCCTGGCAAACTAAATACCCCAGATGGGGAAATGTGCCTCCAACACGCCACCGAGATCAAGATACACCCAAGCAATCCCGTAAGAGTATGCGTTTGTTTCTGAATGATCACAACAGTCTAGCAGGAAAGAACTCCCTATTTTCAACACTATATTTAACCAATGGACACTGACAACTTGACAATTTGAAAGGGTGTATAATTTAGCAAAAAGGCACGTATGTATAGTACAAGCAGTGTCACAAATAGAAAACCTGACCACATAAGCCCCTTTTCGAATCGTTTTATCAGATATATGGGTGTCACTCTCATTCCAGGAAAAAGAGATAAGTAAGAGAACAGATATATAGAGATGATGGGGTTTAGTTTGACTCTGCGCTCACCCACATGTCAACAGGCTGGTTCATGTGTGCCTGAATGGGGGAGGGAGGGTGTGACAATAGGTGGTCAGGCCCTCGAGGCCGATGATTGATGGGCGTGACGTCAGAAGCTAGCAGAAGAGGCAGAAGCCACGCCTTCCCGGGTTTCGTGCGAGCAGGCCTTGCTCTGAAGGCGGAAGATTTAGGCATGACACCTGAAGAGGAAGAGGGTGTGGGGGAGCATCATATTGAATAGGACGAGAGAGCGGCAGAGCGCACGCACGAGGTCAGTGTGAGGAACGCACGAGGCAGAGTTTATTTCGGAAGAGAATCAGGGGAGTTCAGGGTTGCGCGTTTTTGGAGAGCCATGATCGGAGCGGAGGCACGAGGCGCATCATTTGGAGAGGCGAGAGCGGAGTGAGCACACGCAACGAGGACGACAGCATGATCCTTGTATTCGTGTTGAGGCGATTTGGCCTGCGCGGTGAAGCAAGATGCTGACCTTTGGCTCTTGATTAGGTCGAGAACGATCGGTGCACAAAGCCTTTACACTGGGGCTCTGGGCCTTGGTGTGGAGTGCCGCTTGCGGATTGTCTGGCGTGTGTCCCGCTACGAGAGAAGCACCATTTTGTGCGAGTCTGAACATGCGAATAGGAGCGCCTCGATTCCAAGTTCCACAAGGACCAGTTCTGAGCCAAGTTAAGTACAAGAATAGTTGAAAGGAAGGGTTTTCTTTTTGTTTTGTGTTTCCTTTATCTGTATTGAGTCTGTGCCTTGACTTTACAGATTTATTATCATTACCCTTTTGAATTAATATCCTTTCTAAATATTTTTCATTAAATGTATTCCTTTTAAGAAGCTCTATCCATGTATTTGTTGTGGGGTTCAAATGTAAATCCCCCTTGCGCTGTGCTCCTCTGCCCCTCCACCATTGCGCCCCCCCTTCCCACATGCGCATTAATCTCTGAGTCTCGGTTGTAGGCCTTTAAGGGAGAAGCTTTGCCATCCGTTCAGGTTGGGGTTAGACCCACTGGACACGACAATACATTGTCTGCTGTTCATCAGTTGTGTACCGTTATTGTTGTATTTTGTTTATTTGTGGTTTTGCATCCTCATTAATGCGGTGTGTTGTCACCACCAGGGCTTGAGTGAGCTGGTGAACGGTCGGGAGCTCGTATCACCATTTGTCTTGGAGCCGAGTGACGTATGCATAGCGCCAAAATAAAGAACCTTGATTGTGGGGCATGGTGCATATGTACCCCCTCCCCCCCGCATTGGATAAGTCGGTGAGAAAGGTGTGGTAGTATGTGATTTCCAATGTTAAATGCCATTACCTTCATGGGGTGGGTGGAATGAGGAAGAAATTCACTGTGGTGAGGATACATGTCTAATGGTCCTGGGTAAGTCTTTAAATCAAGATTAATGAAAAGATGGGAAGTATTATCCATCTCACCTGAGACTTTGTTTACAAATCAGAAAATAGTCTCAGAGATACCATCAGGGTAATCAAGCCAATGGGGTAGGGGTTGGTTGCAGCAATATGGATCAGGGCTGTTTAAGCTCAAATAATTTTCCAAATTAAAAATGTATTTCAGCATTTGGAAAAACAAACTTTGACTTGTGTATGCAATTCTAGAATGATTCATTTTTTCCCCCTTTTGAAATAAAGAAACACCACTTGATTTCCAAAGTTTGTCATAATTCCGTGTAGTTACCATCTAGATTCTAGACTGATAACCAGTACGGTAAAATGCTGCTCTGTTTTTCTTTTGCACCTCCTTTTTCCACTTCCTGGTTTCTTTGAAAATTCAGCTGCCAGGATGGTGCAGATGTAGCACGCTTCCCTCCGAGCTGTCTAGATGGCGTTCGATTCCCAACCCCATTAAACTGTGGGTTTGGTGTTTCATCAACATATACACATTCCTTCGAATGGATGTTAAGCTCGTCCCGTCAGCATTAGTTGGTGAACGTTGGAGGCCCTGGTACAATTTTTGAAGAGTGGGTGAGTTATTTCTGGCCCACTGAACAAAGTACAGCTAAAGTCAGCCCCCAAATGTTAGCAGCTGATTTGTGAAAGGCTCCCTCACAAGAATGGTCAATTCATTGTGGCTATACTAGTGAGTTTAGTATATCATGAAGTTAGTGTGTGCCAATTGTGAAGTTTGATGTATGGTACGTGAACATTTCTCGTCACGAACCATGCAATAAATATCTGGTAAGATGGTGAGAAATACAGGTCTGAAAAAGCCATCACAAATCCCCACATAAAGCAAAATTAAAAGGTGGCAAAGAGGTCCACCAGGAATGACCCACTATCAGAAGTAAAAATCTTGTCTTGACTCCGATGAAGTCCCTACTGTCTGGGGCATGAACCAAGGCTAAAATCAAAAAGTGTTATGTATTTCATGTCTCCAAATGTTGATTGCATATACAGTTCCATTAAAAAAATAAAGGTTTAAAATGTGCCAGTAATTGCATTTCTTGATATTGGACCTTTTGGCCCTACTCCAGGGGGCAGGGCCAAGTGATACTGCTTTCACACATTCTTGCCACGTCGTGATCATAACTACAGAGTTTGAATTTCTGTACAACCATTCAGGACAAACACCACTGTGCTGTTAAAAAAAAAATATATATATATATATATATATTATATATATATACACACCACCACACACACACACTGGACAAATTGCTCAATACATCAGATATTGTTTAATTCAAGAAATATAACAATACACGATTGCGCAAAAAGAAAACTCTTCACCACCACCTGTATGTATTACAAAACTAAATAACAGGTGGTTCCACAAATCAGATTTTCAGAGTTATAAAAATAATAATAATAATAATAAATAAAAAACAACCACACAGCTACACACTGGTAGAAGGTTTTGCAAAATTGCATCTAAACTGCATTTTACAACAAATTTCTCTTTACAGATTCTTATTTGCCTCCTTTTCCTGTCCCCCCCGCATCGGCAAATACAAAGTGCAACTGACAGCACAATTGCAAGCTGTTATCAATTACATTCTCAAAGATGTCTGCTAGTCCGGACGAACCACACAGAGAGATAGCCCTTCCACATAGACGTCAAAGTTTTTGTCCCGAGTTAAACCAACGTTGATGTTTTTCCCGAAGGAATGTGTGTTCACATCCATGTAGCAAAATAAAAATCATGAAAATTACCGACCAACATATGGCAAACTGAAATATATCTTAACAATAAAAAAGAGGATCAAGGTTTTTGTTGTGTCGCCTCCTTGCGTGCAGCATCCTGCAGCAGTTGGGTGTCCACCTCGTCGGCGGGTAGCTGCACGTAACGCACGACTGAACCGCGAATGAAGCAGTTCTTGACGGACAACTGCATGGCACAGGTCAATAGTTCAGTATATCCTCTCCACATGGAGAGACAGTTTATTACAATTTTACTTCTCTCGAAAAGAGTGCCCTGCAACGGACAAATGAAGATGCCTTATCGATTGATGTGGCTCAAATCTAATGCTCTACTCACCTGAGTGACCTTCAATAACCACTGATCAGACTGTACACTTGACCCCTAAATATACCTCTCTGGGGAAGTTTAAGGATCTCCTCATACCATTATTTTTGTACATGCAGATGGATCAATCCAAATATGCCACAGGATTGATGCATCGAAGGCCCAGCAAAAATACAATGAATCAACTGGAACAAGCCCAACAGGTTAGTCACACAAAACTAGAACCGACAAAAGGCATTCAAAACGAGGAGGAAATCCGCATCCTCGTAGCTGAAATAGTGGTGGGGGGTTGACAGGATTCAACAGTCACAAGGGTTTCCACAATTTTCCATGGGATTGGAACACTAATCCTGGACACCAATGTCATAATCCAATACAAGCTTACTCATTCATCAGTAGGAGGGGAAAAAAAGAAAAACATTTTATGAAACCAGCAAAGACTAAAGCTGAAGAACACCACAGATGCAAGGGTGGTAAAACTCCAGAATATATATATATATATTTTTTTTAGAGAATTGATAGAACATCTTACTCCCCCAGTCTTAAGAAAAAGGACATGGGAATTTTTTTTTCAACTCTTGCTTTGCATTTTGCACTATAACGACACTGGGTGCCACCATATTAATCAATGTAACAGTTACTCTGCTCTTAAAGCAGGAGATGGCATGAATATTTTGTCCAGTTTGAGCTAAACAGGTTTTTGGAAATGCCAAGAGAGTGATTTGTGTCCTCCAGTATTCAAGCATATAATTCAATTGAAATTTAAAAAAGGCTTTAAAGGCTGTAGAAAAAAAAACGAAAAAGAAAAAGACAAGTCTGGAGACGGCAATGGTTCACGAGCGGTATTTGACGATGTAGATAGTTTCAGAAGTCAAGGATGAGACAATGTGATAATTTTTTGACAATTTATCAAATGATCAACATGATGTGGTACGAGTGACAGGTTATTAGCTGCAAAATGTCGAAACCCAGTTTCGTACAACAACTTTCAAAATTTGACCTTTGCATAACCTTTAAAGGTCACAAAATGTTGTGGACATTAAAAGGAAACAGGATACGTGCTATAGCTTATTGGAATTATTTCGTCGAAGGTCGAAAACCCGGTTCGATCCCACAACTTTGAAAATTTGACCTTTGTGAACTTTAAAGGTCAAAGGTCAAGGATTATGACTTTGGTGCAAAACTTCCTCTGGAACTTCCAGGAACAATATAACGTCATATAGGCTATATGGCATTTCGCACTCCTCGGATTATCCATACTTTGATGAAATCAGCGTAAAACAAACTTGAAGGGGGTGCCACGGGCAAGGTGTTCGAGATAGACCAAAATGGTTTCAAGACTTTCGGTGGGGAATGACCTCAAGATTATGCATAAAAATATTGTCATCCTAGCTCTCAAAGTTTGGGCGGTCGTATGATTTTTATGTCAAAATTCGCAATTTTCTAAGTTCGTGACCTTGTGACCTTGACCTTGGACGAAAATGAAAAATCGAGCTCCGTGGGGCTATGCAGGTGCCATTGGGCTAACCAAATACCGAAACCCCTGCCAGATTCGACAAACCCCTCGGAGAAGATGTAACTTGAAATCGGCTACCCTAAAAACACATGTTTTTGGGGCGTGGCTCCGCCCATAAAGGGCGCAGCACGCCCATTCTCAGGAAAACACAACTAGATCATGATATAAACCTCCCACCAAAATTTTATCAGGATCGGATCAAAACCCACGGAGCTATGCTCAGGACAGACAGACAGAAAGACAGACAGACAGACAGACAGACAGACAGACAGACAGACACACACCAATAACGAATATAGTGGTCACTTACTGACTCGTGAACCAAAAACCCTTTTTTGGAGGTTTATAGCCGTTGATGCAGCGTCTGTCGCACTACCTTATTTAACACGTTACATTCGTTGTTTGTGTCCTTTTATTTTATAACGTCGCTAAAAACAGTAGATTTCCTGTTTGGAATGATTTTCAATTTTGTTTTACTGCGAGACAGGCAGAGTGAAAAGGAATTACCTCACTTGTGTTCCGATTCATGTTCCACATAGTGTTCAAAATATTTGATTCAATTGAAATGAAGTTCCTCGATCGCAGACTGACGTCTCGAGACAGACAAATAAAACTGAACCAGTTGCTTCAACTCGATTTTTGCTTTGTGGGTGTAGGGTAAAAATTATGGTAAAGATAAGAAAAAAAAAAATGTAGAACGAAAGAACAGGATTAGCACAGGAGAGAGAAGTAAAATAAAAGGCCATCTATGTTTGGATGAATGTTTTACCATCCATGCACATCATCAACCTAAAAGAATGGTCCACCACCAGCAAGGAAAAGAAAAAAAGAAAAGACGGCACTCAGTAGAGCGCATACCTCCACCAGGCTGAACAGTTTACCTTTTGTATCACACCGACAGGCCGGATCTGCATGTCGACATTAACCAAAATGTAATCAGCTTGTTCTTGTCATCTGCCCAACTCATCCACCAAGTTTTGTCTGAATCCGTCCAGAACTTTTTTTTACATATCATGCTATATATAGTTTTTGGCCCTATCTTTCAATGGTGAAGAATCACTTAAAAAATTATCATATTCTGATCCGTATCTTCACCAAAACCTAAATGATTCATCCTTGTCACACACCCAACCTATCCACCAAGTTTTGTCCAGATCTGTCCGTAACTTTTTGAGATGTCCTGCTCACACCCGGACAGACAGGGGTGAAAACATAACCTCCGTCCACCTTCGGTGGCAGAGGTAATGAATAAGCCATCATACCATGTGCGGATACTTCTCCGGGTCTGTGACGCTGATATCAGTCAGCTTGATGTTCAAATACTGCACATATCAAGAAACATACATGTCATTGTACTTTGTCACAACAAACTGGAGAAGTTGCATGAAACTTACATGAGGGAGGAAACAAAACAAAACAAAAACGAGATTATTTCAATGAATGCAGATGCTTACTGCATCGTAAACAAAACTATCCAAATATGGCAGTCGCATCCCAATCGAGAATGTCCCCAGTGTAGTTTTTGCCG
>CM068966.1:30381905-30392906 GCA_035128595.1 Eptatretus atami | reverse complement strand
ACAACTCTTCAGGATCCCCCAAAGCACCCAGACCCCCCAAAATCCCCACTCAGCCTGTTCGCAAACTCCCCAACTACCCTCTCATCCTTGAGCTTGCCAACATCCAGCCTTGGCTGGGATGGTACCATTCTCCCAGATTTAGGCTGCAACTTCAGAGTTGCTACAACATGCCAGTGGTCATTATTGATGAACTGAGCACTCCAGTAGACCCTGCAGTTCTGGATCATCCTCCAGCGACCATCAACGAGCACATGGTCAATCATCCTTTGCCACACCACCAGCATTGGAATACCAAGTCCAGCGATGAGCATGTGGGCACTGAAACATGAACCAGCCACCCTAAGTCCAAGACTTCTTGCAAAGTGAAGGAACTTAGTGCTATTCTGGTTCACAGTTCCAGACCCATGGGGACCAACACACGTCTCCCAACCATCCATATCAGTTCCAGGTGATTTGCATCCCCCAAGACTGGAAGAGTATCTCGCCTGGGGCACTGATCAACCACAGACTCGAGCGTGGCACAAAATGCGTCCTTCATGGTGAGATCACTCATCTCAGTCGGAGCATATCCAGAGACCAGGGAAATGACAACTAAGGAGTGACAAATCCATCCACCCATTGGGATCATACTCTGGGCAGAGCGTTGGTGCTGCCTCAGCAGTCTCTTTGGCTATTGGGGACAATCCTGGACGGTTCGTCACTCTGACACAGGATACCAGCAAGCTGACACTAATTTTGCTGACTTCGGAAGGACGACAGGCAGAGTCAACCCCACCTGGTATTAATTCAACAGCTGAGCGAGATTTGAACTCAGGATCCTTGGATCCCAAGCCCACCACCTGAACCATTAAGCCAACACCAGGCATCCAGTGACAAATTCCTCGTCTCATAATACGCTCGTTGACCAGTGTTACCTCAATTATCATTGGAGTGAGCTTCTTGGACAGCGACAGCAACTCCTTGGGCATGGTAACCATCAGAGCGACCAGACCAATAGTAGGTGTAACCACCCGCCATGATCTCGCCGCAATCCGGTCTCCAAACCTCAGAGCGTGCTGCAATACCGATGTCCAAACGCTTGAGCTCAGATGATAACAGAGACAGGTGATCATCCTTTCTTAGGGATAGGACATTCCAGGCACTCACCCGAAGAGACCGCCTCAGGTTAACCCAAGGAGACCGCCGTCTGGCGGACGACACCTCAGCACCTCGACACACACTACTGCAATCTGACCCAGGAAGGTTACCCCACGGTTTTCCTATCATCAAAGATTGGGGGTCCCGAAGGCTTTGCCACAATCCCGTTATCCAGTGAGCTGTGTGGAAGTGAAAATAATTAATTCCATCTTGTGAAATATGAGCATGGACATTTTGGTAATAGAAAGCTCTTTGGATCACATGACTATTGCAAAGCGCTGGTGTTTCTCTATTAAATCACACTGAAACAAATATTTTTCATATTGAGATGTGTTCTTTGTCTACAAATCATGTACTCATTTCTCTTAATGTTTGCTTTTAAACAATATGGAAGTATAAAATCTGTTGTAAAGTATAGGTCACTTTATCACAATATAAGGAATGGTTCACCAGGAAACATCGTCTGCAAAGGCACTGAGATAGACTTCAATTGTCTGGGATAATTATGCTCATCAGGTCTCTCACAATGACAAGGTCAGAGCTCATTAAATTTGCAGAGTCAATGCTGACAGGCCACGGGTGGATGGAATATAATCTTGGTTCACTATACTATGGTCTTGTTAATTCCCTATAAACTGATATATCTTTCCATATTAAACCTGAGGATCACCAATTAACCAATATAATAAAAACGAATATATAATCCCCATACTGACCCAAATGCATCTGGGCCTGGTAAGAGATCTTGTTTGTCCATGTTTAGTTTGAGGAAATATGTACCCATCTGTTATGTTTGTTACTCTAAAATATATTTGATAAATAATTGCATACTGAAGGTTGTTTTATGAATAAATAGATACAGTATGTTAGTTAACTATGTAACAATATAATTATATATTTTCCACTTGGTTGGAAAATTGGGGAGAATTACTTTGGTGATGCTGGAGAGTCTGGTCCCAAGAGACATGAGTCTCATTAACTCTGGCCTCCCGTTCAATTGCAAAGTTGTACAAACACGAACTCTGTCTTCCCATTGTCCTTTTATCAACAGGAGTCTCATCGACTGCAGAGGTCATTGACTTCTAATTGTTCCACAAAAGCTGTGCAAACCAGATGCTCCATCTGCATGCTGAGATAAATGCTTATCATTGTTGAAAGTAAATGAAGGTTTTCTGTGCATACACGCCCTGAAGGAAGACACATTCTTTCCCTATACAATCTGCCTAATCATGTACAAAATTGCTTTCTCTTTGCTTGAAGGACCTCCTGTGCAAACAAAGCTTTCTTGTAGTCTGATTGGCCAAGTTCCCTGTGATGTTCTGACCCCTCCTGATTTCCAATTGTATAAAAGGCCATACATTCTGGCTCAGAGGCAGAGATCTGCTTGGACTCTTGAGAGCAGCTCTTCTTTCCACATATATGTGTTTTTGTATAATAAACGATCTGTTAAATTATAAAGGGTTTTCTCTTTTGGTTGGAAATCTCCACCACAGCTGCCCTGCGGAGGGCAGCTGCACAGGAGGTACTCCCACGGAGTGGGTTTTCAAATTTTTTTTGTGCTTTTGTATGCTTTGCGGAATTAAGGGTTTTATGGCGGCCGGAGTGCAAATCCTGTCACCAACCTCCAGATAAAAAGTAACCCGACTGCAGGACGACGTCCGCACACAGTTGGGCACTAGATATGGATGGCCATTGGCTCACAAGGAGCTCCACTACCCTTTGACAGGTTTTGTTTTTAATTCATCTGGGTGCCCATATCAGGCACCCTTTCTCACCAGGAAATTTGGTGGGGGAGACGGTTTAGTCGCTGACAACCTGACCTATGAAACAGGTCAGTACAGGTTTACATGGTACCTGTAGCAAGTCACATATCTAATCTGACCTGACCACACATCCCTGACATCCAACTCAGAGCTCAGATGCTAACAGAGACAGGTGATGAGCATGTGGGTGCTGAAACCATGAACCAGCTACCCTAAGTCCATGACTTCTTGCAAAGTCAAGGAACTTAGTGCTATTCTGGTTCACAGTTCCAGACCGATGGGGACCAACACATGTCTCATAACCATCCCTTCCAGTTTCAGTTGGTGCATTGAAATCCCCCAAGACTAGAAGAGTATCTCGCCAGGGGCACTGATCAACCACAGACTCGAGCGTGGCGTAGAATGCGTCCTTCACGGTGAGATCACTCACCTCAGTGATAACAGACAGGTGATGTGGCATCGGGGAAGGGCATCCCGTTCCGGGGCATCATAGAAACTAATGCCTTCAAAATATTTGGCATTTCCCACAATGAAGCCAAATCTCTGGGGCTGAGGCTTTAGCATCAGACAGGTTGGTGGCCTCACTGTCTTCTAACACCTCCTTTCTACTAACTCCTCATGTTGCCATTGTTAAAAACGTGAATAAAAATTCCCTGCTGTCTTCATTCTTAAGGAAAACTCCAGAGCACGTGACCAATCACATTATGGTTGTGTATGAGCATAAACTTGGGAGTCCCGAATGAAATAATGCACAATCTCTCGCAAGAGCCTTAAGCGCTGTTTAACCAAAAATAGAGAGAGTTTAGAAACAGCCTCACAAAATTGTGAATTGCCCAAAGGACTGCCTCGTCCACAATTACCATGGCCGTGACCTCTCATGTAATATCCCTGCAGCATGTTGGGAGGTGGCCCCCGACACCGATCCGCTGGGCCAGGCCCTCCCCAGTATTCGTCAACTGGGCGAGGTGTCGTTGGTGGAGGTGGCGGTCTCATCATCCTGGGGGGTCCTGTGATGCCAAAAGTATCAGGAGCAGTGTTGATTTTCACATTATGGGTCAAAAGAGCCATAAAAAGTGTTTCAAGCAAAAATATTCAAAATTCACTGCTGCAATCGAGTCCTTATCACAGCAAAAGTAGAACCATCATGATACCATTTGAAGACCTTACAACTTGATCATTGTTCTTAGTTGCATGCTTTCTGAATCAAAAATGAAAGAAAACACTGAATATGTGGTTCTCCCCCTTTAAATTAAGGGCAATACACTTGGAGCAGTATCTGCTTGTACTTCAACGCCGATGAGCTGCCGGTACTTTTTAGCGGTTTGTGGTACATTCACCAATATGATTGACACTAATGGCCACGTGACTATTACCTGTGGCTTTTGAATTCACTGGACAGTTTGTTTACATGCAATCGCAGAACGAAGAACTAATCTAGCTGGTTAAGGCCAGCGTCGATCTGTGTCGGTGGACAGGAAGAACAATGGTTGTAATTAACAGGACGTCGATCAAAGTAGGCTAATCGCTGTGCGAAGCAAGGAGAAGCAGACATTTCCGGCGCTAACCTTATATTTTTGCTCCAATGAAGGGTTAACGCCCAAAACATCAGCTTCCCCTTACTTCCTATGACAGTCTCCTTCCTCAATTGATGTCCTGCCGATTCCACCCAATAAGCGCAACAGTATTTTTGCGGAGGAGTTTAAAAAGTTTGAGGAAACTCTCCATTAGTTTCACATTTTCTATTTCTTGTCAAAATGAAGATTTTTACTTCAATGCTTCCTTCAGCTGCCCACTCTCCAAGGGTTTTCTTCTTCCTCGAGGTTCATTCAGTAATTTTAATAATCTAACTGCACCTTATTCATGACAGCATTCCATGGGACATGCTGGCATTGCAAACATCGCACGTATACGTTAACTTGATGACCAAACACGTTTTGAAAGTGAAGACGTTCAACATGTATAATTTTGTCATTGTCATGCACATATTTTCATGATGTGGACCACAGGTTACCTGGGAATGGTGGCCGTGGTCCAGGGGGATAAGGCATCATACGTCCACCATGTGGCATCGGGAAGGGCATCCCATTCTGGGGCATCATAGGCAGGCCAGGCTGCGGGTGTCCTGGAGCTGGAGGCATGCCAAGATTAATCACTGGTAGATAAGATGAAAACATTATGGTTATACCCCAACAGCCCACTGCAGCATCCAAGTTCTATCCAAGAATAGTGGCCATGTAGATAGATACAGGATACTGCAATGTGCTTCACGGAATTAAAAGGTACCTGGGGGTGGAGGTCCTTGCTGAAGAGGTGTCAACACCTGCTTTATCCTCTCCCCAAGATCTGGCTGCCTGATCATCTTCTCCACCAGCTGCCCACCCTGATTACACTGCAGGCAAAAGGTCAACTCAGTCATTAATACTTGTTATTTTAGAATGGCCTTCCCCCCTGTCAGGGCAAGTTCCAATATCTTGATTAATTCCATTTATGAGATATAACAGGAACTGTAAATATTGCCAACAAGACAACTCACAATGATGGTTGATAACAGTTCCTGGACATTCTTGAGTGTAGCACCGGATGCAAGATTGGCTGGTTCTGAGAAAGTATAACTGGCTGGCTATACACTAGATTGTGCTGGTTAAGCTGTTGCAATGGATTGTGCCCGTAACCAGCATAACACGGAGTGTGGTGAACAAGCAGCTGCAAGTGTAATAATCAGTGTGTAAGTGTAAACAATTACACACCCCATCTCTGAACTCCCTGGGTGACGCAATCCGAGGAAAATTGCGTTGAATAATTTGTCAATAGGGGCTTGGCGTCCCGGTGGGAATCGGATTTTGGAAATCCGAGCATTCAAATGTTTTGAAGGCCTTTGAGCCCCGCTGACTCAGTTATTGAACTGTAGGAATCAAAAGGTGCCTGCTGATTCTCAGTCGGTGTGTGTGAGCAAAGTGCCACATTAAGTTAACACTATTTGCACTGGACCATCGGGTCTGAGGGTGTTAACTAGTGTTTGGGTACTTAGCGTTGTAAGGATCTGGGATCCTTGGAAAGAATGGGAAATAAACAAGGAAGACCACTAGGGTTAGAAATACCGGAGAAGGGAACTTGTAGCCGATATATGTTTGACAAATGCAGACCACAATCTGGAAGAGACCTGGACAAATGGACAAAAAACAAAAATGGACAAAAAAATGAATGCACTTAGCATTCCGACAGATGGAACCTTTGATAAGGAAAGACTCGAAAATCTAAATAAAGGAAATGATTATGTGTTCAGGATGTTTGTGGAATGAAGTCTTTTTTAATTTGTGTATTTGTTCATTCTGCCTGCTCATTGTGAAACAGTTTTGCATTGTGACAATGTGGGTTGGAGTCCCACCGGTTGGATGTTTTATGTGTTGATAAAATGGTTTCGTGTACCACGTTCTGTTGTATATGGAGATATACGGTCAATGCTCTGGATGTTTTATTGTCAATATACTGAATGTTTTAAAGAATAGTTTGTGTTCGACGTTTCGGTGTGTACATGTGTGTGTCAGAAGTGTATTGTGAATTATACAAGCCTGAGAATGGAACTTGTGCTAAGTATATGAATGATAATTACAGACGATTGTGTTACAAATGCGAAGGGACTGGGGTGTAAACGCTCCGTGACCAATAAATCACTGGAGCACGAGCAGCGAAATGAAAAATTTTCCACGGGAACAAAGGTGCACCCGGCACGAACAGAGATGATAATACGTAGTGTTGAAACAGATACCAGAAAAAAAGAATTTATTGGACCAGGTGGAGGTAATGTATTATATAGACCTTGATAAATAATCTCAAACCTCCTCTTCTCTCGAACGCTCACCGCACGTTGCTTTGGCTGTGGAAAATCGGGCTAGACGTGGGTCCAATGATCACAGACAGACGGCCAAGCAGGGGTGGTGGCGTAACCTTTCTCCGCCTTTTGGTAGCGGAGGTAATTACATAGCCATTGTTGCACACAGGAAAAGAAAAGTGTCATTCTGCACCCACAAATTTGCATGCATTGTGTATAGATGGACATCATTGCTTGTGCCATTATTTTGACAGGCAATACAAGGCATCGGTGGTGTGTGTGTTCGTCCCTCAGATGGACGTTGGGTGGATGTCCCATCTGCTGGCATGAGTTTGTGGATGTTGGGGATTCCAACTGTTTAATTAAAACAGAGCATCGCGATGGCCAGTGAGTGAGTGTGGATGCGATGTGATTACTGCCCAGTGCTCTGAATGTCAAAGTGAAGACTTCACAGAAACGTGGGTAAACGGCGGTAGTAACTATGGGGATCCCACGGTGTTATTCGCAGGCAGTAAGCAGGTTAAATCGCCAGCACCATGTAAAATTAATGATACGCAGGTTCCGCCAGATGAACCCTATTCGGTGGGGAATCGCAAGGTGTTTGGCACAAAGCTAGGCAAGCGATTAGTAGTCCAATGTGATTCTAGTTGTATTTAAAAAGAAATACAGCATATTGAATACACACCTGCTGGGGGACCTGCTGCATTGCTCTACAGTGTGTTTGATTTCAGGGACTTCAGGTTTTTCTCAGATATAAAACTTTTATGTTAGCAGAAGGTGGTTGGAGATTGGCAAGTAATTAACAATAAGCGCATTCTGCATTAACGTATGCACAAATGTGGAATAATATTTCGGCGATTTTGTGCATCCAAATTCACATTTGAATAACCGCTTTGATTCAAATTCTACCTGCCAATGTCACACAACGGTGACCTTTATGCATATGGACAGGTCACAAAAGTCGGTCAATTTGTTTGGTTTTTACGTCCAAATTATTTCATCTTAGTTCCTGGAATGGAAATCCAATGAATTTTTATGTACACTGCATGTTTATTTTGATCAAGGAATGGATTTTATTACCTCCGCCACCGAAGGTGGAAGGAGGTTATGTTTTCACCTCTGTCTGTCTGTATGCAGGATATCTCAAAAAGTTGTAGATAGATTTGGACTAAACTTGGTGGACAGGTTGAGTGTGTGACAAGGACAAATTGATTCGATTTTGGTGAAGATCCGAATCCGGATACGAGAGTTATTTAATTTTTTAAGTGATTCTTTACGATCGATAGGGCCAAAAACGATATGTAGCATATTTCAAAAATGTATTGAGCCTGATATCTTTTCATGGATCAGTCATTGTGTGGCGGAGGTATGCGCTCCACCGAGTGCCCTTCTCGTTTAAAGTGGGTTTAGGCAAGTGTTTCGATGGTCAGAGTAAATTGGATGGAATGTGCAATGTTTTGCTGTGGCAAAGGCAAGGGAAGTGGGTTTTCCTTTTTAAAAGATGGACAGCGAAGAGGTTTTAAATGTTGATGGATGGAACAATTCCGAATGGTAATAGGAAAGGTTGGTGACATAATTTTTGTGATGATATCGCTTGCTGGGTCTGGCACATGGTGTTGGCCATACTGTACGAGCAAAGGGGGGAAGGGACATGTTCCTCTATTATGAAGCAATGGGATGCCCAGGCTTTAACCCAATTGCAGAACAATATCGTAGGATGTGACAAATTTGTCAAGAACATAATCCTGGGAAAAGACCTCAGATGGTTCCAGCGGCACACTCTCCACCCATGGATCCATTATTCAAACTGATTTTGTGCAGATGCCAAAATGTTGTGGGTATGAGTACATCCTAATAGTAGCAGATGTGTTTTCTAATGGGATTCTAAAAAATAATAATAAACTGGGAAAGAAAAATTTGCAGCCAGACAGGTTTAAAATGGCCAGATGCCTTACCTGAAGCTTTAATGGTAATAAGATCAACAACTACCCGAAAACGGCTTATCCCCACATGAGATTATAATGGGAAGACCAATGAAGTTGACATTTTCAGCTCCATTTACTATAAAGAAGTGGATATCCACCAGGTAGATGACCATGTTTGCATTTTGTATTATTTTAAACCGTGTTGTCAAAGCTTCTGTTCCCAGGTGAGGAAGCATTGCCGGAGCCGGCTATCGCTGATTGTTGCGCACTCCAGCCAGGGTAGACGGGACCTCATCAGGTTTTGCTGGCCGCCCACACAGCGGAGAAGGGCCGAGCAGCATGAATCCATTCCTCTCAGTGCAAGAAGGGCCATGAACCGTCATCTCACACTTGATCGGGTCTTGTTTTTCACCACATGCGGTGCTATGCTCTTTGTTTTAATTATGTTGCCAAGTTGTACTGTGAGTTTTAAACCAGGTGAGAAGCACGCAGATCTATGAGCTATTGCATGCACTGTGATGCACACCAATGGCATGAATGCTTCACATTCACACACATGCATCATTGTTGTCAATCATACTTACCAGCCACATAAATGTAGATGTAAAGGCATTACAATTAGCTGCTTAGAGGAGAGCACATTCGCATCCAGATGGCTTGCACAGAGTTAATTGACATGGAATTAATACATGCTTAGCCATCTCGCTACAATATGCCAGGAGTAAATAACAAAAGTAGTTGCTCGATTTGCATCTACGTCCCATATGCAACACAAAGTAAAACAGATGAAAAATGGAATGATGAAGGTTAATTGGAGATGTGAGGGTAGAGATGGGGTGCTCCCATGGCCAGTAGGGCCAGGACATGTCACACATACTAATTATTGTGGATATATTCATCAAGAAAATGATTTCCACACACCTGCACCCACTCATCACATTACCCATTGTATGCATCACCCTCATGGCAATAGACGCAAGAGGGAAGCACTTTATAAGGATATTAGGATAAGGGAAAGACAACTAACACAGGCACCAGTTAACAATGATCCACGGGTTGTCAGAAAAAATGAGAGACAAAGGGGTCAGAACATTTACATGACAGAGGACTACACGGTATAAACATTTACTTGGCAATGTCAGATGATTATGCAGACCGGAAAAAAACACAAGTAGTTTATGGGAATGTACATATTGTTATGGCTTTGGAAAAATTACCCCAGGGGGAGAGGAAACATGAACACGTAGGTGACTCGAGGATCAGTTGCGCCTGGATGGGTTTGAGGGTAGTGGAGTAGCGGCTAAAACTCAAATCCTATCCAGGTTCCTCCTGATGACTCCATCTTTGCTCTTTACTTCTTCGTGTTCCTTCTTGGTCTTCCGTTTCATCATTTCATCAGTCTTTGTATAGATAGTCCTTGGTCCCTTGTCAAAGGGCTTTTCGGGGGGCATGCATTGGCAAGGCTGTATTTTTCCACTGTAATGTCTACCCCCTCCCCCTTTGTTACTTTCAATCTTTCTTCATTCTGTTCAATCCCTCTGCAACTTTCAATCTTCCCTCTTTTAGCCCATCGGCCCGTTTCAACGGTCCACCAATAATCTCCCCTCCATCAAACATCCTTTCAACAGTCCCTCCTTCACCCCATCGGTCTTACCTTCAATCCCACGGTCGTTCGGTTGTCCTCCATCCACGCATTGTTTAGTAACCCATTGGGTGCTGTCACGTGCATGTTCATGGTGCTTGGTGCTCGTTGGGGCTTGAGGGGTGCGGTGCTTCTCGCAGGCGTGGTACAGTGCGGAACAATGCAAGTGGGCGTTTTGCACGTGCGGGAAGGGGGCTCAAGTTGTGGCTTTGGGTGCATAGAGAGCGGGGCTGGGGCTTCGTTGAAAGTTCTCTCAGAATGGCGTGGCAATTTCCACAAGTGACGTCACACACACACCTTCATCGGCTGCGGACCAATCTGTTCTTCCGTAAGGCAGCTTGGCTGCCGGGTAGCTATCATTTCTTGGAAGCGCAGATATGCCACTGATGCTGTGCCCCTCTACCAGTACACTGGTACTCATTTCACTGATCTCTGGATGACAGGCTGAGTCAACCCTGTCGAAGAAATTTCTTAGTCATCTGTACAATTGAACATTTATTTAACAAGCAACATAAACAAGTACATACCAACACTCATATGCATATGGAGTGATCTGAATACTGATTTGCTCCAGATCTCTGAAATACATGGAGAATCTTAGTTCTTATATAGTGTTCATTACGACAGTTTTTTTTTTGTTTATCATTTTCAAGCGCTGGCACAAGTTTGTCTGGTCTTGGTATTCCCAGGTGGAGCTCATCTTCA
>CM068966.1:30357154-30381009 GCA_035128595.1 Eptatretus atami | reverse complement strand
TAAAGGAAGGAAGGTTTCACGAGCAGTTGGTGTTGAGCTTCCTTGGAAAAAGAACACTCCTTCCACGAGTGTCATCCTGCCTTATTGATGCTGTCAGTCACCAAGGACAAGGAGTGTGAACGGCGGCACCTCATCGACAGGGGCTTGAGGAGGAAAAAACTAAGGCAGAGGGAAAGTTGCACATCCAGTTCGAATATCTGGAACGCTGGAGAGGACTTGCCTACTGGGTCTGGGCATCTCAGGGACGCAGCTGCGTGTCTGCATTGCTTCACGTCGCCACTGCCCATCTTCTCCGTCCATTTTCCTCTGCATTCTCTTGTATATTCGGGCTTTGTAAGGTGAGGAAAAGAAGGAAAGACTGCTTTCCTTTTATCTTATTTTTAAGACCTTCTAGTTTTATTCTTCACCCCTTAGTGAATGATGTCCAAGTATTTCGTGCAAGTAAGATGGAATAAGAATACGTGTTGTGGTTTAATCTGCTCTTATGTTCCTTTTTGCTTTCTTGCTTATAAATACTTGCTTTTAAATGAGTGTTGGCTTGTGTGTTTGTAATAATTGTTTGTGTGATTTACAATCTATATCGGTTGTCTTTTCCTATATTTGACTGACAGTGAACAAGTATAGTTAGACGGGAAGTTGTACCCCAATAATTTGCTTTGTTAGCCAGCACACACTCACTGCAACGCTCGGCAGTCATCCAAGTGTGTGCTGAGGGCACATGACACCAATTAGCCAGCCGTCCACAGGTAAGGCATCATGCAAAGTAGTGTAATCCTGCCCTGATTGGCCGTACCATTTGGCGTTCGTAGTTGCCTAGCAACCTGCTGGTGCACGGAGTTATCTGTACCCAGCGGCCTCAGAACCGGGCATTCGGGAGGGACCCAAGTGCTCTCCGTCGTGACAGGCCTCGAACCCTGGATCCACGACAATATATACCACACTCATGAAAAACAGGGATTTCTTTAGCGGTATGGCCTTTACAGGGTCGCGATCACTGTGGAATATTTAGGAAAACGATAGTTGATTATGTCGGGCATACAAGTAACCAAGAGGCAAATGATAAAAAAAATCTCAAGACATTGAAGAGAAATGGGGAAAAAGTGGATATAATTGCACCAATTTTGCACATGGGTATTACCCTTCCTTTAGCATTAGGAAAAGACCTTCCCACTTTGAAATTATGGGTAAAACTAAACTATTCATTTGTCTGGTTGATTAAAAAAAAACCCAACAGTCGACGAAGGAACTCCTAAGGCTGTTCCAATGGGAAACTCCACTTGTCAATGTTGCATAGAAGTAGGATGGCTCTAACCCTTAAATATTAAAGGGATTTCTGAATCAGAAAGGGGTGTAGTGGAGAAAATGAGACATCCTTTTAAAGAAGAAGTAGCATTGAATGGTACATATTACATCTGTGGATACAGGGCATACTCTTGGCTTCCATTAAATTGGACAGGATCTTGTTAGTTGGGATATGTAATGCCTAACATGAGCTTGACTACTCAGCCGCCCTTTGAAAATCCTCATCGAAAGAGACGACATATTTTTAAGCTAGAAGAAAGCTTCATGATAATGTGGCCATGGTATGGAATGATAATGTGGCCATGGTATGGAATGGGGAAGACCATTTCAGAATTTGCCCTTATGGCAGACTCACTGGAGAAACTTGCTGATACCACGGATAGCCTAGACCTAGATGATGTTACAGCTGAAATGGTTGCTTTCAGTACAATGGCATTACAAAACCGCATGGCCTTAAACTTATTGCTGCCTGAAAAAGGAGGTACTTATGCAGTAATCCGGGCCCCAGATCCGAGAACTGATGTGTGACTCCAGGTTCAAAAATAAACTGAACCCACTTGAGTTTGCAGCATGGGAAGCATTTGTGTTGGTTGTGCAGAACTTTCTTGGGAACCATAGAGCTGAACAGTATGCGGAATTAGTGGACAACATGCTAAAGGCTCATCAGCGAATGGGCTGAAGGATGTCTCTTGAAATGCACTTCTTGCATCCTCATCTTGATTTCTTCCCATCTAATCTGGGTGAGGTAAGCGATGAGCATGGTGAAAGGTTCCACCAAGACATTTCGTTCATGAAAACTATGTATCAAGGCCAGTTCAACCCAAACATTATGGGTGATTACTGCTGGTTCCTACAACAGGAGACCAATTTCACACACAAACACAAGAGCAAGTGTCTCACACACTTCTGAACATGTCTGAACAGTGCCAACGCTGACTATATTGAAAGGAAGAGTGTAAACTTTAAGTGTCGTTTCTGAATCACTCACAATGGGGCAGATTTCCCGATCAAGTTTACACCCTTCGTAAGATTACCATGTTCTAATTTCATTTTCTGCAACTTTGTTTATGTTCTTGGTTTGTTTACTACACATTACACACGGAGATCAATCATTGTTATCTAAATATGATGTGAAAGCAATTACTAAGCACTGATATTAGATGCACAATGTGGCGATCTGCAATAATAAAGTATCTAATATAGCATGCTGTGTATCATTAATACATATACATATTTTGAAAACCTGACATGCTGGCTAAATTCTGACTACAGATTTGAAATTAGAGGACCAGATTTAGTCAAGAACACCTGCATTTCCCTTAGTAGCAGATGAAAAGTTTTTTTTTGTTGCCCAGTATAATAGATCATCACATCCTGATGGTTGTTTTACAATAGGTAGATATAGTGTTCTAAATAACTGTGCAACAAATATAATCTTTTCTTTATTCCACTTGGTTGGGAAGTTAAATTAAATAAAACCCTGTCTGAAGGCAGCTGCCTTTGCTCGGCACCAGTGAGGCATGAGAATACTTAATTCTAATTCATGAATGCAGATAATATGCTGAATAACAATTTGTAAGGGAGTAAAACTTTAGGGATCTGTGGAAAATGAAGTAAAGTTAAACTTGTGTGCCTGAGTGGATTTAATAAATAATGCTAAGAAATGCTTGAACAAAGAATTGTCCACAGTGGTCAAGGACTTTTGGCAAATGTTGCATGCCTTTATCTTATATGTATGAACAAAGAGCTACACTTTCTCACACATATCCTGACCAGAGGCCGTGATCTCACACTCACACATCCTGCCTCAGGGCACACCTGGCTAGAAATGGACCTGTTTTTCCTTTCTGTTTCAATTAATTTTTGCTTTACAAAGCTCTTTGTAGTTTGACATTGATTAATTATGCCTGGTGTTAGCTCAATGGTTAGGGTGGTGGGCTTGGGATCCTATGATCCTGAGTTCAAACCCCACTTGGCTGTTGAACAGGGTCGGCGTCATGGGGGGGCATTCGCGGGCCATGCCCCCCCAAATGAGCTATTGTGCCCTCCCCAAACCCACCGTAGGGCAAGCCTTTGGTGCCAAACTTTGCGTTTTATTAATCAATTTATATTATCATTAATAGTGATAACCTTTTCGCTAAATGAAATGAAATAAACAAAAAAGAGAACAAGAGATAAAGACGTGGCTTACACATAGGCTATATTTTGTGCAGTGTGGGTGCACAGTGTGTGTGTGTGTGTGTGTGTGTGTGTGTGTGTGTGTGTGTGTGTGAAAGAGAGACTTTGAGCATGTTTTTAAATTGGAACTGGGTTGGTGTGCTGGTTGTTGATGGCAAACTGTTATTATCAAGCATTTACATCATATATTGAGTTCTCGAACGGCAGTTTGTGCCCCCCCCCCCCCCACCTTCACGGTTACCCTAGTGCCCCCCCCCCCCAATTAGATTGTTTCTGACGCCGAGTCTGCTGTTGAATAATACCAGGTGGGTTGACTCTGCCTGTATACTTTCCGAGGTTTTGCAAAATGAAAACGATGCCAAGCTTTTGCTGGTATACTGTGTCGGAGTGGCGACCCGTCCAGGATTGTGTCCAATAGCCAAGGAGTCTGCTTCGGCAGCACTAACGTATGGTTGGATGCACAGAGTATGGTTCCAATGGATGGATGGATTAGTTTTCTTGGAAATGATGCTTCTGGTATAGACCACACCTTTTTAGTAATATATAACTTAGTAGTACTCTGCCTATAGTTAGCGCTTGGAGATTTTACAACAGGCACTCCCTCCACACGTGTGTATTATTCAATAAACTATCATAAATGGACTAAGAAGTGTTTTCTGATTTATTGATATCCAAAATTTCCACGACAGATCACATGATATTATCGCACAACATCAAGGTTTCTGGAATACAGGGCATTGTTATGAAGCATGCATTATGCAAGAGTCGTGGAGGGGGAGGGCTGTGAATCAATGCAAATGTCTGACAGCATGAAAGGGCTCAAGGACAAACCATAGGAATTTGCTTCGATATGCTGAAACAAAGAGTCTTGACTGGATAACACATCTGTTGTTTACCCCGAAGGCAATACCACATCCTCAAAAAAGTCGTTCGACTCTCATCACAATGTGACCATCTGGAGTTGGTCAACTCGCTTGCACGTGAGCAGACCACCCCCTATTTACTCTACCCTAGATAAGAAACTGGTTAAAACATCAAGCCAGAGAGATATCATGTTGAATTGATTATCTCCTCCACGTGCATGTGTTATTAAATGATTCAACTCTCACTGTGACTGGTGGAACTTGATAGAGGCTTTGAGTTTTCCACCACAACAGCAATCCAATTCATCACTGTCTGTTTCTCTTTTCAGTAGAGAGCTCACACGTAACTCGGTTACATTTCATGGTGTCAGAAGTGGGATACCTAACAGACTTTGCGTTTTTTTATTTAAGATGGCAGAACTGGAGTAAGAGGACAGTGGTTGAACCCAAGATGGCTGGAGAAGAGTTGGGAGCTGGAAGCACAACTTCAAGACCTTCGGATATGGAAGACAGCATGGTTCTGCCACTGCCAGTACAGCAGGCTCCATCCCCAATTATTAATGTAAAGGCACCTTCCAGGAAGAAATTAAGATTGTTTTTTGGTAAAGCAGAAAAAAAGTGTATTTGATTGGGTTGAAGATGTGAGAGAAGGTTATTCTCAGCATGGAATCTGGTGATGCCACCTGGTTTCTTATGCGTAATTTAGAAGGAGTTGCACGCGAAGAAATAAAGTTCTCAACAACGGGGTACGCCCAATTTTACTTGACATTTGGCCGGGACGCTTGTCTAGCTTTAGGCCGAAATGAAAATGATAGTACAAACAATTGGGTTGAATGTCATCAGGAGCAGTTAAGACAGGCTTAACAAAAGCCTGAAGAGCACCATGAGCTGGATCATGAAAAGAGGAAGATGCAATATGACCGGAAAGCTGGAAGTTCAGACATTCAATTTTGGCAGCGCGTTTCCGTCAAGAACCATTGTTGTGGGAGACAAAAGATCCAAGATGCTTTCAAGCCAGAGGTTAAAGCGAGTGATCATAAGGGAGACACACATGTGGTGGATCCAGTTGATGGAACCTCAGCAACGCAGAAGGTTGTCAGTCATACTGAACTTGAAGTCTGTGAGAAGTCAGTGGATGGACAAACCATGCATGTCTCAAGGAAGACCCACCAGTATGATCCACAAGTTATTGAGACTGCTTTCCGAAAAAGCAATGACGAAGGATTATGAGCCCTACGTAGAGATTGAGTGGAAGAATTAACCCGTTTAACCGGCGAGTACTAGACTACCCACCAGGATGTGATGGTCACAGTAACAGAAAGCGTACGGACACAGCAATCTCACAAACTTGTTACATTCTGCAATTCCAGGTCATTCGGCATATAGTATGCTGAGGATGGCAGGCCCAAGGCTCGGGAGTATGTGGCCAAGTGAAGAATAGTCCTGGTCAGTTTGGGGGCACTTGACTCGTATTGTTGTTGTTGTCGGTATTTAGAGGGGATGTTTTCCCCTTGGGCCAGATGTTGTAATTGCTCATGGCACAGAGGGCGTGGTTGAGCATATGTCTGGACTTCCGGTGCATGGTTTTGGACAAGGGAGCCATCTTGTTTGGGTGCTCGTCGTCAAGATTTCCAGAGTTCGGAATGTACATGTAGTCTCCGGAAGTTAGACTGCAGACTGATGCGACCGCATGGATGGAGAGTTCTCTCGGGTTTCCTTGTGGTCTCGGACCATTCGTAGCAAAGCTTTTTGGCCTCAAACTTTAAGGAGATTGACGGTCCTGGTAACACCATCGACCTCCAGACGCTGGTCGGGATTTGTCAGGTGATAATCGCTATCATGACTGCTAGTACTTGTACGCACCAGGAATCCAGTTTGTTGTGGTTATGTGGATTGGTATGGTTCAGACATCATTCCTCCATGCTAAGGATGGCTTACAGCCTGATGTGCCATCCAGGTGATACCACTGTCCTCTGTGGATGATTACCTGTTGGCACTGTATTGGCTCAGCAAACTTGTGGTTATACACGGGGATGTGCTGGTTAAGCTGTTGCATTGGATTGTGACAGTACCTAGAATAACACAGAGTGTGGTGAGCAAGCAGCCGTAAGTGTAATAAACACAGCAATCTAATTCATCGTTGTCTGTTTCTCTTTAAGTAGAAAGCTCACACGTAACTCGGTTACACAAGGAATTGGACAAACACGATTCCACAACTTCAAATAAAAACAATTTTAAAAGCTGCACTGAGCCTGTGTACTGTACACAATGGATTCTTTATCACGAATGTGCTGAAACGTGCACGTCCTCACATGCGAATTGGATTTGCATACGATACTGTATCATGAAAAGAGGAAAAGGCATATGGCGAGCTGTATGAGAAGTTGGATACAAAAGAAGGGGAAAAGGATTTATACCGATTGCCAAGACAGAGGGACCGAGCTGGGAAGGAGTTGCTGCAGGTTAGGGTGATTAAGGACGTAAATGGGAATGTGCTGACAAGCGAGAGAGAGTGTGTTGAGAAGGTGGATGGAGTACTTTGAGGAGCTGATGAATGAAGAAAATGAGAGAGAGAGAAGGTTGGAAGAGGTGGAGATAGTGAATCAGGAAGTGGGGTGGATCAGTAAGGATGAAGTGAGGACTGCTATGAAGAGGATGAAGAGTGGAAAGGGCGTTGGCCAGATGATATACCAGTGGAGGCATGGAAAGTGTTTGAGAGAGATGGCATGGGGTTTTTAACCAGATTGTTTAATAAAATCTTGGAAAGTGAGAGGATGCCGGAGGAGTGGAGATTAAGTGTACTGGTTCCGATTTTTAAGAACAAGGGTGATGTGCAGAGCTGTGGTAATTACAGAGGGATAAAGTTGTTAACCACACCATGAAGTTATGGGAAAGAGTAGTGAAGCTAGGTTAGAGGAGAGGTGATGATTGTGAGCAGCAATATGGGTTTATGCAGGAAGAGCACCACTATGCGAGTGCTGAGAAGTGTGCTGAGAATGTTGATGGAGAAGTATAGGGAAGGCCAGAAGGATTACATTGTGTGTTTGTGGATTTAGAGAAAGCTTACGATAGGGTGCCAAGAGAGGAGTTGTGGCATTGTATGAGGAAGTCGGGAGTGGTGGAGAAGTATGTGAGGATCGTGCAGGATATGTATGAGGACAGTGTGACAGCGGTGAGGTGTGCGGTAGGAATGACGGACCGGTTTAAGGTAAAAGTGGGATTGCACCAAGGATCGACTCTGAGCCCTTTCCTGTTTGCAATGGTGATGGACAGTGACGACGAGATCAGACTGGAGTCTCCATGGACTATGATGTTCGCGGATGACATCATGATCTGTAGGGAGAGTAGGGAGCAGGCTGAGGGAGCCTCGAGAGGTGGAGGTACGCACTGAGAGAAAGGGAATGATAGTCAGTGGAGTAAGACGGAGTACATGTGCGTAAATGAGAGGAGGGTGGTGGTATGGTCGGTTCAAGGAGTTGAGGTGGGGAAGGTGGATGGGTTTAAATACTTGGGATCAACTGTCCAAAATAACGGAGAGTGTAGTAGAGAAGTGAAAAAGAGAGTGCAGGCAGGATGGAGTGGGTGGAGAAGAGTTGCAGCAGTGATTTGTGACAGAAGGGTAGCTGCAAGAGTGAAGGGGAAAGTATATAAGACGGTGGTGAGACCAGCTATGTTGTATGGTTTGGAGGCGGTGGCACTGACAAAAGACAGGAAGCGGAGCTGGAGGTGGCAGAGTTAAAGATGCTGCGATTCTCGTTGGGAGTGACGAGGATGGACAGGATAAGGAATGAGTATATTAGAGGGACAGCGCAGGTATGACGGTTTGGAACACAAGTGAGAGAGGAGATTGAGATGGTTTGACATGTGCACAGGAGGGAAGCGGAGTATATCGAGAAGGATGCTGAGGATGGAGCTGCCAGGTAGGAGGAGAAGAGGAGGCCAAAGAAGAGGTTCATGGATGCGGTGAGGGGGACATGCGGTGGTTTGGAGTGTCAATGGAAGATGTGGAGGATAGAGCGAAATGGAGATGGATGATCCGCTGTGGCGACCCTAACGGAGCAACCGAAAGAAGAGAAGAAGAAGAGACTGTAATGATTTGAGGAGTGCGGTGTGTGAATTAGCATCAGCATGAGGATGTTAACGTCACTCGGTCACATCTGATTGCTGATACAGCACGACCGCACACGGGGTACGTATTGGTCTCCCGAGAACGTCAATCAGGACCTTCGGAGCAATCGGCGGTACCCCGAGCCCTCTACCCAAGGGCTAGGTCGTAACAGCCTGCACGTCCTCACATTCTAACTCAAGGTCATCTTCACACTTCAGCTGGAGTTGTAAACACTGATAAAGGGATGGATCAGTCTCACTACCTCTATAATGTACTCTCGTAATAAAATAACATGAACACAGAGTGCAGAGTGTAAAAAAAAAGGCCAAACGTCCCTTCCAGCCTTTCTCTGCAGCCTTCGATCCACAGAACCTACACGTTGTGTGCACTTGGCTAATACACCGCACAAAGCAACCTCTGAGACACACAAGTGAAAAAACAGGCAGTAATTAGACGAAATGGACAAGAAACAAACCACGAGCAATAGAAACAAACCTCTGATACACAGGCATAGCAATAAATAAATAAATAAATAAATATCAGTCTTAAAATCGATCAATGCTGAATTTCAATTCTATTCCAAAGGAACTTTTGTTGCAGTTGGAATTGCTGTTAAGCTCAATTCCGCTGTTTAAATTTTGAAAATCGGTTTAGGTTAAGAGTTTGCATAGCGTTTTATTAACGGTGTGTGGAAATTTAATAAATCGCACTCGGAAACATCCGGAGATCCGGAGACGCCCGGAGTTTAGGTGCGACCGCATGGTTCATTTGCTTACACGCACCATTTTCTGTTCAAATGGCACGCCAGGACATAACTGATGCCTCACCTCAGACCCTTATTATGCTCGCAACGCTGCAACGCTTACCATAACCACTCCACACATCTTCTAGAAATCCCCACAACAACCTACTTCCACACTTTCACCAAAAACGCCACAACCACGATCAACCCCAACCTCTTCGCTGCAGCGTCACGTCCACGACCACCTATCCCAATCTCTTCACCACAAATGCCACAACGTTTCTCTCACCTTCCTATAACCGCCACAACTGCCATCAACCTCTTGGACGCTCACCACAGTCTCGGAGGATGCCAAAGGAGCAAGGATAATGAGAATTGGGGTGTTTCAGCATGTAACTCGAAGCGCAAGCATATGCTGGGGTTCATTCGAAGACGTGTGGATAGCTCTGGGGTTTCCCCCGAATAACCATGCTTAAATGGAGTCCAGCGTACGTTCAGGGCCAGAGAGCACTTCCGAAGACTCTCTCCCCATGTTAAGTACAGAGTTCCAACGCGTGGCAAGGTTCACGAGCTATTTTCGATTCCGAAGCCTAGCGGGGCATAGCTACGGCATGGGGCGACTGCTATGCGCCAATGAGGAAGCTCGGAAATGCCTACAGCATCGTTTGATCCAATTCTTGGATCCTCCCCTCGCTCAAGGCCCATAAAAGGAGCAATTCGGCTCACAGTCTGTTATGCTCTTCCCTTCTCGGCTCTCCTTCGTCCTGGCTCCAAGAGGCGGTCACCTGAGAACTCTCCAGCATCCAAGCGAAATCTCACCACAAGCCAGCCTGACCAAGAGATTGGGTTGGAGCAAGCGTTTGCCAGAACGGACCGGGACCACACCCGGGTCACAGAGGCTCAGTTTCGGCTGCATCCAGCAGCTGACATTCACATTTACAGACCCTTACACAACTCCGTTTAAGTCTATCACGCATCTACGTCTCGTCCACTGTGGACGCACAAGAGCAATCGGCGAGGGCAAGTCCAGAACAACCATTCTTTTCAGAGCGACCTAACTGACTTGCACCTTTCACACCACGCCATACAACACACTGCACAGCATTCGCACCGCTCACTCCCACACCATAGACACCTTCAGTTTCCCTCCCTCCTCCCCCTTTCTAAGCAATTGGGTTGTGCTGGTCCACTGACCGTGTCAGGTCCCACTAGGCCACTACTCAACTGCCTCTCCTCTTTCTGGGCTATCTCTAATTTTCCTCGGGTGTGTATGTAATGGCACCTGCCATGTACAATGTAATTTAAGACTGTATAAGTTATTTGGGGTAACTCTGCACTGTCTTCTTTTGTGAATAGAGCATTTCTTTTGTCACACCCACAAATTCTTGCTTTCCCCTGCTGTACATCTGTGAATAAATCCGTTACTGTGCCACATAATTTTCCTCATTTTGTTAAAATTAATCTGCTTTGATATAAATGTACCCAGCTCGTATTTTTTCTTTTCCTCCATTGGTCAAGCATGGTCCACACCTTAGCATGGTCAGGAAGTTACACACCCAAAATCTGCTTATTAGCTATGCATACTTGGCAGCTCCACTCGGCTGCACCTGATATGGTAAGTAACACAAGTACGCATCGAGGGCACGATTCCCCGATAAGGTGACTGTGTGTTCCCATTTAAATGGTAGTCAGACGGAGGACACTGAGTCACGTGGTAAAATTATTGGCGTTCGCGGTCGATAAAGTGACCCGCCGCGACAAGCTTATTCGTGTGCAATGGCCTGCGATTCCCGTCGAGTCCAGGAAGAAACCAGGGATATCCCCTCCCTCGCAGTATCCCCACGATCGCAACACAACTTTCCAGCCGGCATCATTGCTCGTGCACAGAAGAAGGGGTGGATAAATGAGAGACTTGTAGTGGTGACTATCTTTTTACATGCATCATTTTCTTCATGAACATCCGATGCAGGAATAATTAATCCACCAAGCTTGTTCCTTACATGCCGACGCTATACTAGCAATTGCTGAATAGCGGGTGTGGTTTAAAACTAGGAGCAACCAATCAACCACGGAGTACTTTTCTACACGAGGGCAGGAAATGGATTTGAAAGGAAGAAGAAGAATCTCACAAGAGCAAGGAGCCACGTGGGATGGTGAAGCTTTAAGAAGTACCAGTGCTGCTCGGTTCTTTTGGTTTCCTTTGATTCTCTTCATTCTTCCCGGTTCTCTTTGTTTTCCCTCGTTTCTATCAGTGGTTCCTAACTTGCTTCCTGCGGATTACTCACGTCGACCAGGCAAACTTTCTTACTTTGCAGGCCTTTGTATTTGACCTGGGTTTTGAGGAACATTAGCTGCATCTCGGTGTAACCACCACAGATGAACTTTCCTTTTTCTGGGACTTGGTATTTTCATCAATTGAAAAAAATCAACATTTCATGATGTCTTTCCCGCCGGGATTTTCGACCCGGATTCTGGGGAGCATTGGCCATGTGCATATTGGTTGACCTTTCATCATTACTCCCGTTGCTATGTTGACTGGGAGACTGCCGGCGTTCATCAGGAGGATGAGAAAGGTTGACATTCTGATGATCTGCGGCTGGATCGTCAAGGTGTGGGAGGAGATAACATCAGACATCATCAAGCGAGCATTTCTGAAATGCTGCATCTCCAACAACATGGACGGCACAGACGACATCATTTGGGAGGAGGCTGCAAATGACGGTGACAGCGACATGGACAGTGACGGGGCTTGGTCTATCCTGATTCGGACAAGGAGTTACGAGCTGTCTTTGACGAGGAAAGCATCGACGAGGATTTCCTCGGGTATAGCTGAAAAGCTTATCAAACCCAACGGCCCTTTTTAGGGCCACAAATCCACATAAATATGTATGCCACCAGTATGAATCCTTTACTTCCTTTTTCTAGGAACAAAAAAAATTCTCTAATATTAAGAACCCAGAAAGGAAAATAAAAATTTCTTAGTATCAACTCCTCTTCTTCAATTCCTTGAAAATGAGAATAAGACATGAAATTAAGCAGACATGGGAGTCAGCATGTGATACCTCAGTCACTTTGTTCATACAAAGTTAATGCACAAAGTATTTAGATCTAGATCAGAAAAAAAAATTATCAATATATTCATTTATTTTGAGGGTGAAAAACATGGGTGCAGTTAATACACAGCCACGGTTTCTACACTTGAAAATATGGTACGTACTCAGATACACTACATGGGCAAAAGTATGTGGCCACTGCTCAGCCCATCTCATTTCAAAATCATTGGCGGCATTATAGTCCAGGAGCCCAGAAGGTTTTTCAAGTGAAAACCAGAACGTTTGACCTCATGGGCTGATGGGATCTCCACCGACATCACAAAAATGTATTGCTGCCGGGTCTGACCCGTGGCTTTCCCCCGAAATCACTCAATTAGCGACGAATTACCGAAAAACTAATTTCCTCAATATCTAGCAAACTATGCATGATAATATCACGAATAAGGTGTCCATAACTATGTTTTCATGGTCAATCATTACCTGATGCTATGCATATTGCTAGAAAATGTATAGTTTACCAGTAAATGCATGGTTCATCCACTAGATTAGCGACGCCATTACGAAACCTCACTATCTAAAAACTGTGCGTGATAATATCACAAATAAGGTGTCTATACCGATATTTTATGTCAATCATTACCCAGACACCTGTGTTATTACTGGAAATGTGTAGTTTACCATGTAAATGTGGAGCCCACCCGCTATTAAGCGACGCCATTACCGAACAACGATATATGGAAAACTTGCAAATGTGCAGTTCACAAATTAACTTGATGTCCTCTTGGCATTACAAGTCTTCTCATCACTTTGTCACTCTCATCACTGTCCTCACTCCAAGCATTATCTGACTCTTCCTCATCTACTGAATTATCTTCCACGCCACCCCCTCATCCTCATGTGGGCTGTGAGGGACTCTGGAACTGAACTTCTGGATACCAGTCTGGTTCAAAGCAGTTTTGAGACTTCCATCCATAGTCTGTCGGACTCGCCCACCAGTTGGATCTGTCTGATCAGCTCTCTTCCAGATTCTTGCCACATAGTGCACCCTTTTCATATGATTACCAAGTGTCTTGGCGCACGGGGAAGAGAGGCACAGTTTATCTTCTTTATTCTGGCAAGGGCTCCTTTTCGTCACCACCACCCATTCGCATGAACGCCTTGTATCTGGCTTCATTAATGTCAGAGGTTTTGAAGCCATACAGCAGCAGCAAAGGATGTAACAGCTTGGACGTCTACCTCCTCGGCTGTTCGAGATCGCAATGCCATCACATGAGCTGCATCTGACTCCATCCGCTGGAGGGCTTCACTTTGCCCTTTCTGTAGAAACACGATGTGAATCACAACCAGTCAAGGCATGAAGGCCGATTAGTGCTTCAGTGATACCAGTCTGTTTCTTCTCAAGAATGTCAGCTAGTTTAGTGACATCAATGTACCTTCAGTGGTTGCCAGATCCTTAGTCCATGATGATGTTGATCCCTTCCGACCTTCAGAAAGCCAAGCAGAATGATGAAGAGTCCGTATCAGTGGACTTACTAGAATGTTACCAGTGGAAATGTTGTTTTGTGAAAGGCAATGAGTGTGTCAGCTTCATGTCGACATTGGAGGTGATTCGGTTCCTCTGTTTGCAGCACATCATCCTCGTTGTTCTTCATCTCCATACACACACCACCATGTGAAACAGTGTTTTTCTTCCAAGAATTGAACATATTGGAGCTTCTTCCATTCCTCCATTACAAACTGGGCAAACTCTTCCTTGAATGATCCACTTTTGAGTAACTCTGTGCCACTCTGTCGCTGAGCCTGGTCAGGTCCAGTAATGATTAATGATTGAGGGTAGTTGAACGACGCAGGTTTCACTCGGTATCTTTGATTGATGGTGACTGGTACTTGTCGAGCACTAAATGGATTTGCTCCCCACGATACAAACATACTTTTGCCAAAAGATCCTTTGCCATGGTTGCATATGTGGACGTGCTGTGCTGCAGCACGGTTTCATGGAGGATAATACCGCATCAATCACTGCGGCTGTTATTGGGGAAGACTGTTGTCATCGAGAAACACTTCCTGTCTCTTTCAAGTTTCTTTGTGAGAGATGCCTTGTCCGTCTTCAGGGCACGTTTCTTTTCTCTCTTTCTTTGCAATTATACAAACGGGGGCGTCATTTGGCCATGATCTGTAAATAACAAAAAGGGACAGAGACCAATGCATTATTTGCCACATTGTAACAAAGGACAGAGATGGTACGACTCCAGTAGGAAACTTTCAGGGTGAACTCAACATTTTCAAGCACGAGAGTTGGCATTGCAATATTTCACCATAAAACATGGGTATAGACACCTTATTTGTGATATTATCATGCAGTGTTTTTCAGATATTAATGAAAATGGGTTTTTCCGCAATGGCGTTGCTAACTGAGTGGGTGAACTAAACATTTACACGGTAAACTATACATTTTCTCGCAATAATGCGGGTGTCAGTGAAATGATTGACCATGAAAACATAGGTGGAGACACCGTATTCGTTATATTGTCATGCATATTTTTCCAGATATTGAGCAAAATAGGTTTATCTGTAGTGGCGTCACTAATTGAGTGATTTTGGGGGGAAAGCCACGGGTCAAACCCGGCAGCAATGCATTTTTGTGATGTCAGTGGATGACCCCATCAGCCCATGAGGTCAAACGTTCCGGCGCTTTTGACTTGAATAAACCTTCTGGGCTCCTGGACTATTAATATGGAGCTGGACCCCCTTTGCTGCTATAACAGCCTCCACTCTTCTGGGAAGGCTTTCCACTTGATGTTGGAACATTGCTGCAGGGATTTGCTTCCATTCAGCCACAAGAGCTTGACCGGGCAATGATGTTGGGCGATTAGGTCTGGCTCGCAGTTGGTGTTCCAATTCATCCCAAAGGTGTTCGATGGGGTTGAGGTCAGGGCTCTGTGCAGGCCAGTCAAGTTCTTCCACATCAATCTCGACAAACCATTTCTGTATGGACCTCGCTTTGTGCACGAGGGCATTGTCATGCTGAAAAAGGAAAGGGCCATCCCCAAACTGCTGCCACAAAGTTGGAAGCACAGAATCGTCAAGAATATCATTGTATGCTGTAACGTTAAGATTTCCCTTCACTGGAACCAAGAAAAACAGCCCCAGACCATTATTCCTCCTCCACCAAACTTTGCAGTTGGCACTATACATTCAGGCAGGTGGCATTCTCTGGGCATCCGCCAAACCCAGATTCGTCCGTTGGACTGCCAGATGGTGAAGCGCGGTTCATCACTCCAGATAACGCATTTCCACTGCTCCACAGTTCAATGGCGCTGAACTTGACACCACTCCAGCCAACGCTTGGCATTGTGATCTTAGGCTGGTGTGCAGCTGCTTGGTCATGGGTACCCATTTCATGAAGCTCTCTACGAACAGTGCTTGTGCTGATGTTGCTCCCAGAGGCAGTTTGGAACTCGGCAGTGAGTGTTGCAACCGATGACAGACGATTTTTCCACGCTACGCGCTTCAGGACTCGACGATCCGGTTCTGTGAGCTTGTGTGGCCTACCACTTCGCAGCTGAGCGGTTGCTCCGAGGCGTTTCCACTTCATAATAACAGTACTTCTATGGAGATTGCATGGCTGTGTGCTTGATTTTATACACCCGTCAGCAATGGGCGTGGCTGAAATAGCCGAATCCACTACTTAGAAGGGGTGTCCACATACTTTCGGACATGTAGTGTGGCATACAATGTGGCTTCACGTGCCCACCCCCCAATATTGTACACTTGAAGTATCGACTATCACCCAAATTTAAATAGTTAACAATGGTGGCGTCATGAGCAATTTTAAAGTTGTCTGTCGCATATTCCATCAACATCACAATCAGCATGACTAACATGACCATAAGAACCTGCATTTATTTCCGTGTCTCCTGGAAGTGGGAAAGAGCAGTGGGTGGGGTAGAGGAGGGGGGATGGAGCGGGGGAGCGGGGCTCGGAATGCTTAAATTACAAAATTGGCGGGGAAAAAAAAGAATATATATATACATATATATATATATATATTATATATATACATATATATATCACTTCCGTAACTGCCTACCTTTCCTAATAAAAATTTGGCGGGAAGAATCGGTGCAGCGATTGGGGATGGGCGAGATAGGGAGGGACACTTTCAATACCATTCGGCAATGAAAGAAAACACAGCAGGTGCACCTCCCAGAATGCAAACAAAACCTTCCCCTTCAAACTGGACAGTTCACCATGCACAAGAGCCAACATGGCTTCAAAGGCATCCCACAGCCTTGTACAAAAGGCTTTATTATCAAAAGATGACTCCACCTCATGATAGCCTTATATTATATTAATTACACAATACAATAAAATACATAAAACTGTACATCACCCAGTTACAAATAAATGACAAATGCTGGCAGTTTCAATAACATCAGTGATTCAAACATGCTGAAAGACAGCATAGTGTGTTCATAAGGACCGGGGGACCCTGACCGGCTTCCTGTTGCTCCCATAGTCCACAGGCACATGTGCAGAAGGCTGAGGATTATTACACACGACACACGGCAGCCCATTGATCTGAAATGCTTTGAAAGCCAAGTTCTTCAAGGTGTAGCCATCACCGACGATGCGTATCAAACGACACACGTTTCAAAAAGGAAGGCTGACTTCGGTGAGGGCTGCTATAAAGCTTACCGGAACTAGTTCAAAAGGTCTCTTAGGTCTTCTATTGTAGGGTTGCAGAATCCACATTCTATAGTGCAGAGGTCACAGTATGATGGCAGTCTTTAAGTCCTCCATTCTTTTTCACCCCCGGAGTGCTGAGGGTTGTTGTGTGGCTTGGTCGCTGACCCCGGAAGAGTGGGGGGTTGGGTAATTGCAGTTGTGGAAGAAAACTCAGGTTCTTTTAACACTTTATTTAACAGAGTTGAATCACTTGCACATATGTATGGAGGGAGGCACTCCTGCAATGGTGGAATCCTTTCTCATCAAGTGCCCAAGTTTCCCTTTTTATACACTCAAGGAAACGATGATGCGATGAGACGATTTGAGCAAAACTGCTTGTGGAGGATGAACTAAGCAAAATTCAAAAGCACAAACATCTTTCTCAAGGTCCAATGATGAAATACACAGCTGCTAGATAACAGCCACTTCAGCACTTTTCCAAGCCAGCTAAAATATAATTTAAAGTATAAAGTTAACCAGAATATAAAAGCTATTTAATCATGTAACTAAATAGTTCTAGTCAATTTATAGAACACAAGGAAAATGAATATTCCCAACAGGATCTTCTCAATTATGGCATGTCACATGGCTTTTAATCAGCATGATGATATGGGCAGAATGTCTTCATTTTACCAGACCCGTTACAACTAAAAATGGTTCACGAAGAGGTCCAAAATGCTTTAAGAGAACAGAAAAGGTTGTGAATAGTTTCCCTACATGTTTTCACATTCGAAGTAGCTTCTAATAAGAACCAGTTGCTTCAATAAGCTGTAAACTTATACTAATTTAAGGTTAAATATAAACAGAAGGCAAAAACATTCAAAAATTAAATAATTGCTGTTCAATTTTACAAAGCTCTACATTCTGTTGCAAAAGCGAAGCCCCACGATCTTCTCTTACAAACCTTATAAACAGAGACTTACAAACAGAGACAGGAGGAGATAACATCTTATGCCTTTTGCAAGAGCAGCTGCATTTGCAGAAAACAGAGGCTTCTTAATTCAAAGCTTGACAATTACAGGCATACAACAGAAAAACCAAGCAATTAATATCAGATATACTGTAATATATATATATATATAGTTACGGTTGTGGAAATTCGCAAACCACCATTCAGGTTCCCCAGAGATCAGTTATTTCGTTAAGTGTGTGTTCCAGGTTAGATTTCCCCACCGATGTATAAAGGGAATTATTCGTGTGCCGGGCTGTGAATCTTTGAGTTAGCCGTTATTCTGTTCTATCTTTTATTTCAAACAAACAACATCTCTACAACCACGCCATCCCCACCACAACACCATCAACTCTACAACCACGCCATCCCCACAAACAACGCCAAAGGAGCCACATTCTCCACGACCATTACAAAAAGTATGCACAGAAACAAAGGAAAACCCGATCACTCCTAGGATTGCCCCGCGCGCCAGGTTGGGGCGGGTCCCTCAGAACGGGTAAACAAGGATGACCGTTACAAAAAGGATGCTCAGAAAAAAAGCAAGTACCAACTCCCACCCCAAGGGACTTTCCCCGCGCGCCGGGAAGGGGGTAGGGAAGCGTATCGGAGCAAATAAAAGACGGAGAGAGACCGAGCCCAGCGGAGTTGTCGGGGAGGGAGAGAGGAGTTGGAGTGGAGTTGTGGAGTCTTGGAGCAGCCAGCAGAGTCTGAAGTGGAGAGTCGGGCGCATCGCCAGGCCCGACCAACCAAGCCGCCATTCAAGCCGCTCGCCCGGCTGCTCGAGCCACTAAACTGCTCAAGCGACTGGCGCATTGGCAGCGTAACAGACGGGACCGAGACGCCAAGGGTCGCCGAGCGAAGACCGACTCGCCACCAAGGGACGGCCAGGTAACCGGCCTGGCCTCTCGGAGCCTTCCGGTCATCCCGGCTCTGAGAACATTAAAGGCTTAAGAGCCCGTTTCTTTCTCCCTGGGTTTTGTGTGGAAGTCTGTGGGCCTTGTCTCAATAAGTAGTGAATTGTGTAAGTGCCTGTATATACTTGCATTTCTTATACTCGGCTGTAGGGTTTTCTCGTGTCATGTCCCATCCCCCCATTGATTGCTTATGTGCTTGTTCAAATAAATGTCCCCCATTGTTGAACGTGAACCTGCTCGGCGTGTCATTTCCTCACATTGACTGCCATTGTGCGTTCGGAGAATTAGCTGGCTATGAAGGCTGATAAACGTGATCATTTATCCGACGGGATTTGGCGATTTAAAACCGCTCGGCTTCGCACACGGAACGAGCACGCTTAAGCGGCTGGTTTTCGTACAAGTCCCGCCGAGGTATAAACTCTCGGTATTTCTGTCCGCACGCATAGTTAGGTAAATCGACAATTCGGCAATCGACCCTGTAGCGTGTGGACAGAGTATTGACTAGTTTATGATGCGTTAAGGCATCCGTGGCTGGGTTCCGGGGTTGGTCCGGAAAGCCACGACTGATTGCCGCCTTTCGGTGGCGCACGACCGCGATTTGGGCAAACGGTCGTCCGCACGCCGAACATCTACAACAATATATATTATATTATATATATTATATATATATATATATATATATATATATATATTATATATATATATCTATACTGAAACGCAAAAGAAACTTACCACCTTTTAAAGTTTAAACCTTCAAATATCAACAATAACACTGCGTGTAGTAAATGTGTGAACATATTTGTGGACAATAGTGTCCTCACTGTCAGACAAAACGGTCACGGATGGTCACTTGAACCTTCAATGGTCACTTCATAGCACAGCTGTTGAACAGCCGTTTTGACTGTCAGTGATTAGCCAAGGGGTACGGGATGATTTTAATGAGCTGCACGTGATGTCTTGATATTGGCTTTAAAAAGGCCAGTGCAAAATGGGCATTTCAATCAACATGCCACGATTGTCAAGGGATCAACGGCAGTGTGCCTTGGGCATACTGCAAGGCGGATTGAGCTACCGTGAGGTGGCACGTCGCCTTGGCTGTTCACACCAGACGATATCGGCCCTGGTGGACAGAGACACCCTCCACAACTCTGCAGATGACAGACCTAGATCAGGGAGGCCAAGAGTCACCACTACAAGGCAGGACAGGCAGATGGTCCTAAGTCAGATGGCTTCAGACATTGAGGACTGAGTGGGACAGAATCCAGCAGCAATCCATCCAAAGACTGGTAGGCAGTATGCGCCGACGATGCACTGCCTGTATCCAAAACAATGGTGTCCACACACGCTATTCAAAGGGGACTGACATTGCACCCTGTGCTGTTCTGTACTGTAGAACAAACTTATGAGATATGGTTGATCTTGGTCAAAAACTTGACATGTCATCAATAAAATGCCAATGTTTCAATTACCAATTGTTGGTTTGTTTATTTTCAACTGTTACAATTTTATTACATTTCAAACAAGTGGTAAGTTTCTTTTGCGTTTCATATATATATTATATGATGAGTATATAAAAACACATGGAATATTTTCAAAAACAACATGTTTCACAGGCTTCGTCAATTTAATTAATATACTGCGTTTGGACCTTAATTTTTTTAACTGCTTACAATCTTTACAATGCTTTTGATTGGAAAAAACACTTACACACAGTGGAGGCCCATTCACGCCCGGATGATAGAATGCGCAGTTGCTCTCGTAGCGACAGTGGCCTTTCAAAATGAAGTGCCTGCAGATGGGTCGGTTGGACATGTCTGCATCAAGAAGGATAGGAGAGGAGGGATGAAAATCAATAGAAATTGGAGAAGTGAAGGGGGGGAGGGGAGGGCACGGAGTGAAGATGGTTGAAAAATATTTATAAATAAATCAATAAAACATAGCACATTTGTTGCAACAACAAAAGACCAGGTCACGATCCTAACTGTTTACAGATAAAACAAGATCTCATGTATTTCTTCTACCTGTCTATCGACATATCAACGATAACGTTCACAAGGAACATGGAAGACAGGTTCTTCACTGTATTTACAGAAACATTATTTTGCATGACAAATAATCCAAGCGGTGTCCATAAATTGACGACACTTTCCAATTACTTTCTGGCACTCTGAAAGAAAAACAGCACCCAGGTAAGCCCTGCCAAGGTGTGGAAATGGCAGTCTCCAAAGTTTGAAGACAAATCTCTTGCCAGTTGAGACCAATTGCGTAGGACACACAGCTAAGCTTTGACACTAAAATACCAGCCCCAACCATCACACCAGTTAGTTCTGCCTTACCTGAAAAAGTCTTTCAACCTTGCCAAATCTGCACCCACTGTCTTTGCAGAAGGAGTGTCTGGTGATCCGTCTGGTCTACTTCCTGGATAAACCTCCTGAAGTTGAATCCCTCGAACGTTAGGGCCTCACCTTCAGCCACGATATCTTTTCGGCAAAACCACATATAGCTTCCTTCCAAAGCCAGCCGCCGACTGGGCATTGTCTATCGCACCAAGTCTTTCCTGAACAAATCCAAACATCGAATAACTTACAAAACCCTCAACAACAGGTCGATACAGCACTGCTCTTCCCTTTGGAGTGGTCATCCTGCCTCTCACCTCTTCATTCTGTGGAAACTAAGACCTTCAAAATATTTGGCATTTTCCCATGATAAAGCCAAATCTCTGGGCCTATAACTCTATGATCAGAGAGGATGGTGACCTTGCTAACACCTCATTTCTACCACCTCCTCACTTTGCAGTTGTCAAAAATGTGAAGAAAAACTCCGTGCTGTCTTCATTCTTATGGAAAACTCCAGAGGAAGTGACCAATCGCATGATAGTTGTGCATGAGCATCAACTTGGGAGTCCCGAATGAAATAATGCACAACCTCTCGCAAGAGCTGAAAGCGCAATGTAACCAAAAATAATAAGATAGAGAGTTTACAAACAGATTCACTACCTTGAGAATTGCCCGAAGGACGGCCTTGTCCACGATAACCACGGCCGCAACCTCTCATGCAATGTCCCTGCGGAATGTTTGGAGGCGTCCCCTGACCCCGATCCCTTAGGCCAGGCCCGTCCCAGTACTTGTCCACTGGGGGAGGTGGTGGAGGTGGCGGTCCCATCATCCTGGGGGGTCCTGTGATGCCAAAAGTATCAGGAGCAGTGTTGATTTTCACATTATAGGTGGAAAGACATAAAAAGCATTTGAAGCAAAAAATATCCTAATTTCACTGCTGCAATGGAGTCATTATGATAGCAAAAGTACAACCATCATGCTACCATTTGAAGACCTCATGACTCGATCATTATTCTTAGTTGTAAGCTCTCCGACTCAAAAATGAAAGAAAACACGAAATATGCGGTTCTGCCGCTCTAAATTAAGGGCAACGCAAATATTTTTTTTTATACCAAGTTGAGGCTCGTATAAGAGCTGATACACAGAAACATATAACAAGGTAGGAGACAAGAGGGGGGGGAGAGGGAGGCACAAAATAGTGGGGAACAAAGACAATAGGATATCTGTGGAAGGAAGAGGGATGGGGCAGGTTACACAGGGTAACAAGATGGTACGACAGGAACCTTCAGGAAGGAAAACATGGAATTTGAAGGAGGTGGGTTTGGGGTGGAAATTTTAGAGCAGTATCTGCTTGTACTTCAATACCGATGAGCTGCCGGTACTTTGGAGAGTGTCTGTGGTACATTCACCGATGTGACTGACACTAATAGCCACGTGACTATTACCTGTGGCTTTTGCATACACTCGACAGTTTGTTTACATGCAATCACAGAACGAAGAACAAGTCTTGAGGGTGAAGGCCAGCGTCGATGTATGGCAGCGGAGAGGTCGAACAATGGTTGCAATCAACAGGCCGTCGATCGATGTCGGCTAACCACCGCGCGAAGTCAGGAGAAGCAGATAATGATGGTGTTAACCTTTCTTTTTTTTACTCCGACAAAGGGTTAATGCCCAAAACATCAGCTTCTCCTTGCTTCCTATGATGGGCTCCTTCCTCGATAGATGTCCTGCTGATTCCATCCATTAATTGGAATAGTACTTTTGCGGAGCAGTTAAAAAGTTTGAGGAAACTCCATTAATTTAGCATTTTCTATTTCTTGTCAAAATTAAGAAAATATTTTTACTTCAATGCTTCCTTCAGCTGCCCACTCTCCAAGGGTTTTCTTCTTCCTCGAGATTCATTCAGTCATTTTCATGATCTTATTGCGCCTTATTCATGATAGCACTACATGGGACATGCTGGGATTGCAAAAATTGCACGTGTTCATTAACTTGATGACCAAACACATTTTGAAAGTGACGACATTCAACATGTATCATTTTGTCATCGTCATACACATATTTACCTCCGCCACCGAAGGTGAAAGAGGTTTTCACCCCATTCTGTCTGTCTCTGTCTGTCTGTGTGCAGGATATCTCACAAAGTTGTGGACAGGTTCAGTGTGTGACAAGGACGAACTGGATAGATTTTGGTGAAGATCTGGATCCGGATCCGGATCAGACTACTCTAATTTTTAAAGCGATTCTTCACCATTGAGAGATAGGGGGAAAAAAATGATAACACTATCTCAGAAGGTTATGGAGGGATTCACACGAAACTTGGGGAACAGGTTGGGAGTACCACGAAGAAGAATCGATTCGATTTTGGTGAAGTTTGGAATCCGGATCCAGATACGAGAATTATTTAAATTTTAAGTGATTCTTCACCATTGAGAGATGGGGCCAAAATTGATCGATAGAAAGATATCTCAAAAGTTGTAGACGGATTTTGCCGATACTTGGTGGACATGTTGGGTGTGTGACAAGGAAGAATTGATTAGATTTTGGTGAAGATCCGCATCCGGATCTGGACACGAGAAATTTTTGAAGCAATTCTTTACCATTGAGTGTTCATGCTAAAACCGATATATTGTTGTGGTGCCGGGTTCGGTGGCGAGGACGACCGCTAGATGGAACAGT
>CM068966.1:30344026-30355168 GCA_035128595.1 Eptatretus atami | reverse complement strand
TGGTTTGTGAATTTCCACAGCCGTAACAATATTGTTGCGGTTCTCGGAACCGCATGCACACAACAGATAGTTGTCCTGAGTCAGTTATTCCATGAATATACGTGTAGTTAGGTCCCTACCTTTTGTCTAGTGGGAAGACAAGGGAGTGTGTTGTGATGGGCTACTAGTTAGGTTATTAAATCATTTCTCCCTTTTATTTTATTCCCTCCTTTTATTTTCTGAGGTAAATTTGCCTCGCTTGCTACCCTCGTCCCGCTTACCACAGCGAGGCGATCCACGGTGCCTTGCCTCGCTTGCTACCCTCGTCCCGCTTACCACAGCGTACCACCGTCTACCCGGAGTCTCGTTTTCTGAGGCAAAATCCCAACGCGCACGTTCGGCTGGACAAACGCTTCAAGCTGCACCACCATCCATCTGCCCAAGGCCAGACATGCGCGATGTGTCACGTACGTTTTGCACCCAGGTGGGCGGGCTATACCGGCGTCTGGCCGAAACCCAGCTCACGAAGGCGGACCACGTGAAGGGTCGGAGCCAGTTGGAATGCCCGGCTCGGACGATGACGTCGGTTTCGGCATGGCTCCTCCCCGAGCTCCAGGCTCTATAAAGAAGGAGGGGTCCTCCGTGAATAGAGGAGAATTGAGAATTGTGGAATTGTAGAAGTTAGTGTTCCTGCTACTTGTCTCCGCCCACACGACGTCGACCAAGTGTCCTGCCTATTGCTCCACCCTCGCCCTCTGGACTCCACCCTTCTCCACTCAAGCTCCTCCCACAGACACTATATCGACACGTGCGGCTGTGGCCCGAACTACGCAACCATTGTCGGTTGCCGCACCACGGAGCATCCCTCCCCGAAACGCCCAGGTACCGAGAACTGTAACCTCAACTCCCTCCCTCCCTGGCTGCAAAAGTCCATCTGGGGTTTCTTTTTCTGGGTGTGTGTCTGAGTGTGTGTCTGAGTGTGCTGGCACCTGTCTGTTAAGTAAGCCTGCAGAAGATCTTTTATTAACCTCCGCCATCGAAGATCGGAGGTTACTGTTTTCACCCCTTTCTGTTTGTTACTAGCGAATCTAAAGATTTCGTAAGTATATTTTGACTTCCGTCCTCTGTTGTGTGTTTGTTTGTTGTTACTTACGAAATCTAAAGATTTCGTAAGTATATTGATGACTTCCGTCCTCTGTTTGTGTGTTTGTTTGTTTGTTACTTACGAATCTAAAGATTTCGTAAGTATATTGATGACTTCCGTTTCTGTTTTTTGTTGTGTTTGTTTTTTGTAGCACGATAACTCGAGAACGGAAGAAGCTACCAATGTCAAATTACACCACGTGATTCAGGAGGGTGATGGCTAGTATGCTGATTAGATTTTGGTCAAAATCGGTCAAAGGTCAAGGTCACAGTGAGGTCAAACATCCAAAACATTCGATTTTTGATGGTTTGGTACAGAATCATCGTAGAAACTTCTGGTTTGCGTCGCTACCTTCTCAGAGCAGCTTTTATTAGACAAGGTCAGAGGTCAAGTTGACGATTTCGTAAGTACCAGTCTATGACTGCTTGTTACTTACGAAATCTAAAGATTTCGTAAGTATATTGATGATTCCGTTCTGTTTGTTTGTATGTTTTGTTTGTTTGTTTGTTTGTAGCCACGATAACTCGAGAACGAAAGAAGCTACCAATGTCAAATTACACCAAGTGATTCAGGAGGGTGATGCAAGTGCTGATTAGTTTGGTCGAAATCGGTCAAAGGTCAAGGTCACAGTGAGGTCAAATATTCGATTTTTGATGGTTTGGTACAGATAACTCGAGAACGGAAGAAGCTACGAATGTCAAATTACACCACGTGATTCAGGAGGGTGATGGCTAGTGCTGATTAATATTTTGGTCAAAATCGGTCAAAGGTGAAGGTCACAGTGAGGTCAAACATCCAAAAAAAATAACTCGAGAACGAAGAAGCTACAATGTCAAAATTACACCATGTGATTCAGGAGGGTGGTGATAGCGTGATGAGATTTTGGTCAAAATCGGTCAAAGGTCAAGGTCACAGTGAGGTCAAACATCCAAAACTTCGATTTTGATGGTTTGGTACAGAATCATCGTAGAAACTTCTGGTTTGCGTCGCTACCTTCTCTAGAGACAGCTTTTATTAGACAAGGTCAAGGTCAAGTTGACGATTTCGTAAGTACCAGTCTATGACTGCTTGTTGTTTGTTTTGTTTGTTTTAGGCACGATCTCGAGAACGGAAGAAGCTACCAATGTCAAATTACACCACGTGATTCAGGAGGGGATGGCAAGTGCTGATTAATTTTGGTCGAAATCGGTCAACGTCAAGTCACAGTGAGGTCAAATATTCGATTTTTGATGGTTTGCTACAGATACTCGAGAACGGAAGAAGCTACCAATGTCAAATTAGACCACTTGATTCAGGAGGGTGATGGCTAGTGCTGCTTATATTTTGGTCAAAATCGGTGAAGGTCAAGGTCACAGTGAGTCAAACATCCAAAAAATGATAACTCGAGAAAAAAACTACCAATGTCAAATTACACCACGTGATTCAGGAGGGTATGGCTAGTGCTGATTAGATTTTGGTCAAAATCGGCAACGGTCAAGGTCACGGTGAGGTCAAACATTCGATTTTTGATGGTTTACAGATAACTCGAGAACGGAAGAAGCTCCAAATGTCAAATACACCACGTGATTCAGGAGGGTGATGGCTAGTGATTAGATTTTGGTCAAATCGGTCAATGGTCAAGGTCACGGTGAGGTCAAACATTCGATTTTGATGGTGGTAACAGAATCATCGTAGAAACTTCTGGTTTGCGTCGCTACCTTCTCTAGAGACAGCTTTTATTAGACAAGGTCAGAGTCAAGTTGAGATTCGTAAGTACCAGTCTATGACTGCTTGTTACTTACGAAATCTAAAGATTTCGTAAGTATATTGATGACTACGTTTCTGTTTGTTTGTTTGTTTTTGTTTGTTTGTTTGTAGGCACGATAACTCGAGAACGGAAGAAGCTACCAATGTCAAATTACACCACGTGATTCAGGAGGGTGATGGCTAGTGCTGATTAGATTTTGGTCAAAATCGGTCAAAGGTCAAGGTCACGGTGAGGTCAAATATTCGATTTTTGATGGTTTGGTACAGATAACTCGAGAACGGAAGAACTACAATGTCAAATTAACCACGTGATTCAGGAGGGTGATGCTAGTGCTGATTAGATTTGGTCAAAATCGTCAACGGTCAAGGTCACAGTGAGGTCAAACATTCGATTTTGATGGTTTGGTACAGAATCATCGTAGAAACTTCTGGTTGCGTCGCTACCTCTCTAGAGACAGCTTTTATTAGACAAGGTCAGAGTCAAGTTGACGATTTCGTAAGTACCAGTCATATACTGCTTTTGTGTGTTTGTTGTTTGTAGGACATAACTCGAGAACGGAAGAAGCTACCAATGTCAAATTACACCACGTGATTCAGAGAGGGATGGTAGTGCTGATTAGATTTTGGCAAAATCGGTCAAAGTCAAGTCACAGTGAGGTCAAATATTCGATTTTGAAGGTTTGGTACAGATAACTCGAGAACGGAAGAACTACCAATGTCAAATTACAACACGTGATTCAGGAGGGTGATGGGTAGTGCTGATTAGATTTTGGTCAAAATCGTCAAAGTCAAGGTCACAGTGAGGTCAAACATCCAAAAAATGATAACTCGAGAACGGAAGAAGCCACCAATGTCAAATTACACCACGTGATTCAGGAGGGTGATGGCTAGAGCTGATTAGATTTTGGTCAAAATCGGTCAAAGGTCAAGGTCACAGTGAGGTCAAACATAATTCCGAAATTCACGTGGAGAATGGAGTATTTTGCTTCGCTCGACGTTACGAGTTCGTTTTAACTTCGATTTTAATTTGTCTTCGGTTTTGCGATCGCTTTAGGACGCTTAAAACTCGGTTGTCGAAATTCTGGTAAAAATCGGATGTTTTGGAGACGTTTTAACATTTATAAAAATACTTCACTCGACGCGTCATGGGTCGTCCATGATGCAGTGCGCTCGAGCAGACGCGTCGTTGATTACGTTAAGGTATAATTGCGTGGAGAAATGGAGTATTTTGCTTCACTAGATTACGAGTTCGTTTTAACTTCGATTTTAATTTGTCTTCGGTTTTTCGATCGCTAGGATGCTTAAAACTCGGTTGTCGAAATTCTGGTAAAAATCGGATGTTGGAGACGTTTTAACATTGAATAAAAATATTTCACTCGACGCGTCATGGGTCGTCCCATGATGCAGTGCCTCGAGCAGACGCGTCGTTGAGTTACGTTAAGGTATAATTGCGTGGAGAAATGGAGATTTTTGCTTGGTCGACGTTACGATTTTTGATGGTTTGATACAGAATCATCGTAGAAACTTCTGGTTTGCGTCGCTACCTTCTCTAGAGACAGCTTTTATTAGACAAGGTCAGAGTCAAGTTGACGATTCGTAATACCAGTCTATGACTGTTTGTTTGTTTGTTTGTAGGCACGATAACTCGAGAACGAAGAAGCTACCAATGTCAAATTACACACGATTCAGGAGGGATTGCTCGCGCTGATAGATTTTGATCCAAATCGGTCAAAGATCAAGGTCACAGTGAGGTCAAACATAATTCCGTAAATTAATGTGGAGAATGGAGTATTTTTGCTTCGCTCGACGTTACGAGTTCGTTTAACTTCGATTTTAATTTTGTCTTTGGTTTTTGCGATCGCTTCGGACGCTTAAAACTCGGTTGTCGAAATTCTGGTAAAAATCGGATGTTTTGGAGACGTTTTAAGATTGTATAAAAATAATTCACTCGACGCGTCACGGGTCGTCATGATGCAGTGCGCTCAGCAGACGCGTCGTTGAGTACGTAAAGGTTTTCCGTGTGCGCGCTGACGGTGTTTTCAATAAAGATTGTGTTTAAAATCATTTTTATCCAATAAGGTTATCGTCGCATGCCTGACTCGCTGAGCGTCGGTTATGTAAAGATTTTGGTGGATGGCCGAATATTATGGTTTGTGACTTTGATAAAATAATATTGAATAATTGCGTGGAGAAATGGAGATTTTTGCTTCGCTCGACGTTACGAGTTCGTTTTTAACTTCGATTTTAATTTTGTCTTCGTTTTTTGCGATCGCTTAGGACGCTTAAAATCGTTGTCGAAATTCTGGTAAAAAGGATGTTTTGGGAACGTTTAAAGATTGTATAAAAAATATTCACTCGACGCGTCACGGGTCGTCACGTGATGCAGTGCGCTCGAGCAGACGCGTCGTTGAGTCATGTAAAAGTTTCCGTGTGCGCGCTGACGGTGTTTTCGATAAGATGGTGTTTAAAAGTCATTTTATCCCAATAAAGGTTATCGTCGCATGCCTGACTCGCTAAGCCGTCGGATTAGTAAAGATGTTGGTGGATGGCCGAATATACGGTTTTGTGATTGAAAAAATATAAAATAATTGCGTGGAGAAATGGAGATTTTGCTTCGGTCGATTACGATTTTTGATGGTTTGGTACAGAATCATCGTAGAAACTTCTGGTTTGCGTCGCTACTTCTCTAGAGACAGCTTTTATTAGACAAGGTCAGAGGTCAAGTTGACGATTTCTAAGTACATCTATGACTGCTTGTTTTTGTGAACAGTATTACGGAAAAACTCCTGGACGGATTTCGACGAAACTTGGTGGGGGATTAGGTATGGTCAAGGATCATGCCATTAGATTTTGGACTTGGTCCAAAATCCAATATGGCCGCTGGGGCCATTTTGAAAAAATATTTGAATTTTTTTTTTGCATTTCTACATGTTTTAAGTGATTTCCAACCCCCCCCCCCAAAAAAAATTGTTTTAGAAAAAAAAATTTTGCAACTTTTTTCAACAAAATTTCGATTTTTTTTTGCATTATTACATGTTATAAGTGATTTCCAACAAAAAAACATGCAAAATTATAATTGCGGCTGATTTTGAAACTTCAGTTGGATATACCCACTAAAATCAATTTTGTCTCAAGGAATTAGTTATGACGAATTAATTGAGTATGTAAAAGTTAAAAGTAAAAGGAAAGTTGCAAACTATAACTCGTGAGCACTGTTGACGTCAAATTGAATGAATGGATATCAGGTTCACTTGAGTGACCTAGCAATATTGGCGGCGGAGGTTTGCACTCTACCGATGTCTCCCCCTCTAGTTGTAACCTCCGCCATCGAAGATGGACGGAGGTTACTGTTTTCACCCTGTCTGTTGTTGTTTTTGAACAGTATTACGGAAAAACTCCTGGAGGATTTCGACGAAACTTGGTGGGGGGATTAGGTATGGTCCAAGGATCATGCCATTAGACTTTGGACTTGGTCCAAAGTCCAATATGGCCGCTATGGCGGCATTTTGAAAAATATTTGAATTTTGTTTTTTGCATTTCTACATGTTTAAAGTGATTTCCAACCCCCCCCCCCCCAAAAAATTGTTTTAAGAAAAAAAATTTTTGCAACTTTTTTCAACAAAATTTCGATTTTTTTTTGCATTATTACATGTTATAAGTATTCCAACAAAAAAACATCCAAAATTATAATTGCGGCTGATTTTGGAACTTCAGTTGGATATACCACGTAAAATCAATTTCTGTCTCAAGGAATCTAGTTATAGACGAATTAATTGAGTATGTAAAAGTTAAAAGTAAAAGGGAAAGTTGCAAACTATAACTCTGTGAGCACTGTTGACGTCAAATTGAATGAATAGGATATCAGGTTCACTTGAGTGACCTAGACATAATTGGCGGGGAGGTTTTGCACTCTACCGAGTGCTCCTTCTAGTTGTTAACCTGCCATCGAAGATAGAAGAGTTACTGTTTTCACCCCTGTCTGTTTGTTTGTTTGTGAACAGTATTACGGAAAAACTCCTGGACGGATTTCGACGAAACTTGGTGGGGGATTAGGTATGGTCCAAGGATCATGCCATTAGACTTTGGACTTGGTCCAAAGTCCAATATGGCCGCTATGGCGCCATTTTGAAAAAATATTTGAATTTGTTTTTGCATTTCTACATGTTTTAAGTGATTTCCAACCAAAAAAAATTGTTGGAGAAAAAAAAACAATTTTGCAACTTATTTTCAAAAAAATTTCGATTTTATTTGAAAATATTTGAATTTTTTTTTTTGCATTTCTACATGTTTTAAGTGATTTCCAACCCCCCCCCAAAAAAAATTTGTTAGAGAAAAAAAATAGAAATTTTGCAACTTTTTTTTCAAAAAAATTTCGATTTTTTTTTTTGCCATTTCTCCATGCGCGTCGATCTAGTTTAGTTTATTCAATCGTGGTTCAGTAGAGTCTGATCCATTTTTAAAATACTGAATAGGATATCAGGTTAACTTAAGTGACCCAGCAGTATTGACGGCGGAGGTTTTGCACTCTAACCGGTTGGCTCCGCTCATTCAAAAATGTAATGGGCCCGATATGTTTTCCTGGATCAGGCATTGCATGGCGGAGGTATGCGCTCTGCTGAGTGCACTTCTAGTTTCACGATGTGGTCCACAGGTTACCTGGGAATGGTGGCCGGTGTCCAGGGGGATAAGGCATCATACGTCCACCATGTGGCATCGGGAAGGGCATCCCATTCTGGGGCATCACAGGCAGGCCGGGCTGTGGGTGTCCTGGAGCTGGAGGCATGCCAGGATTCATCACTGGTAGATAAGATGAAAACATTATGATTATACTCCAGCAGCCAGGCGCAACATCCAAGTTCAATCCAAAAATAGTGGCCACGTAGATGGATACAGGATATTGCAATGTGCTTCACGGAAATGAAAAGGTACCTGGTGGTGGAGGTCCTTGATGTCGAGGTGCCAACACCCGCTTTATTCTCTCGCCAAGCTCTGGATGCCTAATCATCTCCTTCGACAGCTGCCCACCCCAATTACTCTGCAGGCAAAAGGTCAACTCAGTCAAGAATACTTGATATTTCAGAATGTCCTTTCCCCAATCAGGGCATTTACCAACATCTTGATCAATTCCATTGATGAGATATAACAGGAACTGTAAATACTGCTCACCAGACAACTCACAATGATGGTCGATAACAGTTCCTGGACATTATAGTGTAGCACCGGCTGCAACCTACTGTGAAACTGGCTGGTGCTGAGAAAGTCCAACTGGCTGGCTATACACTAGGTTGTGCTGGTTCAGCTGCTACATTGGATTGTGACCGTAACCAGAATAAGGAGGAGTGTGGTGAACAAGCAGCCATAAGTACAATAAACACAGCAATCTAATTCATCGTTGTCTGTTTCTCTTTAAGTAGGAGAGCACACATAACTCGGTTACATTTAATGGTGTCAGAAGTGGGATACTTAACAGTCTGATGTTTTTTATTTAAGATGGCAGAACTGGAGTAAGAGGGCAGTGGTTGAAACCAAGATGGCTGACGAGAAGATTTAGGAGCTGGAAGCACAACTACAAGAGCTTCGGATATGGAAAGACAGCATGGTTCCGCCACTGCCAGTATAGCAGGCTCCATTCCCAATTATTAATGTAAAGGCACCTTCCAGTAAGAAATTAAGATCATTTTCTCGTAAAACAGATGAAAGTGTGTCGGATTGGGTGGAAGATGAGAGAGGGGTTATTCTCGGCATGGAATCTGGTGATGCCGCCTGGTTTCTTTTGCGTAATTTAGGAGTTGCATGCGAAGAAGTTAAGTTTTCAGCAACGGGGCATACCCCGTTTTACTTGAGGTTTGGCCGAGACGCTCGTCTTCCGCTGGACCTAGCTTTAGGCCGAAATGAAAATGATAGTGTGGACAACTGGGTCGAATGGCATCAGCAGCAGTTAAGAGAGGCTTACAAAAAGGCTGAGGAGCGCCTTGAGCTGGATCATGAAAAGAGGAAGATTGAAGTTCAGACATTCTATTTGGGCAGCACGTTTCCCTCAGGAGCCATTGTTGCGGGCGACACAAGATTCAAGATGCTTTCAAGGTGAATGGTCGTCAAGGCGACCGACATATGGTGGAGCCAGCTGATGTAACCTCAGCAATGCAGAAGGTTGTCAGACGTGCTGAACTTGAAGTCTGTGAGAATCCAGTGGATGGTCAAACCATGCATGTCTCAAGGAAGATCCAGCGGTATGATCCAAAAGTTGTTGAGACACCACTTTCTGAAAGCAATGACCGACGATGATGATGAGCATTACCTAGAGATTGAGTGGAAGACTCAAGCCGTTGAACCGGCAACTACTGGACCACCCACCAGGTTGCGAGGTCACAGCGACAGAATGTGGGCAGACACAGCAATCTCACAAACTTCCCACGTTCTGTAATTCCAGGTCATTAAGCATTGTGCATGCCGAGGATGGCAGGCTCAAGCATGGGGAGTATGTGGCCAGGTGAAGAATAGTCCTGGTCATTTTGGGGACACGTGACTCGCATTGTTGTTGTTGTTGTTGTTGTTGTCGGTGTGTGGAGGGGTTGTTTTCCCCTTGGGCCAGATGTTGTAATTGCTCATGGCGCACAGGGCTCGGTGGAGCATGTGTCTGGACTTCCGATGCATGGTTTTGGACAAGGGAGCCATCTCGCGTGTGCTCGTCTTCGAGAATTGCATCGAGTTAGGAACGTACACGTGGTCTCCGGAAGTTGCGTGACCGCACAGACGGAGAGAGGTCTCTCGGGTTTCCTTGTGGTCTTGGACCATTCGTAGTGAAGCTTTTTGGCCTCCGACTTGAAGGGGATGGACGGTCCCGGTCACACCATCGATCTGCAGACCCTGATCGGGGTTTGTGTGGTGATGATAGCTCTCGTGACTGCTGCTGGTAGTTGTATGCACCGGGAATCGAGTTTGTTGCGGTTATGTGGATTGTTGTGGTTCAGACATCATTCCTCCACGCAAAGGATGGTTCACAACATGATGTGCCATCCGGGTGATACCAATGTCCTTTGGAGATGATTAAGCTGTTCTTAACACTGTATTGGTAAGGTAACCTTGTGGTTATACACGGGGTTGTGCTGGTTACGGTGTTGCATTGGATTGTGACAGTAACCAGAATAACACAGAGTGGTGAACAAGCAGCCGTAAGTTAAAAAAAAACACGGCAACCTAATTCATCGTTGTGTGTTTCTCTGTGAGGAGAGAGCTCACACGTAACTTGGTTACACAAGAAAAAGGACAAACATGATTCCACAATTCCAAATCAAAACAATTATAAAATCTGCACTGAGCCTGGGTACTGTACTGTACTGTACTGTACGTACTGTACTGTTTATCACGAACGTGCTGAAACGTGCACCGGCGTAAAAACACAAATCAAAAGACTGCACAGCAAAGGTGGAAGAAAAACAACAACTGTAATGGGCTGAGAGAGGTTCAAACAACATGAAGGGATGAAATGTGTAAAGAAAACTACTCACCATGTTGGAAACGGCGCGAAACTCCCGGATCTCGCGAGACTGCTTTGTTGTTGTTGTTGTTTAAATGTTTAACTACCCATGATAAATCGATCGTATCGACATTTATCACAACCGCAAATCTTGAACCGCGTATCAAAACTCCTTAATCCTTGGAAATCCACATTAAATGAAACATTCTAGAATTTCGATAAATTTTGTTTACTTCACAAAGGGATGGAATTTTTGGGGTTTTATACCATTTTTAAATCGAGAGACTCAGCGTTGTTGTTCTTTCTGCTTTTCTGCTTCTTCTGCTTCTTCTGCTTCTTCTGCTTCTTCTGCTTCTTCTGCTTCTTCTGCTTCTTCTGCTTAACAAAACCTTTAGGACTCGCTCTTTTATATACAGGATCCGGATCTCCTTAAATACTAAACACCTGTACACATCCTCACATAGACGGTGCCTTTTGAGAGCGTCTATCATGAACTTTTAATATATTCGGACATTTGCTTTAAAGTTTCGAAAAGTTCACGTTACTATTTAAAGATTATTTTATTTAATGTATTGTAATTTCGTAAATACATTATTTTTTCGTCATGGAAACGACAATCGTCCATGACGGGTGTCGCTATTGGCTCAATCAAGGCACGTGACGAAATATCGGAAGTTGTTGTGTTTTTCTTCTTCTTCTTCCTCTTCTTGTTTTTCTTCTGGTGGACAAAACCTTTAGGACGCGACTCTTGGACACATTTGTCCTTGTTTTTTTGTTGTTTGTTTTTTTTTTAGCC
>CM068966.1:30322840-30334782 GCA_035128595.1 Eptatretus atami | reverse complement strand
AGTAAAAAACAAACAAACAAAAAAACATGGCACATTTGTTGCAACAACAAATTTCCAGGTCAAGATCCGAACTGTGTACAGATAAAACAAGATCTCAAGTGTTTGTTCTACCTGTCTGTCGACAGATCAACAATAGCATTCACAAGGAACATGGAAGAGCAGTTCTTCACTGTATTTACAGAAACATTATTTTGCATGACAAATAATTATCCAAGCGGCATCCATAAATCAACAAGTCCCAATTACTTTCTGCCACTGTTAAAGAAATACAGCACTCAGGTAAGCCCTGCTCAGGTGTGAAAACAGGAATCTCGACAGCTTGAAGACAAACCTCTTGCCAGTTGAGACCGATTGTATAAGATGTCACAGGATACACCGGTAAGCGTTGCCACCAAAATACCAGACCCTACCATCCCATCAATTAGTTCTGCCTTACCTGAAAAAGAAAGTCTTTCAACCTTGCCAAATCTCAGACGCACCCACTGTCTTGGCGGAAGGAGCGTCTATGGTGAACTGTCTGGTCTACTTCCTTAACAACCCTCCTAAAGTTGAATCCCTCAAATGTTGGGGCGTCACCTTCAGCCATGATCTCTCTTCGGCAAAACAACATGTCCAAATCGGCTTCCAAAGCAAGCTGCCGACTGCGCATCCTCTGTCGCAATAAGTCTTTCCATACTAAATCCGAACATCAAATAACTTACAAGACCTCTTTATCTCTCTGCTGGAAAATCCTCTTTATCTCTTTGCTGATGACTCCCCTCAGACTGGCAAGCAGTAGCCTCTTCACTCTCTGCAGATGTGGATAAAATCACAAGCTGGTCCATCACATGGAACATTGTCTTTCCATCCTGACAAATCTCACACTCTCACTATGTCTCTCCGAAAGGACCATCTGGAACCCCCCCAATATACTTTCTCAACAATCCTCTTGAAGAAGTCCTTTCATTCAAGCTTCTGGGTCTCACTATCTGCCATGATCTTTCCTGGGAAAGCCACATTTCCAAGCTGGTCTCCAAAGCTGTCGCTGATGGGCATCCTCCGTCATGCAGAGTCCTTCCTTTGCACACCTGAGCTCTTGACCACATGCAAAGCTTTCGTCCACAGCCTGTTGGAGTACTGCTCTCCCCTCTGGGCTGGTGCTCCTGCCTCTCACCTTTCTCGGCTTCACTCTGTAGAAACCAAGGCATTTAGGATCATTGGTATATCCCACGGTGAGGCAGAGTCTTTGGGTCTCTCACCCTCTCACCATCGGCAGGTCGGTAGTCTTTCTGTCTTCTACCGTCTCTCTCCGGATCACTACCGCCCCCCCCCCCCCCCACGGCTCTGTCTTCTCCAACCGCTCGTCTCCCCCCCCTTGTTGTACATTATGTGTTTAGCTCTTATACGAGCCTTAACATTATATATTAAAATTATAAAAGAAAAGCACCTTAACCAACAGGTCGATAGAGTACTGCTCTTCACTGTAGGCTGGTCCTCCTGCCTCTCAGCTCTTCATTCTGTGGAAACTAAGGCCTTCAAAATATTTGGCATTTCCCACGATTAATCTAAATCTCTGGGCCTCTAACTCTAACATCAGACAGGTTGGTGACCACGCTGTCTTCTAACACCTCCATTCTACTGCCTCCTCACTTTGCCGTTGTTAAAAATGGGAAGAAAAACTCCGTGCTGTCCTCATTCTTATGGAAAACTCCAAAGCACATGACCAATCACATCTTATTATTATTATGATTGCATATGGAAAATATGGATTGCGCTAAAGTTTAATGTCCAGGTTCTGGAGCCATGTGACTGCCACAAGGGTGAGTTGGTGGAGAGCTAAAAGTCCTCCCGATAACTTCAGCAAGGGACAGTGTGACGTGATGTGCTCCATCGTCTGAACTACTCCGCAGTCACAGAGTGCATCCGGCCTCATCCTCCATCGGTGGAGGGTACTACTGCAATGGCACTATCAAGTGCAGAGCCTGTTGAGGGCTGTCCATTGCCAACGTGGGAGTGTGAAACCGGGTGGAGGAATGGTTGGATCATGTACAATATGTTTATTAGGAGCCATAGCGGCCTCCCAGCTGGCCATCCACAATCAACTTCGGGTTGATGGGCTCCAGTAAAGATCTCGGCGCGGCTCCATGGTGGTTTTCGGGACTAGAGGCGACAGCATGGATGTTTCGTGAGAAGGCGCTGGGCTGGAATTTTGGTAGCCAAAATGCGGCTGAAGTATCAGGATGATAACAGAATGGATAACTGGCAGAGCAATGTTGCATAGGATATGAAACCACTCAGTCTTTCTTGGCTTGACCAATCACATTATGGTTGTGTATGAGCATCAACTTGGGAATTCCAAATTAAATAATGCACAACCTCTCGCAAGAGCCTGAAGCGCTATTTAACCAAAAATAATGATAGAGACAGACAGACAGAGACAGAGAGACAGAGAGACAGAGAGAGTTTAGAAACAGCCTCATTACCTTGAGAATTGCCCCAAGGACGGCCTCGTCCACGATAACCACGGCCACGACCTCTCATGTAATGTCCCTGCGGCATGTTGGGAGGCGGCCCCCGACCCCGATCCCCTGGGCCAGGCCCGTCCCAGTATTCGTCCACTGGGGGAGGTGGCGGTGGTGGAGGTGGCGGTCCCATCATCCTGGGGGGTCCTGTAATGCCAAAAGTATCAGGAGCAGTGTTGATTTTCACATTATGGGTTAAAGGAGAGAAAAACATCGGGGTAATACCCCTGGTAGAGCGTCTGGATAAGATAAGGCAGAGGAACCATGTGGGCATGGATGACAAACAAAATATATAATGAGAAAAAGTAATAACCTATGGATGTTTTTTAATGCCATGAACAAACATTGGTACATCACGGGTGATAAAGGTTGTGGTCAAGTTTCATCGAAATTGCATGTGAAGTTTCAGGGAAGAAAACAAATACCTATTTTTTGGGGGGGGGGGGCAACCACACCTGTGGACCCCCTCCGTATATCCCTTAGATCCGATTTTTTTATTGCCGTGAACAAACTTTGGTACATCACAGTGATGAAGGTTGTGGTCAAGTTTCATCAGAATTGCATGTGTAGTTTCTGCGAAGAAAGCAAATACCTATTTTTGGGGGGGCAGCCCCTTTAGACCTCCTGGCAGATTATTTTTAATGCCATGACAAACCGATACGTAAACGGCGATGAACATTGTGGTAAAGTTTCATCGAAATCATGTGTGTAGTTTCAGAGAAGAAGTTGAAAGTGTTTGTGGACGGACGGATGAACGAGGTGCCATCCCATAAGCTACCTGGAACTAGGTTCCGCGTGCGCGCGGCGCGACACAACACACACAACACACACACACACACACACACACACACACACACACACACACACACACACCATTTTTCCCTGCTAAAGTGGGGGTTAGCCTTGCGGGCCCCATGACAATCTTCTCCACTTTACCTATTTTTCTGCATCTCCCCTTCTTAATCCCCTTGCCCACATTTCTTCTTCACCAACTTTTGCACAGTTTTTCTCGGTCTTTCCCGTCCTCCACTTCCTACTACACTCATTTCCAACACTCCTCTCACCAGTCACTTTCATCCTTCCTCAACACATGACCCAACCATCTCAACCTGTTTCTCTCACAACATCCATCACAGACTCTATTCCTATCATCTCCGCAGGTCATCATTTGTCTCCTCTCTCTCAACGATACTCCACACATCACCGAACCATTCGCATTTCGACCCTTTCCCGCTTTGTTGCTGCTATATGTTCATTACCCATGTCTCACTCCATAAATCACCGTACTCCTCACACATGTAGCATACACCTTTCCTTCAGCTTCAACGACACTCCCATCTTCGTCAGCACGCCACTCAGTTCCCGAAACTTTTTCCATGTACATCTCACTCTAGCACCGTCGAAGAGTCTGAGCCACCTTCTCCATTCAGCATGTCTCCTTGATAGCAAAATGTTTTCACACCTTCCAGCTTCACACCATTTCAAGATCCAACTCAACAATTCCTTCATCTGCAGCTCCCTCTATGCACACCTTACACTTGAATGTAGCTGCCGCACTGGTTAATGACCCCTCACACCACTACATTTTCGATGAACCCATTCAGCACACATTGTACACTGAATGGAGTTCACTCCGACACCCTACCTTCCACACAGCACACGGCCTCTTCCCAGTCCTTTACACCTCACCACATGCTTTACCACTTGCCATCACCTTCGTCTTTCCGATATTCACCTTCAAACCTTTTGCCTCCATACATTCCTTCCACTTGTTCATCTTCTCCTTCAGTCCATCCATACTCTCTGCATCAACACCAGATCATCTGCATACAGCAGCTCCCATGGTAAACCCTCCTTTACCCTCCGAGCCAGCACCTCCATCACAACTACAAATAGAAGTGGACTTAGTACCGACCCCTGGTGCACTCCTACCCTCACTCAAACTCACCACTGTTCCCGTCCTTCGTCTTACAGCTGTGGCGTGCTCTCTCGTACATTGCATCACTACTCTGATCAACCATTCCTCCACTCCTAACTTCCTCAATGCCCATGTCATTACTTCGTGTGGAACCTATCAAAATGCTTTCTCCAGATCAACAAACCCAAAAAACAACTTCTCTCTTCTCCATGTACTTCTCCTGCAACTGCCTTACAATAAAAATCGCATCTGTAATTCCTCTTCTTGGTATAAATCCAAACTGCATTTCATCAATCTTTACCTTCTTCCTTATCCTCTTCTCCAACACCATTTCCAATACCTTCATTCCATGCTCCAATAGACTTTATTGCTCTATAGGAGCCACAGTCCAGAGGGTCACCTTTTCTCCATGTACAGGAGGGACGAGGGTACTCAGTTCCCCAATCCACTGGAATGCGCCTTCTTTCACCACCAGATTAGCAGATCTCTGTCATTCTCTTCGCACCCCAACTTCCCGCTGTCTTCACATATCTCCCACAACTTCCGCTCGGCCTCTGCTTTTCTACTCTTCATTTGCTCTTATAGCTTTCCTCAACTCCTTTCTCAGTTATCTTCTCTTTGCTGGTCCTAAACTGGTTACTCTCGATGTTGCTATCCCATTCATTTTCTACATTCAACAGCCTTCCATATATCTCTTCCATCTCCTTTAATTCCATCTGAGTCCACAACGATTTGTCCCACTTCATCCTTCAAGCAACTCACCCCCGTCAACAATCAAACCTCTCTCTCTCGTTTCTATCGTGCTTTGGGCAATCCTGAATACCACTCTCTGACCCTCTTCCGAATCCAAGCGTTCTCCGAACATTTTCCTGTAGGCCTCACCTACATTTTAGGAACATAGGCCTCCCTTCCTAGGAACTCACCTGTAGGAACATTTTCCTGCACCTTTGCTACCTCTTTCTTTGTACTTCAACGCCAATGAGCTGCCGGTACTTTGGAAAGTGACTGTGGTACATTCGTCGATGTGACTGACACGAATGGCCACGTGACGATCACCTGTGGCTTTTGCATTCACTCAAGTTTGTTTACATGCAATCGCAGAACGAAGAACTAATCTTGATAGTGAAGGCCAGCGTCAATCTGTGTCGGCGGACAGGATGAACAATGGTTGTGATCAACAGGACATAGATCAAAGTCGGCTAATCGCTGTGCGAAGAAAGGAGAAGCAGATGGTTTCCGGCGCTAACCTTACATTTTTGCTCCGATGAAGGGTTAACGCCCAAAACATCAGCTTCCCCTTACTTCCTATGACGGTCTCCTTCCTCGATCGATGTCCTGCTGATTCCACCCAATAAGTGCAACAGTACTTTTGCTGAGGAGTTCAAAAAGTTTGAGGAAACTCTCCATTCGTTTCACATTTTCTATTTCTTGTCAAAATGAAGAAAACATTTTTACTTCAATGCTTCCTTCAGGCCACTCTCCAAGGGTTTTCTTCTTCCTCGAGGTTCATTCAGTAATTTTAATAATCTAACTGCACCTTATTCATGACAGCATTCCATGGACATGCTGGCATTGCAAACATCGCACGTATACGTTAACTTGATGACCAAACACGTTTTGAAAGTGAAGATGTTTAACATGTATTATTTTGTCATTGTCATGCACATATTTTCATGATGTGGACCACAGGTTACCTGGGAATGGTGGCCGGGGTCCAGGGGGATAAGGCATCATACGTCCACCATGTGGCATCGGAAAGGGCATCCCATTCTGGGGCATCATAGGCGGGCCAGGCTGCGGGTGTCCTGGAGCTGGAGGCATGACTGGCATCACTGGTAGATAAGATGAAAACATTATGATTATACCCAAAAGGCCAGCCACAATATCCAAGTTCAATCCAAAATTACTGGCCACGTAGATAGATACAGGACATTACAATGTGCTTCATGGAATGAAAAGATACCTGGGGGTGGAGGTCCCTGCTGTAGAGGTGCCAACACCTGCTTTATCCTCTCGCCAAGCTCTGGCTGCCTGATCATCTCCTCTGACAGCTGCCCACCCTGATTACTCTGCAGGCAAAAGGTCAACTCAGTCATTAATACTTGTTATTTTAGAATGGCCTTCCCTCTATCAGGGCAAGTACCAACATATTGATCAATTCCATTGATGAGATATAACAGGAACTGTAAATATTGCCAACCAGACAACTCACAATGATGGTTGATAACAGTTCCTGGACATTCTTGAGTGTAGCACCGGCTGCAACCTGCTGTGAAACTGGCTGGCTCTGAGAAGCAACTTTATTTACAGCCATGCTGCTTACAAGATTAGCAAGGACGGGTGGAAGCTTTGAGCCAACAGACTCGAGACCCATCAAGTTTGCAAGGACTGGTGGTAACTTGGTTGACACTGGTTCCTGAACGGGAACTATGGGTGGTTGCTGGCTCGATTCTGGTGTAGGCGTGGTGTCCATAGCTGATGCCTACAAAGAATTGTTCCATCGATTAACCTTTGCCGCAGTCTTAATGATCTTCTTCTTAATTGAGAAAGAGAGACAAAAAAGAAGAATTGGTTGGAGGTACTCACATCTTCTAGGGGGATGATCTTGGGCTGAGTGGAGTCGTAGGGCTCAGGATCAGGCTCGTGCGGACTGTCAGGGACACTACCAACACACAAAACACCAAATCATGACCTGTCAGAAACCGATCCGTGGACATTACAGTGGGGATAAAGGGGGTGTTGGGTCGTCAAGGCAGATGAAGTTCAGATAAACATCTTTTATCAAGAAATTAACGACTTGATACTCTATTTTCCCCTGCAAAAAATCACTGACAAAAAGGAAATTCTTGTTTTCTTGCATGGTCTAACTTTGACCGTCATGTCTCTGCAATGTGAACCCTTTCTATTCAGTCATACACCATAAGATCAACTTGAGCACCTTTCAAAAACCCCACATCACCACCCTTGCATACCAAATCCCCTCATTGTGAGGGTTTGCAACAGAACTGGTTTATCTCACCTATCTTTGGTAAGAAAGAGCTCCTGCAACACCTGCATTTCACGCTCTTGCTGGATGCGTCGCTCCATACTGTTCTTTCCAGGCACGGCCAGGCCAGGCAACATGGCAAGCAGCCGGGGACGCGTCCACTGGGGCGATCACAGAATATTTAAGGGAAAAGGACAACAAGAGGGGAATAAAGGGTGATTAGTATCGCCACATTATAACCTTCTCATCCTGCACAGGTGGGAAAGCTTGTTTGTCGATTCTCAGTCCCATTTCCAAAGCATACGACCATGCAATCTCGATTCATCGTAAAGGGGCAAGTGAAGTATTTTCTGCAACAATCAAGCTTTTGTATTAACAAGAAAAAGAGCAATCACAGACTGCAGACCCTCACCAGGATTTGTTTTGTGTGGTGTAGATCCTCACACGACGAAGGCGCCAACGGCGTCACGATGAAGGCACCGACCTAGTTATTTGTGTACCGGTGTGTTACGTAATTAATGAGAGACATAACTAGAACTGCCACTTTATAATTGCTGGCAGTGATGACTGGGTACCAAGACGTGCCGCTTTGATGAAACCCCATTTTGATCGAACACCTGGCCCTGACCTATGACATTTTTTATTATTATTCATTTGAATTTAGAATGGGATTAAAATAAATTCAATTCAAATCAAATGGAAGACCAAACAGGTACAGTCCTGCATTGGATCATCAGAAGGAACCCAAACAAGCGAAAAACAAAGATGAAGTCATCAGGAGGAACCTGGACAGGATTTGCATTTTCATTTCAGCTGCGACTCCTTTACCCTCCAACCCATCAAGACACAGCCAAGTGAGCCTTATTTTTTTTTAAACAACAACAAAAAAAAATCAAAAAAAAAATCAAAAAGAAACCAGATCAAGAAAATCAAATAATCCTGCCTGCCAGACCATGTGACTGATCAGGTTCAAATAAAAAATAAAAAAAAATGTCCAGACCATGCGACTGATCAGGTTTAAATCTATTTAAAAAAGTCTTCCCCATCACGACTAGATCACAACTGTGAAGATTTCTGTCGATTGATTAGGCGGTGCAAGAGACATAATTTTAAAAATATTTTCGCTCAAACCAAAATGACTGCCAGACCATGTGATTTAATAATTATTTGTGAATACCCTGATATCCTCAAGGCTTGGGGAACATTTGTGTGAAGTTTCCCCTCGATCTGTCCAGCTGTTGTGAAGTTCTTTATAGGTTTTAGGGTAAATCCATCATGGCTGCCAAACCATGTGATCTATGACATCATATGTGTGAACCTTTTGTTCCTCATGGATAGGCAGTCACACGTGTAAAGTTTCACCTCAATCTGTCCAGCCACTTCGGAGATGATGATTTTTGAAGGTCTTTTTAAAATAAAAATATATGGCTGCCGGATCACGTGACCGACGACGTCATCAAATTTTTTTCTGTGGACCATTTTAGCCCAAAATGAACCTCAAAAATGTTCATACTGATCATATGTAGCATTCTACATTGGCCCCAACGGCGTCACGACAAAGGCGCCGACGGTGTCACGACGAAGGCACCGACGGCGTCACAAAAAAAATCACTGATTCCCCGTGAGGAGTACTTGCTACGTGCCAAGTTTCAATTTTTTTTCCTTGGTGTGGTTTCAGATACACAGGTCCAAAGTTTTTCCATTTTCCAACATGGCTTCCACACCACGTGACCGATGACATCAGAATTATCATCAAGACATTCTACATGAGTAGTCGCACCTATGGTGAAAATTTTGTCTCAATCTGTCCAGCGGTTGTGGAGAAAAATATGAAAGTGTGCGTGACAAACAAGCAAACATACAAACAAAACAAACGGACTCAAATGCAATACCTCCCTCTCTTCGGTGAGGGTGACAACGGAAGCGATTAAATACTTGTCAAATTTCCCCCCCCCCTCCCAAGTAGAAAGAGACAGACAAACGCACCCAATGCAATTCGGCGAGGGTAATGAAACATCTATTGCCTTGAGCCATTGCCACTACAAACCTTCTGGAAACTCACACAGCAATTCCAACACACCAATCACGATCCCATTAAAGAGATGACCTTGTCATTGCTTGTGCAGGAATCATTTAGGTAAAGTCATGAAGGATGCCTCCTTAAAAAAATGAGCACGAACCTCACCCCCCCCCACCCCACGACTCATGATCAGTGGCACTTCACACTCACAAGTGCCCGCTTGAATTTTACTTCAGAAGTGCGTGACCCAAACATTAAATTCAATCAGGCAACGACTACAAGTGCTATCGGGATAACGAGGTGTATACAGATTGGTGAATAAACAAATGAGGGCTCCGATATTCCATTTATTTTGCACCAAATTAGACGTAGTTCCCCCCCCCCCAATCCACCTTACCATGGTGCGTTCCTCCATGCTGTCATGGCTTAATCTCCGTGCCGTCTCAAATGCTCGTCGATCCATCAACAGATCCCGTTTGGCGGCCTCGCCGAAGTCTCTTACTTTGTTCACATTCACTGCAGGATAAAGATCAACACACGCTCACCACTCAAAGCCAAATGAGAAAGCTTGCCACCTTTCACTCAGGTTTGAATGCAAATGTATGTGTGTGGTTGTAGTTGAGTGGAAGTGCTTTGGCTTTTGCAGTTTTAGTGTGCCAACCAAACAAAGCATTCCATTTGAATTTTTTTTGGGGGCTCAAACATTTGCATTTTATCAACAATGAAGAGCTTCCATCAGCTACCTAATCTCAAACTGGAGTTCACAGAACACCTCACCACCGAGTGGTGTTTGACAGCTCAAGTCTTAAGAAGCAAGGACATGGGTGGCCTCTGCGAGCAGCAAATTTGATTGGTCGTGATGACGTAAAAATGGCATAATATGTTATCCAAGCATCGCAAAACGGAAGGGTTTTAAAAGAGCGCTAAAAAGGAAATTCGTCCTCCACACTGTTCAAGTATACAATTCAACTGAAATAAAATTAATATTTTAGAGGTTGTGGAATTATTTTTTTTCTGGAAGTTTACCACCATTGATGCAGCATCTTATACATCACCTAATTTAATACATTACATTCGTTCTTCGTGCCTGTTGTTTGTTTCCTTTATAATGCCTTTAAAAACAAGTTTTCTGTTTGGAATGATTTTAAATTTTGTTTCACTGCCAGATAGGCAGTCAGAGTAAAAAACAAAAAGATCTCCGTTCTCTCTGCGCATGCACGATCAGGCCGAATCCAGAGACAAAGTACTGTGAAACTACAAGTCCGTTTTCCGATTCATGTTCCAATTTGTGTTCAGAATATAATAGTAGAGTCAAAATATGGAAAAATTGCAGCATACCCCGCAAAAAAATTGCAAGAAAACGTTTTATGGTATTTTTCTTTTCCATTAGGTCGACAGAACAACATATCAAAAGTTGCCAAAAATTGGACCAACAGAAAGGGTCGAGATATGAGGTTAGAAAAAGATGGCGGCTAATGTTAGAACATGTCTGATATCTACTCATATCTGATGAATTGAACTTTCCAACCACTTTAACCCTTTGAGGTTAATTTTTGGGGGATAATATGACTTTCAGTGAGCTAAATCTGTTGGGGTCCCTTAAAAGTACAGGGGGCCTGACAAGAGGAAGTGGAATGACTGAACATCAACGAGCTGTTTGGACAATGTCTTCTCCTGTATCCTCCGCCGACAACTACGCCATGCAGGAATTCTGTCAAACCGTATACACGAGGGAACAACACAAAGAGGCATCTGCGTCACGAATAAACAGGGACAAGATGGACTTGGCCAAAATTGCTACAAAGCTTGAACAGCATTCTCCATTCTCAGACGAGGTGACCCTTCGCAACATCATCACAGGGATAAATGCTGACGAGGATGTCAATGTGCAGGACCTTTTCATTGTTGGCAGAAACACAGTGAAGAAAATGGAAGGACAATGTGTCTTCTCATATTCGCACAAACGAAACACTGCAGTGAGGAAACTAGCATCAGCCCGGGCCGGCAAGGTCAGAAGGATCGAACCATTGATCCAGCACTGTTATTTCAGAGGTTCCTTGTGGTATCTCAGTGGGGAAATCTGTGCCTAGATGAGGTAATGAAATATGAACTTCCCCCATATCCTCCATCCTTGTTTGAAGCAAAGAATCGAATGTGGAAGCCAGAAAAAAAACACAACTTCTGGACGCTATACGATGGCATGTTACTTCGTCAGAAGATGCTGTTCTTCAGTCCATTCCAATGACTGATCACTACGTTCTAGATGGTGGTTCACTTCGACATCGACTGAAATGGACCGAAGGCAGCACCTACAGCTCAATTGCTGACGCCTATGCGTCTTTCACGTCAGACCTATACGGCAATGCCACCGTTGTCTGATGGATATGATGGAGGACCAAGTACGAACGACAATACACATCAGTGACGAAGTCGAACTCTGGTTTCAACTATCCCATCCACTTGATCTCTGAACACTTGTGGCAGAGAGGCTGTCATATCATCCAAGCTGAAGGAGAT
>CM068966.1:30305993-30317314 GCA_035128595.1 Eptatretus atami | reverse complement strand
TGCTGTAGGATGAACCCCTGACCAACTTGGCATAGACCAGAGGGTATTGCATGGTGCTGCAAAATGCTGTTCAGGGTGCCAGTCACTCTGTGCAAGTCGCCGACTCTGGATCCAGCAAAAGAGCCCCAGATTATCATGCTTCCTCCTCCAGGTTTGACAGTTGGTGTCACACACTGAGGAACCATCCTTTCGCCTACTCGACGGCGTACAAAAAACCCTGCGTGATGAAACCGAAGATTTTCAAATTTGATTCATCGGTCCATAAAAGGAAAACCCCTTTTTCTTTTCGCAGTTTTCAGTAGTCCACTGGCCATGCCTTCATGCCAGGCAACCTCTTTTTCTTATTTTGTCATCTTAGGCAATGCTTTCTTACTGCCACTTGAGCGGTAAAACCTGCAGCTCGGAAGTCTTCCCTTCACAGTTTAAACTGAGACTCCTTTCTTCGACCAGCGTAAGCTGTGCTTGAAAGCTGCTGTCCCTGTTGAGCCGCCCTACACGCAAGCTGTTGACTCTCAGAAACTTGTCTCTGATTGTGTTGTGGCTTTGGGTTTTGTCCAGACCTCTTCCTATCAGAGTTTCCTCCAGTTTCCAAGTGCCTTTTGATGGTGTAGGGAAACTGTACTCACTGATACCTTGCTCTTTGCAATTCGCTCTAAAGGGAAAGACCTACACTTTTAAGGGTTATACAAGTCTGTCTGTCTTCCTTTGTTAATGTCTTTTTATTGCCATTATATAGCAATATACTGACTTCCTGGCAGTGAATATTGTCCGAAATAATGCTTCAGAGGGTATAGCAGGCATGAGTCCCCTGTCCAACACTAGGCTTTTATACAGACACGAGGGTTTGTGAATAATAAACAAAAGTTGGGAACACCACTGTAGGAATTGTTTGATCAACTTTCAAGGCTTGAATTTTACTTCCATTGCTGCAGACAGCTGCAGTTGCTAACCCATTACTTGTTCCTGAAAAAGGATCTTTTAACAGCTCTGAAAATCTCATTATTTTTCAGTTTTTGGTACCTAAACTTTTGTGTTTTTACCTCTGGCAGTTTACCACTTAAGCTTTGTACCATTTCAAGTTATTCACTGGACATGAAATTGCTTTAAATTTTCAGTAGAAACTGGGAAAAATGAGGTGTTCTAAAACTTTGACCGGTAGAGTATGTATGTATGTTGGCATGTGTAATGTGTATGTAATGTATTAGGTATGTATGTGCATGTGTATGGTGGACATTCAGGTGGAACATTTCCACAACTGCATGTTTGATGTATATGTTGCTTGCAACTTTCGGGACTTCATTTCTCATAAACTTAAATGAGTACATGACTTTTTGGGGAAACTTCGTTGGAATTCAATTGTAAAGATATATGTGCCCACAGAATAATTTATTGAGACTATAAAATAAGCAACCATTACAGAATATGGTTATATGTAATTTCAGTTTTAGTCCTTGAGTTTTCAAGGGCTGATTTCGCATGAAAATACATAAGAAGGCTGCCCACTCAATAAGCGTTTAGGGCATGCTTGTTAGCTTCATGATGTAACCCAGGTTATTTTTATTTTTGGCGAGCCTACCGGAGGGAACGGTTCGTTGCCTATACACCGCCCAAATAAAGGGATGAGCCAATTTCTGTAATCAATTAAGGTTTTGCTCGTAATTTTGGTTTTTCGCCCGAGTTTTAAAGACTGAATTTGTGTGAAATACATAAATAGTATAGGCTCTGGGGAGGGGGGGGGTGTTTGGTGTACATGACTCTTTTAGAGCATTACCCTAATTTTTTTTTGTTTCTATATGCCAAGAAACCTTCAGAAAGTTTGGTAACACCTCCAGATTCAAGTACGTTTCCTCTGTTTTAGGGTCACTTGGATCGCAGTTGGCTACCAGGCAAACCATAATTGAACCAAATGCCCGTATTGGGTTTAGATGGAATAAATCATTATTAAGCATCGATAATTATTAATTTTGATTTACTTCAATAACTTATGCATTGCTTAACACATTTTAGCAATGATTTTTCTCTTAAAACTTTGGTTCCACAGTAGGAAATGACCAATTTTTACGTAATTTTAGTCAAAAATAGCTTTCAAACTTGAAAGTAGCTCAAAGTTTGATGGTCCTCTGAATGACTTAATTTGTAAGTAGAGCTATAAATTTGGCCAAAATTTCATTTTATTAAAGTTCTCGAGCAATTCAATTTTCAATATTATCACAATGGGGCTATGTTGATGACCACAGAGCTCATTGTAAACCCCATTGCACCCTACCCCCAAATGGCCACTTTTGCGGTATTTTCATCAAATGATGATATCTACTCAACTAAATGCATGGGAAGTTGATTTTTTTGGTACTAAATATAGGTTATTGACCAAGGAATTCATTAATAAGCATTTTTTTGGAGTTTTTGTAGTTGATCACTTGGCATAAAATTCCAAAATTCGCTGCAAAATATTGAAAAAAGCTCATTGTAAACCAAAAGTCACCCTAACCCCTAAATGGCCACTTTTACGGTAATTTCATCAAATGATGATAATTTCTCAACTAAATGGCAATGGGAAGTTGATTTTTGATACTACATGTATATACAGGTTTTTGACCACAAGAAATTCATTGTTACATTTTTGGAGTTTTTGGAGTTGATTCTACTTATTTAATAATTCCAAAATTGGCTGCCAAAATATTGAAAATGCGGAATGCAGAACAATATTCAAGATGAAACTCTTAACTATATCCTTCCATCCTCTAGCGTATCTATTATAAAACAAGTCAAAAGCAATAATCAGCTAAAGAAAATACAAAAATGTTACAATGAATTCCTGGGGAGTCAATACCTATATTTAGTATAAAAAAAAAATCAACTTTCCATGGCCAATTTAGTTGAGTAGAATATCATTTGATGAAATACCCGCCAAAAGTGGCCATTTGGGGGTAGGGGTGACTTTGGTTTACAATGAGCTCTGTGGTCATCACACATAGCCCCATTGTGATAATATGAAATTGATTGCTCAGAGAACTTAATAATGAAACTTTTGGCCAAATTTATAGCTCTACTTACAATATTAAGTCATTTAGAGACGCATCAAACTTTGAGCTACTTTCAAGTTGAAAGCTATTTTGACTAAAATTACGTTAAAATAAATGGTCATTTTCTACTGTGAAACAAGTTTTAAAGAGAATAAATCAGCTAAAATGTGTTAAGCAATGCATAAGTTATTGAAGTAAATCAAATTAATAAATTTATCGGTGCTAATAATGATTTATCATCTAAACCAAACGGGCATTTTTGGTTCAATTATGGTTTGCTGGTAGCCACTGCGAATCCAGATGGACCCTACAGAGAAAACGTACTTGATCTGGAGTGTTACCCAAACTTTTTTTTGAAGGTCTTTGGCATACTAGAAACAAAAAAAAATTAGGGTAATGCTCTAAAAGAGTCAGTACACCCCCCCCCCCCCCCCACCCCCAGAGCAGGAGTACAAGGATCACGGTCATTTTTGAAAGGCTTTTTTGCAAATAATAAATTATAATAATGGCAAACAGACCAAACAACAACAAACAGGATTTCCACATACCATCATATTGGTGCCTTTTCTTTGGCCTGCTCAATTGTAATATTTTAAGGAGACTAACACACTGGTGATCAAACTCAAACAAGGCAAAAATCTATACTAGGAGAGGGAGGTGTGTGTGTGTGTGTGTGTGTGTGTGTTGTGTGTTGTGTGTGTGTGTGTGTGTGTGTGTGGGTGGTGTGTGTGGGTGTGTGTGTTGGTATCTGTGTTAATGTGTGTGTGTGGTCACCATTTTTTTCAGATGGCCAAAGAGGTCTCATGTCAAATTTTCAGAGGTTCATCAGTGCATTGCTTGGAAAGTGTTTTAGGCAAAATAATAATAATACTACTCGTGCCTAAGCCTTGTGGCGATGTGAAAGGCCAATATTAAATGATCCCCGAACCCATTAACTTTAGTTGGGTGTAAAGGGAATATTTTTAGGCCCCCACAAAAAAAACAAATGGTTAAAAAAATAAAAATAAAAACATTTCTTAAAAATGCCCAACAGGATTAAAACAGCCTGCTAGTAGTTTAATAAATGTAAACTGTAGTTTTAAATCTACATTTTCAAAAAATTTAAAAATTACATTAATCATGAGCAGATTGTTGCCTCTCTTCACCCTCCAATGATAAAATAGAACAGTCCCATTATATAAAGAAACAAAATAACAAACACTTTATTGTGAATCCAAATGCACTTGCTTAACCATCACAGCTCCAAATTTGCTCAGCTGTTTCACAATCTTGGCGGTGTTGTTCGGTCACGAAGAGATTTGGAAGGGTAGAGGGGACCAGGGACCGGGTAACCTTCAGTAACCCCATTCCAATCAAGTGTAGTTAGAATGTAACAAAACATGACAATTTTGGCATAAGGGGCATTTCACTCACATGCCAATCATAAAAGTAAAAAGCTACAAACCTCCCCCAGAAGACCCCAAGCCACAAGTGCCATTAAGCAAACATTGCAATTCACAGAATGCTGTCATGACATGGTACAATTCACAAAACAAGGCCCTTGTTGATAAAGTACAAAAACATGACTCCAGGGAGGGAAGCCACCGTTCAAAAAATCACACATTACGCTAGCGTCGTTTTAGAACACCCAACCAAGGCAAGTGATGTTCATTAAAGGAAAGGTGAAGAAGACCTGACAGGAGTGAAATTCAAGATCACCTGCTTAAGATGGATGACCGTAAGTGGCAACTCTTGAAGCGAGAGCAAAATTTGGAGGAGTGAAGCCGCATTGTCCGTCGTCTTGGCCGGTACGCCAGCCACGAGTTGCAGCGGTATCCACCCACCGCAATAAACCTGCCACAGTCACCAAGGTCTCAACACAGAACTACAAAACCCAGTTCCTCCATCTCCCCTGCAACCAACCCACCCACATCATCATCATCCTGGCACTTTTCATCAAAACCAAAGTTCCAAAACCGTTTTTCACACGGAAGTTTTTTGTTATGGGACACCACAAGGGAAGAGGGAGCTGATCTCTAAATATTCGGCGATTATCAAGGTACGATGAAATGTGGGATGGATTTTAAATTGAAAATGCGACAATCAAAACAAAGAACCTCACAAACACCCAGCACTCCGAAGCAAAGTTTACAAAGGGTTTTCTCAGATATTCCGGAATCTGCTCAGTGAACGCAATTGAACAGATATCCACATGACTTGAGAATACAATAAAAAGAACTAAGGGACAAGTAACACTACTGAAGAGCTAAGCATTGCTCTCGTATCATGAAACGATGCATTTTACCCGTTACAAAAATTTCAAGAATAACCTACACCCTCAACACCCTCAGGCGTTTGCAGTCATCAACAGTTAAGTGGACTTGGAAGAAACAGCAAAGAAAATAGAAAAACGAACGATGAGAGAACCAAATTCGCTTGTGAAGACAACTTGTAGAACAGGTGAAGAGTGAACCAAATGAAGACCCCCCCCCCCCCCCCCGTAATACTTCATAATAAATTGGATTTTTAGGAAGTGACTCATTGGCACAGAGCATGGTGGGTCCAGCCGAAGGTCCAGTGGGCATGTTCTACAAGTCATAGTGCAGTTAGGATCAGTGCCATACATCTGTAAACATATCAGGTGGACATTCCACAAAACTGCATGTTTGGTGTTTGTGAGAAAAAAGGGGAATGGAGGGAAAGGGTGGGTGGGATTGCGTCGCACTCACTTCCCAGTTGGGTATGGACACCATCACAGGTTATACAAGACAAACTCAGACAAAGTTTATTTTCCCAAAATAAACAATTCCACACCCCAAAAAACCGGGGCACTGCTTCCAAACAGGATTAAACATTTCACACTCATGCCGAGACCCCTAGGGTTTGTTTTTTTTTGTTGTTGTTTTTTCTGCTGAGCACTGACCAGCAATCACAGATCACCGATCAGATGTACTCCCCGATTTGGGAAAATCGAGATAAACCGAAGGCCGTGACCCAAGAACGGAGCCTATTAGCCACGGAGCCTATTAGCCACGGCTGAGGAAAGAAACGACACAACAAAAGTTTGCAGAAAGGAAAGAAAACAAGATACTGTAGGTTTTTGAGTCCACTCACTTGTTTGAGGGTTTCTGTGGATTTTGTCTGCCAGCAAGCTGTTGAATAGATACATCGGCCTCACGAGCTTCTTGCATCTTTCATGAGGCTGCAGAGGAGCGCAGATATGAAGTCTCAAAGAACAATACAACGAAAACTTGCCCTTTAAATTTGATGCCAAGACGGGAAAAGCCGCACGAAACTGGTCGCTACCTATATATGCCTGGCACTTCCTCTGGTCCTTTGATTTCCCCCGCTTTTTTCCAAAAAGCACTCCAGACGCCTTTAAGAGCTCCATTGGGTCTACGGGACTCGGGGGACTGAACGCCTGTGTGAGGAAACAATACAGTCAGCAAACACAAAGGGTCCTCAGTCACAAACCAAGTCATCAATTGCCCTTCTCATAATGGCACACACACCAAAACGGTGTCATGGAAAATAAAATGAATTTTGTGTTCATTTCATTCAAAAGTCTTAAGCACATACCAACGAGATTAAATCTCAGCCGAATCAGCTCAAAACTCAGCCATGCACATTGGGAGGCATATTTCTTTTTGTTAAATTTTTAATGACAGCTTCTCAATGCAATAAGCAATCCCGTGATTGGCCATCCACCCCAATTTTCCACCGGAAGTCCCTTTGCGCTATACCAGGAGCAAACACCCAGCAACTCCAAAAGAGCCTATTAGCCTTGCAGATGATGCACCGAAAACTATAGTGGACTTTCTTTGAGAACCAACTGCAATGGCATGAACTAACAATACGAACTGGGAGAGCAGAGCAGAACGCAGAATCCCCAATGTGGGTGCAGAGGTGGGTGGGAGGATACATGAATTCTCCCCTCCAGCTGAGGCAGATACCAATGGTATGAGGTGGCCCTGTATTATTTATTATTTGTTAGGCTTCTGATCCTTGTAAGAAGGGGATTGTTGAAATATTTTGCTTTGATAAATTTGAATGTTCATGCCAGTTTTTCTCTGCGACCCAAGCACCAAAAAAAACAAAAACAGATAATCGCAAACGCATTAAAATTGACGCGAAGGACAACATTGTGTGTGGGAAGCAGGTGTCGACATCCCCCCTGTCGGTTCCTCCCTGTAAATCATTTCCTCCAGAGTGCTATATGTTTCACATCCCCCCATAGGATCCTCCATTTAACCGTTCTTTCTTTTTTTTTGTTAAATGAAGCAAATAACAGCTCCAGCAGCCGTGTTCCATGCCAATGTTGCAAATCATACTTTCATAATTTATCTACTTAGGACATGCATTCCTCATATGGGTTTTATGGGCACCGGTGTTGTCTGCCCGTTGGCTCATGAGGCAGACAGATTGAAACCACTTTTACGAGTTTCGGAGTATTAAGAGACATGGTCAAACCTTGGTGCATGCTGAGGGCCAATCACAAGGATCACAGGCAAAAGGCAAGCGAGCACACTGCTGGCAGGATATCTCATTTATTATTTTCATTCATTTTATTATTTTCTCCAACCATCGAAGGGAATGGACATGGATGTTTTGATGCCATGCAGTTGTATCCTAATTAAACCAGATACTACAATATTTCACCTCTCCCTCCCTCACCAGCACCCCCACCCCAATAATAAACAAAAATGAGAAGCATGGTAGGAAGTTACCATGTCTGTTATTGGGAACTGCAGCGTCCGAGGTTCCTGCGGCCCTTCACTATGGTGAATCTCTATCTGGCCCCACTGGGCAACTGCATGTTTGTGGGGAGAGAATTTGGAGTGGTTAAGAGCAAAGCAACAAACTTCAGTCAAAGTCTGTCATGTCATTTACCCATTCATAATCCCTTCCCTTTTCGTCCTGTTTTTATTTATTTATTATTTATTTCGGCATCTTTTTTTTCTTATTGAGAATAAACCTCATTTAAGATAGAATCCAATGACACAATCAACTCGTTATTAAATAAAACAACCGTTGACTTTGTCTTGAATTGCAAAGTACCCTGCCAAGTTTTTACCCTTTTAAAAAAAAAAAATATTTTTTTGGAAAGTTAATTGGGTGATTGATTACACAGCAAGCAAAGCAATTTGAACTTTTGTTACAAGTTATTATGTTGAGCTTTCTTTTTTTTTTGCCAAAAACCCACCATGTAGCTATCGCGGTGGAACCACAATTGATATTTGTGGCAAACACAATACCCACATTTAACTAGGCTCCTATACTTTCAACCAAATATGCCTATGTACTATAACGGTATTGCCTCATCCCAAGGTGCCCAACCTCGTGGCAGACAATGGACGTTGCCTTCAATCGCTTTAAGCGACGTGACGCACTGCGACGTCAGCGTCTTTGTCGCGACTCTAACGGGGTTCCGGCTCAGAACCAAAGCAACGAGCCGCCATGTTTTTTTTCGCATGCGCACCCAACCCAACGTGCATTCGACGATTACCTCAACTTATCCACCCGTTACCTATTCCATGAGCCCGATATGCTGCAGAAGTCCCACAATGAACGCGTTTATCCACAACGCGCTGCCAATGTGAGCGTCATTTATCAAAAATTCGTTATTTTCATCCCTCATTTTTTTTTTTTTTCCCAGAGATTTCCATTCCCTTTTAATAAAAATTAAATTCCTCATACCCCCCGCCCACCACCCCACCCCTAAACTCCTTAAAATTTGGCTCCGGCCTATCTCTGCGTCCCTTTCTATTCTCGTTATTCACGGGTAAGAAAAATTAAATATTGCGGAGCAGTCTTCATTGCTTTCCGAGAAAATGTCTCCTCATGAAATGCTGCTCATCACCTTGCAGAGTCTTCTTTTCTGGCAAAGGGGGAGAAAAACAAAAGGAAAGGAAATAATCACGAATAAATATTACATTTGTGAAGGAACCTCAACAAGCAAACCTGCCACAGGACCCCAACGAGCTCCAAGCCGGGCGTACCTGCCTCTCGCGTCGCAACTGACGCGTCACGAGCCGCGCTCGCCCTTTATAGCAGGAAATGGCGCGGCCTCATTTCATATATTAACCCTCAAGGCACGACGATGATCGAGGCAAAGTTTGCTTAATGCGGATCAATTTAACACCGAGGAGTATTTATACGTGAGGTATGACGGGTGAAGCTGTGAGAATGGAGCTCGAGCTCGGCGGAAGTAGTTTTCTCGCGCCCTCGCTGCTGTTCATGGCGCTCTTCTCGCGGGCGTTGCCGGCGTGCTCGAAGGTCTCAGTTCAAGATCGCCAGCACCGTCGATACGCCGGTAAATGTTGCAATTCCGAGGATACCCGGCGACGGCCCTTTCATCTGGAAGGGGTTCGCGGCCTCTCCTTTTGCCCGCGGGAGTTTTCACCTTCACCTCACGTAAACTCGTTTACTGGGAGGGCGAGCCATCGATGGATCGAAATCTCACTCAAATATTCAGGGAGTCTTCTATTTTTATTACGTAACGTTAATGTGGCGGAATTTGGACTTAACAACACGCACACCAAACGACAGCAGGTCTGACAACTTTTTTTAATTTAAATTGTGCAGTAAAAGTTAATATGGAATAGGCAAAGCCTAGAAAGCGAACGTAGAATTTTTCTTACATTCGCTTCTGACTTACATAAAACTTGTTCAGCAACTGTTATCTTGCCACTAGAAGCCGTGGTACATGTAAGCGCCACAGCTGATGATTTTGACGCAATTTCCGGTTACTTCGGCCTGGCATTCGGGATCAGCCGAACAAATAATGTAAATCACGATTAAAAAATATTTTTGATGATCCGGGAGATATCTTTAATTAAAAATTAACTTTGGAAAAAAATAATTGGAATAAATAAGTTAAATAAACGATCACTTTCTAGTCAAGAATAAAAAGAAATTAAAAGTTTCCGGAAAGAGTTTCAAAATCACTCCACGGTAATGTTAAATACTAAATAAACACTTTCCTGTCATGAAAAAAAAAATCACTTTCGGAAGTATAAAAATTAACTTTGGGAAAAAAATAATTGAAATAAATAATAAACACTTCCGGTCCATGATCTCCCGGCATGCATCATTCCCCATGAAAAAAACCGGAAACAAAAAAAAACCAGAAACCAAACAAAAACGGAAGCAAAAGGGTCGTAGCCAACGACACGGTCGCAATTGCCAGAGAATTGGTGTTGTTTTTGTTGTTTCCCATTCTCTCATGTGCACGCGTTAAGTAATATTCACAAAGATAGAAATACAACCCAATCGTGTTATACACGCACAGCGTTTAACAACAACCAGGAAGCAACAAAGTCATAGCTAACGAAGCTCCGTTGCTAATAAAAAGCCTGACTACTAGTCGGTAAAGTCGAAACGTTCCGGCGACAAATCGCACTCACTTTAAATCACGGCAAATGTTGAAGTGAAGAAGAAGAAGAAGAAGCTGAGAATCTCACGTGACCTCTGCCCGGTGGTCAGGTGAGTTGTTCTGTGGAACAATCCGGTGCGTCAACGTGACGAACTGCACCTGCGTGGAAGAGATGTTATGGGCTTTGTCCCACGTACGTGACGGATGAAATCGTAAACCGCCATTTTTTTGTTGAGATGTAGTGATTCATTCTCTTTTCGCAAATGGATTCCTGTAGCACCTCGCGCAAAACTAGCTTTGTTTTTCTCGGTCAAAGATGACCAACATTGGACTTAATTTAAAGCTGTGACCATGCAGGTTCAAAGCCTCTTCATAAGCTGCACGACGATGTTGGTTCTTATGGGACTTAAGGGTTCCGAGGTTCTCCGAGGAGGTGTCAGTTCATATGGTCTTCCACATCTGATGCCCTCCACAAGTCACGTTAAATGGATTTTCACATGTGATGCCAAGACACAATCACGTTAATGTGTCTCCACATGTGATGCCCTCCACCAAGTCACGTTAAATGTGGTCTCCACATCTGATGCCAGACACCAAGTCACGTAATGTTCTCCACATCTGATGCCAGACACCAAGTTCCACGTTAATGTGTCATCCACATCTGAATTGCTTCTCCACCAAGTCACGTTAATGTGTCTCCCACATCGATGCCAGACACGCAAAGTCACGTTAATGTGGTCTCCACATCTGATGCCAAGACACAAAGTCACGTTAATGTGTCACATCTGATGCAGACCCAAGTCACATTAATGTGTCTCCACATCTGTTGCCATAAACTCAGTCACGTTCATAGTGTCTCCCACATGTGATGCCAATGACACCAAAGTCACGTAATGTGTCCCACATCTGATGTCAATCCAGCAAGTCACGTTAATGGATTTTCA
>CM068966.1:30294946-30305968 GCA_035128595.1 Eptatretus atami | reverse complement strand
CTTCATGGCCCAGGCAAGCCTCTTTTTCTTATTTTGTCATCTTAGCAATGGCTTTCTTACTGCCACTTGAGCTGTAAAACCTGCAGCTCGAAGTCTTCCCTTCACAGTTTAAACTGAGACTTCCTTTCTTCGACCAGCGTTAAGCTGTGCTTGAAGCTGCTGTCCTGTGAGCCGCCTATCACGCAAGCTGTTGACTCTCAGAAACTTGTCTCTGATTGTGTTGTGGCTTTGGGTTTTGTCCAGACCTCTTCCTATCAGAGTTTCCTCCAGTTTCCAAGTGGCCTTTGATGGTGTAGGGAACTGTACTCACTGATACCTTGCTCTTTGCAATTCCTCTAAAGGAAAGACCTACACTTTTAAGGTTATAATAGTCTGTCTGTCTTCCTTTGTTAATTGTCTTTTTATTGCCATTATGATAGCAATATACTACTTCCTGCAGTGCAATATTGTCCAAATAATGCTTCAGAGGGTATAGCAGCAGAGTCTGTTCCAACACTGGCTTTTTATACAGACAGAGGGTTTGTGAAAATAAACAAAAGTTGGGAACACCATGTAGGAATTGTTTGCATCAACTTTCAAGGCTTGATTTACTTCCATTGCTGCAGACAGCTGCAGTTGCTAACCCATTACTTGTTCCTGAAAAGGATCTTTTAACAGCTCTGAAATCTACATTATTTTTCAGTTTTTGGTCACCTAAACTTTTGTGTTTTTAACCTCTGGCAGTTTACCACTTAGCTTTGTACCATTTCAAGTTATTCACTGGACTGAATTGCTTTAAATTTCAGTAGAAACTGGAAAAATGAGGGTGTTCTAAAAACTTCTGACCGGTAAGTATGTATGTATGTGCATGTGTATGTGTATGTATGTATATAGGTATGTATGTGCATGTGTATGGTGGACATTCAGGTGGAACATTCCACAAACCTGCATGTTTGATGTATATGTTGCTGCAACTTTCGGACTTCATTTCTCATAAACTTAAATGAGTACATGACTTTTTGGGGAAACTTCGATTGGAATTCAATTGTAAAGATATATGTGCCCACAGAATAATTTAATTTGAGACTAATAAAATAAGGCAACCATTACAGAATATGGTTATATGTAATTTCAGTTTTAGTCTTGAGTTTTCAAGGCTGATTCGCATGAAAATACATAAGAGCTGCCATCAATAAGCGTTAGGCATGCTTGTGCTTCATGATGTAACCCAGGTTATTTTTATTTTTGCGAGCTACCGGAGGGAACGGTTCGTTGCCTATACACCGCCCAAATAAAGGGATGAGCAATTTCTGTAATAATTAAGGTTTTTGCTCGTAATTTTGGTTTTTCGCCCTGAGTTTTAAAGACTGAATTTGTGTGAAATACATAATAGTATAGGCTCTGGGAGGGGGGGGTGTTTGTGTACATGACTCTTTTAGAGCATTACCCTAATTTTTTTTTGTTCTATATGCCAAGACCTTCAAAAGTTTGGTAACACCTCCAGATCAAGTACGTTTTCCTCTGTAGGGTCCATCTTGGATTCGCAGTTGGCTACCAGGCAAACCATAATTGAACCAAAATGCCCGTATTGGGTTTAGATGGAATAAATCATTATTAAGCATCGATAAATTATTAATTTTGATTTACTTCAATAACTTATGCATTGCTTAACACATTTTAGCATGTTTATTCTCTTAAAACTTTGGTTCACAGTAGGAAATGACCAATTTTTACGTAATTTTAGTCAAAAATAGCTTTCAACTTGAAAGTAGCTCAAAGTTTGATGGTCTCTGAATGACTTAATATTGTAAGTTAGAGCTATAAAATTTGGCCAAAAGTTTCATTTTATTAAGTTCTCGAGCAATTCATTTTCATATTATCAACAATGGGGCTATGTTGATGACACAGAGCTCATGTAAACCCCATTGCACCCCTACCCCCAAATGGCCACTTTTGCGGTATTTCATCAAATGATGATATCTACTCAACTAAATGCATGGGAAGTTGATTTTTTGGTACTAAATATAGGTTATTGACCAAGGAATTCATTAATAACATTTTTGGAGTTTTTGTAGTTGATCTACTTGGCATAAAATTCCAAAATTCGCTGCCAAAATATTGAAAAAAAGCTCATTGTAAACCAAAGTCACCCCTACCCCTAAATGGCCACTTTTACGGTATTTCATCAAATGATGATAATCTTCTCAACTAAATGGCATGGGAAGTTGATTTTTGATACTACATGTATATACAGGTTTTTGACCACAAGAAATTCATTGGTTACATTTTTGGAGTTTTTGGAGTTGATCTACTATTAATAATTCCAAAATTGCTGCCAAAATATTGAAAATCGGAATGCAGAACAATATTCAAGATGAAACTCTAACTTAATATCCTTCCACTCCCTCTAGCGTATCTATTAAAACAAGTCAAAAGCAATATCAGCTAAAGAAAAATACAAAAACTGTTACAATGAATTCCTTGGGGTCAATACCTATATTTAGTATAAAAAAAAAATCAACTTTCCATGGCATTTAGTTGAGTAGAATATCATTTGATGAAATACCCGCAAAAGTGGCCATTTGGGGGTAGGGGTGACTTTGGTTTACAATGAGCTCTGTGGTCATCACACATAGCCCCATTGTGATAATATGAAAATTGAATTGCTCAGAGAACTTAATAATGAAACTTTTGGCCAAATTTATAGCTCTACTTACAATATTAAGTCATTAGAGACCATCAAACTTTGAGCTACTTTCAAGTTGAAAGCTATTTTTGACTAAAATTACGTAAAATAAATGGTCATTTTCTACTGTGAAACAAGTTTTAAGAGAATAAATCAGCTAAAATGTGTTAAGCAATGCATAAGTTATTGAAGTAAATCAAAATTAAAAATTTATCGGTGCTTAATAATGATTTATCCATCTAAACCACAACGGGCATTTTTGGTTCAATTATGGTTTGCTGGTAGCCAACTGCGAATCCAGATGGACCCTACAGAGAAAACGTACTTGATCTGGAGGTGTTACCCAAACTTTTTTTTGAAGGTCTTGGCATATAGAAACAAAAAAAAATTAGGGTAATGCTCTAAAAGAGTCAGTACACCCCCCCCCCCCCCCCACCCCAGAGCCAGGAGTACAAGGATCACCGGTCATTTTGACAAGGCTTTTTTGCAAATAATAATTATAATAATGGCAAACAGACCAAACAACAACAAACAGGATATTCCACATACCATATATTGTGCCTTTTCTTTGGCCTGCTCATTGTAATATTTTAAGGAGACTAACAACACTGGTGATCAACTCAAACAAGGCAAAAATCTATACTAGGAGAGGGAGGTGTGTGTGTGTGTGTGTGTGTGTGTGTTGTGTGTGTGTGTGTGTGTGTGTGTGTGTGTGTGTGTGTGTGTGTGTGGTATCTGTGTTATGTGTGTGTGTGGTCACCATTTTTTTCAGATGGCCAAAGAGGTCTCTGTCAAATTTTCAGAGGTTCATCAGTGCATGCTTGGAAAGTGTTTTAGGCAAAATAATAATAATCACTACATCGTGCCTAAGCCTTGTGGCGATGTGAAAGGCAATATTAAATGATCCCCGAACCCATTCTTTAGTGGGTGTAGGGAAGTATTTTAGGCCCCCACAAAAAAAACAAATGGTTAAAAAAAAAAAATAAAAACATTTCTTAAAAATGCCAACAGGATTAAAACAGCCTGCTAGTAGTTAATAAATGTAAACTGTAGTTTTAATCTACATTTTCAAAAAATTTAAAATTACATTAATCATGAGCAGATTTGTGTGCCTCTCTTCACCCTCCCAATGATAAAATAGAACAGTCCATTATATAAGAAACAAAATAACAAACACTTTATTGTGAATCCAATGCACTTGCTTACCATCACAGTCTCCAAATTTGCTCAGCTGTTTCACAATCTTGGCGGTGTTGTTCGGTCACGAGAGATTTGGAAGGGTAAGGAGGGGACCAGGGACCGGGTACCTTCAGTAACCCCATTCCAATCAAGTGTAGTTAGAATGTAACAAAACATGACAATTTGGCATTAAGGGGCATTTCACTCACATCCAATCATAAAAGTAAAAAGCTACAAACCTCCCCCAGAGACCCCAAGCCACAAGTGCCATTAAGCAAACATTGCAATTCACAGAAGTGCTTGTCATGACATGTAAATTCACAAAACAAGCCTGTTGATAAAGTACAAAAACATGACTCCAGGGAAAGGGAAGCCACCGTCAAAAAATCACACATTACCTACGTCGTTTTAACATCAACCAAGGCAAGTGATGTAATTAAAGGAAAGGTGAAGAAGACCTGACAGGAGTGAATTCAAGATACCTGCTTAAGATGGATTGAACCAGTAGTGGCAACTCTTGAAGCGAGAGCAAAATCTGGAAGGAGTGAAGCCGCATTGTCCGTCGCTTGGCCGGTACGCCAGCCACCGATTTGACAGCGGTATCCCACCCACCAGCAATAAACCTGCAAGTCACCAAGGTCTCAACACAGAACATACAAACGCCAGTTCCTCCATCTCCCCTGCAACCAAACCCACCCCATCATCATCATCCTGGCACTTTTCATCCAAAAACCAAAGTTCCAAACACCGTTTTTCACACAGGAAGTTTTTTGTTATGGACACCACAAGGGAAGAGGGAGCTGATCTCTAAATAATTCGGCGATTATCAAGGTACGATGAAATGTGGGATGGATTTTAAAATTGAAAATGCGACAATCAAAACAAAGAACCTGCACAAAACACCCAGCACTCCGAAGCAAAAGTTTACAAAAGGGTTTTTTCTCAGATATTCCGGAATCTGCTCAGTGGAACGCAATTGAACAGATATCCACATGACTTTGGAATACAATAAAAATGAAACTAGGACAAGTACACTACTGAAGAGCAAGCATTGCTCTCGTATCATGAAACGATGCATCTTTAACCCCGTTACAAAATTTCAAGAATAACCTACACGCCTCAACACCCTCAGGCCTGTTTGCAGTCATCAACAGTTAGTTTGGACTATGGAAAAACAGCAAAGAAAATAGAAAAACGACGATGAAAGAGGAACCAAAATCGCTTGTGAAGACAACTTGTAAGAACAGGTGAAGAGGTGAACCAATGAAGACCCCCCCCCCCCCCCGTAATTACTTCATACATAAATTGGATTTTTAGGAGTGACTCATTGGGCACAGAGCATGGTGGGTTGGTCCAGCCTGAAGGTCCAGTGGGCATGTTCTAAAGTCATAGTGGCAGTTAGGATCAGTGCCATACATCTGTAAACATATCAGGTGGACATTCACAAAACTGCATGTTTGGTGTTTGTGAGAAACAAAGGGGGAATGGAGGGAAGGGGTGGTGGGATTGCGTCGCACTCACTTCCCAGTTGGTGTATGGACACACATCACAGTTATTACAAGACAAACTCGACAAACGTTTATTTTCCCAAAATACAATTCCACACCCCAAAACGGGCACTGCTTCCAAACAGATTAAACATTTCACACTCAATGCCGAGACCCTAGGGTTTGTTTTTTTTTGTTTTGTTTTTTCTGGCTGAGCACTGACCAGCAATCAACAGATCACCGATTCAGATGTCCAACTCCCCGATTGGGAAAATCGAGATAAACCGAGGCCGTGACCCAGAAACGGAGCCCTATTAGCCACGGAGCCCCTATTAGCCACGGCTTGAAAGGAAAGAAACTGACCAACAAAAGTTTGAGAAAGGAAAGAATAACAAGATACTCGTGGTTTGAGTCCCACTCGACGTTGTTTGAGGGTTTCTTGTGGGATTTTTGTCTGCAGCAAGCTGTTGAATAGATACATCGGCCCACGAGCTTTTCTTGGCATCTTTCATGAGGCTGCAAGGAAGCGCAGAATATGAAGTCTCAAAGAAATACAACGAAACTTGCCTTTAAATTGATGCGCAAGACGGAAAAGCCGCATCGAAACTGGTCGCTACCTAATATCCTGGCACTTCCTCTGGTCCTTTGATTTCCCCCGCTTTTTTCCAAAAAGCACTCCAAGACGCCTTTAAGAGCTCCATTGGGGTCTACGGACTCGGGGGACTGAACGCGCCTGTCGTGAGGAAACAATACAGTCAGCAAACACAAGGGTCCTCCAGTCACAAACCAAAGTCATCAATTGCCCTTACCTCATAATGGCACACACCCAAAACGGTGTCATGGAAATAAAATGAATTTTGTTCCATTTCATTCAAAGTCTTTAAGCACATACCAACGAGATTAACTATCTCAGCCGCAAACAGCTCAAAACTCAGCCATGCACTTGGAGGCATATTCTTTTTGTTAAATTTAATGACAGCTTCTCAATGCAATAAGCAATCCGTGATTGGCCATCCACCCAATGTTTCCACCGGAAGTCCTTTGCCTATAATACCAGGAGCAAACACCCAGCAAACTCCAAAAGAGCCTATTAGCCTTGCAGATGATGCACGCGAAAACTATGTGGACTTTCTTTGAGACCAACTGCAATGGCATGAACTACAATACGCGAACTGGGAGAGCAGAGCAGAACGCAGAATCCCCAATGTGGGTGCAGAGGTGGGTGGGAGGATACATGCTTCTCCCCTCCAGCTGAGCAGCATACCAATGGTAATGAGGTGCCCTGTAATTATTTATTATTTGTTAGCTTCTGATCCTTGAAGAAGGGGATTGTGAAATATTTGCTTTGATAAATTTGACTGTTCATAGGCCAGTTTTTCTCTGCGACACCAAGCACCAAAAAAAAACTAAAAAAGATAATCGCAAACGCATTAAAATTGACGCGAAGGACAACATTGAGTGGTGGGAAGCAGGGTGTCGACATCCCCCTGTCGTTCCTCCTGTAATCATAGTTCCTCCAGAGTGCTATAGTTTTCACATCCCCCCATAAGGATCCTCCAATTTAACCGTTCTTTCCTTTTTTTTGTTAAATGAAGCAAATAACAGCTCCAGCAGCCTGTGTTCCACTGCAATGTTGGCAAATCATACTTCATAATTTGATCTACTTAGGACATGCATTCCTCATATGGGTTTTATGGCACCGGTGTTTGTCTGCCACGTTGGCTCAATGAGGCAGACAGATTGAAAATCCATCTTTTACGAGTTCGGAGTATTAAGAGACATGGTCAAACCTTGGTGCACTCTGAGGGCCAATCACAAGGATCACAGGCAAAAGGCAAAGCGAGCACACCTGCTGGCAGGATATCTCATTTATTATTTTCATTCATTTTATTATTTTCTCCACCATCGAAGGGATGGACATGGATGTTTTGATGCCATGCAGTTGTATTCTAATTAAACCAATACGCAATATTTCCACCTCTCCCTCCTCACACAGCACCCCCACCCCAATAATAAACAAAAATGAGAAGCATGGTAGGAAGTTACCATGTTCTGTTATTGGGAACTGCAGCGTCCGAGGTTCCTGCGGCCTTCACTATGGTGAATCTCTATACTGCCGCCACTGGGCAACTGCATGTTGATGGGGAGAGAATTTGGAGTGGTTAAGAGCAAAGCAAACAAACTTCAGTCAAGTCTGTCATGTCACTTTTACCCATTCATAATTCCTTCCCTCTTTCGTCCCTGTTTTTATTTATTATATTTATTTCGGCATCTTTTTTTCTTATTGAGAATAAACCTCATTTAAGATAGAATCCAATGACACAATCAACTCGTTATTAAATAAAACATCGTTGACTTTGTCTTGAATTGCAAAGTACCCTGCCAAGTTTTACCCCTTTTAAAAAAAAATATTTTTTTGGAAAGTTAATTGGGTGATTGATTACACAGCAAGCAAAGCAATTTGAATCTTTTGTACAAGCTTATTATGTTGAGCTTTCTTTTTTTTTTTTGCCAAAAACCCACATGTAGCTACGCGGTGGAACCCAATTGAGTATTTGTGGCAAAACACAATAACCCCACATTTTAACTAGCTCCTATACCTTTCAACCAAATATGCCTATGTACTATAACGGTATTGCCTCTCCCAAGGTGGCCCACCTCGTGGCACGACAATGACGTTGCCTTCAATCGCTTTTAGCGACGTGACCACTGCGACGTCATCGTCTTTGTCCGACTCTACGGGGTTCCGCTCAGAACCAAAGCAACGAGCCGCCATGTTTTTTTCCATGCGCACCCAACCCAACGTGCATCGACGCATTACCTCAACTTCTCCACCCGTTACCTATTCCATGAGCCGATATGCTGCCGAAGTCCCACAATGACGCGTTTATCCACAACGCGCTGCCATGTGAGCTCATTTATCAAAATTCTTATTTCATCCCTTCATTTTTTTTTTTTCCAGAGATTTCATTCCCCTTTAATAAAAATTAAAATTCCTCATACACCCCCACCACCCCACCCCTAAACTCCTTAAAATTTGGCTCCGGCTATCTCTGCGTCCCTTTCTATTCTCCGTTATTCACGGGGTAAGAAAAATTAAATATTGCGGAGCAGTCTTCATTTGCCTTTCCGAGAAAATGTCTCTCATGAAATGCTGCTCATGCACCTTGCAAGAGTCTTCTTTTCTGGCAAAGGGGGGAGAAAAACAAAGGAAAGGAATAATCACGAATAAATATTACATTTGTGAAGGACACCTCAAACAAAGCAAACCGCCACAGGACCCCCACACGAGCATACCACCGGGCGTACCTGCCTGCTCGCGTCGCAACTGACGCGTCACGAGCCGCGCTCGCCCCTTTATAGGCAAGGAAATGGCGCGGCCTCATTTACATATATTACCTCAAGCACGACGATGAATCGAGGCAAAGTTTGCTTAATGCGGATCAATTTAACACCGAGGGTATTTATAGCGTGAGGTATGACGGGTGAAGCTGGAGAATGGAGCTCGAGCTCGGCGGAAGTAGTTTTCTTCGCGCCCTCACTGCTGTTCATGGCGCTCTTCTCGCGGGCGTTTGCCGGCGTGCTCGAAGGTCTCAGTTCAAATCGCCAGCAACCGTCCGATACGCGGTAAATGTTCCAATTCCGAGGATACCCGGCGAGGCCCTTTCATCTGGAAGGGGTTCGCGGCTCTCCTTTTGCCGCGGGAGTTTCATCCTTCACCTCACGAAACTCGTTTACTGGGGAGGGCGAGCCATCGATGGATCGAAATCTCACATCAAAATATTCAGGGAGTCCTTCTATTTTATTACGTAACGTTAAATGTGGCGGAATTTGGACTTAACAACACGCACACCAAACGACAGCAGGTCTGACACACTTTTTTTAATTTAATTGTGAGTAAAAGTTAATATTTGGAATAGGCAAAGCCTAGAAGCGACGTAGAATTTTCTTACATTCGCTTTCTGGACTTTACATAAAACTTTGTTCACAACTGTTATACTTGCCACTAGAAGACCGTGGTACATGTAAGCGCCCAGAGCTGATGATTGTGAGGCAATTTCCGGTTACTTCGGCCTGGCATTCGGGATCAGCGAACAAATAATGTAAAATCACGATTAAAAAATATTTTTGATGATCCGGGAGAATATCTTTTATTAAAAATTAAACTTTGGAAAAAATAATTGGAATAAATAAGTTAAATAAACGATCACTTTCTAGTCAAGAATATAAAAGAAATTAAAAGTTCCGGAAAGAGTTTCAAAATCACTCCACGGTAAATGTTAAATACTAAATAAACACTTCCTGTCATGAAAAAAAAAATCAGCTTTCGGAATATAAAAATTAACTTTGGGAAAAAAATAATTGAAATAAATAATAAACACTTCCGGTCATGATCTCCCAGGCATGCATCATTCCCCATGAAAAAAACCGGAAACAAAAAAAAACCAGAAACCAAAACAAAAACGGAAAGCAAAAGGGTCGTAGCCAACGACACGGTTCGCAATTGCCCAGAGAATTGGTGTTGTTTTTTGTTGTTTCCCATTCTCTCATGTGCACGCGTTAAGTAATATTCACAAAGAATATGAAATACAAAACCCAATCGTGTTATACATCGCACAGCGTTTAACAACAACCGGAAGCAAAAAGTCATAGCCTAACGAAGCTCCGTTTGCTAATAAAAAGCCTGACTTACTAGTCGGTAAAGTCGAACGTTCCGGCGACAATCGCACTCACTTTAATCACGGCAAATGTGAAGTGAAGAAGAAGAAGAAGAAGCTGAGAATCTCACGTGACCTCTGCCCGGTGGTCAGGTGATTGTTCTGTGGACAATCCGGGCGTCACGTGACGAACTGCACCTGGCGTGGAAGAGATGTTATGGGCTTTGTCCCACGTACGTGACGGATGAAATCGTAAACCGCCATTTTTTTTGTTGAGATGTTAAGTGATTCATCTCTTTCCAAATGGATTCCTGTACACCTCAGCAGCAAAACTAGCTTTGTTTCTTCTCGTCAAAGATGAACCACTTGGACTTAATTTAAAGCTGTGACCATGCCAGGTTCAAAGCCTCTTCATAAGCTGCACGACGATGTTGGTTCTTTAATGGGACTTTAAGGGTTCCGAGGTTCTCCGAGAAGGTGTCAAGTTCATGATGGTCTCCACATCTGATGCCCTCCACCAGTCACGTAAATGGATTTTCACATGTGATGCCAAGACACACATCACGTTAATGTGTCTCCACATGTGATGCCCTCCACCAAGTCACGTTAAATGTGGTCTCCACATCTGATGCCAGACACCAAGTCACGTTAATTGTTACTCCACATCTGATGCCAGACACCAAGTTCACGTTAATGTGTCTCCACATCTGAATGCTTCACAGCCTTTGTTCACTGACCACACCAAGTCACGTTAAATGTGTCTCCACATCGATCGCAGACACCAAGTCACGTTAATGTGTCCACATCTGATGCCAAGACACAAAGTCACGATTCAATGTGTCTCCACATCTGATCCTCTAGTCAGATTCTCCACATGTATGCCAGCACCTTTAATGTGTCTCCACATCTGTATGCCATCGCACAATCAGTCACGTTCATATGATTCTTCACATGTGATGCCATGACACCAAGTCACGTATATGTGTCCTCCACATCTGATGTCACTCCACAAAGTCACGTTAATGGATTTTCA
>CM068966.1:30281285-30294738 GCA_035128595.1 Eptatretus atami | reverse complement strand
CCATTGCTGCAGAACAGCTGCAGTTGCTAACCCATTACTTGTTCCCTGAAAAGGATCTTTTTAACAGCTCTGAAATCTACATTATTTTTCAGTTTTTGGTCACCTAAACTTTTGTGTTTTTAACCTCTGGCAGTTTACCACTTAGCTTTGTACCATTTCAAGTTATTCACTGGACTTGAATTGCTTAAATTTCAGTAGAAACTGGAAAAATGAGGGTGTTCTAAAACTTCTGACCGGTAGAGTATGTATGTATGTGCATGTGTATGTGTATGTATGTATATATGTATGTATGTGCATGTGTATGGTGGACATTCAGGTGGACATTCCACAAACCTGCATGTTTGATGTATATGTTGCTGCAACTTTCGGGACTTCATTTCTCATAAACTTAAATGAGTACATGACTTTTTGGGGAAACTTCAGTTGGAATTCAATTGTAAAGATATATGTGCCCACAGAATAATTTAATTTGAGACTAATAAAATAAGGCAACCATTACAGAATATGGTTATGTGTAATTTCAGTTTTAGTCTTGAGTTTTCAAGGCTGATTCGCATGAAAATACATAAGAGCTGCCATCATAAGCGTTAGGCATGCTTGTGCTTCATGTATGTAACCCAGGTTATTTTTTATTTTTGCGAGCTACCGAGGGAACGGTTCGTTGCCTATACACCGCCCAAATAAAGGGATGAGCAATTTCTGTAATAAATTAAGGTTTTTGCTCGTAATTTTGGTTTTCGCCCGAGTTTTAAAGACTGAATTGTGTGAAAATACATAATAGTATAGGCTCTGGGAGGGGGGGGGTGTTTGTGTACATGACTCTTTTAGAGCATTACCCTAATTTTTTTTGTTCTATATGCCAAGACCTTCAAAAAAGTTTGGTAACACCTCCAGATCAAGTACGTTTTCCTCTGTAGGGTCCATCTTGGATTCGCAGTTGCCTACCAGCAAACCATAATTGAACCAAAATGCCCGTATTGGGTTTAGATGGAATAAATCATTATTAAGCATCGATAAATTATTAATTTTGATTTACTTCAATAACTTATGCATTGCTTAACACTTTTAGCATGTTTATTTCTCTAAAACTTTGGTTCACAGTAGGAAATGACCATATTTTAACGTAATTTAGTCAAAAATAGCTTTCAACTTGAAAGTAGCTCAAAGTTTGATGGTCTCTGAATGACTTTAATATTGTAAGTTAGAGCTATAAAATTTGGCCAAAAGTTTCATTTATTAAGTTCTCTGAGCAATTCATTTTCATATTATCACAATGGGGCTATGTGTGATGACCACAGAGCTCATTGTAAACCCAATTGCACCCTACCCCCAAATGGCCACTTTTGCGGTATTTCATCAAATGATGATATCTACTCAACTAAATGGCATGGGAAGTTGATTTTTTTGGTACTAAATATAGGTTATTGACCCCAAGGAATTCATTAATAACATTTTTGGAGTTTTTGTAGTTGATCTACTTGGCATAATTCCAAAATTGCTGCAAAAATATTGAAAAAAAGCTCATTGTAAACCAGTCACCCCTACCCTAAATGGCCACTTTTACGGTATTTCATCAAATTGATGATATCTTCTCAACTAAATGGCATGGGAAGTTGATTTTTGATACTACTGTATATACAGGTTTTTGACCACAAGAAATTCATTGGTTACATTTTTGGAGTTTTTGAAGTTGATCTACTATTAATAATTCCAAAATTGCTGCCAAAATATTGAAAATCGGAATGCAGAACAATATTATCAGATGAAACTCTAACTTAATATCCTTCCACTCCCTCTAGCGTATCTATTAAAACAAGTCAAAAGCAATATCAGCTAAAGAAAAATACAAAAAATGTTACCAATGAATTCCTTGGGGTCAATAACCTATATTTAGTATAAAAAAAATCAACTTTCCATGGCATTTAGTTAGTCAGAATATCATGCATTGATGAATACCGCAAAAGTGGCCATTTGGGGTAGGGGTGACTTTGGTTTACAATGAGCTCTGTGGTCATCACACATAGCCCCATTGTGATAATATGAAAATTGAATTGCTCAGACGAATTAATAATGAAACTTTTGGCCAAATTTTAAGCTCTACTTACAATATTAAGTCATTCAGAGACCATCAAACTTTGAGCTACTTTCAAGTTGAAAGCTATTTTTGACTAAAATTACGTAAAATATGGTCATTTTCTACTGTGAAACCAAGTTTTAAGAGAGATAAATCAGCTAAAATGTGTTAAGCAATGCATAAGTTATTGAAGTAAATCAAAATTAAATAATTTATCGGTGCTTAATAATGATTTATTCCATCTAACCCAACGGGCATTTTTGGTTCAATTATGGTTTGCTGGTAGCCAACTGCGAATCCAGATGGACCCTACAGAGAAAACGTACTTGATCTGGAGGTGTTACCCAAACTTTTTTTTGAAGGTCTTGGCATATAGAAAAAAAAAAATTAGGGTAATGCTCTAAAAGAGTCATGTACACCCCCCCCCCCCACCCCAGAGCCAGGAGTACAAGGATCACCGGTCATTTTGGACAGGCTTTTTTGCAAATAATAATTATAATAATGGCAACACAGACCAACAACAACAAACAGGATATTCACCATACCTAATATTGCTGCCTTTTCTTTGGCCTGCTCATTGTAATTATTTAAGGAGACTAACAACACTGGTGATCAACTCAAACAAGGCAAAAATCTATACTAGGAGAGGGAGGTGTGTGTGTGTGTGTGTGTGTGTGTGTTGTGTGTGTGTGTGTGTGTGTGTGTGTGTGTGTGTGTGTGGTGTGTGGTATCTGTGTATGTGTGTGTGTGGTCACCATTTTTTTCAGATGGCCAAAGAGGTCTCTGTCAAATTTTCAGAGGTTCATCAGTGCATGCTTGGAGTGTTTTAGGCAAAATAATAATAATCACTCATCGTGCCTAAGCCTTTGTGGCGATGTGAAAGGCAATTTAAATGATCCCCGAACCATTCCTTAGTGGGTGTAGGGAAGTATTTTAGGCCCCCACAAAAAAACAAAATGGTTAAAAAAAAAAAAATAAAAACATTTCTTAAAAATGCCAAACAGGATTAGAACAGCCTGCTAGTAGTTAATAAATGTAAACTGTAGTTTTAATCTACATTTTCAAAAAATTTAAAATTTACATTAATCATGAGCAGATTTGTGTGCCTCTCTTCACCCTCCCACAATGATAAAATAGAACAGTCCATTATATAAGAAACAAAATAACAAACACTTTATTGTGAATCCAATGCACTTGCTTACCATCACAGTCTCCAAATTTGCTCAGCGTTTCACAATCTTGGCGGTGTTGTTCTGTCACGAGAGATTATGGGAAGGGTAAGAGGGGACCAGGGACCGGGTACATTCAGTAACCCCATTCCAATCAAGTGTAGTTAGAATGTAACAAAACATGACAATTTGGGCATTAAGGGGCATTTCACTCACATCCAATCATAAAAGTAAAAAGCTACCAACCTCCCCCACGAGACCCCAAGCCACAAGTGCCATTAAGCAAACATTGCAATTCACAGAAGTGCTTGTCATGACATGTAAAATCCACAAAACAAGCCTGTTGATAAAGTAACAAAACATGACTCCAGGGAAAGGGAAGCCACCGTTCAAAAAATCACACATTACGCTACGTCGTTATTAACACACCAAGCAAGTGATGTACATTAAAGGAAAGGTGAAGAAGACCTGAACAGGAGTGAAATTCAAGATACCTGCTTAAGATGGATTGACCAGTAAGTGGCAACCTCTTGAAGCGAGAGCAAAAATTTGGAGGAGTGAAGCCGCATTGTCCGTCGTCTTGGCCGGTAACGCCAGCCACCGATTGCAGGCGGTATCCCACCCACACGCAATAAACCTGCACGTCACCAAGGTCTCAACACAGAACATACAAACCCAGTTCCTCCATCTCCTCCTGCAACCAAACCCACCCCATCATCATCATCCTGGCACTTTCATCAAAACCAAAGTTCCAAAGACCGTTTCCTTCACACACGGAAGTTTTTTGTTATGGGACACCACAAGGGAAGAGGGAGCTGATCTCTAAATAATTCGGCGATTATCAAGGTACGATGAAATGTGGGATGGATTTTTAAAATTGAAATATGCGACAAAATCAAAACAAAGAACCTGCACAAAACACCCAGCACTCCGAAGCAAAAGTTTACAAAGGGTTTTTTCTCAGATTATTCGGAATTCTGCTCAGTGAAACGCAATTGAACAGATATCCACATGACTTTGAGAATACAATAAAAATGAACTAGGCAAGTACACTACTGAAGAGCTAGCATTGCTCTCGTATCATGAAGACGATGCATTTTACCCCGTTACAAAAATTTCAAGAATAACCTACACGCCTCAACACCCTCAGGCTGTTTGCAGTCATCAACAGTTAAGTGGACTATGGAAGAACAGCAAAGAAAATAGAAAAACGAACGATGAAGAGGAACCAAAATCGCTTGTGAAGACAACTTGTAGAACAGGTGAAGAGGTGACCAATGAAGACCCCCCCCCCCCCGTATTACTTCATACATAAATTGGATTTTAGGAAGTGACTCATTGGGCACAGAGCATGGTGGGTGCCAGCCTGAAGGTCCAGTGGGCATGTTCTAAAGTCATAGGGTGGCAGTTAGGATCAGTGCCATACACTGTAAATATCAGGTGGACATTCCACAAACTGCATGTTTGGTGTTTGTGAGAAACAAAGGGGGAATGGAGGGAAGGGGTGGGTGGGATTGCGTCGCACTCCTTCCCAGTTGGTATGGACACACCATCACAGTTATACAAGACAAACTCCAGACAAGTTTATTTTCCCCAAAATACAATTCCAACCACCCCAAAAACCGGGGACTGCTTCCCAAACAGATTACAGTTTCACCACTCAATGCCGAGACCCTGGGTTTGTTTTTTTTGTTTTGTTTTTTCTGGCTGGAGCACTGACCAGCAATCAACAGATCACCGTTCAGATGTAACTCCCCGATTGGGAAAATCGAGATAAACCGGGCCGTGACCCAGAAACGGAGCCCTATAGCCACGGAGCCTATTAGCCACGGCTTGAAGGAAAGAAACGACACAACAAAAGTTTGCAGAAAGGAAAGAAAACAAGATACTCGTGGTTTTTGAGTCCACTCACTTGTTTGAGGGTTTCTTGTGGGGAATTTTGTCTGCAGCAAGTGTTGAATAGATACATCGGCCAATCACGAGCTTTCTTGCATCTTTCATGAGGCTGCAGAGGAAGCGAGAATATGAAGTCTCAAAGAACATACAACGAAAACTTGCCCTTTATTGATGCGCAAGACGGGAAAACCGCATCGAAACTGGTCGCTACCTAATATCCTTGGCACTTCCTCTGGTCCTTTGATTTTCCCCCCGCTTTTTTCCAAAAAGCACTCCAGACGCCTTTAAGAGCTCCATTGGGGTCTACGGGACTTCGGGACTGAACGCCTGTCGTGAGGAAACAATACAGTCAGCAACACAAAGGGTCCTCAGTACAACACAAGTCATCAAATTGCCCTTCCTCATAATGGCAGCACACCCAAAAACGGTGTCATGGAAATAAAATGAATTTTGTGTTCATTTCCAATTCAAAAGTCTTTAAGCCACATACCACGAGATTAAATCTCAGCCGCGAACAGCTCAAAACTCAGCCCATGCACTGTGGGAGGCATATTCTTTTTGTAAATTTATTACATGCAGCTTCTCAATGCAATAAGCAAATCCGTGATTGGCCATCACCCCAATTTCTTCCACCGGAAGTCCATTTGCGCTATATACCAGGAGCAAACACCCCAGCAACTCCAAAAGAGCCCTATTAGCCTTGCAGAGATGCACACGAAAACTATAGTGGACTTTCTTGAGAACCAACTGCAATGGCAATGAACTACAATACGGAACTGGGAGAGCAGAGCAGCAACGCAGAATCCCCATGTGGGTCAGAGGTGGGTGGGAGGATACATGCTTCTCCCTCCAGCTGAGGCAGATACCATGGTAATGAGGTGGCCCTGTATTATTTATTTATTTGCTTAGGCTCTGATCCTTGTAGAGGGGATTGTGAAATATTTGCTTTGATAAATTTGATGTTCATAGGCCAGTTTTCTCTGCGACCCAAGCACCAAAAAAAACTAAAAACAGATAATCGCACGCATTAAAAATGACCGCGAGAGGACAACATTGTGTGTGGGAGCAGGTGTCGACATCCGCCCCTGTCGTTTCCTCCCTGTATAATATTTCCTCCAGAGTGCTATAGTTTTCACATCCCCGCCATAAGGAATCCCCAATTTAACCTTCTTTCTTTTTTTTGTTAAATGAGCAAATAACAGCTCCAGCAGCCTGTGTTCCATGCCATGTTGCAAATCATACTTTCATAATTTATCTACTTAGGGACATGCATTGCCTCATATGGGTTTTATGGCACCGTGTTTTTGTCTGCCCGTTGGCTCAATGAGGCAGACAGATGAAACCATCTTTTACGAGTTCGGAGTATTAAGAGACATGGTTCAACCTTGGTGCATCTGAGGGCCAATCACAGGATCACAGGCAAAGGCAAGCGAGCACACTGCTGGCAGGATATCTCATTTATTTATTTTCATTCATTTTTTATTTTCTCCACCATCGAGGGATGGACATTGGATGTTTTTGATGCATGCAGTTGTATCTATTAAACCAATACGCAATATTTCACCTCTCCCATCCTCACACAGCACCCCCACCCCAATAATAAACAAAAATGAGAAGCATGGTAGGAAGTTACCATGTCTGTTATTGGGAACTTGCAGCGTCCGAGGTTCCTGCGGCCCTTCACTATGGTGAATCTCTATACTGGCCGCCACTGGGCACCTGCATGTTTGTGGCGGAGAGAATTTGGAGTGGTTAAGAGCAAAGCAACAAACTTCAGTCAAAGTCTGTCATGTCATTTTACCCATTCATAATTCCTTCCCTCTTTCGTCCTGTTTTTATTTATTATCATTATTTCGGCATCTTTTTTTCTTATTGAGAATAAACCTCATTTAAGTGAATCCATGACACAAATCAACGTCGTTATAAATAAAACACGTTGACTTTGTCTTGAATTGCAAAGTACCGTGCCAAGTTTTTACCCCTTTTAAAAAAAAAAATATTTTTTTGGAAAGTTAATTGGGTTGATTGATTACACAGCAAGCAAAGCAATTTGAATCTTTTGTACAAGCTTATTATGTTTGAGCTTTCTTTTTTTTTTTGCCAAAAACCCGCCATGTAGCTATCGCGGTGTGAACCCAATTGATATTTGTGGCAAAACACAATAACCCACATTTTAACTAGGCTCGCATTATACCTTTCAACCAAATATGCCTATGTACTATAAACGGTATTGCTCATCCCAAGGTGGCCCACCTCGTGGACAGACAAATGACGTTGCCTTCAATCGCTTTTAGCGACGTGACGCACTGCGACGTCACGTCTTTGTCCGACTCTAACGGGGTTTCCGGCTCAAGAACCAAAGCAACGAGACGCCATGTTTTTTTTCCAGTGCCCGCACCCAACCCAACGTGCATTCGACGCCATTACCTCAACTTCTCCACCCGTTACCTATTCCATTGAGCCGATATGCTGCGAGTCCCAACAATGACGCGTTTATCCACAACGCGCTGCCATTGAGCGTCATTTATCAAAAATTCGTTATTTTCAAGTCCCTCATTTTTTTTTTTTCCCAGAGATTTCCATTCCCTTTTAATAAAAATTAAAATTCCTCATACACCCCGCCCACCACCCACCCCTAAACTCCTTAAAATGGCTCCGGCTATCTCTGCGTCCCTTTCTATTCTCCGTTATTCACGGGGGTAACGAAAAATTAAATATTGCGGAGCAGTCTTCATTTGCCTTTCGCGAGAAAATGTCTCTCATGAAATGCTGCCTTCATCACCTTGCAAGAGTCTTCTTTTCTGCAAAGGGGGAGAAAAAAGGAAAGGAAATAATCACGAATAAATATTACATTTGTGAAGGAACCTCAACAAGCCAAACCGCCACAGGACCCCACACGAGCTCCACCGGGCGTACCTGCCTCTCGCGTCGCAACTGACGCGTCACGAGCCGCGCTCGCCCTTTATAGCAGGAAATGGCGCGGCCTCATTTCATATATTACCGCTCAAGCACGACGATGATCGAGGCAAAGTTTGCTTAATGCGGGATCAATTTAACACCGAGGGTATTTATTCGACGTGAGGTATGACGGGTGAAGCTGTGAGAATGGAGCTCGAGCTCGGCGGAAGTAGTTTTCTTCGCGCCTCACTGCTGTCATGGCGCTCTTGCTCGCGGGCGTTGCGGCGTGCTCGAAGCGTCTCAGTTCAAATCGCCAGCACCGTCGATAACGCCGGTAAAAGTCGCAATTCCGAGGATATCCGGCGAGGCCTTTCATCTGGAAGGGGTTCGCGGCCTCTCCTTTTGCCGCGAGTTTCACCTTCACCTCACGATAACTCGTTTACTGGGGAGGGCGAGCCATCGATGGATCGAAATCTCACTCAAAATATTCAGGGAGTCTTCTATTTTATTACGTACGTTAATGTGGCGGAATTTGGACTTAACACACAACGCACACCAAAACGACAGCAGGTCTGACCAACTTTTTTTAATTTAAATGTGAGTAAAAGTTTAATATTGGAATAGGCAAAGCCTAGAAGCGACGAGAATTCTTCTTACATTCGCTTTCTGGACTTACATAAAACTTTGTTCACAAACTGTATACTTGCCAACTAAGAGCCGTGGTACATGTAAGCGCCCAAGCTGATGATTGAGCAATTTCCGGTTACTTCGGCCTGGCATTCGGGATCAGCGAACAAATAATGTAAAATCACGATTAAAAAATATTTTTTGATGATCCGGGAGAATATCTTTATTAAAAATTAAACTTTGGAAAAAATAATTGAATAAATAAGTTAAATAAACGATCACTTCTAAGTCAAGAATAAAAGAGAAATTAAAAGTTCCGGAAAGAGTTTCAAAATCATGCCCGGTAAATGTTAAATACTAAATAAACACTTTCCTGTCATGAAAAAAAAAATCACTTTCGGAAGTATAAAAATTAACTTTGGGAAAAAAATAATTGAATAAATAATAAACACTTCCGGTCATGATTCTCCCGGCATGCATCATTCCCCATGAAAAAAACCGGAAACAAAAAAAAACCAGAAAACAAACAAAAACGGAAAGCAAAAGGGTCGTAGCCAACGACACGGATTCGCAATTGCCAGAGCAATTGTGTGTTGTTTTTTGTTGTTTCCCATTCTCTCATGTGCACGCGTTAAGTAATATTCCAAAATATGAAATACAACCCTAATCGTGTTATACACGCACAGCGTTTAACAACAACCGGAAGCAAAAAGTCATAGCCTAACGAAGCTCCGTTGCTATAAAAAGCCTGACTTACTAGTCGGTAAAAGTCGAAACGTTCCGGCGACAATCGCACTCACTTTAAATCACGGCAAATGTTGAAGTGAAGAAGAAGAAGAAGAAGCTGAGAATCTCACGTGACCTCTGCCCGTGGTCAGGTGATTGTTCTGTGGAAAATCCGGTGCGTCAACGTGACGAACTGCACCTGCGTGGAAGAGATGTTATGGGCTTTGTCCCACGTACGTGACGGATGAAATCGTAAACCGCCATTTTTTTGTTGAGATGTAAGTGATTCATTCTCTTTCTCCAAATGGATTCCTGTAACACCTCAAGAGCAAAACTAGCTTTGTTTCTTCGTCGGTCAAAGATGACCACTTGGACTTATTAAAAGCTGTGACCATGCAGGTTCAAAGCCTCTTCATAAGCTGCACGACGATGTTGGTTCTTTAATGGGACTTTAAGGGTTTGCCAGGTTCTCCGAGAGAGGTGTCAAGTTCATATGGTCTCCACATCTGATGCCCTCCACAGTCAGTTAAATGGATTTTCACACTGTGATGCCAGACACCAGTCACGTTAATGTGTCTCCACATGTTGATGCCCTCCACCAAGTCACGTTAAATGTGTCTCCACATCTGATGCCAGACACCAAGTCACGTTAATTGTTACCTCCACATCTGATGCCAGACACCAATTCACGTTAATGTGTCATCCACATCTGATTGCTCTCTCCACCAAGTGCCAACGTTAATGTGTTCACACATGATCCGACACGCAAAGTCACGTTAATGTGGTACTCCACATCGATGCAGACACAAAGTCCACGTTAATGTGTCACATCTGATGCCAGACACCAAGTCACATTAATGTGTCTCCACATCTGTCGCCATAAACTCAGTCACGTTCATAGTGTCTCCACACATGTGATGACCATGACACCAAAGTCACTTAATGTGTCTCCACATCTGATGTCAATCGCAGCAAGTCACGTTAATGGATTTTCACATGTGAATGGCCAGACACCAAGTCACGTTATGTGTCCTCCACATCTGATGCCCTCCACAAAGTCACGTTAATGTGTCTCCACATCTGATGCCCTCCACACCAAAGTCAGTTAATGTGTCTCCACCATCTGATGCCCTCCACCAAGTCACGTTTAATGATTTTCAACATGTGATGCAGAACACCAAGTCACGTTAAGTGTCTCCACGATCTGATGCCAGACACCAAAGTCACGTTAATGTGTCTCGCACATCTGATGGCCCTCCACCAAGTCACTGTTAATTGGATTTTCACATGTGATGCCAGACACCAAGTCACGTTAATGTGTCTCCACATCTGATGCCAGACCAACCAAGTCACCGTTAATGTGTCTCGCACATAATGATGTCATCCGCAAGTCGCATTCAGGTCTCCACATCTGATGCCATTAGACACCCCAGTCACGTTAATGGAATCTTCACATCTGATGCCATACACTAGTCACGTTCATGTGTCTCCAACATCTGATGTCATCCACCAAGTCGCTATGAGGGTCTCCACATCTGATGCCAGACACCAAGTCACGTGAATGGTTCTCCACAATCTGTGCCAGACAACCAAGCTGCGTTTAAGTATCTCCACATCTGATGCCATAATACCTCGTCCTTTAAATGTGTCTCCACATCTGATGCCTCCAACCAAGTCACGTTAATGTGTCTCCACATCTGATGCCAATATACTTATCACGTTAACGTTGTCTCACATACTGAATGCCAAATACCACCAAAGTTGCCGTTGATGGTCTCCACATCTGATGCCATAGACACCTCAATTAATGCGTCTTTCCACATGTGATGAACCTCCACCAAGTCACGTAATGTCTCCACATCTGATGCCATATACGTCGTCACGTTTTAATGTGTCTCCAACATCTGATTCCATACACCAAGTCGCGTTGATGGGTCTCCACATCTGATGGCCATAGACACCCAGTCTGTTAATGTGTTTCCACATCTTGATGCACACACCTAGTCACATTAATGTGTCTCACATCTGATGCCATAGACACCCATCATTTTAATGTGTCCTCCACATCTGATGCCATATAACCCTCGTCACATTAAGTGTCTCCACATCTGATGGCATAGACACCCAGTCATGTTAATGTGTCCTCCCATCTGAATGCCATATACCTCGTCACGTTAATGTGTCTCCACATCTGATGTCATCCACGCAAGTCACATTTCATGGGTCCCACATCTGATGCAATAGACACCCAGTACTTAATGGAATCTCCACATCTGATGCATACACTCAGTCACGTTCTGTGTCCTCCACATGTGATGCCGACACACCTAGTCACATTAATGTGTCCCACATCCTGATGCCAAACACCTAGTAACATTAATGTGTCTCCACATCTGATGGCCATATACCTCGTCACGTTAATGTGTCTCCACATCTTTGATGCCATAGCACTAAGTCACGTCCATGTGTCTCCAACATCTTTGATGTCATCCACCATGGTCGGCATTCATGGGTCTCCACATCATGAATGCCATAAGACACCCAGTCAACGTAATGGATTCCACATCTGAGCCCTATAACACAGCTTCAGTCACAGTCATGGTGTGTCTCCACATACTGATGTCATCCACCAAGTCGCGTTGATGGGTCTCCACAATCTGATGTCATCCACCAGTCCTCAGTCGATTTTGTTATTCTGTATATGTCTTCTGCCTGTCTGTTGTCCATTGCCTACAGGTCACAATTTAAACCGATCGTCAGGAAACTTACCGAGTTGTAGAGGTAGTCTCACTGTGAAGCTATTGATTTTGACAGTCAAGTCATCTTGAGGTCATATTTAAATTCGTCATTTTTTTCCATCCTATTGACTTGAAAAATAAACAGCAATTCTGGAGTGCACTTACTGAATTGGGAAAGCCACTATTTTTGAGATCAAAAGTCAAAGGTCCAACTCAAGGTCAAACTTCTAAACATCAAAATTTCAATCTGAAAAAATCATCATTTACATCCTTTAACTTGCAATTAAAAACAAATGCATAGTCAATTGCTGAATTTGGAAGCAACTATTTTTGAGGTCAAGGCTAACTCAAGGTCAAACTTCTAAAATCATTACATTTCATCTGAAAATCATCATTTTCAATCTGATTAACGACAATAAAGCAGTAATGTGAATATGTGCATCACTGAATTTGGAATTAATCTGGAATTTTGGAGCAATCACATCACTGAATTATCTGATGTCTGAACTATTATTACTCTGGCACTGAGAGTGCTGTGAGATGTTTGGTGACACCATCTCTAACTTATTTCCAGTTTGTTACTGAGTTCATCAAGGGGTGGTGTAGCTGCCCCCACACTTTTCAGCGCTTGTATGAACTGGATTCTGGGAGATGTCAGAGGATCAAGCTGCGGGTGCACTCTTTTGGGAATGTCAAGATCTCTGACCTTGATTTTGCTGATACAGATGCAGTCCATCTTTGCGAGACTCCAATATCCTTTTGGGGGGCCTCAATGTGCTTGAATGAGGAGTCGGAGTCGCTGCCGGATTATCGCGGTTTCCCTGGGTCAAAAATAAGATCCAGGCTTTCAATGACATCTTGGATACTGCTATCACTTCTGTTCCTGTTTGTGGCAAGGAATGTTGTCAGCATAGAGATTCACTTACCTTGGCAGTGATTATCATGTCTCCACTGGCTGTGAAGCCAGAGGTCAATAGACGTCTGGGTTGGGCTCGGAGTCATGGATTTCAACTGGATATGGGGGTGTGGCGCTGCCGGACCTGTGCGGGAAGGACGAAAGTCTGAGTCTTAGTCCTTGGTGCTTCCAGTCTGCTCTATTGATGTGAGACTTGACTCTGACCAGGGATCTGAGATGGAGACTTAAATTCCTTTGGTACCGGTGGTCTTCTTCGCAGAATACTTGGCTATCAGCTGGTCAGACTTTGTGTCCAACGAGCGGTTTGCTGAGAGAGAAACTCAATGAGATTTTTACCTGCATAGTCCGTGACAAGCCTGCGGCTTATGGAAACATAGTGCTCATTTTCCTGATGACTGATCCTGCTCAG
>CM068966.1:30243803-30260246 GCA_035128595.1 Eptatretus atami | reverse complement strand
CACACACACACAACGAATATAGTGGTCACTCTGGCTGGCGCTCGTGAACCAATAGGTTGGCAGGATGACCTCTAGATCCGCACACACACCTCATTGCTGTCGAGCCTGTGTTTGAATCTCGGCCCAGCGATAAACTGCTGCCTTGGTGTTTTCCAGTTATGGAGAGGCATGAATGTGTGTGCCGTTCCTCAGATGAACATTAAACTATGCGTCTTGTCTGCCAACATTAGTTTATGGATGTTAGAGATCCCATGGTGTCTCACCTGAAGAGTAGAGAGTATCCCTGAACAAATTACAAATTCCTGCCCAAATCACCTTCAGTTGAATATCCTGTGGCGGAGTGGCGACTGTCGAGGATTATACCCCTCAGTCAATGAACTGCTTTGACAGAACAGAACATGTGCATATAGAGCATGTGGCATTCATGATTAATGAATGATGAGGGTTTCGGATCTCACTAACTCGACATCCATAAAAAAATTAGAAACGTAAATTGGTGGCATTTCTCAGGCACTATCCCATTCCTCAAACTGTATGGATATTCCTCGTACTCATAAAAGTGATGTGCAATGTTTTTCTTTCCTATCCTTGTTCAAGGTCAAACCTCTGCTATGGGCTCTTCAAACACGGCAGGTTCCTGTGTTGTGGTGCTCCCGGTACCTTTGCAGTTCAAATGCAGAGGCACCTCCAGAAGAGTTTGATCCTGTCGGTCGCTATCGGGAAAAACCTTGGGAGTACCTTGACAGTGAAGGTGAGAACAGTGCTTCTATGGGAATCTATGACCTCACTTTCCTTTCTGCAGTCAGTAATTGAGGAGAAATTTCCTCCTCCCAAGGGATGCCAACCCACGGGGCTTGTCACTGTTCTATCTTCTAAATGCTGAGTGTCAAGCGAGGACGCCGCACGTACCATTTTTTAAAGTCTTTGGTATGACTCAACCACAGTTGGAATCAAACCACTGACCTTCGTGACTCAGAGCGGACACTTTAACCATGACACCACTGAGTCTGGTAACCCAGTATATGTATAACCATTTGACTCAGCATCATGACTTGGTGCTCTGATAGGAACACCAAACAGGTGGACCAGATAATTTATCTTATTACAGTATATCACTTGGTTGTTTCAGTATTTGTTCTTCTGTCGAAACTTTAATCCTTTTGGCTTTACAAAGTACTGATTGGGCTTGCAGGATGGTCTCGAGAATGCACACTCGCCTTTAAGCTGTTGAGCCTGGGTTTGAATCCCGACCCAGCTATAAACTGTCATCCTGGTGTTTCACAGGCAGGGTGATTCATCAATGTGTGTGCCGTCCCTCGATTGGATGTTGAACAAGATGTCCCATTTGCCGGCATTAGTAGGTGGATGTTAAAGATCCCACGGTGTCCTTTGTGGAGTCGGAGAACTATCACTGGCACCATGAACAAATTACAAATTCCTGCCCTGACTTCCTGAGTTGGAGTGGTGTCAATCTGGATTGTAACCTAATAACTGCTTCGGCAGCACCAACGCTCTGCATAGGGCACCCTACACATGATGATAATGATGATGATGATGATGATGATGATGATGATGATGATGATGATGATGATGAAGAAGAAGAAGTACTGATTCGGCTTGGGTAGAAAGCAAAACACTCTGCCTTTTCTCCTTCTTACAGAGTATATGAGTCGCTATGGGACCATGCCCATCTTCACAGGCTATCGGCGCAATCACAAAGGCCCCATACCACCCCAGCGCCCAAGGAAGACTTGTATTGTGAGTTTCGTATTGCTGTGGCTTACCTGTCTTTCCTAGAATAGGTTGAAATTGATTGCAGTTCGAATAATTCTGAATGAGAATTCTGCTGACAAAGCAAGGAGTATGTTTGATCCTTTGTAAATGACGTCCTACGTTCTTTGAGTTTTATTATGTCACTCCAGCGTGGAGCTAAAATCAGTGGAAATCCGTGTCCTGCCTGCCGTGACCCCAAGATAATCTTCCACCCCAAGGTAAAGGAGAGATGACAATTGTAACAATATCAGTGAGCATGGTTCACATCATGTTGTGTGAATATGATTTTTTTTCCCCTCTCAAATCTTACATCAAGCAATGCAGAATATGAAATCATTTATTACCATTCACTGTGGTGTTGCGATTTGGTCCGTTGGAGCACGGTACTATGGTGGAGATGGGAAGAGGGAAGCGAGTAAGAATTTGTTAATAATCTGAACCACATGATAACAATCTTGTTGCGCTGCTGTCTTTGCTCATTGCAGAATGTCAAACTTTTGCAACAGTTTATTTGCCTGTACTCTGGACAGGTGTATGATCCCTCGATTACAGGTGAGCCCAAGTTATTTTCTGCCCATTTGTTTTTTTGTTTGCAAACTCCTCCACCCTAAGTCCCCTCACCCCATACCCTGCCACCCATGCCCTTCCACCCATGCCCTTCCACCTCGTGCCCCTTCCACCTCATGCCCCTTCCACCTCATGCCCCTTCCACCTCATGCCCTTCCACCCCATGCCCCTTCCACCCCATACCCTTCCACCCATGCCCTTCCACCTCATGCCCCTTCCACCCATGCCTCTTCCACCCATGCCCCCTCAGCCCACTCGCTTTCCCCACAACTGTTTTCCTTAATTAACCTGAATCTGCCGACTTTACAGATCTCATTAAAAAAATTCTTCTGAAAGTTACCAGTTTGTCTTATTTTTATCTTGCCAAAACGAAGTTTTTGCAAGATATGTTAGTCAGCTTGTATGTTTTTTTTTATTTAATTTTTTTTTAATTATTTTTTTTTTTTGTCTGTAATCACGTATAAAAACTTCTGCAGAGCAAGTTATCATTGGAAATTTTTGTAACTTCGCATATCAGATGTCTATAGAGGTCCCTTTCAGTGCACAAAATTTTGAAGGTCAAGGTCAAAGGTCAAGGTCACTTTGTCGCAAATCAGGGGAGTCGACGAAACCCTTATTTTTTGAGTAATTTTGATCGGATCGTCTTCAAACTTCATGGAATATAGTTCATGGTCTGGCGCTCAGCTGATTAATTTTTGGGTGCGATTGGCCTTGACCTTCATATGTTTTTTATCTTGCCAAAACGAAGTTTTTGCAAGATATGTTAGTCAGCTTGTATGATTTTTTTTGTTTTTTTTTTATTTTTTTTATTATTTTTTTTTTGTTTGTCTGTAATCACGTATAAAAAATTCTGCAGAGCACAGTTATCATTGGAATTTTTGTAACTTCGCATATCAGAGGCCTATAGAGGTCCTTTCAGCGCAAAAAATTTTGAAGGTCAAGGTCAAAGTCAAGCAAGTCACTTTGTCGCAAATCAGGGGAGTCGACGAAACCCTTATTTTTGAGTATTTTTGATCGGATCGTCTTCAAACTTCATGGGAATATAGTTCATGGTCTGGCGCTCAGCTGATTAATTTTTGGTGGCGATTGGCCTTGACCTTCATATGTTTTTTTTTGTTTTTTTTTTTGTCTGTAATCACGTATAAATACTCTGCAGAGCACAGTTATCATGGAAATTTTTGTAACTTCGCATATCAGAGGCCTATAGAGGTCCCTTTCAGCGCATAAATTTTGAAGGTCAAGGTCAAAGGTCAAGGTCACTTTGTCGCAAATCAGGGGAGTCGACGAAACCCTTATTTTTTGAGTAATTTTAATCGAATCGTCTCCAAACTTTATGGAATGTAGTATATGGTGGCGCTCAGCTGATTAGTTTTTGGTGGCGATTGGCCATGACCTTCATGGTTAGTGCCTGAGGTCAAACAAATTTGACCCCAAGGTCAAATTTTCAAGTTTTAGGAACCATATCGTGTCGTACCTCAAATTGAACACCTCGATGAGTGCTTTCTAGATATGTCAAGCTTGAGACATTATGACGTCATTTGTGACGTTTATGAGGCAAACACATATTTTTCATGGTTACTCTGTAGAACGATTCTCATCGGAATCTCTCGTAGGCAGATATTCCTCAAGGAGTCGCTCCTGGTGGATAGCAGCTCTGTTCACCTCATGTGACCTTAAAGAATCACACGTGGTCACCTTTTGGCAAGATACGGGTCACCCTAAGGGTGACATTGGTTTATTTGTTGTTTTAAAAGTCAATGAACAAAGTTGGAAATTCCATCAGTTCATTGGTAGCTCACCGTTTCATAGCACTGTGTGGGACTGTCACAGTAGTTATAGAGCAGGAAATACAAAGGGCCTTATTGTTACTGTAGTTTTATTCTTCTATATACAAATATAAGGATTATTGGAATCTCCCGTGATATAAGGACTTCAAGACAGCTGTTCACCACCATCTCAGATCGTCGCCAATCCTAAACCATAATCTTTTCTACCCGCGTTAACCCCACACCAAACCCTCCTTCCAAATTTCCAGTTCTCCCTCCTGAGAGTTTCCTTCTGTATCCATCTCGTCCACCCCATGCATCCCCTCTTTCTCCTCATTCCTCCCCACCTCCATTGTTTGTCCAACTGTTCCTTTTGTCCTGTTGCATCCTCATCCATTCAGTGTACTAATACAAGCTCTTCCAAGAGCGTCGACGATGTATACAAAAAAGGACGATATCTTCTTTGTCTGTCTCTTTCTGTTTCTCATCTCCCCTCACACAACTTCATACATCGTCACCAGGTGCGGATCTAGGATTATGGGTTAGTGGAGGTACAGAAACTAAAATTGTCATGAAAACAATGTTCTTGAGCGGAGCGAGGCAAAAAAATATTTGAGGTGTTTCTTTTTATAATAAATTGAAAAGCAGTAATAAATTTAAAAACGATGCTAAATATAGACAAATAATGCTCTGATACACTTCACAAGAAGTACTCTTATGAAAATGTACTGCATTTGCTCAAAACTCCACATTTATTTTAATAATTGTTCCATTATTTCATCAAATGCTTGTGACGTGTTGATCGATCAATCCACCAGGTTTCGCCGAGTCTTTTGCAGTGGAAAATCTTGAGAATAATTTACTGCACGAGAGACCATTTCCCGCATTCTGAGACCACATCTCTGGTTCTAGACACCTCGGGGGGAAAAATCAAACTTCGGTCTCTTGGTGGATTTTAGATTGGAGCATGTGCCGGGTGCCCCCATCCCTCCGGATTCGCAATCGGTCACTAAACTCCTGGCGTAATCAACAGTCTTACAATTCTGCTTACGGCATCTAAACTTACTTCCAACTCTTCAATTTTTTTTCCATTCGGCCCAGTCCAAAGTAGACTTTTCCTACAGCGTTCACCGTGCCGGACAACGATCGGTCACGAGATTTTCGCCGTTGTTCCTCAGCACTCCCATCCTATCAAATCTCATACCACCCTATCACGCATTCTCAAATGGTATAATCGACGAGTCGTTACAAAATTCTGGCAGGTGGACGTTTGCTTCTGGATTAAATAGATATAGCTTCAACAACACCAGCCCAAGCTGTCTGCAGTGTGAGTGGTTATAACTACAAAGCTGTGAAAAATGGATTCCAATGAGTGTTTATGATCCTGGCATTTTGTGACCTCACTTCCCACCCTAACCTCAGGTTTGTGTGCCAAACGACAGAAAGAGGTGTTGAAAGTGATCCAGGAAGCCAAGGACTATGGTGTGTATTAAGGTTCTGTTGCCGTCTTGTGCTTGGGCAGCCGTACCAACCACACTCCAGAGCTTTGTGAAACCTCTCCATCACTTTGTGTCATTCCATAGATATTTCCTTGAGTTTTGTATGTGGTATCTGCCTCACCGTTATCATCTGGAAATATTGCGGTTAACATAACCTTTACGGATCTTCAGCTTCTCAATTTCCTTTTTTGGTTAGGGTTCTTCTTCCTCCCTTCTTTCGTGAGCCTGTCCGTGTACTGTATTAACATTCGCTTACAGTGTGCACGTATTCGTTACACAAGTCGTACCACCCGTGTGCAGGACTCCTCACATTCAATGTGCCTTTCATGGTGTACAATCCTTCAGATCTTCCCTCTGATCACATTGCCACCAGACCACTGCCGATGCCACCTCGGGAACATCCCTGGTACTCATGGTATGACCCAATAGAACCTTCGGCGGATGAGTTGGCCAAATACCGCCGAATGTTTCGCAAGTATCTGAAGGAATGAGCTTGCAAACATTTTCCATCCAGCTCCATCTCACTCTTTCTCCTGCATTTTCAAGCCTCGGCAAGATTTTTCTGAGGTTTTTATTTTTATTATTATTATTATTACTACTACTACGAGTATTACGTTCTGATTTACTGTGGCTGCAAATGTCTGGATGTTAAGGAAAGAAAATAAAGTACTCATCCTGCCTCTCTCTAGCTGAAAAAGGTTTCTCTTTTGACCTCTTGTTCGAAATTCTCCCAGCATGCATTGCTTGCATCCTCGCTTGCTCTCAAGCCATCTATATATTAGATATGCAGGGGTGGGGGTTTATGGTGGGGTGAATTGAGAAAAGGAAAGACGAGTGGAAAAGAAATGGAAGAAGTGTGTGGTTTGCAGGGGAGAAGAAGTGTGCGTGCGTGGTGCGCATGGCGTGTGTGTGTGTGTGTGTGTGTGTGTGTGTGTGTGTGTGTGTGTGTGTGTGTGTGCAGGGGGAGGAGGAGGTGAAAGGATGGCATGAGAAAGAAAAAAGCAGAGTGGAAGCAAGAGGAATTTATGGGACAGGAAAAATTCCACCATTTTAGTTTATGTCTTCTGTAGATATAGCCCTTGACACATGATGTTGACTATTATACCTACCACACTGTCAAGATTTCCTAGATGACAGGGACGCACACTCGCCTCTAAGCTGTCTCGCCTGGTTTGAATCCAAACCCAGCTATAAACTGTCATCCTGTGTGTTTCACAGGCAGGTGATTGATCAGTGTGTGTGTGTGTGTGTGTGTGTGTGTGTGTGTGTGTACCGACCACGGATGGGTGTTTAAACTGGACATCCCATCTGCCATTATTAGTTGGTGGACGTTAAAGATCCCACAGTGTCCTTCGCGAACAGTAGGCGAGCTTTCGCCAGCAACCTGAACAAAATCCAAATTCCTGCTCAAATTACTGCTGGGAAGGCAATGGCAAACCACCTAGTATTACCCTTGCCAAAAAAACTGCTTCGGCAGCACCGATGTTCTGTAACAGAGTATGGTACATGGGAATCAGAAATTCGGGACCATGTCCCATTTTGTTCAAGATCTTGGTACCTCTCAATATCCCTTCCATAAAAGATTCCAGTTACGGATCCGGAGAAACCGAAGAGGTTCAACACAGTTGTGAATAATTATCTTCTTTATTAAAATGGTCTTACAGTTCAATTCGATTGCACCACGTGTCGACGTCATCAACATTTAAACTCTCATTCGCCAAGGTAGAGACATGATCGGTTGTATTTTATTTTGGAAAATGAAGCCCATGGTTTGGCCTTGTGGAAATTTGAGGGAATCTCCTTGGTCAGGGTGCAGTGCCGTTGCGGTGGTACTGTGGGTACTCTTGGCAGTCATGGGTGCGGGTTACATGTCGACCCCGGGGAAGATTCCGTTCTTCCTGAAGAAGGACTTGTGTATGATGCAAGAGCGACCGTGCGCTGGAGTATGATATTGTTTCAACATGTCCCCTGCGGAGAAAGCATGTTCGTCTTGAGACCAACAACACATTCCACCAAACAACATAAAACGGAACTCTCGATACTCATTTTGTCACAATACACAAAACGATTATATTCCCACAATAGGATACCTTTAATTATCTTGTGCAAATTTTCTGGATTACTTATAACCTCTTATACTTATTGTTATTTCATATTCCGCCTGTGGCTGCTGGTTGCATCATTTTTCTGGGGACACGGTTGCACCGCTCATGCTGTGCCCCTGTTTCCAGTAAGCTGGTACTCATTTTGCCGACCTTGGAAGGATGCCGGGCTGAATCAAGCACCTGGTGTTATCTAACTGCACGACAGCGGCTCAAATTCAAGACCCAAAGATCTTCAGACAGCCATGTTAACTGTAAAGCCGATACCAGGCTTACCTCTTATACGAAACAGGAGAGAATCTTCTACTACTACTACAGCCCCAATTATTATTTGCACCACTTGGGGTTGGCCAGGAAATGTTTTTGGTCCAAATCTTTGGATGGTTAGGCCTCTGTACAATTCACTGAAGGTGGAAGGAATTTGTAATTTGTTCACTGTGCCGGCGATAACTCGCCTCCTCGTCGTTGAAAGAAACCTTGGGATCATCAACGTCCACGACCTGATAATGACAGCAGATGGTGCACCCGTCTTAACGTCTATTCGAGGGACGGCACTTTGTTTTTTTTACAGGATATAATGCTCGTAATGAGTCTGCCACACACGGACAAACAGACAAATACACAACACAGGACTGTGAGTGAGACGAGACAAACACAGACACTGAGCTCGATGGAAGAGCCGTCACTAACCGGGCACCGCCTTTCTCACCGTACTCGGCAGGGCATTTTCTCCTCTCTTGCCACCCGAGGCCTACGGGGATTGTCTGTGCTCTCAGCCTTTTATATGCTGAACTGCCAGGGTTCGAACCGTCATCGACCTTCCAGACTCGGGAGTGGACGCTTTCACCACAACACCACGTGGTCTGGTAGAATGCAATGCCCTACGTGCGGATCTCAATCTCGCAGTTTATAGTCAGGTTGAGAATCGAACCCAGACCAGACAGCTCCAAGATGAGTGTGCTGCGTATGCACCATCCAACATCACACATCGTCAGGGACTGATACAAACGATGAATCCAACACTAATGGCCGTGCATGATGAGATTCATGCAGCAGATATGTGCCTTAAAGTGATTTCGACTTCCCCAGTAGCGTGTCCATTCACATATTTCATACCTGGGGGGTTGAAAACGGAAAAAGGGGACGTGACGGAGACAAAATGAATGTGTGGGTTTTTGGACGGAGTCTGAAACGCAGCCATTGTTGCTCACACGAACAACAGATACCCCCTTCTTATTCTTCATGAACGGCGCAATTATTCCCACGTTATTGTGGAGTTGCCCCCATGTCTTTCACGAATCGGCTGGACAGGCCTGACACTCAACTGAGGTCGGGGCTTGAATTTGTAATTTGTTCATGGCGCCGGCGATAGCTCGCCTACTCTTCACGAAGGACACCGTGGGATCTTTAACGTTCCTTGGTGAAACACCGAACGGGATTCGAACCCAGGCTAGACAGCTTCGAGGTGAGTGTGCGTACCTGTACGTCTTGGCCATCTCGAGACCATCTTGTTTTTATTTCATGTTTTACAAGGTGAAGAGGGGTGTGTTCCATGACCAATAAGCTTGCCAAGCCAGCCGTTCCTTATCAACCGTTTCAACGGAGTGCTTGTTGGATGGTCGCTAGACTACCCTTATTCTCAGGTTTACCGTCTGTTGGATAGTCGATCTAGTCGAAAAAAAAAAAAAATTCCAAATTTTTTTTTTTTGAGATTTGTTTACCCTTATTATCAGTATTAAAATGCGATTCAGTTAATACAATGGCGATTTCGATGAAACTTGGTTGGTAGGTTCATACCATGACCTAGTTGTGTGCAAATGAAACCGTTGCTATGGACACCACCGTTGCCTAGCAACGGACTTTGAATTTTTAAAAAATCATAAAATATTTATTTTTTCGAAAATCAAAAATCGGGCCACGAGCGACTGTGGCAGTACATTCAGCTATATGTCAAAAATTTCCAGCCAGATCCTATGAAAATTGTCAGAGAAGATAGACTTTGAATGAACCCTGGTCGAAAACAATAAAAAAACGAAGTTCGTTATATCTCAGAGACTATTGAGTCAGATATACATGAAACTGGTATGTAGGTCATGGTATGTCCTAGTTATGTGTTGAAAAGAACGTTGCTATGGACCCCTCCGTTGCCTAGCAACGGCCGAAAAACCTCTAAATGTGGGGGTATTTTAACGAAAAAAACAATCTGCAGCATTATCCCTTGAAGCTAGAATCATGAATTTTCTTGTGCTTAATCCTCAGTTCATTCCCCATCAACGGGCCCATCGCATCAGGTTCTATTGGTAGTCGACTACCCATGTCCACCTACCGGCTTGTTTGTCTGTCTGTCCCTCTGTTCGGTCCAGTGCTCCGTTAATACAATGGCGATTTCGATGAAACTTGTGTTGGTAGTTCATACCATGACCGATGTGTGCAAATGAGAACCGTTGCTATGGAGACCACCGTAGCCGAGCAACGGACTTTGAATTTTTTTTAAATCATAAAAAATTAATTTTTCGAAAATCAAAAATCGGGCCACGAGCGACTGTGGGCAGTACATTCAGCCATATTGTCAAAAATTTCAGCCGGATCCTATGAAAACTGTCGGAGAAGATAGACTTTGAATGAACCCTGGTCGAAAACAATTAAAAAAACGAAGTTAGTTATATCTCAGAGACTATGAGTCAGATATACATGAAACTGTATGGTAGGTCATGTATGTCCTAGTTATGTGTGAGAAAGAACCGTTGCTATGGACCCCTCCGTTGCCTAGCAACGGCCGAAAAACCTCTAAATGGGGGGTATTTTAACAAAAAAACAATCTGCAGCATTAACCCTTGAAGCTAGAATCATGAATTTTCTTTGCTTAATCCTCAGTCATTCCCCATAGAACGGGCCCATCGCGTCAGGTTCTATTGGTAGTCGACTCCCCATGTCTGCCTACCGGCTTGTCTGTATGTCTGTCTGTCTGTTTGTTTGTATGTAATGGACAGCTCTGGAGGCCAGAGAGTCAACCGATTTTGATGAAACTTGACTGGTAGGTTCATACCAGGATCTAGTTGTATGCTTTTAATTACTGTTGCTATGGACGCCACCGTTATCTAGCAACGGGACTTTGAATTTTTGAAAAAAATCCGAAAAATTTTTTTTCGAAAATCAAGAATCTGCTTGCCGCTTTTATGCGCACTATAATCAACCTTTGTCAAAAAAATTCAACCTGATCCGTCAAAAACTGTATGACTAGTATGCAATTATGTGTCGCGACCACCATGGTCTACCGGCTTGTTTGAGTACTTAGGACACTTGATGGCACTCTACAAACCTGCTTTAATGTCACCACCCCAGGTAATGAGATCCGCACATCTTTCCCGATAATTTGTTGTGTCAATAGCATTTAATAATGTTAAGATGAAATGCCGTGTTATCACGAAGATGTTATTAGAGATGTTATTATTTAATTCTTCAACGAAGGCTTTATAACCCGGGAGAGGGTTCTTGGATTTCCACCCTCCCAGGTCTCTTTCCTCTATTCAAAGTACCCCAACACAGCTCTGTCTCTCTGTCTCTCTGTCTCTCGAGTAGACGCCGCCGGCTTCTGTTTCATACAGTGCCGTGTACATTGGACATGACGCAAACCGGTAGTTTTCCTTGGACGGTCCATGTGGAAACACGTTATAACTGAAAAACCCCCACCCACCCCTTGAACCCGTGTGTCGCAGATCCGCCAGGTGGACGGCGTTCTCGGAACTGATGACGCCAACTGCAAACGAAAGCTCCAGGAAAAGATCCGAAAGAGAGACGCCGCAACCCAAGAAGAGATCCCACCAGAAATGCGCGCCGATCACACCAGAAACACAGATGCTGCTCTCAGAAGGTTGTTCCCATGGGCGCCCAGGACTACCGAAAGAAGCGCCTGGAAAAGTCCCCGGGAAAAGTTGACTTTCGATCTCTAAAGTCTGGAGCAAGATAACGGCTGGAGCAGGGTGGTGTGTGGGTCGAGAGAGAGAGAGAGAGAGAGAGAGAGAGAGAGAGGTGAGAGAGAGAAGGAGAGAGAAGAGAGATGAAAAGACGAGAGAGAGCAGAGATCAGAGAGACAAGCAGACGAGCTTGTTGGGGTACTTTGAATGAGGGAAGAGACCTGGGAGGGGGATAATCAAGAGACCCTCCCTGCGGTTATAATAGCTTCGTTGAAGATTAATATAATAACATCCTAAATAACATCTTCGTGTAACACGTCTTCATTCTTAACATTATTAAAATGCTCATGTGACACAACAACATACTCGGAAGATGTGCCGATGCTCTAATTACCTGGGTGTGTCCCATAACAAGCAGGTTTGGCTAGAGTGCCATCAAGTGTCCTAGGCTACTCAAACAAGCCCGTAGGTCGACATGGTGGTCGCGACAAATTGCTTATACTAGTCATACGAGTTTTTTACGGATCAGGTTTGATTGTTTTTTGACAAAGGTTGATTATAGTGCGCATAAGCGCGGTAAGCAGATTCTTGATTTTCGAAAAAAAAAAATTTTTGGAATTTTTTTCAAAAATTCAAAGTCCCGTTGCTAGAGTACGGTGGCGTCCATAGCAAACAGTAATTACAAGCATACAACTAGACCTGGTTATGACCTACCAGTCAAGTTTCATCCAAAATCGCGTGACTCCTCTGCGCCTCAGAGCTCGTCAATGTGACATACAAACAAACAGCACAAGACGAATACAGACAAGCCTTGTAGGCATGACATGGGAGATCGACTACCAATAGAACCTGAACGCGATGGGCCCGTTCTCATGCGGGAATAACCTGAGGATTAATGCACAAGAAAATTAATGATTCTAGGCTTAAGGGTTAATGTTGGCAGATTGTTTTTTTGTTAAAACTACCTTCCGACATTTAGAGGTTTTTACGGCGTTGCTTAGCAACGGAGGGGCCATAGCACGGTTCTTTTCTCACCATCAGCTAGACATGATGCATGAACCTACATACATTTCAGGTATATCGACTCGATAGTCTCGCGATATACTAACTTCGTTTTTTTAATTGTTTTCCGACAGGTTCATTCAAAGTCTATTCTTCTCCGACGTTTTCCTAGACCGGCTGGAATTTTTGACATAATATGGGCTGAATGTATGCCCACTAGTCGCTCGTGGCCCCGATTTTTGATTTTCGACAAAAAGTTAATTTTTTATGATTTTAAAAAATTCAAAGTCCCTTGCTGCGGCAACGGTGGTACTCCATAGCAAGGTTCTCATTTGCGACACAACTCGGGTCATGGTTGAAACCTACAACAAGTTTCATCGAATACCTGCATTGTTAACGGAAGCACTGGACCGAACAGAAAGGGAATGACTGACAACAACGCCGGTAGGTGGACATGGTAGTTCGATCCTACCCATTAGAACCTGATGCGATGGGCCCGTTCGAGTGGGGAATGAACTGAGATTTAAGCAACAAGAACAATTCATGATTCAGCTTCAAGGGATAGATGCTGCAGATTGTTTTTCGTTAAAATACCCCATTTAGGAGGTTTTTTCGGCCGTTGCTTAAGGCAACGGAGGGTCCTATGAAAGCAGTTCTTTCTCACATCATGAACTAGGACATACCATGAACCTACATACCAGTTTCAATGTATATCTGACTCAATAAGTCTCTTGAGATATTCGGAACTTCGTTTTTTTATGTTTTCCGAAGGGTGTCATTTCAAATCTATCTTCTCTGACAATTTTCCATAGGTATCTGGCTGGAAATTTTGACAATATGCGCTGAATGTACTGCCACAGTCGCTCGTGCCCGATTTTTGAATTTTCGAAAAAAATAAATATTTATAATTTTTCAAAACTTTCAAGTCGTTGCTAGGCAGACGGTGGTGGTCCATAGACAGAGCGGTTTCATTTGCACACAACTAGGTCATGGTAATGACTAACAACCAAGTTTCATGCGAAATATCGCCTTGTATTAACTGAATGATTTTTAAATACTGATATATAAGGGTGAACAATCAAAAAAAAAAAAATTGGAATTATTTTTTTTTTCGACTGAGATGACTAGATCCAACAGAGGTAAATCCTGAGAATAAGGGTAGTCTAGCGACATCACAAGCACTCCGTTGAAACGGGTTATAAGGAACGGCTGGTGGCAAGCTTATGGTCATGGAACACACCCCTCTTCACTGGTAAAACATGAAATATAAAATACAGATGGTCTCGAGATGGCAAGACGGTACAGGTAGGCACAATCACCTCAGAAGGTCTGTCTAGCCTGGGTTTCGAATCCCGTTCGGTGTTTTCACCAAGTGAAGTTATAAGATCCCACGGTGTCCTTCGTGTAAGAGTAGGCGAGCTATCGCGGCCGCATGACAATTACAAATTCAAGCCCGCTCAGTGTGAGTGTCAGGCTGGTCACGATTCGTGAAAGGACATGGGGGCAACTCCACAATAACGTGGGAAAATTGCGCCGTTGTCATTCGAGAATAAGAGGGGGTATCTGTTGTTCGTGTGAGCAACAATGGTCGTTTCACGACTCCGTCAAAAACCCACACATTCATTTTTGTCTCCGTGACGTCACCTTTTTTCGGTTTCTCACCCCCAGGTCTGAATATGTGAATGGACAGCACGTACTGGGAGGTCGAAATCAACTTTAAGGCACATATCTGCTTGCATAATCTCATCATGCACGGCCATTAGTGTTGGATTCATCGTTTGTATCAGTCCGAGAGTGTGATGTTGGATGGTGCATACGCAGCCACACTCATTCTTGGGAAGCTGTCTGGTCTGGTTCGATTCTCAGCGCTGACTATAGACTGCGAGATTGAGATCCGCACGTAGGGCACTTGATTTCTCCAGACAACGTGGTGTTGTGGTGAAGCGTCCAGTGCCGAGTCTGGAGGTCCGAATGATCGGTTCGAACCCTGGCAGTTCAGCAATAAAGGCTGAGAGCACAGACAATCCCCGTACAGGCTCTGGGTTGGCAAGAGAGGAAGAAAATGCCCTGCCGAGTACGGTGAGAAAGGGGTGCCCGTTAGTGCGGCTCTCCATCAGCTCATGTCCGTGTTTGTCTCGTCTCCACTCACATCCGTGTTGTGTATTTGTCTGTTTGTCGTGTGTGGCGACTCATTTACGTACATTTATAATTCCTGGTAAAAAAAACAAGTGCCGTCCTCGAAAGACGTAAGGTACGGTGCACCATCTGCTGTCAATTATCAGGTCGTGGACGTGATGATCCTCAAGGTTTCTTTCAGACGACGAGGAGGGAGTTATGCCGCACAGTGAACAAATTACAAATTCCTTCCACTTCAGTGAATGTGACAGAAGGCTAAACGCATCCAATTTGACCAAAAAATTTCTGGCAAGCCGAGTGGTGCAAATAATAATTGGAGGCTGTTAAGTAGTAGTAGAAGATTCTCTCCTGTTTCGTTATAAGAGGAAGCTGGTATCGGCTTTACAGTTAACATGGCTGTCTGAAGATTTTGGTTTGAAGTTTGAGCACGCTGTCTGATGCAGTTAGATAACACAGGTGCTGATTCAGCCGGCATTCTTCAGGTTCCGGCAAAATGAGTACCAGCTTACTGAAACAGGGGCACAGCATGAGCGGCGTGCAACGTGTCCAGAACAATATGCACAGTCAGCCCAGGCGGAAAGATGAAATAAAATTAAGTATAAGAGGTTATAAGTAATGTTCAGAATTTGCCAAATAATTAAAGGTACTAATTGTGGAATAAATCGTGTTGTGATTGTGATCAAATGAGTATCGAGAGTTCGTTTAATGTTGTCTTGGTGGATGTGTTTGTTTGGTCTGCAAAGACGAACATGCGTTTTCTCCGCAGGGGACATGTTGAAACAATATCATACTCCCGCACGGTTGCATTTGCATCATACACAAGTCTTCTTCAGGAAGAACGGAATTTCACCGGGCCGACATGTAAACCGCACCCATGACTGCAAGAGTACCCGCACAGTACACGCAACGGCACTGCACCTGAACAAGGAGATCCTTCAAATTTTCATCAAGGGCCAAACGGCATGGCTTATTTTTCCAAAATAAATCACGCGATCATCTGTCTCTACATGGCGAATGAGAGTTTAAAGTTGAATGAGTCGACAGTGGTGCACTCGAATTGAAACTGTAAGCATTTTAAATTCAAGAAGATAATTATTCACACTGTGCTTGAACCTCTTCGGTTTCTCGGATCGACGGAAATCTTTTGATGGAGGGATATTGAGAGGTACCAAGACTTGCAACAAAATGGACATGTCCGAATTTCTGATTCCCAATGTACAACAAAAATAGTCATAAAAAAAAACAAGAAAAAAAAAAAACAAATGAAGAAATAAAAAATAAAAAAAAAATAAAATTAAAAAAAAAAGAAACAAAAAACCCTCTGGGTTCAGAACATCGTGCTGCGAAGCAGTTTTTTTGCAGGGTATACTAGGTGGTTTGCATTGGCCTTCCAGCAGTAATTGAGCAGGATTTTGGATTTTTGTTCAGGGTTAGCGTGGCGAAGCTCGCCTACTGTTCGCGAAGGAACTGGGTGGATTTTAAACGTCCCAACTAATAAGGCAGATTGGGATGTCAGTTAACGATCCTCGGGGCGGTACAGACACACCACCACACACACCACAGTCCACACACACTGAAACAACCTACCTTGAAACACTAGGATGACATTTAGCTGGTTTGGATTCAACCAGAGACAGGCAGAGGTGTGCGCCTGTCACAGGAAACTGAAGGGTATATCATACAT
>CM068966.1:30225973-30236007 GCA_035128595.1 Eptatretus atami | reverse complement strand
GTGCTGTACACTATCTCACCAATTGTGCTGTACACTAACTCACCAATCGTGCTGCACACTAACTCACCAAATGTGCTGTACACTAACTCACCAAATGTGCTAACCCCAATGGACCAAATGAGTTGTACCCCAACGAATCAAACACGCTGTACCCCATTGTACCAAACACTGTACATCTGCGCACCAAACATGGTACCTCCCCAATTCACCAAACACGATACCACAACACATCCAATGCACTGTACCTAAATGTACTGTACCAACGCAAAAAAACACAATGTACCCTAAATGCACCAAAACATATTGTACCCACAATGCAGCAGACACACTGTACCCCAACACACCAAACACACTGTACCCAAAACACACCAAACACGGATACCACAACACACCCAATGCACTGTACCTAAATGTACTGTACCCAACGCAAAAAACACAATGTACCCTAAATGCACCAAAACCATTGTACCCCACAATGCAGCAGACACATTGTATCCCAGCACACCAAATATGACACCTCAATTCACCAAACATACGGAACCCAAACGCACTGTATCTAAACACACCAACCACACTTTTTAAATTTATTTATTCATATGCATCCTGTGGCTGCTTGGCTGAATCATTTTCTGTGGGTGCCGCTGATGCAGTGCCCCTGTTACCGGTAAGCTGGTACTCATTTTGCCAACATCGAAGGATGGAACAGGTTGAGTCAACCACCTGGTGTTAATTCAACGGAAAAGGGCTTGAACTCAAGATGCCAAAGATCTTAAGCCAGCCACCAAACCCTGAAGCCAACACCGGCTTTACCAAGCACACTGACCCCACTGTACCAAATACATTGTACACACAATTCCAAATACACACACACACCACACACACACACACACACACACACACACACACACACACACACACACACACCATGAAAAGTAAGTTGTGTACACGAGTCAGTATAGACAGCTAGGTAATAATGATGTGATCATCACTCATATCCAAGCAACATCGAGATCCTAAGTTTTTTTATATCAGTGCAATTGGTGAATGCTAAAACTCTACCACCTGTTCCACTGGATCACATAGTCGCACTTCCTTCTTGCAATGAAATCTTAAAGTTTTTTTTTTTTAACTTGCACTGAGGCCATTGAGGACTTGTGTCTGCACATTAGAAGACCTCATTAATTTAATTACTGTGAATTGCAAGAACATTCCATGAAAGACAAGTCACAATTTGGTATTTCAATCTGGGATTCCAGCATCCTGAGGCCAGTGTTCAGACGGGCCATTTTGTGCCAGCGTAAATCTCTTATGATTTTGTTTGTAACCATCTGTGTTTTCCAACCATTAATATCTTCCAGGCCATGTGGGAATCCTGTACCACGAAGGGACAGTCATTTATCCATTGTGTCTTGATATATTATGTGTGCACAGGTTGGTGCATGCATTGTGAATAATGAGAACAAGATCGTGGGGATAGGCTACAACGGTATGCCCAATGGCTGCAGTGATGACCTCCTGCCATGGCGACGCTCTGCGCCTGATCGCCTCGACACCAAGTACCCCTATGGTAATTAAAATGTCCCGAGCGGTAATCACAGGTCGCATGATGTAAAACGATGGCCAACTCTGTCTTCGTCATTATCAATCAGTTTTCCTCGAAGATCCCACTGTGTCCAACGCAAAGAGTAGGCAAGCTATTGCAGGTAAATGCAGACAGACACGGCTCCTTTTAGAATCATATTATAAAGGGAGCCGTGTCTGTATGTCTGTCTGTTTGTCGTGCTATAACCTGAGAACGGATTTCAATCAAACCAATGACTGTGGATTCAGGGAACTCACAGGAAGGTTTGTGATGCCACAAAAACAAAAAGGAAGGTTTGTGTATGGGTATGTGGGCACAAATGGCAAAACTGAAAACGCCAACTTGCGATGCTGCTTATCTCCATATGGAGGGCAGGATCTCACAGGAATCCTTTTTTGTTCTTGCCCCATAGATTAGCCATCCTAGCAAAGACTGGTATTCCCGTCGGCGAAGCTACGGGTCTTAATGCTCGTATAGATTACATGGACCTTTGTAGACAATGGACAAATGAACCTTAAATGGTATTTTATCCTGGGATTGTAGCACGAAGAGTTGGCGGTTTAAACCCCGGCCGAGTCATACCAAAGACTTTTAAAATGGTACGTACATTGCTTCCTTGATGTTCAACATTTAACAGAATAAAGCACGGACAATGCCCATAGGTTTGCATCCATAGAGAAGAGGTAATTCCTCCTTAAGAAATTCCCCACTGAGTGCAGTGAGAAAAGCGGTGCCATTGTTGTGGCATCACTGGTACCCAGATTTCCTCTGGGAAGTGACGGCACTTCCCTCAAGCTCAGTGGCTGTGTTTGTCTCGTAAAAGCGTCTGTATGTCCATGTGTGTGAGATGTTTGTGTGGCAGCTCCACTACGAGCCTTTCATCCTGTAAAAAAGAAGAAAAGAGTCATGGACTCAGATGCGAATGCATAACAGGCCAACATTTGCAGTAACATCTCACAACAATTCTTACAGTGCATTTGGTACTAAGGACTTGATTGAGCATTCCATGTTTCGAGGGTTATAGCAGTTAAGTTCAGCATCTTATGTGTCTTATGCAGTGTGTCACGCCGAGATGAATGCCATTCTCAACAAGAACTGTGCCGACGTGAAAGGTTGCTCACTTTATGTGGCGCTATTTCCATGCAACGAGTGTGCCAAGCTGATCATCCAATCAGGTTTGTATGTTGCTGATATTGAGAAAGGCTGGTACTGGTTTGGCTTTTGCCTGCGTTTTTACATGCACCTTCCAAAACCCTCAACTAGGTATCTGTGAGGTGATATACATGTCAGACAAGTATGCCACTTCACTGGAATCTGTGGCCTCTCGGAGGTTGCTTTCTATGGCAGGTGTGCAGTTGAGGTACGTGATGATGTGATGAAATAAGGCAGCATCGCTGAAATGTTCCAAGCGAAATTGAGAGGTGGGGGGGATTGGTATTGTGGGATAGCGGGATGTGGAGAGTGAAATGTGTGAATTGTCATCACAGTTATCTCTTGCCAGGTATTGTTTTGTTGTCTTATACTCCCTGTGCAATTCAAGTGATCCTGTTTGTGTGCATGGTGCAGGAAATTTGTTCCACAGCATCGTCACATTGTCATTGACTTTGAGTCCATCAACAGCTTTGCAGGGGTGGAGTTTGACCCCAAGACCTCTCATGGATCTGCAGTGACAAATGTTGAAACAGTTGATCCTCCAGAAATTGTTGAGCAGAATGGTTAATCAGCAAAACTTCATTTTTTATGAGTTCTTATTTTTTGCTTATGGTAATCATTCAATTATGGTAATTTTGGTCCTGAGGGCATATCGATCTCCAGTTAACATTTGTTATCTGCCAAGTTTCAAATTTCTCAGAATATAGGATCCGACGACATGAAAACGTCATGCAATACTTTCCTGGCAGCTTGCTGTATACGGAAGTTCAATATCCCACGGTACCTCTGTGCAAGGCCTCAAATGCAAATGGCTGCCTGCTAACTGCACTCTGGCTTGTAAACAGTGCTGTAGTGTCTTTGCTATCATGACCTGGTGAATAATGCCTTGAAATGAATGGATATTCTCTTATGGATGGACATTTGGCTAACCCGGCTTCAATCTAATTAATGATACCAAGTTAAACTTGATCCTACATTGATGTCATCTTTATACTGCTGATCTCTTTAACCCTGCTGTGTTTGTACAGTAAATTTAAAACATTTTATATACACCATTCCTTTTTGGGGTGTATATTTGAGAAATATAATCGTACAATAAAAGGCAAGGCATCTTGTAGGCTGTGGGGAATGAAGAAGAAACTTAATTTTTCTCTACAAGATCAAGATTTTTTTTTTTTAATGCATAGCCGAGGCTCATGGAAGAGCTGGTATTTGTACAATGATTGGATGAGAGAGAGAAAAAAAAAAAGAGAAAGAAAAAGAGAGAGAGAAAAATAAAAATTGCTGGATTGAAGCCTTGGAGGGAAGAGGGTTGTTGAACAACTTCGGGAAGGTGATAACGTAAATTGGGCAAAATATGAACAAAAGTTCAGTATTGGGGTAAGCCTAGACTTCTGGGAGTTTAACCAGGAATGTGTTACTGTTCATACGTGTGTTATATCCGAAGGATTTGGGGAGTGTTATGAATTGTGCCACTCGTGCCAAAACGTAAAGATGGTAATGTTATGTAATCCATCTGTTTCAGGTGTACAAATAAAATGGTGGTCACGTTCAACATGTTCATGACAAATAAATCTCCGAATAATATTAATATTTCAAGAATATACAGTTTACTCTCATTTACATGAAAACTTTTCAAATACAATTATGACGAGCCATCAGACTATGTATATGTTGAGACAATGTGCATATTGTAACATTTCACGAGCCATCAGACTATGTCTATATTGTAGCAGCGAGGCTCGTTCCGGTTACCTGGCTTGAGTTCCACGGGTAGTGTCAAAACGACCAGCTAAGTCCACAGCTTCGAGAAAGCTCCTGGACCAGTTTGTCACGCTACAATACTCATTGGGATCGTGCAGTGAATCGAGTGATGCGTCAATTGGCGCTCGTGACCTTCCTAATCTGGCTAAGCAACCGTAGATCGCGAGTGCTTTGAGCCAGAGTGAGCCAGCTCATCTAACGATAGATCTGCACTGAAATCCCCAAATGACACCAAATGAGATCACCACAATGAGCAGAATTCAACCCCAACACCAGGTGCATTAGTAGGGGAAGAATGAGAGTTCCAGTGCAAAATCCCCCAAAATTTTACATTTAAGTGAATGGGTCTCAGAACTGACCAATACCAAAAATCCAACTTCCTCTCCAAAATCCTTCCTCTTCCCCTGCAGAAATTGTGATTATCCTGCCTTCCGTGCGGGGATAACCAGTGCTGCAAGTTGGCATTTTCAGTCCCCCCAAAACCTCTTAATTTTTATATGTCAGTGAAAGGGGGGAAAACAGGAAAAAATTTTGACCATCTAAACAACCTTCCTAAAAATTTCCCCCTTATTACTCCCCCTTCTTCCCCACCTGCATATTGATATATTGTCATCTTATCATATATTACCATCTTTACATTAATTAATTATTTAGACCAGTGGTTCTGGTCAGGTCTGGTGTGGAAGGCAACACAAAAGTTAATCATTTTTTCATCAATCATGTGTATGTCCATCTGTTTCAGGGTTAATGGGGCGGTTACCGGCACTCACATCAGTCTCCCCATCAATATTTCATGTGGGAACAATCCGCTGCGCCTGTTTACCGTTGACCTCATTGACATCAGTTCCAGAGGAATAGCCTCTGGCCATTTCAAACCTGTTTCTTCACATATTTTATTGACACTTTACCAACATTATAACCTGGTGTTGTCTTAGCGGTTAGGGTGGTGGCTTGGGATCCTAGAGTCCTGAGCTCGAGCCCAATTGGCCACTGAACCAACACCAGGGGGCCGACTCAGCCTCTCACTCCTCTGAGGTTGGCGAAATGAACACCAGTACACTGGCAATCGCACTGCCACGCCCCAACCAACGATGCAACCAGCAGCCAAAAAGGCAGCACATGATGGGAACCAACATTATGGTGTTGACAATACACACAGCTTCTACAAAAAATTCTGCCACAGCTGTAAATCCTGGAGTGTGCCATGTTCGTAGCACCTCCTGCATCCCCCGTTTGCTCGAATGGCCACTTCCATGGGCCAAACGAGCAAGCCATGGTAAAAGATAACAGCAAATCATCCACATAGGTAGACCCTTCAGTAACAGCAAATCATCCACATAGGTAGACCCTGTACCAAGGTAGACCCTTCAGTAAGCACTATGTCATTCAAATCCTTGTAGAGTGCTCACGAGAACAATGTAAGATTATCCGCAAAGCCCTGTGGCAGCACCGTCCAAGTGTACTGTACCCCTTCATAGGTAAAACCAAACAGGTTTTGTGAATTCTCATGGATTGGTATCGAGAAGAACGCACTACTTCAGTCAATTGTGGTATAACACACTGTATTGGATGGAATTGATGACAATATAGTCACTGGATTCGGTACCACAGGGTGATTTGACACTATGCATTTGTTAATTACCCTTAAGTCCTGCATAAATTGCCACGTCTGTTTATCTGGTTTCTTTACAGGCAAGATTGGCATGTTGCATTTGCTAACAGTCTCTCGAATTACCCCCTGCTCCAGTAGTGCCGTGATTACTGGGGCGATTCCTTTTCTGGCCTCCTCACGTATGGGGTACTGTTTGATACGGGGTAGAGGCTTGGTTTTATCCACCATAATATGCACTGGCTCCGCATCTTTTATCCTCCCGACATCATTTGGGTGTGTAGTCCACAATTCCTTGGGTACCTATGCTAACAAGTCTTCTTTCTCTGCCATCGATAACATTTCTCGACATGGTAGCTTATTTATCCCCTCAAAAACAGCCACAGAATCCAGAAGAGGCTGTTCCCATACGTACCTTTCGTTCCCTTCCATGCGATACAAACTTCAGCCCCGTACCTCACATAAATATTGTCTCGACAAACCCTTCAATCGTGTGATCATCGGCCCAATCTCCTTAGCTCTGTGTCCTTTTGCGACAATTAAAGTGATGTGCGGCGATATATTCACGGGTTGGTACATAAAGTCGCGTTGTTGTGTAAATCTCACCTCCAATCCAATTCCCTCTTTACCTATCTTTGTTCTCTGGAATATTTAAATACACTCCATTTTCCCCATTTACCTTCAGATTTAAGGTCGGGTCGTCTGAAGGAGTCGCTGTTAACAGCGGTAGTGTGGAGGTTAACCCGCTCTCGTATTGTCAATACAGCTTTCCTTGCCCTTTCCTAATTTTTCCTCTTTTGAGAGCATGTTTTCTCCCTTTCAAAAGAACTGTATGATCGGGTGGACACGGGCCCGTTATGATAAACGTTGAATGTTGATCAATAGACCTGACTTTAACAAGCACCTCCACAAGGCCAAAGGAATTCTGACATGAAACGCATCAACATCCATCCGAGAGGTGGAACGTACGTTGATGCATCGCCTGTTTGCGAATATACCAGCATGAGCAATGATGTCCATTTATATATTATGAATGCAAATTTGTGGGGCAAGGATGAACAACTTCACAAACTACACGGCACTCTCGGCACGACCACCCAGATGTCAACTCTGCTCATCAAAAGTGCTTCCCAACACCAGGCGACCCCTCCCTTCGGACATCTGTGCAGTCTCCGCACCTGGCTCAGTTGCGCATGTATTATTTCCACAGCCCACAGCCGTCACACACAGAAAATGCTTTTCACCATCGTGAGTGATTCAAATCGGTAAAGCCCATTCACATTCTCATTCAAACATGTCATGGAAACCATGGTGACCAGATACCTTGACTCGTGGTTCATAAAGTTGCCATACATACAGCTGGAATTACTTCTTTCCTGACCACCATCGGGGATGCAATGGGAAACCACCTTGTGTAATCCTTGCACTGAGGTATAAACTCCAGTGTTGTCACCAGTTGCCACGGTTCCCACATGCCATCCTCACCCACCGGCATTTGCTTACACGCACATGCGCAAACATCCATGTATCTGCCTGCAGCCTTTCACACAATGAGCGACCTGTACCTGCATGCTCAAACATGTGGCACCTTCTGCCACATCTGTATGGTTGGCTCACTTGCTCAGTGTTAGTTTTTACCGTCAATTTTAAATCTTTATCCTCTTGTGCTAATTAGCACGCAAGATAACTATTTCTAAGGAAATTTGATATGAAGACATTGGCTTCGTCTCAATCAAAGAAACCATAATGTCCAATAAATTTTAAATAAGTTCCAATGTCCTCCAGCTGTAAACCTCCACCCTGGTGCTCCACACGCAAGGCACCAAACATCCCGAGATGTATCCAACCACACCTAGGCAAGTGAGCCATCGCTGGCACACTGATCAACTACAAATTCCTGCCACAATCAACTGCAAAAACCTAAACCGATAACCAAACAACCAATGATACAACCAACCGATCTGATACAACCCACCTATTGTTATGTTCAAATAATTGTTGTTTTATAAGTTGATCCCAGTGCACTTGCAATCAACAGATAAGAACCGAGCAATACTTTTAGCTTTGATATTTTTACAAAATATTGATATTTTGATAGCTTTGATATAGTTAATTTCCTCATTTGGAGGAAATTAACTAAATGGAGGAAATGGAGAGGAAATGGACCAATGGAGGAAAAGACAAAGATGAGCTGGGAACATTTCTACAATTATTTATTTACACTAAGCGGGGAAAAGCATGTGGCACAAGAAAAAGGTTTATTGGGTGTGTTACGCAGGGGAAAAGATGAGAGAGGTGTGGTGCGACAATTTTACAAGCAACTTACAAAAGCAGACAGTGCAGACTTGACACGAGATTAATAAAAGCAACAATTACAACAATGAAGATCTTATACAAGCTTATCTAACGGACAGGCGCCAACACACTCAGACACACACTCAGACAAAATAAACCTAATGAACAGAAAATGACTTTGGCAGCCAGGGAGGGAGGGAGTTGAGGTCACAGTTTTTGGTACCTGAGCGTTTCGAGGGAAGGGACGTTCCTTGGTGCGGCACCCAACAAAAGCTGTGTAGTTCGGTCCACAGCCGCACGTGTGGTAATCGTGTCTGGCGGAGTTCAAAGAGGCGAGAGATGAGTAGTAGGCAGGACCAGATTAGAGGCTTGGTCGAGGTCGTGTGGGCGAGGACCAGTACAGTAGGTGGGCCATCGGGGCGAGACGTAGGCAGAGCCAGGCAGCAGGAACACTTTCACAACAATTCTCTTCAACGACCAAACAACTCGCAATTCTCTTCAACGACCAAACAACTCGCAATTCTCTTCAACCTCCCCAACTTCTTCACAATTCCAAGGACAACGACTTCCACAACCAACTTTCCCTCGCATCCAACTCAACTCTGAGGATTGTCCCGTACTTTATAGATCACGGAGTTCGGGGTGGAGCCATGGCGAAGCCGACATCATTGTCTGTCCCGATTGGACCGGGCCTTCATGTGATCCACCTTTCTGGGCGGGGTTTTGGCCAGACACTGGTAAGGACCGCCCACACCGCCGGTGTCTGGGTTTGGGAAGTTGAATGGTGGCGCAGCTACTATAACGAACCTCGGGATTCTGCCCCAGAAAACGAGTCTGTAGACAGCGGGTAGACGGTGGAAGCGCTTGTCAGCCAAAGTGCCCGTCGGGATTTGGGCTCAGGAGACGAGACGAGGGTAGCAAGTGAGATGAAGGTACCGTGGATCAAATAAAAGGGGAAAAATGATTTATTAATCCTAACTATAGCCCATCGCAACACACTCCCTCGTCTTCCACGAGACAAAAGGTAGGGACCAAACTACACGTATATTAATGAAATAACTGACTCGGGACAACTGTATGTTGTATGCATACGGTTCCGAGAACCGTAACAATATATATATATATATATATATATATATATATATACATAATATTATATATATTGTTGTGGAAATTCACAAAACACCATTCGGGTTCCCCAGAGATCAGATATTTTGATAAGTATGTGTTTCAGGTTAGATCCCCCACCGATGTGTAAAGGGAATTGTTCGTGTGCCGGGCTGCAAATCTTTGAGGTAGCCGTTATTCTTTCTCTGTCTTTTATTTTGAAACATCTACGAGAACGCCATCATCTCCGACAGCAGGCAACGCCACCTCTGTACCAACCGTCAGTATGGGACGCCACCACTGCACCACCGCCATTGTTCGCCGCAGCGCAAGCCGATTTACATAATCGGATCAAAAGAGGGCTTCCCCGACACCAACCCGTGACGTCGAGAATGGGGTTTTCCGCGAGGCGTTCAAGGGGTGAAGGTTCGGAGGTGAACAGTGGGCGGAGCCCTGGCCTCGGGTGAAGGTTCAGGGAGCGGACGCCCGGCGCTATAAAAGGGCGGGTCTTGAGTCAGTCAGGGC
>CM068966.1:30113202-30127574 GCA_035128595.1 Eptatretus atami | reverse complement strand
GTTTTCCTGAAAATGGGCGTGGTGTGCCCATTATGGGCGGAGCCGTGCCCAAAAAACGTGTTTTTAGGGGGTAGCTGATTTCAATTTGCATCTTCTCCTAGGGCGCGTATTGCTCGAATCACAGGGGTTTCAGTATTTGGTTAGCCCAATGGCACCTGCATAGCCCCACAGAGCTCGATTTTTCATTTTCGTCCCATCAAGCACAAGTCCCCAACTTAGAAAATTGCGAATTGTGTTTTAGTGGTAGCCAATTTCAATTTGCATCTCTCCTAGGGGGTTTGTCGAATCTGGCAGGGTTTCGTATTTGGTTAGCCCAATGGCACTTGCATAGCCCCACGGAGCTCTGATTTTTCATTTCGTCACAAGGTCACGAACTTAGAAAAATGCGATTTTTGACATAAAAAATCCATCTTCTCCGAGGGTTTGTCGAATCTGGCAGGGGTTTCGGTATTGTTAGCCCAATGCACCTGCATAGCCCCACGGAGCTCATTTTCATTTTCGTGTCAATCACAAGGTCACGAACTTAGAAAATTTCGAATTTTGACATAAAAATCATATGACCGCCCAAACTTTGAGAGCTCGGATGACAATATTTTATGCAATCTTGAGTCATTCCCCACCTAAAGTCTTGAAACCATTTGCTCTATCTCGAACACCTTGCCCTTGGCACCCCTTCAAGTTTTTACGCATTTCATCAAAGTATGGATAATCCGATTATTCGAAATCCATATAGCCTATATGACTTATATTTCCTGAATTCCAGAGGAAGTTTTGCACAAAAGTCATAATCCTTGACCTGACCTTTAAAGTCACAAAGGTCAAATTTTCAAAGTTGTGGAATCTAACCGGGTTTCGACCTTCTTCGACGAACTAACTCCAATAAGCTATAGCACGTATCCTGTTTCCTTATTTTAATGTCCACAACATTGTTTTGTGACCTTTAAAGGTTATGCAAAGGTCAAATTTTTAAATTGTTGTACGAAACGGTTTTCGACATTTTGCAGCTAATAACCTGTCACTCGTACCGCATCAGATCACTTTTATAACTTGGTCAAACATTATCACATGAACTCATCCTTGACTTCTGAAACAATCTACATCGTCAAATACCGCTCGTGAACCATCGTCTTCAGACTTGTGTGATCTTATTTTCTTTATTCTGGGACGTTTCGTTTTGACAGCACAGCCTCATGAGCGTGCCAGTCTGAAGCCTCGGCCTCATGTCAGGTGTGCTTATATCTTCTCTATTTATTGGACATCCTGCTGATGTGAATGAACACTTGTTTTACTCTGTGACTGTTGCACATATGTGCAGCAAATGTCACCTCCCTGTGCCTTGTATTGTTGTTTTTTTTTATATAGAATGCTTCTGTACACTCCCTGAGTTCTGGTTGCTACAATTCCAATGGAAGACGTAATTACTCTTATGAAAAATGTTTTTCAAGGTTTTATTTATTTATTTTAATCCTGAAAAATAGGCCGTAGTGAACACAGTTGTTTAAAGATTGACCTTTAAAACCCTCCTTATATCGTCCTTATGAAAGGGGACTGACAAATGCACTGTTTTACATAGGTATGCAGTATATGTTGTTTTGGTCTTGGGGCTCGAGCATACTACGAGGGGAAAAATCCCTGGTTTCTCTCGAACTCACCCAGACCTTAGCTCATTGGAATGAATAACGTCACCTCAAGATGGGTTACGACGAGTCCCAGTGTCCGTCAGTCTAACAACCGTTTAACTGGAGGTCCATTGGCCTCCTGACTGGGGAATGCACCCTTGGCAAATGTGTTACTTACCTTATCTGGTGATCTTGAATGCGGCCGAGCTGTACTGCTAGCACACGCCGGACCCTGCAAATCGAACCGTCAGGAATCTCAGCCTCCCAAGCTATCTACTTGCGGACAGTGCTCGACCAATGGTAGGAAAGACTGACACGGACAGATCGGAAATACATTCAACCAGAAGAGGCTTATTTACACAAGTGAGGAGCAGGAAGGGAGGGGGAGGGAATGTCAGGATTTTAATGACATGGGGAGAAATGAGATCAGAGAAAGAAAAAAGGCACAGAGCAAACTTAAGTGCTTTACCTACTACTAACACAGTAAATGGGCCCAAGCATTCTCAACCGAGGGGTTAAAAAAGGGGGGGAGTATCTAGTGGGGAATGGTGGCCTCAGTCTACTGGGTGGGGCAGAGGTGCCCTCTCTATTCAACACTGCGAGAAAGGTGTGGGTGTGTGTGTGCAATGCGCACACAACACACCACACACTCACCAGCAGGGGTACCTGGAGCTGTTCTCATGCTCTTGGCATTTTGAAGAAATCAAATTGTTCTTCCAATTCGTTTTTTTTTGTGGGGGTCTAAAACACTCCTTTGGGCCTAGACCAACTAAGTAATGTGGTCTGAGATCATTTATTACCTTTCACAAAGCTACAAAGTTTTTGGCACTATAAAGAGATAAAAAACACAAAAAACTCATGCGCTTGCTGATGAACCTGAAAGTTTGACAAAGATCCTGTTTGCTGTCTTTTCAAAAAATTGCAACACAGACAGACATCTCTCTCATAGTACAGATTACATGCTTGTATGAGCTTGCTTTTGTTTTGAAGGATCTTTTAATCCCAACCCCTCCCCTTTGTTATGTGGCTTGGAATAACCCTTGATTGAATGTTCACTTTTAATTTGCACCTGATGTTGAGTATCCATGGCACTTGATGTAGCAAACACTGGCTGCTCAAGCTACAGCTAACTTGGCTTTCTGATATATATTTTTTTCACTGAATCACTTAATTTGGTCTTGCAGATGCTGTTGGAGGACAAACTTATGTGGATGATGTCAGCATATCAGATATGACAGAATGGCTGCATTATCCCTTGGAGCTGAAACCCCCATCCAGAGGCTCCAGCAGCCCCAATTGCCCAACTCCATCTCGCAACGAGCAGAATGGTACAGTATAGTACTTTGTGCTGTTCTATTTGTTTGGCATGGTATAAACAAATAAAATAAGAAAGCATCCCAAAATTCAAAGTATCTGCATTGTACTCAAACTAAATCTAACAAAGCTGTTTGAATTAATTTTTTTTGTCATTTGTGTTCTCTGTTGTCTCAAAGGTTTGTTAAAAATTTGATGACAAAATATGGTTTAAAAATAAATAGGTTGTGGCATGGACAGACATACAAACAAGCGGTCATAGACTGGTACTTGGGGAAACCAGTCGCTGCAAGCTTGACCTTTGGACCGCAAAATCAATGGGTTTCTCGCTTTTGATTGGTGAACCAATTTGGTGACCCCATATGCAAATTTAGTTGATGGAATAAAAATGGACTTTGTTTTTTTTTTGGTCCCAATTATTAATTTATCTTCTCCGTACAGCACATTGCCAATTTACGTCATGGATGCATTCCTAAAAACCGATGTTTTGGATACCTTTTTTTTGTCATAAACAGTTGTAATGGGGGGGGGGGGAGTCCCCCTAACTTAACCTCCACTTAAGTCCATTTCACCACAAGGCAAAACACTGAAGAGGGAGATAAAGCAACATGCCCACTGAGCTCTTGCCCTGTTGTTCGTTCTCCACTAGTGGGCGATGTGACCGCTTTGCCACTCAGATGTGCTGCTGTTTAAAAATTTTTGCAAGGTACACAACAGTACTCTAGTCGGACTATTCGTGGAGCCCACGTATTTGCGGTTCATAAAATGTGACCTGCTTATACATTCGTGACCCTGTGCCTCATGTATTTGCAGTTTTTTTTTTCGCATTATTATGGGCGTATTCGTGGTTTTTCATGGAATTTTTGATGTTTCCCTAAGGTTCCAGGTGGTTTGCAATTCCCATCCCCCTTTTACCCATTGAAACAATGCCTCGAAATTTGCAGCATTTTTCAGGAATGTTTTCCCCGCAGATGTCAGAGTCTGACGGTACTTAGCTTTTGAATGACATCTGACTTGCACGACTTGAATCTACGATTGTCCCAAAATGTAACAACGTATCGAAACAATGCAAATACTCGATTTAAAAACGTTTTGGTCTGGCGCGCGCGCACACACACACACACACACACACACACACACACACACACACACACACACACACACACACACACACACACACACACACACACACACGCACACCTCCTGCTGAGTGGGTGCATGGGTTAATTAAAAACGGTATTGAGTGCAGTCGAGGTTCATATCACGTTCTGTGGACTGGTTATTCCATCAAAATTGTTGTATCAACATTCACAGCCCTCATCCAAATAAACAAACCTCTTGCATTGGTTGTGTGTAAACATGACACTGCCGAGGCATCACCCTGAAAAAGAAAACTTCTATTTTTTCGCCTTGTATGGCTTAATCCGCAGTCACTGTTTGACCATCATGCTTCATAAACTGGCCATAATAAATCTTAAACTTTATTTATTGGCAGTGGAGACTCAAATTTTAAGTTTATGGACCTCATGCAGATGGGTATCAAGCCATTACGGAAAGCAGCAATGGATAGACGTTCCCATGGGGCATAGTAGTTCGTCCTGAACCACCAACCCTTACTTGCAATGTATTGACCCAAGCTTTCTTTCCATCCATTTGCTCAATGGCTTTCTGTAGTTTCACCACAACCCATTTTTGGAGGCTGTACCCATATGTAATCTGCTCCAAGAAATGCAATCCTTGATCAATGGACAGGTTGAGTACCCTTTCTATCTGGTATAATGCTGGTACTTTATTGTTTTTGAGGAAGGGAGTTGCGCACCTCTTCTCTGAGATCGATCGATGCTCATTACAACAGCAATTAAAAGCAGTCACATTGAGACAACAAAGATCCTGAAAGCAGATGTCTTCAAAGTGTTCAATATTCAACTTGTAAATTAACTGAGTATTGAGGAGAAGTTTCCTCTGCCATCATGCTCGTTCTCGTTTCCACTTTACTGCAATTTATTGTCTACTTTAAAGAAGCTGAACGGTGTTGAGGACTGGTACTGCAGTTGGTAATTGAGAATACAGTGCATTCTTATTTCTTCACAATGGATCTGTCTCTTTGCTGCTTAGAGCAATGTTGTCTCTCCCTGATTTGAGTGCAAACATTTGCTGATGAACACAGCCATATTGTCTAATGGATGAAACAGGAGACAGTGCTGTGGATGAAGCTGAATGCATGTCCAAAACTGAAGGCAATTGCTCAAACCAACTTGGGTAGCTGCCTGGTAGGTACAGTGAAAGTCTGATGTTCGACCATTGAGTGGTCTTCATCTGACCATGTGCAGGTGTCTTGTGTTAAGTCAGCTCTCTTGGTGGAGGTGGGTGGGGGCAGGAGGTTCAATTGCTACTCCTGTACCCTCAAAAACTCATCCAGGCACACCCAAGTGAGCCTTACAGAAAAAACATTCTGCAAGAATTCACTTCTCCCTAGACAGAGGGGGTAAAGAGAGGGAAAAGAGTAAAAGATGCAGATGTTAAATATCTGCTATTGTGCAATTCCTCTGACCTTGTCCTGTATTTAGAAATTATCTGTTCTTTATCGTTTCTTGCCACCTGCATGTGCGACTACTTGTTCAGTTCCTTAATATTGTTACAGCCGTCAGGTCCCAGTCGCCTGGTTCGAATGTGGCGAGTTCGTGGTCCCAGACCGGATCGCCATCTTTCCACTCTATGCTGAGATACCCAAATGCTACACTGACAGGCTATCATGTGACTGATCTGATCTGTGTAAGCCTGAGTCATGTGGTGCAGTCTCAGTAGTTTGAACTACCCTGTAACCAGCCTAAACCACCAACGAAGCAGTCTTGATGAGTGGAATTCACTCTGAGACAAAGTATATTTAATGGCATGGGGGAAGGCATTTACAAGAATAAATAATTTTAAAAAACCCTTGTTCTCTACTGAATATCCCCCCCCCCCCCCCTTCTGTATCAAATGAACGATCAGAAGAATCTTCATTAATCTAACTTATCTGAGTCCATCAGACATGACACAAGAGATTGACAGAGTGGGTTTTGACAACATGGGAAGAGATGGTCATCAAACCTGGCAAAGTTCTGCAGGAGTTTTGGAGGTAGTTTGACTCCACTGAAGGGCAAATGTTTTGTGGCCAGAGAAAACTTGATTCGTTTGGTGGGGGCAAGACACACCTGTTCCCCAAGCTGGTTCGGTCGAGTGAGCCGTCCAGGGACAAGGCAAGACCACTCAAAATCGGTGCAAGGCTTGACAAAACATCCCCAGGATGCAGCGTTCTGACTTCCAACCATTTGCAAATGAAGCACAGCCAAACATCAAGTTGCTGGCGTCTGCCTTTTTATCACTTCTGACACGCGTCCTCCCTTCTTTGCCATTGGTGGCGATCAGTCTGGGAGGTGGAATCGTTTGACGATAACTGCTGCAGCACGAGTCGTAACTGCCTTCACCTTGAGCTTTCTGAGGTGATCACCTGCTGTTAACTGCCGTTTGATGGAACTTGTTTATTTCCCACCATATTTGTGCTGCAAGGTCGAGCAAGCACTTTAAAGAGGGAACATTTTGGCAGATTACACTTTAGAGGATTAAGACAAACAAATGAGGGCAAAAGGTTTTAGAATGCTAGACAGACAGATATGGAAGTTGGATGTCGTCTCCCGAAACGTGATAGCGATGCATATTTAATGACATTTAATTACTTGTACGCTCATCTAAAATGTGCTAAGAATCCTGCCTTGCTCTCCTAACTGCTTATGGCATCCAAGGCAAACTCTACTCTTTGATTACGGACTTCATCCACTCTCGTAGCCACCATGTGGCGCTCAACGGAATCCTTTCTTCTCCTTTCCCTGTCAATGCTGAGTGCCCCAAGGCAGTGTTCTCAGCCCCATCCTATTGCTAATCTTCATCAATGATCTCTGACTAGAAAATCCTATCTCTTTGCTCCTGACTCCACTCTCTGCTGTAACAACCCTCATCTGTCTGAGGCAGCAGCCTCTTCCCTCTCTTCAGACCTTGACAAAATCAAACTGGTCAAACACTTGCAAAATATGTATTTTAACCCTGAGAAATCCCACACTCGCTCTCTCTGAAAGGACCGTACCACAAACCTTCCCAATGGACTTTCTCAACAACCTTCTCAAAGAAGTTGTCGCTCAAACTGCTGGGTCTCTCTCGGCCATGATCTCTTGGACAAATCACATTTTGAAGTCCTCTGTCATGCAAAGTTTTTGAACTTCTATCCACCTTTCAAGGCTTTCATCTGCAGCTTGATGGAATACTGCTCTCCCCTCTGGACTGGCACCCTTGCCTCACACCTTGCTCTACTCTATGCTGTGGAAGCCAAAGCCTTCAAGATCATTGGAATCTCTTGCGATGAAGCTGAGTCTATGGTCCTATCACTGCCATCGACTATAGATTGATGGTCTGTCTTGTTTCTGGTCTTGCACTCTGGCCTTGCCATGCCTTGGCCTCCACCTCCTTCCCCTCCCTGCCCCTTTTGGCATCTGCAAGGCACATGTGGTCCTCCACCAGCAACACCTTTCTAATAAAACTTCCTCAATCCACAATAGTTCTCACCGCCACTCATGTTACTTTTTTTTTCTTCCCCCTGTAAAACCAACTTTCTAATTCTTCCCTCCATGTCTTTAAGATGGGTGTTCATCCCTAGTTTGTCCGTCTGTTTATCTTCTCCCTCGGTCTGACTGTTAGTGTTGGCATTCCCCCCTTCTCCTTCTACTGTTTTATGTTGCGTTCTGATCTGTCCTTTGTTCTCGCTGTCCCATGAGCCTGGATTATGTATTCAACAACAAAAAACACGTTATACTGAGGATCTACTAACCCCTCAGAGCCATTCCCACATGTTGGGATTTAGACATTTGACCTTTACTTTTAGGTGGTCTACGACGGAGCCAAAAGGAACTGTTAAAGCCATAATTGTCCTTCAGTCAATGGGTACACTAACTTTTTATTTTTCCTACTCCATGGTGGCTGACGGGATAGTTTTTAAACTCTGCATGATTCATGACGTCAATGTGCAAAAACTAATGGAGCCCTTTAAAAAAAACAAAAAACCATTTCCATCCAGGTTGAGATAATTACCTGGTTATCTGAAAATGTAATCTGTGTCGATCACATCATGAAATTCCATAATCTCGAGATGTTTGTTTAATTTGAACCTCTTCATTTAAACTCTCAATTCCTCTCGCCAGAGGCGAAGAGGGTATTGCAACCCTCAGACCCCTTAGAATACAAAGACCATCTTTGTCACCGAATGCAGCATGATTAAGAGTGCCCTCCAATGGGAGACGAGGGTGTATTTCCCCCTTCAGATTATTCATTACCCTCGCCGAAGGATTCGGAGAGGGTATTGCATTTGGGTCCATTTGTTTGTTTGTCTGTTTGTCCGCACAGAACTTTCGTGTTTTTCTCCGCAACCGCTTGTCGGATTGAGACAATTTTCAGCATTGGTGAGACTCATGAAGAATGTTTTAATAATTATGACGTCATAGGTCACGTGGTGTGGCAGTCATATTGGAAAAACGAAAAAACTTTGGACCTTTGTATCTCTGACCACACCAAGGAAATAAACTTGGCACACAGCAAGTACTCCTCATGGGGAATGAGTGATTTTTTTTTTAAGTGATGTCATAATTGCATACGTAGAACGCCAAGTCCGATCAGTATGAAAATTGAGGGTCATCTAGGGATAAAATGGCCCACAGAAAAAACATCATGTCATCGGTCACGTGATTCGGCAGCCATATTGTTTTTTTATTTGAAAAAAAAATCTTCTTCTCTGAAGTAGCTGAAGAGATGGAGAGAAAACCTGACATGTATGACCACCTGTCCATGAGGAACAAAAAGTTCACACATGTCATTGGTCACATGGTTTGGCAGCCATATTGGATTTACCCTAAAACCTATAAAAATACACCACTCAAAAGAAGTCCTGGTGAGGGTTTGCGATCTGATTGCTCTTTTTCTTGTATTTGCAATTTAAATGCATGAAAAAAAAAATTCACGAAATTGTGTGTTCTTTGGAAGGTGTTTAAATGATCAAGAGCCCATTGTAATAATCCTACATTCCCATTGTACCACATTGAAATCCTGTCCAAAATGGGATTGTCCACCGAAAGTGCTGTTCGTTGTGTTCTTCACAACAGAACTCTGTACATTTGCCAATTTATTTTGATTTGGGCAATGAATCACCCCTTTCATTTTGAATAATATTCTGTTTATAATTTTGATTTCATATTTTTTTATGGTGCATAAAAAAAATTAATTACCCTAAATTGAATATCTTTAGTTTAAGTTGACAAATTTGATCCATCTGCTAGTTTTCAATGTTTATGGCAGCAATTTTTCATGGTAGTGGGGAAAGTTTGACTACAATTGGTTATATAATCTTGTGTATGGCAGCTTGGCTGCTGGGTAGCTATCATTTTGTTTGGGCGCAGCTATGCCACTGTTGCTATGCCCCCTATACCAGGACACTGGTACTCATTTCGTCGACCTCGGAAGGATGACAGGCTGAGTCAAAGCGCATATGGTGTTTCAGCCGCCAACGTGGCTCAAACTCAGGATCCTGAGATCCCAAGCCAGCCACCCTCGCTGCGAAGCCAACACCAGGCTTGGTTATGTTATCATATGCTGGTGAAACCGAATGAATCTGTATGGCAGTGTTTTTGTTGTCATGACTACCATTCCCAAACTACTGTCCTTGCTATTGAGTACAGATTGGAAACCTGACGAGCTTGGTGGTGCTGTATGGAAGACTTGCCTGCAACAGCGAGCATGCTTGCAGCCCCTGAAAGAGGGAAGATTTTGAGTGAGGTTGAGCACAAGCAGCCTCAGAGGATGAGGAGCACAAGGCCGACAAGGCGGCCTCGGAGGATGAGGAGCACAAGGCGGCCTCGGAGGATGAGGAGCACAAGGCCGACAAGGGGCCTCGGAGGATGAGGAGCACAAGGCCGAAAAAGGGCCTCGGAGGATGAGGAGCACAAGGCCGACAAGGGGCCTCGGAGGATGAGGAGCACAAGGCGACAAGGGGCCTCGGAGGATGAGGAGCACAAGGCCGACAAGGCGGCCTCGGAGGATGAGGAGCACAAGGCCGACAAGGCGGCCTCGGAGGATGAGGAGCACAAGGCCGACAAGGCGGCCTCGGAGGATGAGGAGCACAAGGCCGACAAGGCGCCTCGGAGGATGAGGAGCACAAGGCCGACAAGGCGGCTCGGGGAAGGACACAAGGGGCCTCGGAGGATGAGGAGCACAAGGCCGGCAAGGGGCCTCGGAGGATGAGGAGCACAAGGCGGCCTCGGAGGATGAGGAGCACAAGGCCGACAAGGCGGCCTCGGAGGATCAAAGTGTAAGCGAAGAGAAGGGCAGTGAAATCCTCTCCTGAGGGTCGGGTACTAATGTACGAGGTGATGTCGACACCCCAGCTTCGGCAATCTCTGCGCAGGTATATCAGTGGTGGAAGAGCAATGATTGCAGAGTTAATATAAACTTTGTATTGAAATCTGCCTTATGTTGATTGCGTTCCATTTAGTTGATCTCTTGCAACTTTACTCGTATGATATGTTTTACTTGTTCTGTTTCCAGAATATCCAAATTCGGTGGAAAGGCATGCACCGGCGATGTTGTCATGGTGACACCGGTGCGGCGATCACAACGGTTGGCATCTCGCTCATCCAACCTGTGGCCGAATATCAAGCTTGTGTCCTCTCTCAATAATGTGGCGTTTGCTGGTGACAAAAACACAGTTGTGTGTAGGCAGAATCCTGCATTGTGATTTCATTGAGCCTTTATTTTAATATATTTTTTATTTTTGTGCAATTGTTTGCTTTGCTGTTGCACCCATTTTATAAGGGTTTTTGTTACTTTTGCATTTCCACAACATTAGCCTCACATTACCCAGGACACTGTGGACATCATAAAGCAAAATGTTTTCTATTTGTCGTTTGAACAGTTCCGTTCAGATATTTAGGTTTTATCAATGATGCTGCAGTGTTCATTTTTGGACGAATAAATCAAATTAGACCCATGGTACTAAAATAGCTGCCAATGCTTTCTGTCAAAGGTCACATTGAGAGAGGACCTTCAAAGTTGTGGAATGAAGACAAGTGGCACATTATTTCTCGTGTGCAGTAGTCTCCAGCAATTGTGGGGTTGGCTGGATTTTAGACTTTTTTTTTTCTTGAGTTGGGGTTGGGAGGGAGGGGGGGAGGGGTTGCTTTTTTGATAAGCATTGATAAGTTGCTCTGCTTATAAGCAGAGGTGAAATGGATCCTATTCCAAGATTTTATTAATGGTTGTTGACATACTCTATTTACCCAATTGCTACTTTTGTTTGTACCTTTGTAATTAGTTTACTTGCAAAAGGAATTAGTTTACTTTAAGTTTGCTCTTCTTTTTTTGTATTGCCATGCTTGCAAATAAAATTTAAGTTGAGGTTGTAGCTTTTACCAGTCCAGCACAATCCATTGCTTCCTTCTTTCTTTCTTTTTTTAATTTTTTTTGTGGTGTAAAACATTCTCCACGGACCTACGGTGTGCAGGTTAACCTATTACAGTACTTTGGAAAACAATTCAAGTGAGGCTGAGCGAAGCGGTCGTTTACTGCTGATAAGTGAAATGCCTTGCAACCCATGCCTAAAGAAAACACTTTTGGAACACCAGCTGCATTTTCCATCCAATCATGTAACTTAAAAATAAATAAATTATCCATGGATAGGCACTCCTTTGTTAAAAGTTGTGTCAATTGCTCAAGCGGTTGCAGCGAAAGCAAATATAAAGGTGAGGGCCTCGGCCAACATTCTACAACATGGTTGTCGACATCTACCAGTTCGGTTATTTCTCCGAAATAAGCTCTGAGTGGGTGCCTGTGTCTGTACGTTTGTCCATTAACATTTGATTAAAACATCTTACTAGTTGACAGATGATGGACCAAATTTGGTATGATGCATCAGGTCTCATCTGGATGCACCCCTGATAAAAGAGGGGGAGGGGGGGTTGCTTTAAATTCCATCCATCAGTACCATGTTCTGCAGAGCATCGGTGCTGCCAAAGCAGTCTCCTGAATTATTGGGCACAATCCTGGACAGGTCACCGATGACGCAGGATACTCGAATGGCTCAATCATCCCAGCAAGCTGGTACTCATATTTGGAAGGATGACGGGCTGAGTCAACCCCACCTAGTATTCAACAACAGAGCTGGATTTGAACTCGACCTTCGGATCCCAAGCTCACCACCCTACACCATGCATTTTGCCCTAAATATTGCAATTGGTATTTTAAAAGCTCTTAAACTGCCAGACCAAACTCACCATGAGCCAGAGATTATGCCCTAACCTTAAGTTGTGCTCCTCATGGCTGTATCTCCCCTGGGAAGGGGGCCTGTGGCCCCCTTCCTAGATCCCTCATTTTCATAAACATCACAACTGAGTGATTTGGAGCAAATTTGGAATGATGCATCAGGACAATAGGTCTCATGGGGTTGTGCTCCCCATCTGGTTTCACCCACTTGAAAGGGGGGTTTTGCTGCAAATCTTGGTATTTCATTCAAAAATCTTCACACTCACAGTGACAACTGCATCCAGACCAAACTGGCCTGTGGCATTGTGACCATGCCATTAAGTTGTGCTTCTCCTATGGCCCCTTCCCCTTCATTTTCACCCTGCCTGTTGGGGAAATAACTGTCAGTCCCCCAACAGGATTATATTTTTAATACGCACTCAAAGTGGTGAAGTTTACTTTTGTGTATAATTACGGCACCAATTCTTCTTGTTACATGTGGGGGGGGTTATGCATTCAAAGGGTAATTAGGATGTTTAATTCGGTATGCCATGCTGTTCGAGTTATACCAGGTTCTTGCTGTAATTAAGTAGGGATTTCGTGGTGATAGATTATCTCGTAAATGTCCATTTCTTTAAGGGGGAAATGATAATTGTCACGTAATTAGAGAGGGAGACTGGTTAGGTAAGTGTTGATGCGTATTCCCTTTTAGTATTAAGCACAGGCTTGCCGTGACGTGAAAGAACGGTGCTGCGGACGGCTCCGCCCCCCTTGATGACCATTGGCGGAGGACTAATGAGGCGCTCCGTTGGGAGTTACAGAGACCCTGGAACATGGGGCGGCCTGATTGGAGGATTGAGAGAAAGGGAGGAGATATATCTGCGGACGGCTCCGCCCCCGAGGACCATTGGCGGAGGACCGCAGACGGAGGACGAATGAGGCGCTCCATTGGGAGGAACAGACTCGTATCTTGATCGCTTCACGTTTTTCCTGGAGCGAATGCTCGATCGAGAACCAACACGCCGAGCCACTACTCAAGAGCTTCTGCAGCACGCTTTCCTGCAGCTTGCAGGACCTCCTGCCTGTCTATTGTCCCTCATGCGAAATCGTCCACACCGTTAATTTATGCTCCAAGCGAGGCTTTGCTGCAGAGTAAGCTTGAAGCCCCTTGCTCTTGCCTCTCTCCGTTTTGCTCTCGTGTTCTGCTGGCTCTGGGTACAGGACCGGACGGTGGGCAGACCTGCCTCTCTCTCCTGCTCGCTCTTGGCGCATGAACTGGGTTCCCTGGCGGCTGTGAGCGGTTTGGGCCCACACCACAGGAGGTCCACAAATCAAGAACAACACCACGGTGGCTGGCTGGAGCTCACAGGCCAAGAACTGCATTTCTGCACTCAGGGTTCGCACGCCTCCTGGAAAGTCCTTAACTCCTGGAATTAAATTCCTGTCCTGGAATATGCTTAAAAATCAAATTGAACTCTGAATACTCCTTAAAAAATTATATTTTGGATTTCCGACGATCACCTTGTCAACGTCTCATAAATATGCCAAGGGAGACTACTTTGTAGTTCAAATTTGCACAAATGTGCCAAGAGAGACTACTTTCTCAACGTAGATTGTCGTAAATAATATTAATTTATGACATTAATGTTTTATCTTATTAGCGCCAAAAAGTGGTCCTTTACGACCGCATGTGCGAGTTATCCCACGCTTTCTTTCTGTTTTGTGAATTGGATTGTTTACACACTTCAGCGATCGTGAACTATGCCCCCCGGGAAGTGCATATTCAACGAGCGCTGGCTCAAACATCCGGAATACGTATCTTGGTTGGAGTGCGGCACAGATAAATAAAGTGCAAAGAGTAATATCTGCCTGAAGATTTTCGACATTTCGAACATGGGCGAGCCTGCCATTTGGAGCCACGGAAAAGGATCGAAATACAAGCAGTTACTGGAGCAAAAGAAGGCAGCTGGTGGATGCACCATTCGAGATTTCTTCTCTGGATCATCGAAGGCAAATGAAGGGCAGGGGAGCACAGCTGCTCCAACTCCAACGCAACCAAAGCCCTCAATTGCGCCACTAACCTCATTCGTCAGCTGTAACGATTGCCTTACATCGGAAGTATTGTGG
>CM068966.1:30097561-30108693 GCA_035128595.1 Eptatretus atami | reverse complement strand
TCCATCGTTTCGGCTCATCTTACGTTGGCGGGATTTGTTCAAGTCCCGTGAACGCCACATTATTGTGATGCCAGCAGGTTAAACTCTCAAACTATGAACAGTAAAATGAGTAATTTTAAGTGCTTGGACCTGGAGGTGGGATTGTTGAGATGTCTGTTACTCCACTGTGGAATGCTTCGTCTGATAACGACAATGGATGGAGGTTCTGAAAATCAACATGTAGGTCGTTTACCACCTGACACTTTCAACCCAGTCACCATGCTTTGTGTCAATGGTTGTGGGAGGGATTTTCATGCTCCTAAACAATACAAAACCCTTGATGGAATCTTATCTCCTGCCTTAACCTTGGCTGGTGTCCTGTACTGTTCTTCAACTACAGGGTGCCCCACAGAAAACCAGGAAATTTGGTACAGTTTATTTAAAACAAAACAAAAGCAAACTTAGATGTAGTGTAAAACAAAGATACACTTTATTTATGTTAGTTTATTGATATGGTAAAATACGGCAAAATAAATCTCAAAATCTCAAATTTCCTGGTTTTCTGTGCGGCACCCTGTAGTACAAGTTCCATCCATCCATTAGGACCGTACTCTGTGCAGAGCGTTGGTGCTGCCTAAGCAGTCTCCTGGGCTTTTGGACACAATCCTGGACATGTCACCACTTCGACGCAGGATACCAGTAAGCTGGTACTCATTTTGCCGACCTCGGAAGGATGACAGGCTGAGTCAACCCCACCTGGTATTAATTCAACAGCCAAGCGGGATGTGAACTCAGGACGTTGGGATTCCAAGCCCACCACTCTTGCCCTCAAGCCATCACCAGGCATAGTATTGGTTGAGATTTATCACATTGGCTTCTTGAAAACCCTCTCTCAAGTTGCAGATGATTACTCTGCCAGAAAAAAATCCTTCAGTTCAATGAAAGGCAGCCAGCTGCCATGTCTTTGATGGAGGAAAAATGGTTCAATCACCCAGCATGACATTCTCTCTCTTAAATCCCAGAATGCAGGGTTATGAAATTTGTGAAGTCAACCTGCAGTGAGAAGCTCTTTGGCCTAACATTCTCCCATTTCCCTCAACAAGAATCTAAACTGGTGTGACAGATCAAATAAAAATTGGTTCTTTGAAATATTCTGCAGAGCTGTCACTTTTTGGCCATTCCAAATGATATACTGCCATTTGTAATACCATGCACTTTGGCTAGATGGACTATTACAGTTACATCTCACCTTGTGCCCCAAGAGAGGGTGGAATCTAAATTCCTAACCATTGTATCAGTTACTTAACATGTAGGGCTTGCTCCTCTTCCAGCACAGGCAGGTTTGTGACATTTTTCTAATGCCTCATGTCTACCCTCTCAGTCTTATCTTTCTTGAGACCCACCAGCTCCATCCAGTGATCGATATTGCTGCTCTTAATATTTAAACTAAATGCTCAACTCTGCCTGAAATCACTATACTTTGTCCATTTGTTTTTCCCGATGATAAGCCATCAACCCCGATCCCTGATCTTTTAAGTTTTGCCCTGAAAGGGATGCAAGACTATTGCAGTGTGTGTGTGTGTCCGTCCGCATCTATATATTTTCACTTTTAAAATGGTTCTCTGCAATAGCTTATCCAATCGATGCAAAATTTTAAGCATAGGAGAGGCTCCCCATGGAAAATATGTTATTGCTAACTCTGACATCATCGGTCCAATGGTATGGCAGCCATATTGGATTAAAGGAAAGAATTTGGACATTTTCTCCAAAACAGTTCAACCAAAAATATTTAAACTTGGCATATGTCATTAACTCCCCCTGGGGTATATAGGGTGTTAACGATGACGTTGGAAAAGTGGTATTCCAGCCGTAATTGGCTGAATTGAAATTCTTATCTGAAAAATCTGAAATTTCATATATCTGATCTATGACCTGATGTTAGTGAAGAATTAAATTTATGATGTTCAGAACCCATGCCAAGAAACTATGACATCATAGGGTGCTGCATGGATGATATGGATATATGGGCCGTAATAGTTGCATGTTCAGTTAACAATGGTATTTTTGTTCATAATGAACGTGCGAGGCGAGACTATGCGCTCTTCGAGTGTCATTCTAGTTCCATTTTGAGTTTTCTGCTGTACAATGGCACTCTTTCACATGAACTTTGTCAGTTTTTACTTTCTGTTCATTTGTAGAACACATCCCTCCTTTATCCCATTTACTTCCTTATCTTCCTACTTCCATTATCTTTTTTTTTGTATACATACTGAGGTTCATGGAAGAGCTAGTATTACTATACTGAACGGATCAAAACACAACAGGACAAAATTAACAGTTGAGAGAGGGGGGAAACACCAACAGCGTTAAGGCCAATATAAAGGCAACTTGGACAAACAGTGGGTGTGGGGAGGATTGAGGGGTAGGAGAGGATGCATGGGGTAGACAAGATGGATAGAGAAGGAAACTCATGAGGGAAAACTGGTAATTAGAAGGAGGAAGAATGAGATTGGAGCGGCACTACACGATGAAGACCTGGAGGAAAGAATGAGATTGAAGAGAATGTGCAAGTTCGTTCCCACAGGCAGGTAAAAAGATGAACAAATGAGGAGGTGAGCAGGAGCTGTTTCCTTACCAAATTAGTTCCTTTTTTCCATTGTTGATGAGTCATCAACTCTTCCTTGAGCACCGATCTCAGTAAAATCATCCTTTCAAGTGCAAGCAAATGGTGAAATGAGTTGCTTGTTCGAAGGCATATATGGTCAACAATGCTTCAAAATAGTCCAGTCAAATAGCAAGAGAAATGTGATTCTACTCTATAACAAGGGTATATTCCACTGAGTTGAGCAATCTCTATTCTTGTCCTGTGCCAAGTGATAACAAAAGGACAAACGGAACAAAAGAGATTTGTCTTGTTCAAGTGGTCCTTTTGTTTTCCTTGTTTGTTTGATCTCATGGCAAAAGAGTTAACTAAATAGGCTCCCAGCGGGAAGTCTATTGTTCTTGTAAAGATTATTTTTCTCTGTAGGTTTGTGGAGAAAATTCAGAGAAAACCATTACAGCCAGCTCTATGAAACTTTAGCTGTGTATCGATACAGATGTTAACTCGTGCTTGACAAATTTTGTTTTTTGAACTTCGACCTTTGAAACCGCTGAACCAATCGATGTGAAACTTTCTTAAGCTGCATTAACAACACCGAAAGTGCCGACCTGGCTGGAAGCCGACCATCACTGCTCGCAGTCCGAGTTGTAATTTATTGGAGTCAGAACTCAATCGGTCCCATCACTCACGTGGCAATCAAAACATGACTTGCTTTTGAGCCACGATGCATAATCACGACCACGTTTCCTGCTGAAGGCGTTTGGAATCCTGCAGGCCTGACACCATCCGCCTGGCTTCCTCCTTCGAAAGTCCCCCCTCTTTCTCCACCACTCTCCGAAGAGCATTCAGAACATCATTGGGCATTTGCTGAGCATTTCTGAAAATGCATTAAAAAAACAAAAAAAACATTGTAGAACAGATACAATCCATTGAAAACTTGACTCTTTCCTGCCAAATGATTTAAACAGTGCATTTTAGATTACAGAGAAATTTTGCAGAAGGGTTTTTTTTGAGAATTCTTCACAGACTTTGATCACAAGCAGATCTAACAGCCTTGCCTCTCCAAGCCAAGTTTCTTATGTACAATCACAATGGAATCCATGCTATAGACTATAGAGGATGATGCAACAAAGCTTTACCTATCCCACCAATCCAAAATTGGATTAAAATTAAAATGTCCAAAATTAAAAGTAATAACGGGTTACATATCATGCTTTTGCTGCCAGATAAAAGACGTACCCAGCGATGTAGAAACAAGCCTCTTTCTTGCTTAGAAGCTCCCATATGACCTTGGAATTCTCCAGTAACTTGTGCTGGACATACACTTTCTGCTCCTGTTTTGAGACCGATGGTATAAACATGTGCACCAGGCAGCTCTTGTTACACAATCCTGTCATCCCTGTACTCAGAAAATATCCAACTTCTGATCTAGAACAGTGACCCTTAATGCCATGTAAAAAATACTTTTTTGAGCCTGGTAGATTTTGACAATTCAACAAACTTACTTGGTCCCTTGAGAAAGCTGTGAAGATCTTCAAGAAGCCCCGATCGACAGCCTCTTCCCAGTCATGCTGAAAGTGGAAGTCTGCGAGGCAGTTCCGGCATCCGAAAAACAGGACATTCTCTGTGCCAGAGAAATGTCAGGCAAACGCTAAGGTTGAGTTTGAGGAACAAGACACCAATTATTCAAGGAGTCGTTTCACCACATGTGCAACGCCGTGACTTTTTATCATCACCAGAGGAGAGGGTATTGCATTTGGGTCCGTTTGTCCGCGCAGAACTTTAGTGTTTTCTCTGCAACTGACTGTCGGAATTGACATTAATTTTTCACCATAGGACTCATGTAGAATGTTTTAATGCTAATTATGACATCATAGGTCACATGGTGCGGCAGCCATTGCTTGAAAAAAGGAAAAACTTTGGACCTCTGTATCTCCGAAACCGCGCCAAAGAAGAAATTGAAATTTGGCACATGGCAAGTACTTCTCATGGAGAATATGCGATTTTTTATATGATGTCGTAGGTGCCTTCGTTATGACGTCATAAATGCATACATAGAATGCTACATCAGATCAGTATGAAAATTGTGTGAATCTTGGGATAAATTGGTCCACAGAAAAAAAAATTGATGATGTCATCAGTCATGTGGTTCGGCAGCCATCTTGTTAAAAAAAACAAAAACCTTCAAAAATCTTTGAAGCAGCTGCTCAGATAAAGGCGAAACTTTACACGTATGACCCTTTATCCATGAGGAACAAGACGATCACACATATGACATCATAGGTCACATGATTTGGCAGCCATATTGGATTGAGTGAATATGTTTTTAAAAAATTATTTCTCTTGAACTCTTTCTCTATCAATTGATGTGAAACTTCACAATTATGATGTATTGGTGATGGGGAATATACTGTATGTTCCAAATTTCAACCTGATCGGATGCATGGTGTGGCAAGCAGAATTATTTAATTTTTGAATCTGGGTTTTTTTTTTGTTTTGTATTTTTTTTAAAAAAGGCTCACTTGGCTGTGCCTGGATGGGTTTGAGGGTAGAGGAGTAGCAGCTGAAATGCAAATCCTACCCAGGTTCCTCCTGATGACTTCATCTTTGCTTTTTGCTTGTTTGGGTTCCTTCTGATGACTCCAATGCAGGACTGTACCTATGTGGTCTTCCATTTGATTTGAATTTAATTTAATCTCATTCTGAATTCAATTGAATAATCATAAACGCCATGGGTCAGGATCAAGTGTTCGATCAAAGTGGGACGTCTTGGTACCCGATCATCACTGCCAGCAGTTATAAAGTGGCAGTTCTAGTTATGTCTATGATAATTATCAATTACGGAACACACCAGTACACAAACACCACACAAAACAAGTCCTGGCGAGGGTCTGCAATCTCTGATTGCTCTTTTTCTTGTTCTCACCTGTTTTGTTTTGTGCTTGGCGTTCCTGCAGGGCGGCACGGAAGGGTACGACACCAGTGCCCGGCCCTACCATGATGATGGGCGTTGGGCCATTCGGGAAGGAAAACGATCCAGGCCGTATTTGCAGTGGTATGTGGATGGGATCTAGTGGCACAGATACTGTCAGGCATACTGCCAAATGGCGCACGAGCTTGTGATATTATAAGTTACTTGAAGCGCTTCCAATGGGAGCGGCTAGGGGGGTTATGTTCTTATTCCAATGTGTAATTCAAAATATCTCTTGTTACGTCATTCAAATCACCTCATTGCACTGAAAAACGTTGGGGGTGGGGGGGACAGGAATACTGTACTCTAAAGGTTAGGGACTTGTAAAACCCTTTCCCACTGAGAGCAGCGGCACTACAGGATACACATTTACATCCCTATGCACTAATTGGGGTCATGTTGTTCTGATGTAGCAAGTCTGGATGTAATCAGCCCAGAACTGTAGGAGGAGTAGCGTGACAAACACACACAGGTCCATGAAATATACTAAGGCTGACAACCTATATTTTGTTATTTTTATTTTCAGTGTTTTAAGGCCCATGGAATAATTTGTTTGGAGTAAACAGTGGAACAAGGAAAATGGTGGCATCGATATACTCTTCATTTAATCACAAGGACATTGGGAGACTAAAATCAAGTTATTAGAGGGAATTAGTAGAGGGTAGCATGATGATCATTAGAGGGAATTGAAATATGGGAGTTGCAGATTCTACGAGTCACCTCAACGAGAAGTTGAACTGACCTTTCGTAGGGTCCAATGAAGCAAGCCAAGAAGAGCAGAGGCCTCTCCTGGGCCTAAACAACTTTGTTTTGTACTGCACCACAGCAACCAAGATGTGAAGCTCATCCGGAAATACCTTGAAAGGCAAAAAAAAAAAAAGCCACACGGATGACTTGCTGAGGCCTAAATGCACCCACCTATATTTCATTCCTCATGTGATGATGGGTCTATTGGAAACGATTCCTTCCTATGTCTGTATATATATATGAGCCGAAACCTATAGTTTAAAAAAAAACAATGAATGAAAGAACCAATTTCAATTAACACAGCAAATTAGGTAACGGCAATGTATATATTAAAGTAAAATGTTTCAATTCCTGGTCACACAATGAATATGGAAAATAACAAATGTTTAGGGTCGATGTCAGTCATTTTTTTCCACAACACTGCATTTTGCTGCAAAATCATCTGAAAATTCTGGCTACCAACAATCCACTCACGACACAACACTTATGATAGCAACTGGAGAGGAGGTAACCCCACCTAACAAGTCAAACAAACAAAAAAAATTTCCCAAAACCTCCTACATGGATGCACCATTGTCACTTAGCTCAGCCGTAGCCCCATGGGCCTACCAATGGAGATGATGCGATGGAAAAAGCACGTGGCTGTATAACTGGGATCAGATCAAACAGGTAGTCAATGGAAAGTCCTGCTGCTGTATGTGGGAAGTCCTGAAGGACCTGTTCGGGCAGAATAGGAAACGTAGAGCTTTAGTCAACAGCTTTGAAGTTAAAATATTGATCATAGGCAAGTACTTTTCATTGGTGATATAACTTACTGGGCTGGTACATACTTACTATGCAGGGAAGTTGGCTGCATCTCATGCGATTTTGTGTTGTAACAGGAGGCTACGATTTATCTTTTGACCATTCTAGTATGTACTGCACAATGTCCGATTAATGCAACTTTTCAAATTCATACACTTGGTGTGCATTCGGAATTTTTAAAGTCTAATGAGCACTGAGAAGTGTTTACATGTATTACCTGTGGAACAAGGCCAGTAGAAGAAGGTGTATTTTTCCAGGAACCTTCAAATCCAATCAGAAAATGGTTTTATTTGTTCCAATGTATCACAGTAAGAAGCCAAATTGCACATGGTTTAAGTGAACATCAGTAAACAATGAAGTAGTACACACATTATATTGTATTTAAACATGGGGGTCACAAGAGTATGAGCAAACTACTCAGATAGGAGCTTAGCCTGTGGTCGGTTCTCAATGAATCGATTGACTCACTTTAAGTTAATGGGAAAGCAGAGTTACCACTTTGGGTTTAAGGAGTTGGCTTTGGACATTAGGCTAAAAGCATAGTGGCCAACTTTCCCAGATTCCACTAAATTATCCGAGGAATGGACTTGGAATTCCTGGCTCGTGTGACTGACCTTCATCATCCCCATGCACTAGAGTCTCCTATTACAATTGTTAATGATTTCAACACAAGGCCCTGGAGCTCGTCATGTCTGCTCAACTCAATATTGCTTAGCTGTCGATATTAATAAAAATGAAGTTTGGTATGCAAGCAAAGACATGATCACAGACAAGTTTGTGAAGGCAGTCTCCAAGGGAACAGTCAAGACGCTTGCAGCACAAGACAAAAAAAAAAAGCACAATAATTAACTGTGAAAGGACATCATGTTAAATACATTCATATGTTCCATGTAGTGGTCTTCCACTGAAAGGAACAGATGTTAACATAATACTCACATTCGTCTCCAAGCTATCTAGTCTGGGTTTGAATGGCCACCCAGCTATAAACTGCCATCCTGGTGTTTCACAGGCGGGGTGATTCATCAATGTGTGTGACGACCCTCGGATGTACATTAAACTGGACGTCCTGTCTGCCAGCATTAGTTGAATGTTAACCATTCCACGGTGTCCTTCGCGATTAGTATGTGAGCTATCGCTGGCACCCTGAACAAATTACAAATTCTTGATAATCTACAGGGGGAACTGCATCAGCGACACAGCTGTGCCCTCAGCCCATGATGCTACTCATACCCACGTGCTCCATACAAAATAAGACCGTAATACTAAGAAAAGACTTTAATTTGCCGATCTGGGGAAACACCTCAATCCAGGGAAATCAGCCTTGGAGATCCAGGGAACTCTTTGTCAGCATGTTAAACCCTTAAGAGGATCCAAATTGCCAACATTGCATTTATGAACAACACCAAGGTTGTTGGGTGTATGAGGAACTCGCATGGAGGTTTTCTTCCCCTCAAAGTTAACTGAATTATACAAACACTGTTAGGGGGCAAAAACAATTCATTTTAATACATTCAAACTTATGGTTCAAAAAAATGAATAACTTGCAAAAAATAAACTATTGAGGATGGTGGAGCCAGCCCACCTCCAGCGTGGTTCGACGAGGCCGGTTGCAGTAAGAGTATAGATCATCCAGCCCTGTGGGCTCCGAGAGCTCAATGAGGCGCTCTCGCTCGTCGGTGTGGCATGAAATACGTGAGAGCAATTGGAAGAAGGAACGCCGTGGAACACGGGAGATGTCCAGTACATGTTCCAGCAAGTAATGCAGGGAGCATGGTCGTGGTAGCGCAGGAAGAGGTAACTCTACAAAGCATATAACATCATGACCTCAATCTCATCCACTTCACATTACATCTTGCACTCCCTCCATACTAACATGAGAAGAAAGAAAACAAACTGTCCATGGCGAAAACAAGAGAAACTAACCTTCATAGTTTTGTTCAAGAATGAAAAGTTTATTCGGGTGTAGTTTCAGCAAGGAGCAAAATTCCTCCACCATGGAGGGAAGGTTGGATGGCTGAATAAGAACTACATCACCAGCTCGAAACCTGAACAGAATTCGAAGAGTTTACATAACCATGACAAAAGTCGAGAAACGTACATCTAAGTGACTGCACAGATACGATTAAACACCAGTCAAAATAAATGTGTAGTTAACATCCAAGACGAGGCAGGATGGTTGGTGTGATGCTCACTGCAGGCCAGAGTTGTAAATGTCAAACTTGATCAGTCTGACATCCTGGAAATGGTCCTCCACCGTGACCCTTTCATTGGAGATCATACTTGCGAGGAACGTTTGTGACTGGCACTGCGTTTTGCTGGAGGTTTCATACTCGGGGTTGCCCGATTCCTTCACAGTTATTCCGCTGTCCATGTAATGAAGTCGGTAACTTGCCGGCAGCCTAAGAGAGCAGAATGCATGTCCATCAGGCTTGAGATGAATCCAGGAGCAATCACTGGTAAAGGATGAAGCTCACATGATAAGCTGCAGGTTCGAGTGTGAAATACTTAATAAAGAACTATTGGGGGGATGGGGGAGGGGAGAGTTAAAAAAAATAAAGTAACAAGAAACGAGAAGGGCACTCTTCGATGTCACTGGATATGCCTCCACACACATTTTACATCATTATACATACTTGTACTAAGTTTGATTTAAATCCCTGAACCCAGATTCAAAATATTAAATAACTGGCTGCCAGACCATGTGTCCCATCAGGTTGAAATTTCAAACAAACATTCCCCATGACTACGAGATCATAACTGTGACGTTTCACATCGATTAATGAAGCGGTTCAAGAGAAATAATATTTTTCAAAGATTTTCATTCAAACCAATATGGCTGCCAGACCATGTGACATTAATTATTCGTCAGCACCCTGGTATCCCCAAGGCTCCGGGAACATGTGTGTGAAGTTTCTCCTCGATCTGTGAAGCCGTTCTGGAGAAGGTTTTTAAAGGTTTATTTTTCAAAAAATCATAGCTGCCAAACCATGTGACCTATGACATCATAGGTGAACTTTTTCTTTCTCGTGGATAGGCGATCACACTTATAAAGTTTTGCCTCGATCTGTTCAGCCGTTTCGGAGAAGATTTTTGTGTTAAAAAAAACACATGGCTGCCAAATCAACGGTGACCGATGACGTCATCGATTTCCACCCCCCCTCCCCTCCCCATAAAATTTAGACCTAGATGACCCTCAAAAAGTTTCATACTGATCAGATAAAGCGTTCAACATGTGTAATTATGATGTCATAACGAAGCCACCTATGACAGCATCATCAAACGAGAAGGCACTCGGTCGAGAGCATACCTCTGCCAGGCTGATTTGTTTATGTTTTGTATCCCACTGATAGTGTGGATTTGGATTTGGACCTGAACTAAAATTTAATCGGCTTGTTCTCGTCACCTATCCAACTCACCCACCATGTTTCGTCCAAATCCGTCCATAACTTTTTGAAATATCCTACTATATATCGTTTTAGCCCTGTCACTCAATGGTGAAGAATCACTTAAAAAATTATTGGATCCGGATCTTCACCAAAGTCAAATCAATTCTTCCTTGTTACATACCCGACCTGCCCACAACTTTTTGAGATATCCTGCTATATGTCATTTTAGCCCTATTCGTCATGCCGAGAGGAGAGCAAAGCGAGATCCTCTGTCCCAGCCATGTTTTTCACCTACCGCATCCTCTCAATCCTCCTGTCTGCTCTTCGATCTTGCCCCACCTTCCTCACATCACACTCACCAATCATAAGCCTCCGAGGGCATGACTTGCGGGTATGAAGCCGGAAAGGCGGGGCTTCTCATCTGCTTGGATGTGCGGCATGTTATTTTGGTTGTTATTGTTATAAAAAAGTAATTCTTTCATTACTGGCTTGTAAATGCAAAAACATAGGAAAAGGTCACAGGGAGCAATTACATACTGGGGGAAATTGGCCTTAATCCCTATCTAATTAACACAGCGCCACTCCCCACCCCATGTGGTGGTGGTGGTCGTATGGCAGCTTAGCTGCCGGGGTAGCTATCATT
>CM068966.1:29985564-29997446 GCA_035128595.1 Eptatretus atami | reverse complement strand
GAAGCGGCTTGTTCCTTTTTAACCTCAATATCCGACACATATTGGTGTTCGCCCTGCGCACACGCTAGCGGAGTCGTGTGAACGCAAGCGCTGGCCACGTGCGTAAAGGTGGAACCACACGCACTGTATGGAATGTGCTCGAAAGCAGACACGTACGCCGCTCATGAGACGTGCACGGATTTATCCATGATGATGTACTTTCGGTCCTCACTGGCAGCAGTGTGGATTCTCCATGGATGGTGAACGTCTTCTCGTCTCTACGGCCAGCGAAGCTGCGATCAAGCCAGGGAATGTACAGTGCGGGCCACGTTGGCGAGCGCGGAACGAGCTCGTTGATTGACGCTGGTCGAATGCCCGAGCATGCATGCGAGACCCTCGACCGGTCGCCCGAGCAAGGCCCGGGGGTTTTTTCAGGACGATTCGCATGCCAATTTCGGTGTGGGCGATTCATGTTGTGTCGTGGGGTCGGAGCGAGGTGTGTTCGTTGTCTGGGACGGCCTTGCCGAAAACGAAGTGAGGCGGTTTCCGGCCCAAGCTGGCGGGCCACGTGAGGGGTCGGGGCCAATCGCAGCGCCCGATTCAGGTGATGACGTTACGAATATGGGTAGCCCCTCCCCCCGAGCTGCAAATCCTATAAAGGTCGGAGAAGTTCCTCCGTCTCTCTCTTGCCCTTTCTGTCGCTCTTACTTTTTGAGTTTCTCCGCCTCTCTCTCGCCTCGCCTCGTCAACACCACCATGACCCGCCTCCAGCCGCCCGGACTCTGCCTCCTCATCTCAGCCCACACGACGTCGACCCCACCCGCCTATCTGGTCCCACCTACGACTCCGTCCTCGCACTCTGGACTCCGCCCCTTCTCGACTCAAGCTCCTCCTTTACGGTGCCCAATTCCTGGTTCTAAACTCCCTCTTCATCGGGTTTTCTGTGTCTGTGTGTGTGCGTATGTGTGTGTCTTGGCGCCTGTCTGCCTAAGTAAGACCGCAGAAGATCGTTATTGTTATTATTTTCATGTTAAGTCTGCTCTGTGTCCCCTTTTGTAAGTTGATTGTAAATAAATCATTATTAGGATAAATCGTTTTTGTCTTTTCTTCCATTGATTCAGCATGGTCCGAATCCTCACTTAGCCGGGACTTTATTCCCAACGATCCGTTCCTTTTAGCCGGTACATCCTTGGCAGTGTCGCTCGGCTGCATCGGATCTGGTAAAGTGATCCGGTCCGGTAGAGTGTTCCGGTTCAGACAAGGTATACCGAGGGCGTGTTGCCCGGTAATTAAACCTCGTGATTAATTAGGTAACCCGATTAACCCAGAGACGGGAGGACCCTACATCACGCGGTTGAGTTATTGGCGTCCACGGCCAGTTAAGCGACCCGCCACGTCACGGAATTATCCGTGTGTGACTGCCTACAATTCCGGGGAGTCTGGTGGGAACCAACATAGCTTCCCCCACCTTGTGGTCTTCTCACCCGACCCCCGGCCCGCAACAGTATGTTTGTAAAGGCAAGCCACTATAAAGTTATTTACAAACGCAATAAAATTCCTCTCTTCTATTGTCACAATCCTAATAGGATACAATGGTGTCATCAAACTTAACTCATCAGCTCATAACACAAAATGTCTTTGCATTCTTGCATCCCAGCAATGTCTATTACCATTCCCCATCCTTTATATTCTTTCATGATAACCCTGTTACTAAAGTGCTTGTCTGATACATAAATGAGTCATATCTAAAGCAACAAGTCTCTCACCCAAGTAAGCTGGTGAACCTTCCAAAATGCTTCCACTCAGAGAGCTGTTCACATGCTCATACAACTCCTACACACACACACACAACACACACACACACACACACACACACACACACACACACCACACACACACAATTAGTCTAAAATGCTGTGTCTTATATGCTCTATGTATTTGTACAATTTCTAAGAATGTCCTTGTCGTTACAGTAAAAGCACACCGATATCTAACATCATTGTCCTGCATGTGATCTATAAGCTCAAATCAATGCAAACAAACAAACAAAGTGACGTTAAAGCACTTTTGCAGCGTTAAAGCACTTTTGCAGCGAAGAGTCTGTTATCATTAATTCATCTGCATTTAATATTTGTTTACAATGGTCAAACCGGTGAATGCTCTGAAGTTGATTTCAACAAGTTTGAGGTCATAATCATCCTATTTTTTATTACAAAAACATATTTAAAACTTGAAAGATGCATATTCTCCCCAATAAGTTGAAAGAGTATCTTGCATGATGCTGGCATATTTACCTCTGCCAGTGAAGGTGGATGGAGGTTATGTTTTTACCCCATCTGTCTGTTTGTCTGTCAGTGAGCAGGATATCTGAAAAAGTTGTGGACAGATTCAGATGAAATTTGGGAGACAGGTTGGGTGTGTGTGACAAGGATGAGTTGATTAGATGTTGGTGAAGATCTGGATGCAGATCTGGCCTATCAGTCGCAAACAAAACTTAAACTCTTCTGCCTGGCGGAGGTATGCGCTCTACCGAGTGCCGTTCTAGTTGTACCCTGTCTTTGGCCAGAAATAGCCCCATCTCAGCTCAATTGAGAAGTTCTGGAACAATGTAGGTAGATAATTGGCTGAAAGGATATCCAGAACCAAAATTAAGCTTCAGACCTCTTCTTTCCATCCACCAACTCAGTGCAGAGCGTTGGTGCTGCCTAAGCAGTCTCCTTGGCTATTGGGCACAATCATGGATGGTTTGCCACTCCGACACAGGATACCAGCAAGCTGGCACTCATTTTGCCGACCTCAGAAGGATGACAGGCAGAGTCAATCCCACCTGGTATTAATTAAACAGCAAGTGGGATTTGAACACAGGATCATTGAATCCCAAGCCCACCACCCTAACTATTAAGCCAACACCAGGCATACCTCTTCTCTGCAGGTATAGATCGAAGAAAATTACAACGGAATAAATCTCCAATGCAATCTCATCTGTGCCCAGGAGGTGCCAAGCTTTCATAAAGGCTGAAGGAGGTCGATCCAAGTACTAATGCAACAAATCTTCATTGTGAAGGTTAATCTTATTCCTGTAACCTAAGTCAGGAGGAGGACATTTCATTTTGCTTATTCACTATGCAATGCATTTTTACTTGTACGAGTCTGTGTTTTGGTGAAAGCATGACTTTTTGAAAAGTGAAGAATTTGATGACAATTTATTTCATCAAATGAGTTTTTTTTAATTTTACAAAAGTACTGTACTACAAAAATAAATAAATAAATGTAAAGGTCATTGACAAAAGGTCATAGAAACTGCAGGAAGCCACATTAAACAAGGTGAAGCAATGATGTCTCCTACTTATCATGCAACTCCATGACAGAGGGTGCATACAATGACAGCTGGGCTTGAAGTGCTCCCAACTGGAATCCTGTGGTCATCTGGTATGGTGAACACTGAGATAAGTCTACTTTGGGACTGGACGAAATGAAGTAAATGGAAGAGTTGGAAGTAAATTTAGATGCCGTGATCAGAAATGTGAGACATTGTTAACAAGAGAGTTCATAGAACAAGTAATCCCATGCAGTGTTCAAGTATATAATTCAATATTAATTTTAAAAAAATCTGGAAGTTTAGCATAATTGAAGCAGTCTTATACACCACTATTATTTATCATATCCAAGTATTGATAAACGGAATGGTTTTGAAAGTGACAAGAAGGCGATTTGTGTTCTACAGTGTTCAAGTATATAATTCAAGTTAAATAAAATAAATATTGTAAAAGTTGTATAAATAAATAAATTCCGTAATTTACTGCCGTTGACGCAGTGTCAATTACACCACCCTATCTAACACGTTACATTAGTTCTGCGTGGCTGTTGTTTGTGTCCTTTATCACGTCCTTAAAAAACAGCAAGTTTCCAGTTTGGAATGATTTTCAATTTTGTTTGACTGACAGGCATGCAGACAGAGTAAAATAATTTTCTTACTCCTGTCTGCACATGTGTGATTTGGACGAATTCAGAGCCAAAGAAAGTATTGTTAAAAGGCAGACTTGTTTTTCGATTCATGTTGAAAATACAACATTCAATTTAAATTAGTTGTTCCTCGATCATAAACTGACGTTTGTAGATAGTCGGATGGATGGACATGAACCAATTGCTTAACCCCACTTATCGCCTCGTGGGCACAGAGTAATTAAGTCTCCAAAGTTCTGCAACGATGCATGAAGTGGTGAGAGGGGAGATAGGGAAAAAAAACGACAGACAAATAGGAACAGGCATGGTCCTTTTTATATATTCAAGATTATAGCTTTAAACAAATAAATCATCAATAAGTAATAATATTCAACATACTCATCATTTTGTTTGACATTAAGAATAAATAAAAGTTCAAGTACCTGCAAGACCTTACCACGCTCAGACAAGCCCTGAATGAAGTTTATATGATCATCATTTGGAATAAAAACAATTTACACATTAAAGACTGATAGAATACCACAACTAAAAAGAAACCAACACAGAAAGTGCCTTTCGAGAATATGATCAAAATATTCAGTGCAGAAAGGCAGCAGCACAAGACGTATAAAAAATAAAATGATGAATGTCAGCAAAGGATGCATGAAACATACCTTCAAGATTGATATCTGGGAGAAGTCTTTTTCTTCAAAGTAAGCATGTGTAATCAGCTTCAGTTTGGCTTGCAGCAAGCCAAAGAATGGCTGTATATTAAAAGAATTAAAAAAATAAAAATCACCATAAAAAGGTAACACACCTCAAAATTTACAATTTGGATATCGTATTTCACAAAATTTAATCAATTCCAACAAACAACAGACCTGATTTCTCTTTTTCCCCCCCAAAAAAAATAAATACAGTAAATCCTCCATGTAGCAAAATTCAAGGGACCAACTGTTTTACTTTGCTATATGGGAGTTCTTTGTAAAAAGGTTTTTCAAAAACCTATTCAGAATAAGTTTTGTAATCCTTGTGAAATACAACACAACCATGCATTGTTATTTGGTTATTAACGAGATGAATTAAAGTCATAGTATAACATTTAAACAGTGTAACCAGAACAATCAGTTAAATATTCATATTTGCAGTGACTGTAACCTTTTCAGTTTTTAGAACTCTCAAAAAATCATACTAAAAGTCAGCAATTCTCTATATTTATTTATGTCTTAACCTTATAGAATTGAAAACGGCTTGGCCAATCTCCACCAAATTTTGCGTACGTGTTTTGGATACCAAGGGTCAGGTCATGGGCATGAAATGACTTTCAATTTTCACTTGCACTCATGAAATAATGCAAGTGCCCTGCTGGATTTGGTGAAAACCCCTTTAGCGGTTCACAAGTTATCATGGTAACGAAAGTCTGCCGCGCGCGCGCACACGCACACACACACGAAAGGATGCATAGCCAAACAGACAACCCGAAAACATATTGCCTCCAGTGCCTTCAGCTGCAGAAACATTTTAAAAAATGAAGTCACATGAAGTTCCAAACACACTGCGAGATGCTGTACTGACACATGGAACTCAACACGTTTATACCGTGTGATGAGCAACACAGCGCTGTATATAGGGCCTTCGTTAGTAGAGAAACCTTATTATCCAGAGGTAGAAAACCTGTATGAAATAATTCTATTTCACCAGGACCAGCATAACACTTCAATAAAGGGAGTTCCTCATTATGGGGGAGTTCATTAGGCAGAGGTTTTACTGTACTTTGTGGCCATTCTCACCTCAATGGTTCATTGCTGGGTCATGGGTGTGCTATATAAACATACCAGAGTTGGTGTCAAAGCCACCCAATGCTCGCCTGTTTATACATTTATCGTTTTTAAAAGACTCGTCTAATAATTAATATTTTTTATAAAACATTGTAGTGAAGTCTGATCCAAATAATTTTAAAGCAATATATGTATTTGTATATTGTAATCAGTAACAAGAGCGCAAGTGAGCACAATATACGCCCGAACAAGAAGGTACATAACAGAATTGTGCTACTACATGGAAAACAGCATCCTGGTTGCCATGGCAACCACTTTAGATGACGAACGTATGTCGCGACACACCGTCTCCACAGTCTGTACCTATGTACCAGATATGAAATGTGAAAGTTGAAAACTTTGGGAGTTAGAGTGCGGACAGGAACGGATGGAAAACAGCATCCTGGTTGCCATGGCAACCACTTTAGATGACGAACGTATGTCACGACACACCATCTCCACGGTCTGTACCTATGTACCAAATATGAAACGTGAAAGTTGAAAACTTTTGGAGTTAGAGTGCGGACAGGAACGGACGGACGGACGGACAGACAGAAGACAGACAGACGGACAGACGACGACCGGTATCACATAATACGCCCCGATATATATATATATATATGGCATATAAAAAGTGTGGTAGATAAAAACATTAGAAAGGAAAAAATAACTTGCACCAAAAACTTTAACATTTTCACGCTCACGTTACGCTGACGCTCACGCCGGGGGTATCGCTATAGCTCTCTGTTCTTCGAACAGGCGAGCTAAAAATGCCCCCAATTTCATCACTTCAAGATTTCTTTAAAGGTTTACTGAATTAGAATTTTGTGTGTTCATCTGATTAGATATAAATGGTATTTCAAAATCGCTGCTTTGGTCATTTTGTCATTCCAAAATCTATTAAACCAAAAATGTTGAGGATTTTCTGGATGAGTTTGGTGCCTACATCCCAGGTGGAAAAAAACCCCACAATTGCATGAGGCAATGTACCTTAGCGTGCCATAATGTTAAAATATATGGTCATGAATATATATTTACGAGTCACCGTTGCCAAGACTTCCTGTTGGTTGCACACACCCGGTAATTCATGATCATCACTATCCACACTTTTATTTCAGGGTCGTACATGCATGGAAGCATTGTTCCGGTATCGACATAGACATGATCATCATCCTCATGATTTGATAAATCTTCATTCGAGAATACAGCGTCAAATTTGTTTCCTCCAAGTCGGACGAAGATATTGGGCCAGCCGTTCCGCACAAGCGGCATGTCAGCATGTGTGTGGCGTGGTGTAGTGTAGTGTGCCAAATTGTTTTGTGTGACGATATCACAGCCAGAGCATAAGGCGCCGGCCGTCCTGCTCACGTGATCGTTTTTAGGGGCAATACCAACAAATTTTACTTTTTCACTTGTACGGCACAAATAATTAGCAAAACACACAGATCTTTATTACCAATGCATCTTCTTTTTAAAAACAAAAACCTATTTTAATTTTTTTTTATTGCAGTAACCCATAAAAAACAGAGAAACCAGGGTTTCTAAACTGACAGAGAGACAAGTTCCCTCACCTCGCTACTGAGGACACAAACGCTCTTCTGCACCATGTCACGCGTCACATCTGCCTCTCGGACTTTCAAAGCCTAGTACAGATGTCAGAGCACAAAGATAAATCTCATGACCACAACTAAATTACACGCACTTTGCATGCTTTGACACTGGATGCAATGCAATTAAGAAAATGAATTTCTCTAATCCATTATGAAATTCAGAACTACAAAACTTAATGCCACACTAAATAAAGCAAGGATATACCAAACCACAATTTATGTGAACTTCATCATATGATGAGTCACATAATGTGTTTGCATCATGTGTGTAAACCTTCATGTACATTTTATTCATTGGTTCAGAGAATACAAAGGCAAAATAATTTGATAAACCATTAAAGCTTTAGTCCCAGCTCACTAGTTGAATCCATGGTCTGAGGTGTGCTGCTAGGCCCAAAATAAATGCTAAATCTACGAGTGATTTCAGAACCTGAATGTGCATAATCTCCTCGTGATAAGCTCACATCTCATCTTCCTAATCTTCTGCAACTTCTCTCTCTTATCTTCTGCTGCTCAGTGCTATTAAAAGACCACAAAGAATAATTAGAATTATGATAGGTCAAAATAAAGGCATCCTTCCTTTTGGTTTGACTCTAAATGTATATGCCTACTCATTGCCAGATTGGAAGGCCTTCAACCCATGGTACGTTTGCACACTTTGAGAAAGAGGCAGGATAAAATGCAGGAGAGCTCCCTTTGGAAAGCCAAAACCAGAGTGGCTAAATGATATGGAAATAGAATATCAAGGGCAGCATGCTTTTCAACTCGGGTCAAATGATGCATGGAAACGAGATACGAGAGAGAATGCTGTTTCAGGCTAAAGTCCTCATCAGCATAACAAAGACAGTTTTTTTTGGTTACAGAGTATGTAGTCAAGGCTCGTGGAAGAGCGAGCTGCTAGATTGTATGCAGAAGTTGATTCAAATGTTATGCACTACATTTATATATGCAGAAAATACTTTCAAAAATGTGCATTTCAAACGAGTTTTTCCTTGTTGCACCGTATCTCTCTCTCTCTCTCTCTCTCTGCTGATCTGGAAATTATTATAGACTGGTCTGATAAATGGAACATATCCTTCAATCCTGGAAAATCTTACAGTCTCACTCTATCACTTCAGAGTGATTGTCAAACTAACCCACCTATCTATTTCCTTGGTCATCCACTGGAAGAGATTCAGTTTTTTGAACTTCTAGGCCTCACCAGTCACCATCAGTCATGACCTTTCTTTGGCAGACCACATGGCAAGACTGGCCTCCAAAGCCAGCCACAGATTGGGCATCATCAATCAAACCAAGTCTTTCCTTGAAAAATCAGAACCACTCAAAACTACAAGGCCTTTGTCTGTCACTCAACGGAGTCCTGCTCTCTGCTATGGGCTGGTGATACAGCATCACAACTGTCTCTCCTGGATTCTGTGGAAAATAAAAATCATAAAATTATTGAAATCTCCTGTGATGAGGCCGTAGCACAAGGTCTGTTGCTTTCACATCACAGGCAGGTCGCTGGTCTCTTTTAATTTATTTTAACCGCCTCTTCTCCAACATTGCTCCCTCTGCTCTCTCAGTCCTCTAATCCTCCCTATCTACTCCAGGATGCACATGTTCTTCCAGTAACCCCATCATGGTTAAATTACCAAAATACAGGCCCACCACACACCTCAACTCTTTTGTTACTCTTTTCTCCTGTTGTAGAGGTTGTTCTATCCCATTCTTCCCTCCAGGGCTTCAAGCAAACATTCCATCACCATCTCTTGTCATTCCCAATTCTCACCCATGATCATTATTGCCCCCATTAATCTTTCCTAACCAAACCATCTTACCTGCTAGTTTCAGTGATTCCTCCTCTCCTCCCCTTCCTCTTATCTGTTTGTTCATTGTCTTTATGTTTGTCCCACTGTCAGTTTCTACCTTGCTCTTCCATGAGCCTCGCTCCTGTAAATAAATAAATAAATTCAACTATGATTACGTGTGTTATTGGTGGCACAGTAATGGTTAAATATGAAGCACATGCAGATGGCAAAGGTGCAAAACAAATTATTGTTGGCACAAATAAAAATAAAGTACAAAAAGAAAAAGGAAAACATTGGTTATAAACACACTGTGAATGGTTTAATATTACAAACAATAAACTCCAGTTATAAAGGTTACAATTATATCTACGACTGCTATGACATTTTACAATCCCGAATATTCCCACATTGTGGGGTCGACCGAAGATCGTGTTTGGGCCAAATCTTTCAGAAATGACTGACCAGGCCTAACGTTCAACAGAAGGAGGTTGGGATTTGAAATTTCACCAGAGTGCCTGCAATAACTCGGATAATCTTCATGAAGGACACCATGGGATCTTTAAACAATGTGGAGGGGTTCATAAAGTGCAGACCAATGGAACAATGCAGAAATGCACTTAGCACAGCATTTCACAGGTATAAGCAGGGAGGATTTTACTCCCAAGTGCAGCATTCCCAGGACACACCTTTGCTTCAATTTGCTTGTAACATGAAACGGCGTACACACACTTTTTCTCTCCTTGTCTGGCAGGCAGCAGGAAATAGATGACATCTATAGAATGCAATAATAAACCACCAAAAAAAATTAGGATGATATAATCCACATGTTGAAAAGTTATAAAATAACAAATGAACAAAAGTGCAACCGAGTCTTGTTAAGAAAACAAAAACCTGTAAAAAAAAAAGAAAAAAAAGAAAAGAAAAAAGGGTCAGATCTGCTCCGAAGAGCACATCTGTTAAAGGGACACAAAAGGACACAAAAGAGAACCAGTCAACTTCATTTTCACGAAACCATTAAATATCGTACGTTTTATTCTTCTTTTTTAATGCAAGTGCATGTGCTCGTTACAAGGTAATACAGAAAATGTTTCTGCCGATTAAAACTTTAAATTTTGCCTTCTGTTGCATAAATCATACTATTAAATGCAAGTCTATTGTAACATGACAAATTCATCAGATAGTTCTGCAGATTAATAACTAATCATGTAAAAAATTTGAAATGTAAAATAACTTTGTTTCTTATTTACTTTTCAGTCCATCGAGTGATAAAAAAAAAACTTTGTTCTCCATCAGAGCTTTATTAAAAGAAATAATTTAAAATTAAAATTCCTACTCTGTTTCAGAAAAGGAAAGCATTTCATCAGTATCGATCTGTAAAACCATCAATCGTGCCAAAAACTGTTCAAACTGGACCAAAAGAGAGAACAGGGGAGAAAGAGAGAAAGAAGGAGAAAGAGAAAGAAGAGGGAGAAAGAGAGAAGAAAGAAGGGAGAAAGAGAGAAGAAGAAGAAGGGAGAAAGAGGAGAGAAGAAGGGAGAAAGAGAGAAGAAGAAGAAGGAGAAAGAGAGAAGAAGAAGGGGAGAAAGAGAGAAGAAGAAGGAGGAAAGAGAGAAGAAGAAGGGAGAAGAGAGAAGAAGAGAGGAGAAAGAGAGAAGAAGGGAGAAAGAGAGAACAAGGGAGAAAGAGAGAACAAGGGAGGAAAGCGAGAACAAGGGAGAAACAGAGAACAAGGGAGAAAGAGAGAACAAGGGAGAAAGAGAGAACAAGGAAGAAAAGAGAAACAAGGAAGAAAGAGAGAACAAGGAAAAAGAGAGACCAAAGGAAGAGAAGAGAGAACAAGGGAGAAAGAGAAGAAACAAGGGAGAAAGAGAGAACAAAGGGAGAGAAAGAGAGAAGGAGAGGGAGAAAGAGAGAAGGAGAGGGAGAAAGAGAGAAGGAGAGGGAGAAAGAGAGGAGAGGGAGAAAGAGAAGGAGATTCCCAAATCAGCAAGTAAGAGGGTTGGGTAATAAAGATCATGGGTCAGGATGAGGGTGACAAGAGATGATGGTGCACTGCCTACTTGAAACCCAAGAGGAAAGAGTGAGATAGAACAGCCTCTGGAAGGCAGTTCCATAGATGACAGAAGTGATGAATAAAGAGTTTAGTTGTGTAGTCAGTCTGGATTGTTGAAGTTTAACCATAAGAGGGTTACTGGAAGAACATATGTGCATCCTGGAGTTTCTTTGGAGCATCGGAAGACTAAGAGAGCAGAGGAAGAATAGACGGTATAAAACAGAAACCACCGACCTGCCTGCGATGTGAGAGCAATGGACCTTCTGCTTCGGCCTAATCATGGGAGAATCCAAAAATCCAATTATTAGAAGAAAAAAAGTCTGATGTTTAAAGCTAAGCAGCTCACCTGGTTCCACTCTAAGTAGGGTTCGGCATCATGAAATTGAATGATTAGAAAAATTGCACTCATTTACACATGTACGATCTCATATTTGGCAACCAATCACCCTGCATTGGGCATCAAAAATAGTTTTTGCATTCAGCAAAAAAACAAAAAAACAATGGGCGTGAGTAGAACCATGAGGATGTGACGAAGGTTTAGCTTGACAGTCTTAAACCTGCAATATGATTTTTCCGTCTAGTTTTCTTGAATTATTTTCATATTTTCCATCAGCTCTATTAAAGCAATATATACAGTATATATATATATATATTTTTTTGTTTGTTTTAATCAACAATTTGGCAGAGTCCA
>CM068966.1:29954692-29980439 GCA_035128595.1 Eptatretus atami | reverse complement strand
CCATTTTTCCAATATGGCTGCCACACCACGTGACCCATGACATCATAATTAGCATTAAAACATTCTACGTGAGTCGTCGCACCAATGGTGCAAATTTTGTCTCAATCCGACAAGTGGTTGCAGAGAAAAACACGAAAGTTCTGTGCGGTCAAACAGACAGACAAACGGACCCAAATGCATACCCTCTACTCTGGCGAGGAGGAGGAGGAGGGGGAGTGAGGGAGGAGAGAGGAGAGAAGGAGGAGAAGGAGGAGAAGGAGAGGAAGAGGAGGAGGAGAAGAGAGGAGAAGAAGGAGAACACAAATGGGGGGGGGGGGAAATCATGCTAATCAACTATAAGATTTTGGTTTATCTCCTACCATTTAATCTATCCTCATCGGTAATGACTCACTCCAGAGTAGATTGGACACACAGGGTAAAAGGTTAGAATGTTCAGGAAGGCAGGGGATATAAGAAAAATGGGGTAGTTCAGGCCTGGTTGTGCAAGCGAGGCGTGTTTGCCGAGATTTTGTGGGCGAGCAAGCAACTATTTCCCCATGCATGTTGTGCTGTGATGTAGGTCTCGAGCCGGTCCTGGCGAACTTGCCACTTGCAACCCCAGGATCATGGACCGGTTCCTCCTTTCACTGGGATTGTCCAAATAACCCCCAGTGATGCTCTGGTAGGGATTCCGACTGAGTATTCTGTATAGGGCTGAGAGAACCCTCACGTGCTACTCACCCTGTGAAGATGCTGGCTCAACTGCCAATTATTACCCAAATAAAGTTCTAAAATGACCTTTGTGTAACATCCTCAGGCATGCTCATTGGCCACCTGACTTGAGCACACAGTTGATTGACCCAAATCAACGGAACACATGTTGCTTTATTCGGCTCGAGAGCCACAAGTCGTGAGGCCGGTGAGGAGAAAAGGAATAACGGTGTTCATGACATAAATAAATTAGAGAAATTAATTAAAAGTACATTTAACAGTGAAAAATACAAAGGAAAAGAGGGGAAAGACAAGGTTCTACAAAATACCATCCTGGCAGGCCTAAATTGGGGTTACAATACATCTACTGTAAACATGCAAATTACAATATCTAATGAACCCCTTAACCCTTAGAATCCTTTTTCATAACAATACATAAAAGCTTTACCACTCTTTTTCCTTTTTCCTAGAATCAGAACCTCAGTATCATCATTATCAGCTGGAATTGATTTGACAAAAAACAAAGTTTTTTGGGGGATCCAAATTAAAGCAAATTTCATCCAGACGAAATCTCTGCAGCCAAGTTGCTTATCCTTGCAACCGATTGACTCAAACTTCTGAAAACCCACAATGTTCATCTCTATAGTCTTAAAATGATCATACTGTGCTGCCTTTTTGTTGTTTTTTTTGTACACATTGTCAAGGCTCGTATGAGAGCTAACACACAACGCACAACAAGGGGGGGCGGAAGCGGAAGAACAAAACAGTAGGGAACAGACATAAGGAGATCTGTGGAAGGGAGGGATGGGGCGGGGAACACGGGGGATACAAGATGGACACTGCAGGGACTTTCAGGAAGGAAAGCAGGGAATTTGAAGGAGGTTGGTTTGGGGTGGATTAACGGGGGTAGAAAAGATCGGGGATATGGATGGGGGAAGATAAGAGGTGGTGGTGAACAGCTGTTTTGAAGGCTTATGGGAAGAATGGGTATGAAGAGAGTGTGGGGGAGTTTATTCCAAAGGTGGGAAAAAAGAGGAATGAAAGAGTGAAGGTGAGCAGTGATTTCGTGATTTGGTAGTTTTACCAGAAGGAGGTTGCTGGCGGACCTTGAACGTCCTGCGGAAATATGGGGGGGGGACATAAATCGAAGCAGAGCAGGGAGGGGGGTGGTGAGACCGGAGAGGAGACGGTAGAAGACAGAAAGACCAAACCTGCCTGCGGTGAGAGAGAGTGAGAGGTCCAAAGACTCAGCCTCACCGTGCGAGATACCAATAATCCTAAATGTCTTGGTTTCCACAGAGTGAAGCTGAGAAAGGATCCAATTTGGGCTGCTCTGGAACCGAGAGAAAGGTTGGAAATCCACAATTGTGCCAATACCACTTATTTAACGGTACCGTTATTCCCACCTTCTTGCAGGGTCGGCCGGGGAACGTTCTTCACAGAATTCTTTCACAAACCTGACTGGCAGGGTAGCTTAGAGGCATGCACATTCGCCTTTTGGCTGTCAAACCTGGGTTAAAATCCCAACCATTCTATAAGCTCTCACCCTGGAGTTTCACCTGTCGTGCGAATAATGAATGTGTACACCATTCGTCTGACAGACGTTGAAATAGAAGACCTGCCGGCCAGCAATGGGGGTGTAGGTGAATGCTAAAGATCCCACGGTATCTTTTGCAAAGAGTACACGAGTTATCACCGACACCCAGAACCAATTTGAACTCTTTCCACAGTCCAACTTCAGGACTGGCCAGCCAGTTCCACAAAGATTTGGCCCAGAATCATTTCCTCTGGCCGACATCACAAGATGGGAATAAATAGTCGTAGAAGAAGAAAGATCATCTAATTATTATTCCAATCATTTTCTTTTTATTCAAATCGAAAAATAAAAATAAGACTCCAAGATGTAATTTTAAATTCCTTTTCCACAACTCAACAACTGACCACCAAGTTGAACTTCAGATGGAATTGGCCAGGTGTTATGGTATCCAAACAGCCATTTAGATGCAATATAAACATGCAAACAGATACCATCAACATGTTGGTTTACTTTGCTTTTCTTTTCACGAGGCTATGGAAAGTATCAAAGGCCACAATCCCAATTCTGATCTGAAAATTCCAATTATCAAATAAAAATAGGAGAAAAACTCAACAAACCAGGCAGGCAGTGCATTGCATGAGGTAAAGTCACGATTCTTTGGTCATGTTCTTTAAACAAAACGCTGGTTCCAGAAAATGAACAATGGATTTTTACAGGAAAACCTGTCCGTTTTACCTGGTTCTTGCCACCATCTTGCTGCTCGAAAGCTATAGTTTTGTCATTGCAATTGTTGTTGTTTACCCAGATAATCTGTGCACTCAATCAGGAGAGGGGGTATGATGGGGCGGGTTAGTGTTGATTTTTCTGAGAAATCTCAGGTATTTGGCTCACCTTCCTGATAATTGTGGGCACCATCCGGCAAAGCGAGGAAGGGCAGGTATTTCCACTCCTCAGGCAACTTTTTACTGTCATGCGACTCACCAGGCACAAGGGGTGGGTAGGAGAATTCCACCTGAAAGGTAAACAAAGTACTTGACAATGGCAAACTTTTGCAGCAAGCCTACAAGCCTGGTTGACGATCAAATGTGCTGTTCCAAAGTCTTGTCCAGACAATCGTTCATAAGTGACAAAATAAGGATGTAACTTATAACTGACACATTCGACAGTGTGCATTTATATTGTTTGAGATCTTGCTGCTTTTCACTCTTGCTTTTGTGTGAGATTGTTATGCAATGGCACCTCCTGCTAAAATGCTTTCATAATGTTCGTACATCCCTTTGCACGTCTGCAATTAAAAAAATATCCACAAAATAACTTTTCTTTTTTTTTAATAGGAGGAATGAATAGCTAAAGAGACATACTGAAAGAAAGAATTACAGAAAAACATTTCAGGAAATGTACGTGGAAGAGCTTAAAGACTTCATGAACCTTGGCTTAACATTAACAGTCATCTGATTGTACGGGACAAATGGAAATTCGGTTCGAGCAAGTCAAAAGTGTGTGCCAGTTGTCTGGTGGACAAATCAATATTTCTGCTGAACACATCATGCGTATTAATGATCAAAGTTCTGGGACAAACGAATTGGCAGCATATACAAAATAAGAACTAGCGAATAAATACTATCAGCAACTTCCATCGTTCTTGAACACGAAATCAGAGATGTGAAATCAGAGATGTACCCAAGCCTGGTGTTGGCTTCGTGGTTAGGTTGGCGGCTTGGGATCCTAGGGTCCTGAGTTCAAGCCCCGTTGGCCGCTGAATTAATATATACACCAGGAGGTTGACTCAGCCTGTCATCCTTCTGAGGTCGGCAAAATGAGTACCAGTGTACTGGTAAGAGGGACACTGCATCAGCGGCATAGCCACGTCCCAACCAATGATGCAACCAGCAGCCACAGGCTGCACTCCATAGAGAGAGAGAGATGTACCTTTCCGAGGACAGATTCAAAAACTTGTTTGAGTTGGAAGGCATAATTATGACCTGACCAATATCAGACATTTGTTAAAAGTGGGTTTTGTGCTATTAAGCATTTGAAGTCTCACTCAAGATCATCTTGGACAACTGACATGATAAATCACTTACGTATATCCATGGATAGTCTCAGTTGAGAAGCCTATAATGCAAAACGAGCTACGCACCTGTGATGGAAAGGGAACAGAGATCATGTCACCCTAAATCCACACCTGTTGGCGATCCAACAGATGCAGATAGCCAGGACAAAGACAAGCTCTTCAATTTCTTGACAAATGCAGAAAATAATCGATATCGATTTAATGACTTCAGTCGCGAGCAGATTTACTGCATTTAAACCCAGCACAGTCCGCACTATTCAAGCGTCTGCTTTTGCCTTGTGATAATGAGAGTATACATAGTACACTCAATGTTACAGCGTGCTCATTGGTTGAGCAGACTATCTAAATACAGTATATAACAGCACTGTGTATTTATTTCTCTGTCATGCAGGACGTGACCTCACGTTCATGGAAGTGGCGTCTGTCACTGAAAGGGAGCACATGCAATATCAGTGTGAGCACCATTTGCCATTTTGTTTGCACTCACAAAAGATGAATTTATGCCGTTCAAAACTTTTACTACTGGTATTTCAGTAAATAAGTTCAAAACTTATTTACTGAAATACCAGTACGATGATATAACTAGTTTTTCGTTGCAAGTGACATAATATTATTATTTACCAAATAATAAATACTAACTCAGAACTAAAGCCATCATTATATCATCGTACATCAACATATCAACATAAACACGGAGCAGGAACACAGCATATTACAGGGCGGGAGGTGGTGGATAATGGGAGGAGGTGCGAGGAAGCGGAGCTGATGATGTGCTTGGCATGGGTTTGTTGGTGGACAAAGGAGATGTTGATGGCTTTGAAGTAGCTGCTGAGAGGACACTGTTGACTGTTTTTTAAATTTCTCAAGAGTCCTCATATAAAGCATGATAGCACGATCCCAGAAATGCTTTTTCGTCATAAGCTTTCTCCACCAATTAGAAGCAGGCTTTCATAAGTTACCAGGGCATTATGCATTGTCGGAAAGGTCATGATTCGTTCTTTGGGTTGATGTCAGTTTAAACTCATTTGCACACGTCTCGGCCACGATGGTAGCTCGATGTACTTTATGGGTGAACCCATTACTGTACTGTATTTGCAGGCCTTCTGAAAAGTTAATCTGCTCCCTTAAATAGTTAATGGGCAGGAAAAACATTGCCACAGAAATGACATCATGCAATCGCCGGGCATTCCTTGACACTGGATTTTGTTACCTTTTTGAAAATTCTTCCTGGTGATGTTTTCTCTGTGGTTGAAGATGTGATGTTGTTATATCAATGCCAAGCAGTATTACCTGTTTGCTGAATTTCTAATGTCCTGCATTTTTCTTATTTCTGAATTGGCTTACTACAGTACAGTAGTGTAGTCCGCTTGAATTTTACTTACAAACATGATGTATGCTTTCTGTGTAGTTTTTTAAATATTATTATTCATCTCGGGGTGGGGGGGGGGTATGGCTGGTCTTGGCTTAATGGTTAGGGTGGTGGACTTGGGATCCTGAGTTAAAATCGCACTTGGCTGTTGAATTAATACCAGGTGGGGTTGTTCTGCCTGTCATCCTTCTGAGGTTGGCAAAATGAGTACCAGCTTGCTGGTATCCTGTGTCAGAGTGGCGACCTGTCCAAGATTGTGCCCAATAGCCAAGGAGACTGCTTAGGCAGCACCAACGTTCTGCACAGAGTATGATCCCAATGGATGGATGAATGGGAGGTGTGGGGGTGCCAAAGGAAGGGTCAGCCCCAGTTGCCAAATACTCGAGGCACACCCCTGTACGAGCGATTCTGCCAAGTAAAATGTATCCCTTATTTCCCCGGGGTAAAACTGAGTTTGAAAGTTAGTTTCTACCTCTGTGAATGATGTGCAAGTGTCTCTTTAGAAAAAAGGGAATGAATAATAAAACTTCGCATAGAGAAGTGCAATTCACGTTTGCGAGATTCAATTCCCCCCTCATAGCTCGGCTACAAGCAACACTGTCTTTTTGCAGCTGCTCTGCTCCCCTCCTATTGATCTTCCACTAAAAATTTATGGACGTGACGAATGAAAAATGAAACTCAATCAAACCAAGTCCATTGCAAATGCCATTCAAAGACTGTTAGATATTATTTCCACACTATTGTTGACAAATGTCAGTTCTAACACACTCAATTTGTCAGTTTGTAAAGATAGTCTTGACGAGACCTTGAGGCCTTACGCTATTAATTAAATGATGTCATGGTGGAAAGGAGTACATACTGTATTTAGGGGCACAAAGCGATGCTGTGCCTTGTTCCTTGTTCCTTGTTAATTTTGGAACATTATAAAAACTCGAGGTCTGGCAGAATCATAAGAAGCGAGGAGAAACAAAACTACCTTGTTTGCTTCCTCCTCTCAGTAATTACGTGTTATGCTTCTGACTTACAATAATATTGTCGTGTCCAAGTGGTGTAACCCCATACCTGGACAGATGGCAAAGCTTCTCCCTTTAAGGCCTACAACCGAGACTCGGGGATTAATGCACATGGGAAGGGGCCACAATGGCAGACAGGGAGAAGGAGCACAGCAAAGGAGCGCTGCACCAGGACAGCACAAGGGGTTTATACTCGAACCCCACTACAAATACACGGCTACAGCTTCTTAAAAGGAATACATTTAATAGAAATAACAAATATTTACAAAGGACAATAATTCAAAAGAGTAATGATAATAATAATGAAATTATAAATCTTAAAGGTGAGGCGCCTCCTCACACAGACTCAAATACAGACAAAGGGGGGGGAGAAAACCCTTCCTTTCAATTATTCTTGTGCTTAACTTGGCCTTGGAGCTGGTCTTTGTGAAACTTGGAATTGAGGCATTCCTATTCGCACGTGCAGATACGCACAAAATGGCGCTTCTCTCATAGCGGGACAAACGCACGCCAGGCAATCCACAAGCGGCACTCCACACCAAGGCTCAGAGCCCCAGTGTAATGGCTTCGTGCGGCGATCGTCCTCACCCGACCAAACCAAGAGCCAAAGGCCAGCGTCTTGTTTCACCACACAGGCCAAATCGCCTCAACACGAATACAAGGATCGTCCTCATCGTCGCGTGCGCTCACTCCGCTCTCACCTCTCCAAATCCGCAACGTGCCTCCGCTCTGATCACGGCTCTCAACAAATGCGCAAGCCTTCCGAGTCCGATGCCTCTCAAAATGTGCCAGCCCGACCTTCCTCTCGGTCACGCCTGTATCCTCCGCCTCCGGGGCGTGGCCTGCTCACACGAAACCCGGGAAGGTGGGGCCTCTGCCCGCTCAGCACGCCTTGCTAGCCTCTGATGTCACGCCCTTCAATCATCCCACTTCTCTTTCTCTCCCCCTCTTCCCTCCCCAGTAGTACTCCCGTCAGCAAAGCGACAGGTGGTATTTGCTCGTGTTAAATAAGGCAGTGTATAAGACACTGCATAAACGCTGCTAAACTTCTGGGTTTTTATCTTATCTGGAATTTACATTCCAGATGAGGTATTGTCATCCTGCGCCGTCTGTCCATCCGTCCGTCCGTCTCCCTTTTTGGCTTATCCGGCCAAACTGCTGGGCCGATGTGGCTGACATTTTGCAGCAACATTCCTCTCCTCACTGGTAACAGGAATTGCAAAGCTCGTTCCAGTCACATGACTAAGTATGTCAAAAGGGTCGACTTAGTAAATTTCTTCAAAAATGTTCTCCAGACCCACCAGTCTGAATGCTACCAAATTTGGGTTACAGCATTAGGCCAGGGCAGGGATGTTAAATTGCGAAGGTCATGCCGATCACATGACCGAAAGTGTGCCAAAATGGCTGACAGTCAATTTTTGTGAAAATCGTGTAAATTCCTATATAAAAATCTTCTTCTCTAGACTCACCAGTCAGAATGCTACCAAGCTACCAAATTTGGGTTACAACATTAGGATAGGGTCCTGATGTTAAATTGTGGAGGCCATGCTGATCACATGACCGGAAGCGTGTCAAAATCACTAACTTAGCCAATTTTTTGTGAAAATCGTATAAATTCCTTCAAAAATTTTCTTCTCCAGACCCACGAGTCAGAATCCGACCAAATTTGGATCACAACATTAGGAAACGTCCTAATGTTAAATTGCGGAGGCCATGCTGATCACGTGATTGGACACGTGTCAAAATGGCAGTCGCACAAATTCCTTCCAAAATCTCCTTCTCTAGATCCGCCAGTCAGAATGCCACCACATTTGGGTTCCAGCATTAGGCCAGGTCCCAGATCAGCTACAGGTCCAGTGGTCCTTAAAATCATTATTTTATTATCCCGCCCCCCCCCCGGAGGGAGGGAGCGGGATATTGTAATCGTCCGGTTTGTTTGTCTGTCTGTCTGTCTGTTAGCAACTTTACGGCAAAATGGCTTCAGCAAACACTATCAAATTTAATCCACAGGTGGGCAATGAACCTCGGACGACCCCATTAACTTTTGGGTCCAATTAGGTCAAAGGTCAAGGTCAGGTCACGAAAAGGTCAAAATCATTTTACGGTCATAACTCCGTCAAAAATGGTTTAATTGACTTCAAACCAAGACTAAAATATTCCTTATAATCAACATTCAGGTTAAGGATGTATCAAATTTAAATTTGATCCCCAAAATAACTTTATGCCTTAAATGGGCGGGATTTGTTGTGCCTGGCACCACTTGTTTCAATTTGAATTATATACTTGAACATTGTGTGAGGTGTTCAATAAACTCTCTAGTTAAATAAATGGTTATCTCTTCAAGCACATTCTACATTGTCCACCTGCCCAACCCCTCCCCCCCCCCCTTTTTCCACTCTCCTTCTCCAACCACCACCTACTCAGTTTGCAACTTCATGAACTTTTTACAACCTCCACCCTCACCCTTATTTATAACCCCCATCAGTCCTCATTTTCCCACTCCTCAGCATGACTCACACCATGTTCCACGCTTCCCTACATATTCCTCCATTTAATTGAAATTTTCATTTAATGACGACCCACACAAACCTCCCAAAGCAGGAAAACGCATATCCATCCATCCATTTATTCATTCATCCATCCATTTATTCATTCATTCATTCATCCATCCATTTATTCATTCATCCATCCATTTATTCATTCATTCATTCATTCACAGACCTGCGAAGTGTCAATCTCCCCACCCCTCCCTCATACATGATTAACCGGCCCAGTCCCTGGTATACACTGCTACACTCTCCACAGCATTGGTTCGTGTGTCCCACCCGAGCCGCCCACACAGTGCCCTCTCTCACCTGACACCCCTTCTTGTGGTGAAAACCCACGACCACCACATGAAGGACCAGTCCCCGAGGATCTTCGCTCGATTGTGACATCTTCACACCTCCGCCACAGCGCCAAAACACAGCCCAAAGCTGCGTAGAATCACTCGCGAGAGCCTGTAGCCATTCTTCGTTAACCGCTGGTGCCGTGCCGTCATCGGGTGACGTCAGCGTGCGTCATTACGTCATCGCGCAAGTTGTTGATTGACGAAGTTTGAAGCGTCTATTCGAGGACGGTTGTAAATAAATGAATTAATGTGAGTTTCCTTTAATTTTTTGAGGAAGTTCAATGCAGGAGGGGGGGGCATTAGGCCCATTAAAGCCTGCGCTATTATCACTGACTTATGGTTGTTCGGAGCCGTGCTCAATCCTTTTTAAATGCGGAGGATCAAGTCAAGGAGGCATCACGTACAATTTAAACAATCTTTGGTATGACGGCCCGGGTTCCATCCACCGACCTCGCACACCTGGAGCGGATACTCGAACCATGACACCACCGAGGTTGGTACATTGGACGGAGGGGGATGACAAGGCCGTTCGGCCCATCATGTCTGCGCTGCACCACCCCCAGAAATCTTCACACACATGAGGCCCACAAACTACCGACAAGCCTCGCCAATACCCCCGCACCCCTCCGTCTCCAGTCCATCGAAGTACCGATCTGATTCCGATTAACAACGTATCTCGTCTGATTCTGCAACCAGAACGTGACGTAATGGTGAGTGAGTGGCGTCCACTCTGAGTGTGAGGGGTCAGTGGTTCAAACAATGTGAGTGAGTGGCGTCCACTCTGAGTGTGAGGGGTCAGTGGGTTCAAACAATGGTGAGTGAGTGCGTCCACTCTGAGTGTGAGGGGTCAGTGGTCAAACAATGGGAGTGCGTCCACTCTGAGTGTGAGGGGTCATTTCGGTTCAAACAATGGTGGAGTGAGTCGACCACCTCCTGAGTGTGAGGGTCAGTGTTCAAACAATGGTGAGGAGTGCGACACTCTGAGGTGAGGGGTCATTGGTTTCAAACAATGGTGAGTTGATTGTGCGTCCACTCTTGAGGTGTGGGGGTCAGTGGTTCAAAAATGGTGAGTGAGTGCGACCCTCTGAGTGTGAGGGTCATTGGTTCAAACAATGGAGATCATTGAGCGTCCACTCTGAGTGTGAGGGGTCAGTGGTTCAAACAATGTGTGAGTGATGTGCGTCCACTCTGAGTGAGGGGTCAGTGGTTCAAACAATGGTGAGTGAGTGCGACCACTCTGAGTGTGAGGGGTCATTGGTTCAAACAATGTGAGTGAGTGCATCCACTCTGAGTGTGAGGGGTCAGTGTTCAAACAATGGTGAGTGAGTGCGTCCACTCTGAGTGTGAGGGGTCAGTGGTTCAAACAATGTGGTGGAGTTTGGAGTGTCCTGACCACTCTGAGTGTGAGGGGTCATTGGTTCAAACAATGGTGATCAGAGCGTTCCACTCTGAAGTGTGAGGGTCAGTGGTTCAACAATGGTATCGACGTCCACTCTGAGTGTGAGGGGTCAGTGTTTCAAACAATGGTGATCAGAGCGTCCACTCTGAGTGTGAGGGGTCAGTGCTAAAACAATGATGATCAGAGCGTCACATCTGAGTAAGAGAGTTCAGTGGGTCAAACCAGTGGGTGATCAGAGCGTCCACTCTGAGTAAGAGAGTTCAGTGGTCAAACATGTGATCAAGCGTCCACTCTGAGTAAGAGAGTTCAGTGGGTCAAACAATTGGTGATCAGAGTGTCCACTCTGAGTAAGAGAGTTCAGTGGGTCAAAACAGTGGTGATCAGAGCGTCCACTCTGAGTAAGAGGGGTCAGTGGTTCAAACAATGGTGATCAGAGCGTCCACTCTGAGTAAGAGGGGTCAGTGTAAAATGGTGATCAGAGATCCACTCTGAGTAAGAGGGGTCAGTGGTTCAAACAATGTGTGATAGAGCGTCCACTCTGAGTGTGAGGGGTCAGTGGTCAAACAATGGTGATCAGAGCATCCACTCTGAGTAAGAGGGGTCAGTGGTTCAAACAATGTGATCAGAGCGTCCACTCTGAGTAAGAGGGGTCAGTGTTCAAACAATGGTGATCAGAGCATCCACTCTGAGTGTGAGGGGTCAGTGGTTCAAACATTGGTGATCAGAGCGTCCACCTCTGAGTGTGAGGGGTCAGTGGTTCAAACAATGGTGATCAGAGCGTCCACTCTGGTGTGAGAGGTCAGTGTGATCAGAGTGGTCCACTCTGAGAAGTGGTCGTGGTTCAAACAAAGGCGAGTGTCCACTCTGAACTGAGAGGTCAGTGGTTCAACCAACCAGCCGAGTCATATGTACAAACTTTAAAAAGCGACCAAAACTGAGCAAAATATTGTTGCAGTTCTGGAACCATATCCCTCCAAAGCAATAGCAACCATCATACAGCGGTCCTCTAGACAGTTATTCCATTAATGTACGTTCAGACAGACCCTTCTTTCTTGTCAATTGGACAAACAGGACATGGCATTGTGTAAATGTCATAGTTAGGTCTGATTAAATTTCTGCACTCATTCCTATTCTTTTTTCTTCTCTTCTACTCATGAGGTAAATCCCAGCCACGTGCGCCCTTTGCTGTGATATGGGTCCTCAGCGAAGGCCAAGCAGCGCATTACGCCGGACACCCCTCTGCAGAATTCAACAGCCTGTCAACGCACGTGCAGCAGTAATTTCCAACACATACCGAGGAGATGGAAGAAACGGCATCCTAAATGCTGCAACTATGCGCACGCAGACCGCACCTTTCCACCCATTTCCAAACTCTCCATTAATAATAATTATATCCAATCCTTCCCTCATTCCCTGACACAGATCAGGGCTGGCATCGTGCATCCCACTGCCTCTGATAACCGCGAACATGATGCTTGATGGCGGGCTGACCCGCGCGCTGGACCACGTGTATAATGGCAGACGCGCGCAGCCCGTGATACTTTATCATCGTGCAGAATGAGGCACGAATAACACACATCTTTGGTCGGGTCTGCGCATGGAGTTATAATAACATCTTACTGTTGTCTTCGCTCACTCACGACAGCCACAAATGTCTCCCGTGGACGGCAGACAACCTCCCGCACCTCGCCTCTATGCAGCTGCTACCAGGCAGAGGCATGCTGTGTGCGGTCGCGTGGCGCACCACAAGAGCAGGCACATTGACCAGTGTCAACAACGGGTCGCCAGGCCACGGCACGGGGTCAGTGCAAGGCGATTCATGTCCACGGTGCTCGGAGCGAGACGATTCCGCAGCTTGGAACCATCTGACCGAAGTAAAGTGGAGCCGTTCTGGTCATGGCAGCCGGCCCGTGTAAAGGATCATAACAATGATAAAATCACATCATATCCGGCCCAGCGGCTGCCGCCAGTGTCGCTCGGCTGCATCTGATCGGTAAAGTGATCCGGATTGGACCAAGGCATACCGAGGGTGTGTCCCCCGTAATTAGGTCACGTGATTAATTAGGTAACCCAATTAATCCATAGACGGGAGGACCATAGGTCACGTGGTTGAGTTATTGGCGTTTATGGTTGGTTCACTTATAGCTGCCTGCCATTGTCATGTCTACTTACGACTCCCCTCCCCCCCCACCCCAATATCTATTACTACCCCAGATCCTTCGCCTGTGTGACATGCTCCAAGACTATCCCTTGCATCAGTAATCCATATTTCATTATTGTTATCCCTCCCCCAACACCTATATTTTTCTTATGTTAAACTGCATCTGCCAATCTTTTGCCAACCTATGAAAGTATGTAGACTTTCTGAATGTGATCACAACCTCCTTCGCTGCTACATCTACCTATCTTAACTGCAAGCTGTCATCTGCAAATTTAAAAGCAAGACTCTTAACCCACTGTCCAAATCATTGATCTAAATAATCTCTCTAATAATAATACACTTGTTTAGTCTGTTTGTGTATGTAACTGTACCATTCCGTTCCACCCATTAGTCGAACAGCTCACCTGACTGCACCCACAATTTCAACCTGAAAAATCATACAGCCGCCATGTTGGTGCTTAGTGTTATTCAAAGTCAAAGATTTCTTCGGAGCTGTCATATTCACAATCGCCATGCCTGCTTATAAGTTTTCCCTTCAGTGTAAAATGAACAAAGCGACAGTAAAAAAGTATTTTGAGCCGATAGGCATCATGGGCCATGATGCCTATCGGCTCAAAATACTTTTTATGATTGATTCATTTATGACAAAATACCATGATTCATGGGCCTTGTGAAGATAGGCCTCAGCGATCGAGGCAGCGGCCTGTTGTCTATACACCACCAAAAGAACTATGTGGCATTATCTTAAGCAGGCTTTTACCGTGGAGGTTACACAGGTCTCTCGCTACTGTTCCGGACTATTTTTCCCTTAATCGGCTCGACCAGGGACCATAAAACCCATATCATTAAAAATGTCTTTGTCCGACAAACTTCCAGGAATCTCACGATATTGTGAAAGAAAACATCCGTCATTATTTACTCAACAATGTGTACATACAATATGTATCAGGAAGAAGATATTGGTTTGAGGTCTCATGGTCACTTGAAAGTTGCAAGTCCACGGAGTTTCCTCAAATCCCCGGGATTGGGAGTTGGACAGGTGACCGTGACAGGCAATGACATGCAGGAGCTGTTTCAATCGCGGTTTCTGTGAAATCAGTGAAAGCATGATAAAGGAGGGGAAACTGTTAAATATTCTGCCATTTTGATGTGGGAATACCCATTTGCCTTTATGAGTGTGAGGAGGTGAGGAGGGGAGGCGTAGTTGGGTTGGGAGATGGGCGGAGAGTTGAGAGGGGCAGTTTGAGGGCTTGGGGGGTGGGGTGAGGAGTTTAGGGGGGGGGGAGGGATGGGAAGGGTGTTTGAAGGCTTGAGTGGGAGCGGGATTGATATGATGCCTTATAGTTGAGTGGGGGAGGGTGAGGACTTGGGTTGGGAAGGGGGGGGGGGGTGATGACTTGGAAGGGGGGAGTGAGGACTTAAAGTCACATTTTACATTGAGCAGATGTCCTGCAGGTCCCTTCTAATGAATAATGATGGTCCTAGTACTGATACTCGAGGTACCCTATTACTTATAATCCCAGCCAGAAAGATCCTCCACTCACAGCGACTCTTTTGCTTCCTATCACTCACCCAGTTGCCAGTCCAGTTAGTTACATAACCAGCTCACTTAGTTACTCGATAATAATGCATTTTTACATGCTCAGAAGCAGCTATGCTTCCCTTTACTTGCGGTATGTGAAATATGCAGTATTTACAAAATTTGCTTTGGGGTTAGTGAGCGTTAAGTATTCATCAGTAATCTTAATGAGTGTTGGGTAAGTGTTTATAAACCCCAATTAGCATGACCACCATCGATGTCTCGTTAACTTCCCTGTTATCCCACCCTCGTGTCTGTCTCTTCTCCACCTTACATCCGTGTGATTGTTAAATCATCCCTTTGTCCCTTTCCTCACACCTCAACATGGCATGACCATGGTGTGCTAGTTTAAGCCTCTCCCACAGGTTTGCAAATGGTGCCTCCACATATGTTACTTCTCGGTGCTGCGAGACCAAGCACAGCGGGGGCGGAAGGAAGGAGCATGGAGGATGGAGTTGGGGGAGTACGCTGCCCATAGAGGGTTAGTTTCCCACAAGAGGTTTCACAGACCAGTGACAAAGCCGATCTGTGAACAGTTTTGGTAAAACTTGCAACAAAATTCAGATAGAATCACTATGAATCAATGATGTACCATCAATTCCTCCTCGTGGGTGAAATCGTCTGATCAAAAACGAAGTTTAACATTTTATAACTGTTATTGCGGGCGGGGGTCCGGTGGCGAGAACGACCATGAAGGTGGGGGAAGTTACGTCGTCTCCCACCAGACTCCCGGAATTGTAGGCCATCGCTCACGGATAATTCCGTGAGCGGCGGGTCGCTTAACCGACCGTGGAGCTAATACCTCCACGCGTGGCGTAGGGTCGTTTTTGTCTAGAATCAATTTAGCTAACTAACTACGTGTTTCAACTACCGGGAACCACGCCCTTAGTACGCCTTGCTCGAACCGGATCACTCTACCAACTACCAACTACCTTTCCGGTTCGGATGCGGCCGAGCGACTGCCAAGAACGTACTGGCTAGAATGAACAGATTATATCGGGGATAAAGACCGCATTAAACTCAGATCCGAACCATGCTGGACCAATTGAAGGAAAAGACAAAAAAACGAACTGGGAACAATTTCTACAATAATTTATTTACAATCACTTACAAAAGAAGGACACAGAGCAAACTTATCGCGAGAATACAGGCAAGATTTACAATGATCAAAGCACTTATACAGTACTACTTACCAGACGGCGCCCACACACTCAGACTAAATAAACCCAGATGAATGGCAAGGACTTTTGTAGCCAGGGAGGGAGTGAGCTGAGGTCGCAGTTCTTTTTGGTACTTGAGTTTCGGGGAAAGGGATGCTCCGTGGTGCGGCACCTGACAATGGTCGCGCAGCTCGGCCCACAGCCGCACGTGTGGAGTTCGTGTGTGCGCGGAGGAGCCCGGGTGGAGAGCGCGGAGTCCAAGTATGAACGGGGCTTGAAAGTGTGAAAGAGCAGGTGGAGTTCCGACGCTGTATGTCGTAGGTAGACCAGTCACAAACAGTGTGCGAACCTTTCTTGGCTCCGCGATGTGGGATCCAAGGCACCCAGGATCATTGGGTATCTCCGCGATGAGGCTGTCTTTGGGTCTCTCACCCTCTCACTCTCAACGAACTCTCCGACTCGCCCACACCCTCTCAGACGACTCACTTTCCAGCTCACCCTCTCTGAACGAACGACCCTGAAAAGAACCCCAGACTGAGAATGGTGTCGTAATTTATAGATCCCTAAGGTCGGGACGGGCCTTGACGAAGCAGACGTCACTGTCCGCCCTGGTTGGCTAGGGCTTCCATGGGGTCCGCCTTTCTGGGCGGGTTTCGGCCATGCCGGGAATCCCGCCCACTCCACGCGTGTCGGACTCGCCAAAAAGGTACTGCACAAAGATTTTGCCTTGGAGGCGAGAAGAAGGTACTGCACAAAGATTTTGCCTCGGAAAGCGAGAGGAAGGTACTGTGGTTCAAAATAAAAGGGAGAAATGATTTATAAAACCTAACTAAAATCCATCGCAACGCACCCTCTTTTGCTTCCCCCACTACACACAAGGTAGGGATTCTATCTGCACATATACTTAATGGAATAACCGACGACTTGGGACACCTGTATGTTGTATGGCATACGGTTCCAGAACTGTAACAATACCATCTGGGACGCTCTCCCTCAAGACCAACAAAATAAGGAAGATAGTGAAATCCTATGACACTGCCTGACACAATTCTTAGCACCAATATGCGAAGATGGAAGTTCTTCACATCACATCCAGTTTAAGAACTCTACTGAACTGAGGCTACCTTAAAAAGGCAGATCACCAGCACATAGGTGGCACTGTTCATGCTGCAATGTGGTCACAATGTCTTGTCACCCCATGTAAAAATTGTGACTGCCTTTTGTGTGCAGAGTGTTAATTTGCTTCCTTTCCCCCTTTTCAAGATTGAGTGAACGTAGCCATGGGTGATACAAGCAATTACACCATTGAACAAGGGGTTGTTGTCAGGGTCTGGGTTCACGAATGTCCACAAACATTTGTGAACCAGTGCTGCTGCCTCTACTCGCCTGGCCACCTCGAAGCCCAGACCTGTCGACATGTGATCATTCCCTTTGAGGCTTCATAAAAGAGATTGTTGCACAGCAGTCCGAGCAAAACCACCGATGACCTCAAACAATCAGTGAGATTTCTTTTTATCAATATCACACCACAAATAATGATCGGGAAAATGTTCACTGAACACGGAGCAAAATGATTCTCTGTAATGACAATGAAGGAGCACAAATGGATCCACTGGACCCTTAAGGCTTGCGTCATGCGCTGCAATTGATGTGGTATAACTTGTAGAACCCTCAGTATTGTCAGCTAATATGATAAAAAGGCACAATTTTTACAAGATGTGACAAGACATTGTGGCCACCCTGTAGTATAAATTAGAATCAAAATTTTTTTTTCACATCTTCATTTCTATAGTCAGACATGAATCGGACGCTGTAGAAAACATGAATCGGACACTGCAGAAAACGAATGGCTGCATTTCAGCAGTACTTTGGCTCTGAATTTGCCAAAAATTGTACAGCGTCTTATCACATGCATACGCACATTGGGATAAAGCAATTGCTTCCATCTGTCTTCTGGATGGCATTCAAAATAATTGATTCCAAACAGGAAACTTACTGTTTTAAGGGAAGTCACAAAGGACACAAACAACAGGCACAAATAACTCATTAGACATGTTAAATAAAGTAGTGTAAAATAATAATGTATCTCAAATGCATCAATGGCGGTAAACTTCTGATTCAATTGTAATTCATTTGTTTTTTTTTCTCTACAGCCTTTAAAAGTTTATTTTTTCAATTAATTACATATTTTTGAAACCTGTAGACACAAATTGCCTTGTTTACACTTCCAAAAAGTTCCAGTTCAGCAGTATTTTCTTCAGCATAATAGACACCAGACAGACAGTGACATGTCCAGTTCAAGATCATACTTCTCACCTGCAATGTTCAAAAATGGACTTGTGCCTTTTATGCTACAGAGCCTCTCAAATTGAAAGTGTCTACATTTTTCATCAAATTCCGTTCATCACTCCAAGCACAAATGAAAATGGCACCTGGACCCCAACACTCACACTCACTATGGTGATTGAGCTCTGTCTGTTGCCCCCCCCCCCCACCTCCCTCAAGCACTGGAACAATCTTCTTCCTGTATATGCAGTTTGTATAAACTTATTTTGTACTATTGTAGTCGGTTGTAGGAATAATTACCTCCACCATCAAAGGTGAAGGAGGTTATGTTTTCACCCCTCTCTGTCTGTTTTTGTTTGTCTGTCTGTGTGCAGGATATCTCAAAAAGTTGTGGACGAATCCAGATAAAATTTGGTGAGCAGGTTGGGTGTGTGACAAGGTCGAAATGATTAGATGTTGGTGAAGATCCGGATCCGGATCAGGTTACTATAATTTTTAAGCGATTCTTCACCATTGAGAGATCGGGCCAAAAAACGATATTTAGCACGATATCTCAAAAAGTTGTGGACGGATTGGGATAAACTTGGTAGACAAGTTTGGTGTGTTGACAAGGACGAATTGATTCGACTTCGGTGAAGATCCGAATCCGGATCTGGATACGAGAATTATTTTAATTTCAAAGTGATAGGTCAAGGTACCCAAGATTTTGGCAGGCCTCCCAAAAATTTCAAAGCCTATAATATACATTACTGTAGTATTTTGCTTTGGGTTACTAATAGTCAATTCTAGTCTTATTCTAGTCTTAAAGAAGGAGGGATATTTATTCAGAATCATATATTTTGAGTATTCTTGATTTTTTTTAGGCCTTTTGAAGTATCTGCTTGCCCATCCTAAAAAATCTGCCTTAGGTTATGGCAGATAACTTGCCTGTAGGTAGACCGCAATGCACGTGGAGGGGAATTTCCCCTCATCTCTACCTGTTTTTTCAGTTCCAAGTTGATTGCCTATAACTGCTTGAAGAAGCAGTCGTGCCTAATCGATTCGATGCTCTTAGCCTCCTCCAGCTGTCACACAAATATAACACCTCAATGTAAGTCGATGAGGAATAAGTTGTTCTTGTATTGCAGCTCAAAGTCACACTTCAATGGTATTGGGTGCAGATGTCCCAATCGTTTTATGCAGAACCAGTGTGCAAGATAACTTGTGTAGATATGCCTTTCAGGCTTACAACCATTTCACCATTTGTTTTCTCTTAATTATAACGTGCTGAGTACTGCAAAAGCACCTAGTCATGTGTAACGCATGTCCTTTAGTACTTAACAAATCAATCAACCATTATTGCAGTGGTAAAGATGAGCTTGTACTTGTTTTATAATTAGGTGTTCCAAATAGCAGATTAGCCAGATAACATTTCTAAATGACAGAGTTGAGCACACACTGAAGCTATTGCCCGATTTAAATAAACGGAAAATCAATCATGATATGAAGTATAACAATCCATAATGCAGACATGCACACAATATATGTTATTGAATTTTTAGATACTGGATACTAACTCAGGTGTACATCCTGTCCATATGCATAGCCTCTCATGCATATAAACATTAGGTCATATAGGTATAGATCTAATATTTTAAACATCATCTTTATTCAAAGAATTGTTATGCCAATTGTTGACGAGCAAAGATCACGTCATTTAGCTGCCACTACGTATGTGTCAAGGAGATTTCACAGCTGGCTATTTTTCCCAGGGAAATGATGGTGAATGTTTAGCCAAATTGAGGGAGAAGTTAAGAGTTCTATGGTGTTGATTTGACTGATAAAAATAAATCCCACTGGAAGGGACAGTTGGCTGAACAAACACTTTTGAAGGACATCATCGGTTTATGGTACTGTTACCTGCACATTTAGAGATTACGCTTGATGGAACTTTCACAGTTGTATTGGAAAGTTCAACAATAATCAAATGAATAAAAAACAGCTTCGTGCAAAAATGTCAAGTACTTTTATTCCATCATTAATATTAATTTTTATAGTGCACGAACAGTTTGTGGAACATGGATGTGGACTGATGATGAGTTAAATTGAAAGTAGTAACATTTCAGAAGCTTTGTAATATTGTGGCAACTTTCAAAAGTATCCATCTGCTATGATGGGGAAAGTTCAAGGTAATCTATCAATTTAAATTATTTAATTGACTTTAAAAAGGTTAATGTGTTGCACTCTTGTTTTCACTCAGAGCCAAAGCTCTGAGCTACTGAACCACCCACCATGAAACGATGGAATGATGGTGCAACGCGATGGCGAGGTTCAATTTGCTAAAGCGAGGGCAAGTAATCTCTATTTTAAATTGTGTGTTACCCATGAAGATCTTTTATTAAATCTACTTTAATCCAGATGTTCAGGTTGGTTTTTAAAAGATTACTGAAGGACAATAAAGTGACTGACTATATTGCATCAACAAAAGTGAAATTAAAATGCAAAAATAACCAATCAGCAGCTTTTCAAAAGCAGCACGGGAACCAGCCACCGGTAAACGGGAGACAAATCGAACACAGGGGTGGGTCCAGAAATTTTACGCGGGTTCACTTAAGGTTAAGATGTTTTCATGTTGTGAATATATCACCGAGCCTTATTCAATCCAATTAATAGTCGAGGAAAACCTGGTTAATCTATCCAGAGCTCAGCAGTGTCTGACCATAAGTTTAGCTTTCCTCCACAGGGAAATTTGGGATATCGAGCTACTTGACGAAAAGGCCTCAGGCCTGTCACTAATCTGATCGAAAGAAAAGCTGAAGATTTTTGGAATCGCTTGCGATGGATCTTTACAACAACAATTGTAAATACATCAAAATGTTTCCAATACAAATTACAATGAAAATATCGAACGGACAGGCACAAAAGCGGGAATGACCCGAGCGCTAAACCTAAACTCGCTTTGAGATCATCAGATCATTACTTATAATGAGACATGTAGCCGCTGAAACTTTGAATCACCTGGGAAATAGTTCAGGATTTTACTGCCGCTTTAGCTGTAAGACACGATCCCGAAAATGTTGCCTTTCTCTGTCGGAGCCATAATATAATCACTGGTCGGCAGGATTAATACAGAACCACGGCGAAAGTACGCGCTCGGATTAATTGCCGAGTGAAAGCAAATGAGTGCGAATTACCGATTGTCCAGTGATATCCACACGTCGACTATCATGTGACATACGTGTAAAGGTGGAGGAAAGGGGGGGTCTCCATGTGGCACCTGGTAACCCCCCTTGGATCCGCGCGATTGACGCACTGACAGACACTACTGTTCATACGAATATAATATGAAGAGCTTTTAAGTTTTAGTCTTTAGCAAAAAGCTTCATCCATCCATTGGACATACTCTGTCAAGAGCGTTGGTGCTGCCTAAGCACGTCTCCTTGGCTATGGGCACAATCATGGACGGGTCACCACTCCGACACAGGATACCAGCAAGGCTGTAACACGCTACTATTTTGCTACCTCGGAAGGATTACGGGCAGAGTCAACCCCACCTGGTATTAATTCAACAGCCAAGGGAGATTTGAACTCAGGGTCTTGGATCCAGCCCATCACCGAACCATTTAAGCCAACTACCAGGCATAAATCAAGCGTTTTTTCTCAACCGATATTTGCCCAACTCTCAAGAGCAGTTCATTTTTGGCTCCCCCTGGGGGGTGGGGACAAATGATGAAGTGAGATAAAATGCAATTACAGGCACATTTTAAAACATTTTTAAATTAAACTTTTTTATATTCAATCAATATTGGGGGTCGCATGAAATAGGTAATGATTTTTTTGGGATTTGACCCCCGGGTTCATGCCGCCAGAGGTGTGGACTATGATCTTTGGGATTTGACCCCCGGGTTCATGCCCAGAGGTGTGGAACCTATGACTCACAGTAGGTCCAAACGGAAATAAAAATTTGAACTCTCATGGAACCCTTTGCCCATTTTCTTACTTTGCTTGAGCTGGAAGCGTGAGGACTTGTGATTGGCGTGCCATAGACTTCACTCTAAATTCACTTTAGACAAATGCCTGGGATTTATTGCGCAGATGAATAACTCAATGTACGGTCGCTGCAATGTGTGATGTTATATGTTTGGCCTCATTTGTTCGAGATCTCAAAGAGTGAATATTCCATTTTGCTGGTACTCTGGCGAACATCATCTTCCCATCTACGGCCATTGACACTTAATAAGTCATAGTTAATTTGGTTTCTCACCAGCTGAATGAATTGACTTGGGGTAATTACTTCATATTCTAACCTTATAACATTGTAGCTTATATTTCTTTTAGATCTCCTTTTTTAAAAAGCAGCATAATCAAGTGTTTGATACTGCACAATTATTGATTTTGGGATAATCTGTTTAGACAGCATGTTTTGTCAAAGATGTGTGTGCAAAATGAAACTCAGCCAGAACCAGCACTGTGCTTTTTGTTTACTGATCATCTTGACCTTCACATGGAGATATACTTCTTTAACGAACTGAGAAAAGAACAACTGAGTGAAAGGTTGTTTTTTTTCCACTGTAAATATCTGCTTTCATTTGCTTTGCTAATCGAAAACCTATGACTTATACTACTAACTACTGCTACTACTACTACTACTACTACTACATACCTACTTTATTGTCCAAAGTTAATTCCCACCTTTTGTGGGATCAGATGGGAATGTTTTTTCGGAGCCACGTTTTTTCATGAACTGGCTGCCACAAATGAACCCGTGGGATGCTATAACATTCACCAACAACCAGTGCTGGCTTAACTCCTTTCCGACGCCTTGTCCTGCAATAGGAATCACAGGTGTGACTGTTTATAGCTGGGTCGAGATTCTAACCCATACTGGACACATACTGAAAATTATCCGGCCAGCCCCTGTGTACAACAATAAAGTACCCTTGAGAAATGCGATGGAATCATGGAATAGTAAGAAAAATGGTGAGTTATCTCGACTAGAAACATCCGCTCTCTATCGGAATGGTAAGCGGAGGACAACTTTTAAGTTTGGAAGTGCTAACCCCAACTTTGTAGAACATTCCCATTGCATGTATGTTTTATTCCCCACAAACAGACATGTATGTTTCAATCTATCTTTTTTTCTGTTGTTTTCTTTGTGTGCGAGTCAACACTCGTGGTTTTTTTATTTTTTTGATAGCTAGAAACATTTAACGGATTGATGTATGCATACAGAAACAAGGAACAGTAGAGAAAAGGGAAAACACCAACAGCAGGGTTGAAGGACAAAACAGAGGGAGACTTCGCAGAATAATGGGTGTGGGGAGGATGAGGGGTTGGGGAGAAATGCAATGAGCGTTGACAAGATGGATATAACAGAAGCAATACTCCAGGAAGGAAAACTGGAAATTTGGAAGGAGGTGGGCTTAGGTTGGGTGGAGGAGAGTTATGGGGGTTGAAAAGATCATGGTTTGGATGGGATGATTTGAGATAACCAGCACACTGGATACATTCCCCCATATCAATGATGACCATACTTTCATTATAACGTCTATAACACAGAGAATTGGCATATTTTAGAATGATTTGTATAACTAATGGGAGTTTGATTTTTTTTTTTTTTTGCATAACATCCAGTTTTCCATCTATTCTGTCCAGCCGTGCAGGATGGCTGTCCTTTTTTGTATATGTTGTAAGACAATATATAATTGAATAATCTATAATGAGAGCCATTCAATTGCAGCATCATGGCCCCATGTAGTTCTGCAAAGGGCAATGAAACTCTCCTGCACACAGTCCTGTTCTATACTGCAGACTGTCTGATCTTAATGGGCCAAGGTACACATTTGCACTGGCTATCAGTTTGCCTATATATATATATATATATAATTATATATATATATATTATATATATATATTATAAATATATATGGTAAGCGGTCCCTTGCAATGTGGAATTTGCAGTCGGTAAAGACCCACTCCACTGGTCCTCTGCAGGTCAAAGCCTGGGGGACTCCTTCGTGAGGATCTTGGATTATCTGGCATTTCAAAACTGATGCCTTTTTTCCATTTGGCTGCTTGCCACAACTCCTTATCATTAGTATTTGGCCACTACAGGTCCCTTAAATCCAAAAAGGCTTCCATGACTTCAGTCAAAGTCTGGAAGATTAGTACCTTCGTGGTTGGAAGGTCAGTTGTATTTGAAGGGTACACCAGGACATTTGTGCTTGCCTGCGAATGTCCGGGGGTGCGAATGTTAGTCGCACAGGGAGCCGCGTTAGAGGGTTCGACTACTGTGTGCCAGATACAATTCTCATTGCAAATTCAGGCTAGAATCAAGGTGTTCAGTGTGACTGCCGCAGCCCAAACAGGTGCACAGTAACTGTGCCAGATGGGATACACCCTAGAAAGTTGAGGGTAGAATGCGAATGCTGCATGTGCCATCTACCCAACTTAATGCGGCAAGCTTACGGATGAGGTTCACGTCTGGTCCTTCTTTTCTCACTAAATCTTTCCAGAAGTTCCCTTGTGTCGCATTGCAATCCAGAGTGATTCAATAGATATTTGGAGAGTGTGGTTCATTCCTAGACTGAGTTAACCAAAAAGAAGACATTGTGTAGCTTTGGAAATGAGGCCAGGCCATTTGGCTCAGATGGAATACTCATAAAGTCGTTTTGAATGGATTGGGACAGAGTCTTCATTTGGTGAAATATACCTCCTCCAAAACCTTGAAGTTGTTATTAAGAACTCTTCCCTCACATCATCAAGATTGCAACGATTGGTAGGGCAAGAGAGAGAGAGAGATCATCAGCATAGTAAACTTATGAAGTACAGAAGTTGTTCACAGGTAGGGTCACATGTATATTTGAAACAGCATTGGGGGAGACAATGACTTTTCAACCCCCCACTGATCCTAGGGAGACCATCCAATTCAGAGTTTCTTGGTGTACTAGTCATATCAAGTAATATTTTGAATGACGGTTTTGCTAAGCATAGATGCTAGTACTCGCATTACATGATTGCATGGGCAGGGGAAGTGAGCTTGCCTTTCTGAGAGAGGAGCCATGTCTTCACTGTGTCATAAGCTGCTGAAAGATCTTATCAAGCCAAATACCACTCTTGAAGAGAGCATTGGTATCTGCCTCAAATATAACATCGTTAAGCCAGGAACTGAATCTCTGTTAAAAGTCAAACAGCTTCTTCCTGTCTGAATCCTGCTGGTCCATTGGGATGGAAGGCTCAACTAGCGTGAGATATGGCTTCACAGAAGATGCTGAACAACTTGTGCAGAGTGAATGATATTGGTCAGTACTTGAAAGGATCATGCTCCGCAGCTTCCCTGGCTCTGTTTGGCGATAACCAGTTTAACAGTTTCTCTACACAGTCAAAGGAATGTGTCAGACTGATGGATTGACAATAGAGGAAGGCAGCACACAAACTTTACCTTTAGCTGATTTATTTCAAGAGTCCTGGGTATATTTAGCCAGCCTGCTTTAGCAGACTTTGTCGATTTGGAGTGTCTCTTCTATTCATGAAGGGTGTATGGGGGATGCCAAGGCTAGAGGGTAGTCAGTCGGTGGTGTGCCATGTAACAGAAAGTCATTTCCACCCTT
>CM068966.1:29937444-29953922 GCA_035128595.1 Eptatretus atami | reverse complement strand
GACGGCAGACAACCTCCCGCACCTCCGCCTCTATGCAGCTGCTACCAGGCAGAGGCATGCTGTGCGGTCGCGTGGCGCACCACAGAGCAGGCACATTGACCAGTGTCAACAACGGGTCGCCAGGGCACGGCACGGGGTTCAGTGCAAGGCGATTCATGTCACGGTGCTCGGAGCGAGACGATTCCGCAGCTTGGAACCATCTGACCGAAGTAAAGTGGAGCCGCTTCTGGTCATGGCAGCCGGCCCGTGTAAAGGATCATAACAATGATAAATCACATCATATCCGGCCCGCGGCTGGCCGCCAGTGTCGCTCGGCTGCATCTGATCCGGTAAAGTGATCCGGATTGGACAAGGCATACCGAGGGTGTGTCCCCGTAATTAGGTCACGTGATTAATTAGGTACCCCATTAATCCATAGACGGAGGACCATAGGTCACGTGGTTGAGTTATTGGCGTTTATGGTTGGTTCACTTATAGCTGCCTGCCATTGTCATGTCTACTTACGACTCCCCTCCCCCCCCACCCCAATATCTATTACTACCCCAGATCCTTCGCCTGTGTGACATGCTCCAGACTATCCCTTGCATCAGTAATCCATATTTCATTATTGTTATCCCTCCCCAACACCTATATTTTTCTTATGTAAACTGCATCTGCCAATCTTTTGCCCAACCTATGAAAGTATGTAGACTTTCCTGAATGTGATCACAACCTCCTTCGCTGCTACAATCTACCTATCTTAACTGCAAGCTGTCATCTGCAAATTTAAAAGCAAACTCTTAACCCCACTGTCCAAATCATTGATCTAAATAATCTCTATATAATAATACACTTGTTAGTCTGTTTGTGTATGTAACTGTACCATTCCGTTCCACCATTAGTCGAACAGCTCACCTGACTGCACCCACAATTTCAACCTGAAAAATCATACAGCCGCCATGTTGGTGCTTAGTGTTATGCAAAGTCAAAGATTTCTTCGGAGCTGTCATATTCACAATCGCCATGCCCTGCTTATAAGTTTTCCCTTCAGTGTAAAATGAACAAAGCGACAGTAAAAAGTATTTTGAGCCGATAGGCATCATGGGCCATGATGCTATCGGCTCAAAATACTTTTTATGATTGATTCATTTATGACAAAATACCATGATTCATGGGCCTTGTGAAGATAGGCCTCAGCGATCGAGGCAGCGGCCTGTTGTCTATACACCACCAAAAGAACTATGTGGCATTATCTTAAGCAGGCTTTTACCGTGGAGTTACACAGGTCTCCGCTACTGTTCCGGACTATTTTCCCTTAATCGGCTCGACCAGGGACCATAAAACCCATATCATTAAAAATGTCTTTGTCCGACAACTTCCAGGAATCTCACGATATTGTGAAAGAAAACATCCGTCATTATTTACTCAACAATGTGTACATACAATATGTATCAGGAAGAAGATAATTGGTTTGAGGTCTCATGGTCACTTGAAAGTTGCAAGTCCACGGAGTTTCCTCAAATCCCACGGGATTGGGAGTTGGACAGGTGACCGTGACAGGCAATGACATGCAGGAGCTGTTTCAATCGCGGTTTCTGTGAAATCAGTGAAAGCATGATAAAGGAGGGGAAACTGTTAAATATTCTGCCATTTTGATTGTGGGAATACCCATTTGCCTTTATGAGTGTGAGGAGGATGAGGAGGGGAGGACGTAGTTGGGTTGGGAGATGGGCGGAGAGTTGAGAGGGCAGTTGAGGCTTGGGGGGTGGGGTGAGGAGTTTAGGGGGGGGGGAGGGATGGGAAGGGTGTTTGAAGGCTTGAGTGGGGAGGGGTTGATATGATGCCTTATAGTTGAGTGGGGGAGGGTGAGGACTTGGGTTGGGGAAGGGGGGGGGGGGTGATGACTTGGAAGGGGGGAGTGAGGACTTAAAGTCACATTTTACATTGAGCAGATGTCCTGCAGGTCCCTTCTAATGAATAATGATGGTCCTAGTACTGATACTCGAGGTACCCTATACTTATTACATCCCAGCCAGAAAGATCCTCCACTCACAGCGACTCTTTGCTTCCTATCACTCACCCAGTTGCCAGTCCAGTTAGTTACATAACCAGCTCACTTAGTTACTCGATAATAATGCATTTTTACATGCTCAGAAGCAGCTATGCTTCCCTTTTACTTGCGGTATGTGAAATATGCAGTATTATACAAAATTTGCTTTGGGGTTAGTGAGCGGTTAAGTATTCATCAGTAATCTTAATGAGTGTTGGGTAAGTGTTTATAAACCCCAATTAGCATGACCACCATCGGATGTCTCGTTAACTTCCCTGTTATCCCCACCCTCGTGTCTGTCTCTTCTCCACCTTACATCCGTGTGATTGTTAAATCATCCTTTGTCCCTTTCCTCACACCTCAACATGGCATGACCATGTGTGCTAGTTTAAGCCTCTCCCACAGGTTTGCAAATGGTGCCTCCACATATGTTACTTACTTCGGTGCTGCGAGACCAGCACAGCGGGGGCGGAGGAAGGAGCATGGAGGATGGAGTTGGGGGAGTACGCTGCCCATAGAGGGTTAGTTTGCCCACAAGAGGTTTCACAGACCAGTGACAAAGCCGATCTGTGAACAGTTTTGGTAAAACTTGCAACAAAATTCAGATAGAATCACTATGAATCAATGATGTACCATCAATTCCTCCTCGTGGGTGAAATCGTCTGATCAAAAACGAAGTTTACATTTTATAACTGTTGCGGGCGGGGGTCCGGTGGCGAGAACGACCAGAGGTGGGGAGTTACGTCGTCTCCCACCAGACTCCCGGAATTGTAGGCCATCGCTCACGGATAATTCCGTGAGGCGGCGGGTCGCTTAACCGACCGTGGACGCTAATACCTCCACGCGTGGCGTAGGGTCGTTTTGTCTAGAATCAATTTAGCTAACTAACTACGTGGTTTCAACTACCGGGAACCACGCCTTTAGTACGCCTTGCTCGAACCGGATCACTCTACCAACTACCAACTACCTTTCCGGTTCGGATGCGGCCGAGCGGACCTGCCAAGAACGTACTGGCTAGAATGAACAGATTATATCGGGGATAAAGACCCGGATTAAACTCAGATCCGAACCATGCTGGACCAATGAAGGAAAAGACAAAAAAACGAACTGGGAACATTTCTACAATAATTTATTTACAATCAACTTACAAAAGAAGGACACAGAGCAAACTTATCGCGAGAATACAGGCAAGATTTACAATGATCAAAGCACTTATACAGTACTACTTACCAGACGGCGCCACACACTCAGACTAAATAAACCCAGATGAATGGCAAGGACTTTTGTAGCCAGGGAGGGAGTGAGCTGAGGTCGCAGTTCTTTTGGTACTTGAGTTTCGGGGAAAGGGATGCTCCGTGGTGCGGCACCTGACAATGGTCGCGCAGCTCGGCCCACAGCCGCACGTGTGGAGTTCGTGTGTGCGCGGAGGACCCGGGTGGAGAGCGCGGAGTCCAAGGTATGAACGGGGCTTGAAAGTGTGAAAGAGCAGGTGGATTCGACGCTGTGTGTCGTAGGGTAAACCAGTCACAAACAGTGTGCGAACCTTTCTTGCTCCGCGATGTGGGATCCAAGGCACCCAGGATCATTGGGTATCTCCGCGATGAGGCTGTCTTTGGGTCTCTCACCCTCTCACTCTCAACGAACTCTCCGACTCGCCCACACCCTCTCAGACGACTCACTTTCCAGCTCACCCTCTCTGAACGAACGACCCCTGAAAAGAACCCCAGACTGAGAATGGTGTCGTAATTTATAGATCCCTAAGGTCGGGACGGGCCTTGACGAAGCAGACGTCACTGTCCGCCCTGGTTGGCTAGGGCTTCCATGGGGTCCGCCTTTCTGGGCGGGTTTCGGCCATGCCGGGAATCCCGCCCACTCCACGCGTGTCCGGACTCGCCAAAAGGTACTGCACAAAGATTTTGCCTTGGAAGGCGAGAAGAAGGTACTGCACAAAGATTTTGCCTCGGAAAGCGAGAGGAAGGTACTGTGGTTCAAAATAAAAGGGGAGAAATGATTTATAAACCTAACTAAAATCCATCGCAACGCACCCTCTTTTGCTTCCCACTACACACAAGGTAGGGATTCTATCTGCACATATACTTAATGGAATAACCGACTTGGGACACCTGTATGTTGTATGCATACGGTTCCGAGAACTGTAACAATACCATCTGGGACGCCTTCCCTCAAGACCAACAAAATAAGGAAGATAGTGAAATCCTATGACACTGCCTGACACCAATTCTTAGCACCAATATGGCGAAATGGAAGTTCTTCACATCACATCCAGTTTAAGAACTCTACTGAACTGAGGCTACCTTAAAAAGGCAGATCACCAGCACAGGTGGCACTGTTCATGCTGCAATGTGGTCACAATGTCTTGTCACCCCATGTAAAAATTGTGACTGCCTTTGTGTGCAGAGTGTTAATTTGCTTCCTTTCCCCCTTTTCAGATTGAGTGAACGTAGCCATGGGTGATACAAGCAATTACACCATTGAACAAGGGGTTGTTGTCAGGGTCTGGGTTCACGAATGTCCACAAACATTTGTGAACCAGTGCTGCGCTCACTCGCCTGGCCACCTCGAAGCCCAGACCTGTCGACATGTGATCATTCCCTTTGAGGCTTCATAAAGAGATTGTTGCACAGCAGTCCGACAAAACCACCGATGACCTCAAACAATCAGTGAGATTTCTTTTTATCAATATCACACCACAAAATAATGATCGGGAAAATGTTCCACTGAACACGGAGCAAAATGATTCTCTGTAATGACAATGAAGGAGCACAAATGGATCCACTGGACCCTTAAGGCTTGCGTCATGCGCTGCAATGTATGTGGTATAACTTTGTAGAACCCTCAGTATTGTCAGCTAATATGATAAAAGGCACAATTTTTACAAGATGTGACAAGACATTGTGGCCACCCTGTAGTATAAATTAGAATCAAAATTTTTTTTTCACATCTTCATTTCTATAGTCAGACATGAATCGGACGCTGTAGAAAACATGAATCGGACACTGCAGAAAACGAATCGGCTGCATTTCAGCAGTACTTTGGCTCTGAATTTGCCAAAAATTGTACAGCGTCTTATCCCACATGCATACGCACATTGGGATAAAGCAATTGCTTCCATCTGTCTGTCTGGATGGCATTCAAAAATAATTGATTCCAAACAGGAAACTTACTGTTTTAAGGGAAGTCACAAAGGACACAAACAACAGGCACAAATAACTCATTAGACATGTTAAATAAAGTAGTGTAAAATATAATGTATCTCAAATGCATCAATGGCGGTAAACTTCTGATTCAATGTAATTCATTTGTTTTTTTTCTCTACAGCCTTTAAAAGTTTATTTCTTTCAATTTAATTACATATTTTGAACACTGTAGAACACAAATTGCCTTGTTTACACTTCCAAAAAGTTCCAGTTCAGCAGTAATTTTCTTCAGCATAATAGACACCAGACAGACAGTGACATGTCCAGTTCAAGATCATACTTCTCACCTGCAATGTTCAAAATGGACTTGTGCCTTTTATGCTACAGAGCTCCTCAAATTGAAAGTGTCTACATTTTTCATCAAATTCCGTTCATCACTCACAGCACAAATGAAAATGGCACCTGGACCCCAACACTCACACTCGCTATGGTGATTGAGCTTGTTGTTTGCCCCCCCCCCCCACCTCCTCAAAGCACTGGAACAATCTTCTTCCTGTATATGCAGTTTGTATAAACTTATTTTGTACTATTGTAGTCGTTGTAGGGAATAATTACCTCCACCATCAAAGGTGAAGGAGGTTATGTTTTCACCCCTCTCTCTGTCTGTTTTTGTTTGTCTGTCTGTGTGCAGGATATCTCAAAAAGTTGTGGACGAATCCAGATAAAATTTGGTGAGCAGGTTGGGTGTGTGACAAGGTCGAAATGATTAGATGTTGGTGAAGATCCGGATCCGGATCAGGTTACTATAATTTTTAAGCGATTCTTCACCATTGAGAGATCGGGCCAAAAACGATATTTAGCACGATATCTCAAAAAGTTGTGGACGGATTGGGATGAAACTTGGTAGACAAGTTTGGTGTGTGACAAGGACGAATTGATTCGACTTCGGTGAAGATCCGAATCCGGATCTGGATACGAGAATTATTTAATTTCAAAGTGATAGGTCAAGGTACCCAAGATTTTTGCCAGGCCTCCCAAAAATTTCAAAGCCTATTAATATACATTACTGTAGTATTTTGCTTTGGGTTACTAATAGTCAATTCTAGTCTTATTCTAGTCTTAAAGAAGGAGGGATATTTATTCAGAATCATATATTTTGAGTATTCTTGGATTTTTTTTAAGCCTTTGAAAGTATCTGCTTGCCCATCCTAAAAAAATCTGCCTTAGGTTATGGCAGATAACTTGCCTGTAGGTAGACCGCAATGCCACGTGGAGGGGAATTTCCCCTCATCTCTACCTGTTTTTTCAAGTTCCAAGTTGATTGCCTATACTGCTTGAAGAAGCATCGTGCCTAATCGATTCGATGCTCTTAGCCTCCTCCAGCTGTCACCACAAATAAACACCTCAATGTAAGTCGATGAGGAATAAGTTGTTCTTGTATTGCAGCTCAAAGTCACACTTCAATGGTAATTGGGTGCAGATGTCCCAATCGTTTTATGCAGAACCGAGTGGCAAGATAACTTGTGTAGATGCCTTTCAGGCTTACACCATTTCACCACTTGTTTTCCTTAAATTATAACGTGCTGAGTACTGCAAAAGCACCTAGTCATGTGTAACGCATGTCCTTTAGTACTTAACAAATCAATCAACCATTATTGCAGGTGTAAAGATGAGCTTGTACTTGTTTTATAATTAGGTGTTCCAAATAGCAGATTACAGATAACATTTCTAAATGACAGAGTTGAGCACACACTGAAGCTATTGCCCGATTAAATAAACGGAAAAATCAATCATGATATGAAGTATAAACCAGATAATGCAGACATGCACACAATATATGTTATTGATTTTTAGATACTGGATACTAACTCAGGTGTACATCCTGTCCATATGCATAGCTCTCTAGCATATTAACATTAGGTCATTATAGGTATAGATCTTATATTTTAAACATCATCTTTATTCAAAGAATTGTTATGCCAATTGTGACGAGCAAAGATCACGTCATTTAGCTGCCACCTACGTATGTGTCAAGGAGATTTCACAGCTGGCTATTTTTCCAGGAAATGATGGTGAATGTTTAGCCAAATTGAGGGAGAAGTTAAAGAGTTCTATGGTGTTGATTTGACTGATAAAAATAAACCCACTGGAAGGGACAGTTGGCTGAACAACCACTTTGAAGGACACATCGGTTTATGGTACTGTTACACCTGCACATTTAGAGATTACGCTTGATGGAACTTTCACAGTTGTATTGGAAAGTTCAAGCAATAATCAAATGAATAAAAAACAGCTTCGTGCAAAAATGTCAGTACTTTTATTTCCATCATTATATATTAATTTTTATAGTGCACGAACAGTTTGTGGAACATGGGATGTGGACTGATGATGAGTTTAAATTGAAAGTAGTAACATTTCAGAAGCTTTGTAATATTGTGCAACTTTCAAAAGTATCCATCTGCTATGATGGGGAAAGTTCAAGGTAATCTATCAATTTAAATTATTTAATTGACTTTAAAAAGGTTAATTGTGTTGCACTCTTGGTTTCACTCAGAGCCAAAGCTCTGAGCTACTGAAACCACCCACCATGAAACGATGGAATGATGGTGCAACGCGATGGCGGAGGTTCAATTTGGCTAAAGCGAGGGCAAGATATCTCTATTTTAAATTGTGTGTTACTCCATGAAGATCTTTATTAAATCTACTTTAATCCAGATGTTCAGGTTGGTTTTTAAAGATTACTGGAAGGGACAATAAAGTGACTGACTATATTGCATCAACAAAAGTGAAATTAAAATGCAAAAATAACCAATCAGCAGCTTTTCAAAAGCAGCACGGGAACCAGCCACCGTAAACGGGAGACAAACGAACACAGGGGTGGGTCCAGAAATTTTTACGCGGGGTTCACTTAAGGTTAAGATGTTTTCATGTTGTGAAATATATCACCGAGCCTTATTCAATCCAATGTAATAGTCGAGGAAAAACCGGTTAATCTATCCAGAGCTAGCAGTGTCTGACCATAAGTTTACTTTCTCCACAGGAAAATTTGGGAATATCGAGCTACTTGACGAAAAGGCCTCAGGCCTGTCACTAACTGATCGAAAGAAAAGCTGAAGATTTTTGGAATCGTTGCGATGGATCTTTACAACAACAATGTAAATACACAAAATGTTTCCAATACAAATCAATGAAAATATCGAACGGACAGGCACAAAATGCGGTGAAATGACCCCGAGCGCTAAACCTAAACTCGCCATTGCGGATCATCAGATCATTACTTATAATAGGACGATGTAGCCGCTGAAACTTTGAATCACCTGGTGAAATAGTTCAGGATTTTACTGCGCTTTGCTGTAAGACACGATCCCGAAAATGTTGCCTTTCTCTTCGGAGCCATAAATAATCACTGAGTCGCAGGGATTAATACAGAACCAGCGGCGAAAAGTATCGCGGCTCGGATTAATTGCCGAGTGAAAGCAAATGACGTGCGATTACCGATTGTCCAGTGATATCTCACACGACTATCATGTGACATACGTGTAAGGGTGGAGGAAAGGGGGGGGTCTCCATGTGCACCTGGTGAACCCCCCTTGGATCCGCCATTGGAACGCACTGACAGACACTACTGTTCATGGACATATATATGATGAGCTTTTAAGTTTCTAGTCTTTAGCAAAAAAGCTTCCATCCATCCATTGGGACCATACTCTGTGCAGAGCGTTGGTGCTGCCTAAGCAGTCTCCTTGGCTATTGGGCACAATCATGGACGGGTCACCACTCCGACACAGGATACCAGCAAGCTGGCACTCATTTTGCTGACCTCGGAAGGATGACGGGCAGAGTCAACCCCACCTGGTATTAATTCAACAGCCAAGGGAGATTTGAACTCAGGGTCCTTGGATCCCAAGCCCATCACCCGAACCATTAAGCCAACACCAGGCATAAATAAGCTTTCTCAACCGATATTTGCCCAACCTCTCAAGAGCAGTATCATTTTTTGGCCTCCCCCTGGGGGGTGGGGACAAATGATGAAGTGACGAAAAATGCAATTACAGGCACATTTTAAAACATTTTTAAATTAAACTTTTTATATTCAATCAATATTGGGGGTCGCATGAAATAGGTAATGATTTTTTTGGGATTTGACCCCCGGGTTCATGCCCCAGAGGTGTGGACCTATGATCTTTGGGGATTTGACCCCCGGGTTCATGCCCCAGAGGTGTGGACCTATGATCACAGGGGTCAAACGGAAATAAAATTTGAACTCTCATGGAACCCTTTGCCATTTTTCTTACTTTGCTTGAGCTGGGAAGCGTGAGGACTTGTGATGGCGTGCCATAGACTTCACTCTAAATCACTTTAGACAAATCGCCTGGGATTTATTGCGCAGATGAATCAACTCAATGTACGGTTCGCTGCATGTGTGATGTATATGTTTGGCCTCATTTGTTCGAGATCTCAAAGAGTGATATTCCATGTTTGCTGGTACTCTGGCGAAACATCATCTTCCCATCTACGCCATTGACACTTAATAGAGTCATAGTTAATTTGGTTTCTCACCAGCTGAATGAAATTGACTTGGGTAATTACTTCATATTCTAACCTTATAACATTGTAGCTTATTTTCTTTTTAAGATCTCTTTAAGCAGCATAATCAATGTTTGAACTGCACAATATTGATGTTTGGGAGTAATCTGTTTAGACAGCCATTTTTGTCAAGATGTGTGTGCAAAATGAAACTCAGCAGAACCAGCAGCTGTGCTTTTTTGTTTACTGATCATCTTGACCTTCACAAATGGAGATATACTTCTTTAACAACTGAGAAAATGAACAACTGAGTGAAAGGTTGTTTTTTTCCACTGTAAATATCTGCTTCATTGCTTATGCTATCGGAAAACCTATGACTTATACTACTACTACTACTACTACTACTACTACTACTACTACTACTACTACTTTATTGTCCAAATTATTCCCACCTTTTTGTTGGGTCAGATGGGAATGTTTTTCGGCCACGTTTTTCATGAACTGGCTGCCACAAATGACACCGTGGGATCTATAACATTCACCAACAACCAGTGCTGGCTTAACATCCTTTCCGACGCCTTGTCCTGCATAGGAATCACCAGGTGTGACTGTTTATAGCTGGGTCGAGATTCTAACCCATACTGGACACATACCTGCAAAATTATCCGGCCAGCCCCTTGTACAACAATAAAGTACCCTTGAGGAAATGCGATGGAATCATGGAATAGTAAGAAATGGTGAGTTATCTCGACTAGAAACATCCGCTCTCTATCGGAATGGTAAGGGAGGACAACTTTTAAGTTGGAAGTGGCTATCCCAACTTTGTAGAACATTCCCATGCATGTATGTTTTATTCCCACAAACAGACATGTATGTTTCAATCTATCTTTTTTTTTCTGTTGTTTTCTTTGTGTGCAGAGTCAACACTCGTGGATAAGCTAGAACATTTAACGGATGAGTATGCAACAGAACAAAAGGAACAGTAGAGAAAAGGGGAAAACACCAACAGCAGGGTTGAAGGACAAAACAGAGGGAGACTTCGGCAAATAATGGGTGTGGGGAGGAATGAGGGGTTGGGGAGGATGCATGAGCTTGACAAGATGGATATACAGAAGCAAACTCTCAGGAAGGAAAAACTGGAAATTTGGAAGGAGGTGGGCTTAGGTGTGGGTGGAGGAGAGTTATTGGGGGTTGAAAAGATCATGGTTTTGGATGGGGGATGATTTGAGATCACCAGCACACTGAACATTCCCCCCATATCAATGATGACCATACTTTCATTACACCGTCTATAACACAGAGAATTGGCATATTTTAGAATGATTTGTATAACTTATGGGAGTTTGATTTTTTTTTTTTTTTTTTGCAATAACATCCAGTTTTCCATCTATTCTGTCCAGCCGTGCAGGAGTGCTGTCTTGTTTTGTATGATGTTGTAGACAATTATAATTGAATATCTAGTAATGAGAGCCATTCAATTGCAGCATCAGTGGCCCGATGTAGTTCTGCAAAGGGCCAATGAAACTCCTCTGCACACAGTCCTGTTCTACATGTAAGACTGTCTGATCTTGATGGCCACAGGTACGCATTGCACTGGGCTATCAGTTTGCCTATATATATGTATATATATATGGTAAGCGGTCCTTGCATGTGGAGTTTGCAGTCGGTAAAGACCACTCCACTGGTCTCTCTGCAGGTCAAAGCCTGTGGACTCCTTCGTGAGATCTTGGATTATCTGGCCATTTCAAACTGATGCCTTTTTCCATTTTGCTGCTGCCACAACTCCTTATCATTAGTATTGGCCACTACAGGTCCCTTAATCCAAAAAGGCTTCCATGACTTCAGTCAAAGTCTTGGAAGATTCAGTAGCTCTTCGTGGATTGGAAGGTCAGTTGTATTTGAAGGTACACTCAGGACATTTGTGCTTGCCTGCGAATGTCCGGGGGTGCGATGTTAGTCGGCACAGGGAGCCGCGTTAGAGGGGTCGACTACTGTGTGCCAGATACAATTCTCATTGCAAAGTTCAGGCTAGAATCAAGGTGTTCAGTGTGACTGCTCGCAGCCCAGACAGGTGCACAGTACTGTGCAGTGGGATACACTAGAGTGAGGGTAGAAATGCGAATGCTGCATGTGCCAGCTACCCAACTAATGCCGGCAAGCTTACGGATGAGGTTCACTCTGGTCTTCTTTTTCTCACAAATCCTTTTCAGAAGTTCCCTGTGTGTCGCATTGCAATCCAGAGTGATTCAAAGATATTTGGAGAGTGTGGTTCATTCTAGACTGAGTTACCACAAAAGAAGACATTGGTGTAGCTTGGAATGAGCCAGGCCATTGCTCAGATGGAAAACTCAATAACAGTCGTTTTTGATGGATTGGGACAGAGTCTTCATTTGGTGAAATATACTCCTCCAAAACCTTGAAGTTGTTATTAAGAACTCTTCTCACATCATCAAGATTGCACGATTGGTAGGCAAGAGAGAGAGAGAGATCATCAGCATAAGTAAACTTATGAAGTAAGAAGTTGTCACAGGTAGGTCACATGTATATGTTGAACAGCATTGGGGGAGACATGATCTTTTCAACCCCCACTGATCCTTGGGGGAGACCATCATTCAGAGTTCTTGGTGTACTAGTCATATCCCCAAGTAATATTTTGAAATGACGGTTGCTAAGCATAGATGCTAGTACTCGCATTACATGATTGCATGGCAGGGAAGGAGCTTTGCTTTCTTGAGAGAAGGAGCCCATGTCTTCAAACTGTGTCATAAGCTGCTGAAAGATCTATCAAGCCAATACCACTCTTGAGAGAGCATTGGTATCTGGCCTCAATATACATCGTTAAAGCCAGGAACTGATCCTGTTAAAGTCAAACAGCTTCTTCCTGGTCTGAATCCTGCCTGGTCCATTGGGATGGAAGGCTCAACTAGCGGTGAGATATGGCTCAGCAGAAGATGCTCAAACAACTTGTGCAGAGTGATGATATTGGTCAGTAGCTTGAAGGATCATCTCGCAGCTTCCCTGGCTTCTGTTTGGCGATAACCTTACAGTTTCTCTCCACAGCAAAGGAATGCTGTCAGACTGATGGATGACAATAGAGAAGGCAGCACACAAAGCTTTACCTTTAGGCCCTAGATTATTTCAAGAGTCTGGGTATATGTTAGCCAGCTGCTTTAGCAGACTTTGTCGATTTGAGTGTCTCTTCTACTTCATGAAGGGTGTATGGGGATGCCAAGCTAGAGGTAGTCAGTCGGTGGTGTGGCCATGGTAACAGAAAGTCATTTCACACCTTGGTCCTATGTTGCTTAAATGTGACGCCCTTGGAATTCTGGAGAAGCTTTAATGCTACAGCATTCGCAGTGACTTGTGGTGGGGGATGTTGGAATGGCCTAGCAGCACCAAGGTGGTGAAGAAGGTTCCAATCTTTCTTGCTAGAATGAGTGAAATTTATAAGCTCCACAGTTTCAATCCATCTTTGATGGAGCATAGAGTCAAGAGAAGTTGAGTCGCTGTGTCTGGGTTTCCAGTTGTCTCATACTTCTTCAAAAGGGCATCAGTTTCTGGAAGCCAGCAAGGGGTGAAAGTTTTTCTGTAGCTTCGAGGGATGTTGTGTGTGCACAGCAGGTTTAAGGAGTTGACAAAGTACTTTATAATTCTCAGGTCATGGATAAATGGAAGTGATCTAGTGATCTACTTCTGCAGCAAAACCTACCCAATTGGCTTAATTAACGTTCCATCGAGGGGAAGGCTTTGGTGAGATGAGTGGCACTTCCATTCCAACATGGATAATGGCAGGGGCAGTGTAGGCAGTGAAGAAAATTGGGGGAGTATCTTAAGTGATCCCATTAAGGGCTGCAGTGACTTGTCAATTGATACAAAGCAGAGAGATCAGGGTTGAAATGACTTCCATCTGCATGAGTGGAAGGAGTCAAGTTGGTTGGCATCATACAGGAGGAAACAGTCATTAGCTGAAGCCCAATCAGACAACTGTTCATTAGCAGTGTTGTTACTCTAGCCAGAGGAGAGGGCATTGCATTTGGGTCTGTTTGTTTGTAAGTTGGCAAAAAATTTATTTCGCCAAGTATGTTAGTCTGTAGTGTTTGTCTGTTTGTCTGTTTGTCTGTCGATCTGTCTGTTTGACACACGATTTTGGCCTCAGTTTTCAAACAATCGTTCTGAAATTTTTGTGTATGTCGGTGACCGGTCAAGGACAGCAACGCTTCATTTTGGTGAAGATCCGAATCCGGATCCGGATTTGAGAATTTATAATGGATTCTTCACCATTGAGAGATAGGGCCAAGAACTATATAGAGCACGATATCTCAAAAGGTTATGGATGGATTCAGACGAAACTTTGTGGACAGGATGGGAATGCCGCTGGGAAGAATTGATTCAGTTTTGGTGAAGATCCCATTCCACATCTGGATACAATGATTATTTAATTTCTAACTGATTCTTCACCATTGAGAGATGGGGCTAAAAACGATATAGCATGATATTTCAAAAAGTGGTGGATGGATTCGGATGAAACTTGGTGGACATGTTCGGTGTGTGTGACAAGGACTAATTCATTAGATTTTGGTGAAGATCTGAATCCAGATCTGGATTGGAGAATTTTTCAAGTGATTCTTCACCATTGCGAAATAGGGCCAAACACGATACATAGCACAATGTCTCAAAAGGTTATGGATGGATTTCGCAGAAACTTTGGCGACAGGTTGCATGTGTGACGAGGACGAATTTATTCGATTTTGGTGAAGATTCGAATCCGGATCCAGACACGAGAATTTTTTAAGTGATTCCTTACCATTGAGAGATCTGGCCAAAACTATGTATAGCATGATGTCTCAAAACGTTGCGGACAAGTTGTGACAAAACTAGGTGGATGAAGTTGGTTGTGTGACAAGAACAAGCCGATTCCATTTTGGTTCAGGTCCGGATTCAGATCCGACCTGTCAGTGGGATACAAAATGTAAACTCTTCAGCCTGATGGAGGTATGCGCTCTAACGAGTGCCGTTCTGTTTCGCCAAGTGTCACTCCATGAGTGCTTTTTAGCTCACCTGGAACGTAGTTCCGGGGAGATTATAGGATGGTGCGTCGTCCGTCAGTCCACAAATACTTTGAACTTCTTCTCTGAAACTACACATACGATTTCGATGGAACTTTATCACAACGTTCATCACTGTGTATGTACCAAAGTTTGTTCATGGCATTAAATAAATCGGGCCCTAAGAGGGTCGACTGGGTTGCCCCCAAAAAGTAGGTATTTGCTTTCTTCTCAGAAACTACACAAGCAATTCTGATGAAACTTGACCACAACCTTCATCACCCATGATGTACCAAAGATTGTTCATGACATTAAAAAAAATAATTGGGGTCTGAGGGGGTCTAGAGGGAGGCTGCCCCCCACAAGAGGTATTTGCTTTCTTTGCCGAACTAGACAGAATTTCAATGAAACTTGACCACAACCTTCATCACCATTGAGGTACCAAAGTTTGTTCACGGCATTAAAAAATTCAGGGGTATTAAGGGGGTCTGCGGGGAGTTTGATGGTCTGTTGCTCCTGTAGGCCAGCGGTATAGGTCAGATTTTTTGGTACTTAATCAACCGGCTTGACACAAAGCTACAAGAGGTCTCAATATGAAGATGGGGATCTCAGTAACTCATTTGCCCTGTTGTCCTCATTTTTGGTGTGCGGCCCATGAAATATTCACACCTGAAGGATACCCCATTAGAAAATTGACCATTTCCGAAATCAGTGAATTAGCCTAACTACAAGAAGCAATGTGCCCTATTTTTACATGATTGGTATTGAAATGTGCAGAATGAACGGGGATAACTACTAGTTACTTAATGGAAACTTCTAGATAAATATATGTACATTTGAGTGCTTTAATAGAAAAAAGACGTATATTCTCCGGACGCGCTAACTTCGAAAATCATCAACTACAGAAACAAACATCTGCCAATTGTCATATTTTTCCTTTATTTATGTGTTCAGTTTACCATATCAATATAATGAGAATATTTTGAAACAATTTCTACGAGCAATTATAGATATAGTGACTGAAGTTTGCACAAGTTATCACATTTAACATATGTGATAAACTATATGTTCACCAAAACCATTGTTCTACAGAAATGAAGTAAAACATATATTTTGAGCGAGTGTCCTCGATATGTTCAACCATCACTGCCGTGTCATTTTGGTCACCATGTGACAGTTCGTTGCCACACTGCCTGTCACTGGTGGCACACATGCACTCTGTTAGTGCAGGCAAACTGTCTTGTGAGCAGCTGCAGCTGTTTGTACATGGTTCACTACACGGCATGAACAACACAACCATCTAACATCTCCGCTGATGTGGTCCATCAAACAATGTGGGGATGCAGCACACCTTCTCCTCTGTACCTCCACGACCTTCTGGTGTGGGAATTTCTGGATTTGCCAGGTTTCTTCATTGTCCCCTAAGATATTTTTGAATCGATGTAATAGATTCTTCATTTTGAAGGCTTTCCCTCCTCTAAGGTCAGTACTATCTCATCAACAAGATGGAGAAGCATTTTGATGTTCATCAGATTCAGGTACACTCTGCTGGTATGCCCAGAGCTCATGTTGTGGGTGCTGATGTATGAAGCCATGCAAGTACTATGATATATAGCATTTTTTGCAAACAGGTCCTCGCCTTCAAGAAGAGCAAGCATACCCTGATCGTCACGTGCTTCTGCTGCTTTGCGAACTGTTGCTTGTCTAGGTCCTGTTCGG
>CM068966.1:29891021-29919235 GCA_035128595.1 Eptatretus atami | reverse complement strand
GTGTGTACTGGCCTCCACACTTTTCAGCACTTGTATGGACTGGATTCTGGGGAGAATATCGGAGAGATCAAGCTGCAGTGAATCGTTTGGGAATATCAAGATCTCTGACCTTGATTTTGGAGATGATGCAGTCATCTTTGCGGAGACTCTGGATATCCTTTTGGGGGCCCTCGAGGTGCTGAATGAGGAGTAAAAAGAGCCACTGGGATTACGGGTTTCCTGGGTCAAAACTAAGATCCAGGCTTTCAATGACATCTTGGATGCTGCTCTCTTGTCTGTACCTGTTTGTGGTAAGGATGTTGAAGTCACGGAGAGATTCTCTTACCTTGGCAGTGATATTCATATCCGCTGGCTGTGAGCCAGAGGTCAATAGACGTCTGGGTACGGCCTGGCGAGTCATGGATTCACTAGATCATGGGGTGCTGTCAGTAACTTTGCAGGGAGGATGGAAAGTTCCCGAGTCTTCAGGTCCTTGGTGCTTCCAGTCTTGCTCTACGGATGTGAGACTTAGACTCTGACCAGGCATCTGATGTCCCAAGTTCTTCAAGAATTCAGCATAGGTGTCATCAATTCCTGCTGCTTTCCTTTTCTTGTTTTGTTTTGTTCCTTGCATGTGAACCTGCTCCGAGATGCTTTAGTAAGTTTCCATGCCTTTCTACTTGAATGAGTGAAATCGAGCTCCTCAACAGTCTCCTGCCATAATTGTTCTCTGGCCATGTCCAGAGATTCCAAGAGTTTAGATCTAATATCTGGATCCCCAGAAGCTTCATACTGTTGGAGTTGGTCAGTTTCTGGCAACCAACAAGGTGTGTAGCATTTGTGAAAACCACGTGGGATGGTATTTTTGGCTGCATCTAAGCAGGATCTTACAGAAGCGAACAATTGGTGTATAAGCAGTTAGGAAACGGTATAGGAGCGAACAGTGGAAGAAACGAAATGATGAAACAATACAGCTTCTATTCAGGTGATACGGCCTGTCAGAGTAGGTAGGTAACATTAAAAAGCAGATGTTAGATTGGTTGAACACAAATCGATAAACCGGCTTGCCAAACAAAACTGCTGTCCCGGAATTTTCCCGAGGCAAAGTTGTCATTTATTTTTTCACCCCTCGTTTGCTCAATATTTTGTGGAAATTATGGGTTTTTATTTATTTATCTCGGGGCACAATCAATATTATCCAATGTGATGCCAAGGCAGAGGTCCTTGTATTCTTCCCACGACAGGCGTAATAGCTCAATTTTAGTTTCACGACGACTGTCTGATCTTGGACCCACAGCTCTGTCATCTGCTTCTCTCCAGTCCCAATGGACTGTCCGCATTTTGTCAACCAGTTCTTTGTATATCTCCCAAAGTCTAATGGTGGTTCTAAAAGTGGCTTGCATTGTTCAACTTTTAACTGATTTAGTTGTATGAAATGTTTTTGTCATTTTTTTTTGTTGTTGTTTGTAAAGTTTGCTGATGTATACAGGCTGTTGTGTAGAACAAACGTTTTGCAAAACACCAAAGTCATGTTCTATACAACATGTTGCCTTGTATACTCGTACACCCTCTTTTAGATTTCTGTGCACTGCCATACTTTTGATTTCCCTTTTCTTTGGGTATTGAGGTTTCTGTAAAGGCCAGTCACACTTTGACGTTTTAGCCAGCGATGGCAACGTATTAAAATGTATGTAAAACGCTGGCTTACGTTGAACTTTTGATGTTTTTTTAAAGATTCGGACGTATTCATAACGACTTGGTCTTATGCATAACGTATTAGTATGGACACAGAACGTTTCGTTGTGTTATAGATAACTTATACCAACGAATGCTGAACCTGTTGTCGGCCTTCACAACCTATGCCCAACGATAGTCTAACTCATGCATGGCGCGCTGCACGCATCGCCGACGATGACGTGGCGTAGGTTATGAAAAGGCTGCCGCACAACGATTCAAATCATAACCGCCGCAGAAATGGAAGTGTCAACATCGCAGTCACACTTGGCGATCTTGCCAGCGTATGCCGACCTCTGAAAAATGCGTCTAAAACGCTGGCGCACGTCGAATACGGTATGGGTAAGTTTGGTATGCGTGAATAGAACGCTAAAGTACGCTATCATACGTCCTATTAAGTGGAGTACGTCTTGTAATTTTAAGCATGTTGAAAATTTTACGACGTACTTGCCGTATGACACACGCTCCGCATGCGATGGGAATAAGTTGTACGCACGATAGGCGATCGTTGACACACATCGACACACGTTACTTGTAAGGTGCTCATAAGTCGAAACACGTCAAGGTAATGGTTAGCGTCAGTGTTCCAGACTCCCGGTTTTTTTTTTCTTCGGTATGACGGTGTTCAGTGTACAGTGCGGTTATGATTAAAATCGTTGAGCGGCAGTCTTTAATTATATTATATTACAACCGCACTAGAAATCGAAGTGTCAACATCACCATCATACGAAGAAGGAAGAAAAAAAATTAAAAAAAAATAAAACCAGGGAGTCTGGAACATCGACGCTAACCATTACTTGACGTGTTTCGACCGATGAGCACCTTACAAGTAAAGTGTGTCGATGTGTGTCAACGATCGCGTAACGTTAGTACAACACGTAACTCATAGCTTAGAAATAAGTTTCGGGTACGCTAAACATTACCTCGACGTGTTTCGACTTATGAGTAACTTACAAGTAACGTGTGTCAACGATCGCGTGACGTGCCTACAACTTATGGCGAGCGTTAGTGGAACGTGTGAGTCATACGCTGGCATAAGTCGTAAAATTTCAAGCATGGAAAGCTTTGAGGACAATCGAAAAGTACAACGTTTAAAGCCAGCGTGCAACGACGTATGGCAGTGTTTTTCAGCGTGCTCTCAATGTTATCAAAACTTACCCATAACGTATTCGACGTGTACCACGCGTTTTAGACAATTTTTTAAAAATCGGCATACGTTGGCTAAAACGTCAAGGTGTGACTGGGCCTTAAGGGTAGAACCACAGGGGTGAAGGGATACGATGGGATGAAAAACAAATGGAAACACCACCACCACAAAGAGAGTAAATGTTAGGAGAAGGGTGAAAGAACAGGGTCTCATTGAGTGTAGTAAAGTGGTGTAAATTGGCGAACCGTGATGAGGTGGTCCTCATGCGAGAGAAGGGGAGTGGGTGAGGGGAGAGGGTGGGGGAGAGAGGGAAGAGTGGTGAGAATTCCATTGGATTTTAGAAAAGTAACAAGGAAGTATTTCTGGCAGAACACGTACAGCCTGGAAGAGCAGAGGATGGGCAGAGAGGTGAGATTGCAGGAAGAGTGAGATGAGAAGAGAGCTCTTATTTTAATTGCGAGATTGTTTTCCTTTGTCCATTTGTTCTTTTTTTCTCTTCTTTTTTTTTTTTCACCTCAAGGCCTTCAATGCCATGACATTTCACATCGATCCTCGGTCTTTCTGCTATCTTTTCTGCTCTTGCTAGCCATTTATATTGGTTTGTATCATGACTCTCCCCCAAGCACTGTTATTGTGTGAATCTTCTCATTCTGATTTTTTTTTTTGTGATATTTGACATTTTGTTTTGGAAAATACAAATCCAACATTCAAAGTAATCACTGATGATTACTGTTTCAAACAGAACTATCACACCATGGCCTCCACCTAGACATACATTGTTATATGCAAACAAACAAACAAAAAACTCAGAACTTTATCGTGGTTACAAATGAGGAAAATAACAGCTAGTTTCTTGAAAATTCAAACCTTTTAAAGGTTCACACCAGCCAATGGGTGAGTGTGGCGCAATGTAAGGTGTGAATGAATTAAACGTCCTCCGGGGGTTGTGAAACCGCTGAGTTTGAGAGCCGTGCTACCCGCTGAGAATCTGAAGAATCTCACGACCAGACAATTTTCCAAAATTCATCTCAAGGATTGTAGCGAGCCATGAAAATGTGTCTCAACTGGGTCTTCGTTTAAAGTGCTGCTAGTTCTAATATTGGAAACAACATCGGGGCAAAGCCAAATTGTCAATCAAAAGTAAAGCACAATCATTATTAAATGTGTACGACAATGCAGAAATGTATTGATAAGCTTCATCATGCTGAGAGTATTTGGTATCTGTGCATAATGTGAACTATATAGTTTGGAAAGGCTTCAAAGTTTGCTAATGAATGGATTGACAGGTTTGTCGTCCATTTCAATTGGACTGCTTTCCCAGTTTCCTGTGTTGATAATATGCATCAGTACATCGGACGTGCATTTGCTCCATTTTGACCCGATCCTCGTCTAGGTGACCAGCCTCGGCCAGACGATGTGCCTCAGTGGCTTCATGGGAATGGACATTCCACCACCAGCCGGACCCCTTTGGATCCTGGGGGATGTGTTCATGGGTCGGTACTACTCTGTCTTTGATCGGGACCACGACCGTGTCGGTTTTGCCACCGCTGTCTAAGCTGCTTGCACATACAAGCATGATGGTGGGACTGAATGTGATTTTGAGCAGCATCCTCCGCTGCCCCACCGCCGCCTCCCCCCCCCTCCCTCCGCATCCCCACCCACTTCTCTGAAGCAATCCAAAATTTCACACCCGAGCCCTTACTGCTGTGCTCGTTTTCACGGCTGTGAATTAAGAATAAAACGATGCATTTCGATCAATTGTTGATGGTTATAGTTTGAGTGATTTATTTTTGCAGGTAATCTAACATTTCAAAAAAATTATGCGTTTTCGCATAATGGCTAATGAACTGTATAAGCTCCATCCCCCCTCTCCCATTGGCAATACACACTCAAATGTTTCTCTTTTAAAATTCTTTGCATTTTTCTTTTATTTTGCGCTTCCTGGAAGTGAGCTTTTGGAAGCTAGTCACCTGGAAGTGACTAGCTGAGAGTCTCTTGTCGATGTGATTTTTTATTTTTAATTTTTGAGCCAAATGATGTGGTTGATTCCGATTGAATTGTGCTGCAAATATCTTCTTCCCACACCAAACATTTGAAAAAACAATCGTTTTGTGTGTTCTTCTTTTTTTTTTTAATCGTGATTTGAAAGTCATTTTTACCTTGGACTGAAAGTTGAGGTTTGCATTTTTGAATGGTTTTCCTTGTCCTTTGCTGTATTGTACTGCAAATTGAAATAAAGGTTGCTGCTGTCATGATATATTCTCATAAGGTTTGATAGATATCTGAGGACAAACAAGAAAAATGATCAAAGATTGAAGTGAAAGCTTTAAAGCTTGAAATACACAAGATTGCTATCTCTCTGATTTGTATTAAAATTCAATTTCGTTCTCAATTTGTTATATGTCTTAATCTTCTTTTATATGCAGCACTTGGATGAGGGCACGGCTGTCTGTGCCTCTGATGCAGTGCCATCTGCTGGTTTGGACAGGAATTTGGAATTTGTTCGGTCGGTGATAGCTCGCCTACTCTTCGTGGACGACACTGTGGGATTGATAACATCAACCAACTAATGCCGGCAAATGTGACGCCTATTTGACATCCATCAGATGACACATACATTGATGAATTGCCCTGCCTATAAAACCAAAAGCACTGAGATGACAGTTTATAGCTGGGTTGGGACAGCTTAGAGGCGAGTGTGCGTACCTCTAGGTCATCTTCTCACCAATACCTCTTAATGTCAGGTTCTGAATAGGGTTTCTATGTTCAATAAAAAGCACTGAGTTTTTAAACACCAGACTCGAACCTTATGCTTAAAGGCTCACATGGAACGCTGACATGTATGCTGTGGTGTTGATCCTTGGTTAAATCAAGAACTTGTCAAATAGGTAACACTGCTTCTATCGTCTTTCTCAGGCCAACACGATCACCTTTTTTTTTTTTCAGTGGCAACTTCAAGTTGTATTTACACAAACAAACATATTAAATGATTTGGAAATTTGGACGTCGTGTTGCTGGGTCGATATCTATAATAACATAATACCGTTCCTTTCGCGCCATGAAGGCACAAAGGGTTACCGAGGCAGTTTCATTGGCAAGGAGTACAGACCTGGACAGGTCCCCACTCTGATGTAGGTTATCCCAAAGGGTTGTTTGATACTCATTTCACCAACCTTAGAAGGATGACACGCTGAGTCAACCCCACCTGGTGTTAATTCAATGGTTTATTAGGGGCTTGAACTCAGGACCCTTAAGTCTCAAGTCAGCCACCTTAACCGCTAAGCCAAACACCAGGCTTGATATCTACAACACAGTGCGTTTATAAAGTCCATGTGTAATTTTAAACGTTAATAACCGGTTGTATACATGATCGAAGCAATCTTTAAAGAGCATATGAACACAATTCATCAAGTTTTAATGTGTTAAATCCACAATTCTCTTGGGATTATTGATGACTTGACATTTTCTGATGAGACAATCAATTTTCCACATCAGTGGAAAAGTCAACTGCCACAATTACTACATTTTGGGGACAGGAAAATATCAGGAAGTCTGGTAACATTCAAGAGACTCACCAAATATCAATGTCTGGTGTATTCTCAGGAAGTCATGCATAATTGGATCCTGGTTTTTATTTTTTTGTTTTTTGAAGAATAAACAATGGTGAATGTTGTTTTGGAATGTTGCAGAGTTTATTTTCCCTGAACTATGCCAATTAAATCTTTCAGATAGCACCTTCTGTCAGCAAGAAGGCCGTCCCTGTCACCATGCTTCGAATGTGTGACGGTTCTTGAACGTCGACTTCCCAGATAAGGGAATCAGTTGACGTGAACCAATTGCTTGGCTACCTCGTTCTACTGACCTGTCCCCATTGGACTACATTTCATGTGTCTATGTTAAAACTGTTGTTTACTCATCAAAACCACAATTTTGGATGAACTTGGGGTTAAGATCACAAATACAATTCATGAAATTACTCAGCAAGCAAAAACTGGAGAATGTTTTCAACGATTTGGAAAAGATGGCAGTTATGTTGAAGACGAGAAGTTTGAAGCGTATTGTGTAAAGACTTTATGAATCATGCTTTCACATGCCATTTTACTATTTGCTTCCATCATGTGTACATCCAAAATGATTAAAGTTTAAAGTTGCACAAGGACTTTTATATGAGATAGGTATCGACCACTCTCATCTTGGGTAAACCTGATGAGGGACAATGACCTTAAAGAGAGAAACCTTTGTTGTACTTTGAGTAAATATCAAGTTCCCTTTATTCTGATTGCGGGATCATATTAAATTACGCAATTTGGTGTCTGTCTGCCTATGGCCGATGCATTCAGTCGTTACTTATCCAATCTCAACCAAAATTACCAGGGGGACTAAGGGTCACAAGACAGAGGTTGTAGCTACTTGTGTTTGCCCACCCCTCACCCTCCCAGGGCTTCTGAGGGTGGGGCTGACACAAGTTCTCCATGTAAATGTGTACCGTGTAAACCCTGTAGGAGTGGTGGGAGAGAGTATTAAGAGTGAAACTTCAGAGGCCTTAATTGTATCACGAGTAAGAGGCCTTCACCGTATTTTCACGGTCACTTAGCCTATGTTGCTTTCAACTTCACTGCAAAGTATCGGGAGGGATTCCATGTTTTATTGCCCTTTTCCACCTTGGAAAAACGCCATGTTAATGTGTGTAGGTAGCAGCTTAAGTGTCGTTCCATGTTATCATGACGTTTTTCGAAGGCCGTTTGCAAAAACAAAAGTAATAGTAACAACAATAATGACAATAGCATAGTTATCATAATTGGCACTAATAATGAGGATAATAACATGACCCCTCTCACCCCCTCTGGCTGCTTACGTCGGGAGCAGATGTTTCTAGTATTACAAAATCAAGATTTCCTCAACTTGCCCCATGTTGCTAAAATACCACTTTCAGCTTACAAAGAGAATAAAAAAAAGGGAAAAACTATTTGTTACATTCAGATTCACATTCACCAGGTGCAGCCAGGGTCATTTTTGAGTCACACATACAAAGGCTGAATAAAATATAGGGATGAAACAATATATAGGTATAAGAAAGGGAAGAATGTGTGAAACAGCAGAAGAGGGGAACAAAAATGCACCAATTTTGCACGTGATGTGTTGTGAACCTATAAGGTCCTGAGTCCAAACTCAAGCCATGCCAAAATAATATCAGGTGAGTCGACTCAGCCTTTTATCCTGAGAGGTCGGCAAAATGAGTACCAGCTTGCTGGGAAAAGTGAGCCATTTGAGTATCCTGTGTCGGAGTTGTGACCCGTCGAGGATTGTGCACCCTAGCCAATGAAACTGCTTTGGCAGCCTGATGTGCCTTGTGACACGAGGGGGATCATCCATCCATTGTGTGTGTGACATTGAAGAGTACAGGTTAGTTAATGCCAGAAACGTCAACTTGTTGCCTTCCACGGTGATCAGCATACTTTGATTAACGTTGTTAATTCCATTCATCGAGTCACATTCTGTCTGTCTAAGGGAAATGAGTTTTACAGCCATTTCATTGACATGTGAGGAGGTCCTGATCAATAAAGGTCTACCCTGAACATCCCCCATTTATCAAGAGAGAGAGAGAGAGAGAGAGAGAGAGAGAGATGAGAGAGAGAGAGAGGGGAGAGAGAGAGAGACAGAGAGGTGTGTGTGTGTGTGTGAAGGCTGTTGTTGCTGTTTTGTGCTTGCTGGATGGACCAGGCTGCAAGACCCAACACAGTTTTACGGTCCAGCTCCTGTTTCAATGTTTGGTTTCTGCATGAGCCGGCCGGCCGTGCTGGGGGAGCACATTGCTGAAAGATGGTTGCACTTTTGGCCAAGGACTCACTGCAACTGTCATGACTGCAGTGATGATGTTGACAAAACTACCTGTGAGACATAACACAATAAGCTCCTGCTCTGGTTCCTGATGGAGCACCAAATTGGCAACTTCTGACCTGTTCATTTGGCCAAAGTAGGGAAGACACAAGCTTTGAAAACTACAATTTCACCAATGCCTGTCTGTAAATATGTTCGGTATATTGTAAGGAATATACCTCTGTGTGGAGACATCATTCACACTTTCTGTTCTGCGAAAGGAGCAGTGACAACGAGTTTACAGCTGAATTAAAATAACAACACCTGTGTAAACTTCAAGCAAACTGACATGTGAACGGTAGCGATTGCGTTGGTGGTACTTGCTGGGGTGATATGACCATTTATCATTAAGCTTGTGCTCGGTTCACAGTTTTATAAAACAGAGTTAACTTTTGATTACAGGCTTGGATCAGACGACTACTTCTGTCGACGTCTGTTCATGTAAAAAGAAAGCAAAAAGCCCATAAAATTCAGCGATATTAACTGGAAGATGTCAGGTCACTTCACTGTTCTTGCAATTGAATTGCAGTGAGAGAGACATGAGGACCATCTGGAGATGAATTGTAGCCCGAGATTGCAATCTATTGGTGTCAGGAGTGGCCAAACCCAACACGAGACGCATGCTTAGGTAAATGGAAAGGTGGTAGAAAACGCCTCTGGAAAATCGATTTTTCTTTGGTTTCAGAAAAGGAAACAATTCTTAAAAATAAAAACTGCCGAACATCTATCTATCTAATCCAATCTATCTATCTAATCTAATCTAATCGATCTATCTAATCGATCTATCTAATCCAATCTATCTATCTAATCTAACCTAATCTAATCTATCTAATCCAATCCAATCTATCTATCTAATCCATCTATCTAATCCAATCTATCTATATAATCTAATCTAATCTATCTATCTAATCCAATCTATCTATCTAATCCAATCTGTCTATCTAATCTAATCTCATCTATCTATCTAATCCAATCTATCTATCTAATCCAATCTATCTATCTAATCCAATCTAATCCAATCTATCTATCTAATCCAATCTAATCTAATCTATCTATCTAATCCAAACTATCTATCTAATCTAATCTAATCTATCTAATCCAATCTATCTATCTAATCCAATCTATCTATCTAATCCAATCTAATCTAATCTATCTATCTAATCCAATCTATCTAATCTAATCTATCTATCTAATCCAATCTATCTATCTAATCTAAACTAATCTATCTATCTAATCTAATCTATTCTATCTAGCTAATCCAATCTATCTATCTAATCTAACCTAATCTATCTATCTAATCCAATCTATCTATCTAATATAATCTAATCTAATCTAATCTATCTAATCCAATCTATCTATCTAATATAATCTAATCTAATCTATCTATCTAATCCAATCTATCTATCTAATCTAATCTAATCGAATCTATCTTTCTATCTATCTATCTAATCTAATCTAATCTATCTAATACCTTATAAAGAGGACATTGTTACTCTATTTCTGCATTATGCTTGGTGATTGACCATTCCCACCCATTGATTTCAGTACTTGGTATTGTAGACATTGCACAGTTTAAGTAGCTTGCTTTCAAGTCGGCAGGGGGAGGGGGGGTGTTTCCCCCTCACCAACCCCCTTAGGATCTGCACGTGCTAATTTCCTGAACGGTGACAGATAGGAGGAAACCTCTGTAACAAAAAATATCAGGGCGGGCCCGGGAGGTTATAGGCTAGGTGGCGAGGCCCCTCAGCTAGGGGGTGTTTCCCCCTCACCAACCCCTTAGGATCTGCACGTGTAATTTCCTGAACGGTGACAGATAGGAGGAAACCTCTGTAACAAAAATATCAGGGCGGGCCACGGAAGGTTATAGGCTAGGTGTCGAGGCTCCTCAGCCGGGGGGGACGTTTCCTCCTCACCAACCCCTTGGATCTGCACGTGCTAATTTCCTGTTCGATGAAAGATAGGAGGAAACCTCTGTAGCAAAAAATGTCGGGGCGGGCCACGGGAAGGTTATAGGCTAGGTGTCGAGGCTCCTTGGCCGGGGGAGGACGTTTCCCCTCAACAACCCCTTAGGATCTGCACGTGCTAATTTCCTGTTTGGTGAAAGATAGGAGGGAACCTCTGACACAAAAATGTCGGGGCGGGCCACGGGAAGGTTATAGGCTAGGTGTCGAGGCTCCTTGGCCGGGGAGGATGTTTCCCCCTCACCAACCCTTAGGATCTGCACGTGCTAATTTCCTGTTCGATGAAAGATAGGAGGAACCTCTGTAGCAAAAAATGTCGGGCGGGCCACGGGAAGGTTATAGGCTAGGTGGCGAGGCCCCTCGGCCAGGGGGGGGGGTTCCCCCTCACCAACCCCCTTTGGCTTTGCGCACGCTAATCTTCTGAACGGTGAAAGATAGGAGGGGAACCTCTGACACAAAAATGTCGGGACGGGCCCCAGGAAGGTTATAGGCTAGGTGGCAAGGCCCCTGGCTGGGGGGGGGGTGTTTCCTCCTCACAAACCCTCTAAGGCTATGACTGCCGTGGCCCAATGGGGTACTGATACTGGGCTCGCGTCAGACCTATGTGCAGAAGATTAAATTCATTCAAAAATAACCCGGGCAGCGCCGGTGCATTCACCGAGTATAATTATATTTTACACATCAATTTGTACCTCTCTTTGCTTTGATTTTAGCACTTTTGCTTTAATTACCTCCGCAACCGAAGGTGAAGGAAGTTATCTTTTCACCCCTCTCTGTCTGTTTGTTTGTGTGCAGCATATCTCAAAAAGTTGTGGACGGATCCGGATGAAATTTCGTGGGCAGGTTCGGGCCACGTCGGGGCGTGTTCGGGCCATGTCAGGGCGTGTTCGGGCCATGTCAGGTCAGAACAGGTCAGAAGATGCCAATTTGGTGCTCCATCAGGAACCAGAGCAGGAGCTTCACCAGTGTGTGACAAGGACGAACTGATTATATTTCGGTGAAGATCCGGATCCAACTACTAGAATTTTAAAAGTGATTCTTCACCATTGAGAGATCGCGCTAAAAATTATATATAGCACGATATCTCAAAAAGTTGTGGACGGATTCATACGAAACTTGGTGGACACGTTGGGCGTCTGACCATGACAAATTCTTTCGATTTTGATGAAGATCTGAATCCGGATCTTGATACGAGATTATTAAATGATTAAAGTAATTCTTCACCATTGAGAGGTTGGGGCAAAAACGATATATAGCATGATATTTAAAAATGTATTGAATGGGCCCGATATGTTCTCGTGGATCAGGCATTACGTGGCGGAGGTATGCGCTCTACCGAGTGCCCTTCTAGTTTTGAATGCTATGCTGTCCTTACATTTGCAATCTATCATATAAGGTTGTGAGATTACACAAATAACCAGCGGTTCACACAACTGGTACTCAGGTACTCATGCCCGGTAAAAAAACAAACAAAAAACTAAATGCACACTTCAAAGATGCTCAGAAAGCTCAAAAGCGTACCAGTACAACAGAGGCTTTTTATGGAAGGTTTTGTCATCTGGTGTGGATAAGATTCTTCTGTGATAATTCTGATATACTGTGATTTCAAAATTTAAGTGTACAAAATTAAATTTATAAATTATAACAATATAATTTATAAGCTAAATTGTAAGTTTACAACTTTTAACATAAAAAAATAAAAAAACATCTCAGGAGAATGCCAAGCAAAGAGGAAGAAGACGAGGTTCAAGAGCGCCCAGAACAAAAAAAAATAAAAAAAGAGCGGTTTGCGAGTCTCTTCTGGAGTGAACGTTCTGAGAGAGCGCTTACAGAGGAGTAAGATGCATACTAAGCTGAGAAGCACTTGAGAAAGCAGACGAGCGTGCTCGAAGCTGACAAAATTTTTTTCGTGAGTACCAAACCATTTCTGCTCGTACTCATTGGAGAACCTAATTTAAAAAAAAATTGTGTGAACTCCTGCACATAATCCTCTCCAGAGGACAGGGTATCGTATTTGGGTCCATTTATTTGTCGGTCTGTCTGTCCGTACAGAATGTCACATCAAATAATGAGCATAACGTAGGCCACAAACACAACCTCGTGGTAGCCAGTATTACACATTATCTTTTTTTCAACCGAGTACCTATTAAGTATGTACAATGAGAATGTGAGTACATCTATAAGGTACGTACTATAAAAGCACACAAAATAGGGTCTTGTGAGGGTCTACCATCTCTGCTTGCTCTTTCCAGTTACAGTATCTCAATAAAAAATATTTTGCCTTTTAATGATCATCATCTTTACTGTACTTTCAAAACCACCAAAAAACAATCCCCACCCCATCGTCACCTTAATAACATGGCTAGTAATTAAATAAATAAAAAAATCTTCTATACTTTCTCTTTACATGTTAAACATCTAAAAACTCCACCTAATGTATCTGTTTACAATGTAAATAGTTATATTATGAGTAAACTGTGAAATGGGGTCTTGGTAAAGTATATCTAGTCCATACCAATCTGCTTGAGTGAACTGTCAGACTCACCAGAGCTGAGGCAGCTCTCTGAGAATTGCCGGAGAGATATTGGCTTTCACAAGCAAATGATCAGATGAACCAATGGGAGCAGAGGAAGAGCAGGAGACATTTGCAAAGAAGTTTGTTATCACAATGTCCAGAAGAAGGATTTACCATTGGGAGGAATCCTGGTCGAAAAGTTCACAGATTGAGTCAGTTCCATGGAGTCACAGAAGTCCTTTGCTGAAGTGCCATGGCTGGTGAGAAAGGTACCAACACCCAGCCAATTTCCATGGTGACAGTTGAAATCACCACATATGAGGAAGAGAGAGTTGGATTGAGTGGTTAAAAGTTGGTACATGTTGTCTCAGAGAGAGAGAAGTAGATCTCGTTTGGATGGTACAAAACACAGACAACCAAGAGGTGGGAGTGGAGGGGAAGTTACAGCCAAAGGTGTCCCTTGGGGTTGGCAGGTGTACCATCAGTACAAGGGTAGTGGGAAATTGAGTTATTGATGTAAAATGCAATTCTGTCGCCAGTATGTGGTTCAGACCTATCAAACTGGAGGAGACAGTAACCGGGGAGAGACACGAAGGAGTCAGGGACGTCCTGTGGGAGGAAGGAATCTATTAAACAGATGATGTCTTGTTTATCGGCAGCATTGTCGATTGAGAACGAAGGCCTCGGATGTTTGAGGTGCACACAGTTAGGGACAGGGTAGGAGGCATTGGAAGTGCGTAGGATGGTGGGGGGTGGTGGAGGAGGCTTTGCGGGGGCAGGGTAATGGGTAAAGTTGAGTGTGTGGAGTAAGGGAGAAGCATTGAGAGGGTGGGTGAGGAGGGATACAAATGAGTGGGTGGGGTAAGGGAGAAGCATTGAGAGGGTGGGTGAGGAGGGATGCGAAGCTTTGAGGGGGAAGCGGAAAGAGAGTCATGAAGTGGAGGAATGCCAATTCCAAATTCCTAAATTGGACAAATGGAGAGAAATATCATGGGATGGGAGGTAAGAAATTTTGTTGAAGGCACGGAGAAAGGTGGTGCTGTAGGTACGGGGGGAAGGTTGGTGGACCAAGCGTTTAGCTGACAGACAGTTTTTGAAAATAATCTTTGTGAAGAAGAAGAACAGATTGTGGTAAAGAAGAACAACACTTGGGGTACTCCTGATGGAGAAAGAAGGAAAGTTCAGCATTTTAAAATGTTCCAGGCAGATGGAAGGACAGGCAGGAGGGAATTCAAGTGGAATGTGATTGTTGAAAAAGTGGAAAAAAGAATAGTTTGTTTTAAATTTTTTGAAGTGAGGAGGGGAATGGGATAACATTGAGGAGGTAGAAAGTGCAATATTTCGGAAGATAGAAGCAAAAAGAGGAATACAGAGAGAAAAGGAACACAGATTTTTTTACAGCAGCTATCAGAGGAGCAGCTATAGTAGGCCTTGAACGCTATGAAAACGAATTTACCAAATACAGCACAACAAGGTACGATTTAACACAGAAAATTGGATGGAAACACAAGTTCAGCTATACGGGGTCGAAGATATAACAGTAAAACACGATTAATGAAGTTAGGAAAACAGTTTTAATGAGTTGTAGGCAGCAGCGGCAGATTCGACCAACACGTGGAAAAAATCCCTGAACCAGAAGTGACATCCTCCATCATCTGGAGTTCCAATTCCAGGAGTTGAAGACAGACCGGTACGAGAAAGCTTTTCTTTTTCCATCGTTCATGAGGTCAATTCCCTGGGCAGCTGCAGCAGCTATAGACCGCTAAGATGAGGAGTAGGCCAGGTAGACAATCGGCCAGGTAGTCCCATGCGGCGAAGATGGAATTCGATGAGGTTACACGCCATCGGCCGATTCTTTGCAAAATATACTTTCGGTCTTTAATATAAATAAGCGAATGCAAACAGACAGAAGAAAAGAAACATCTCAACTTCCCCCAACTAAAGACAGCATAAGCAATTGAAGACACAGTGCCCTCTTCTGGTATTGTAACACGACAGTTTACTGTTGGAAACCAAACCAAAACACCAGAAAGTTCAGAGATAATCCCTGGAGCTATTCCACTCCACAATGAAAGAAACGTATTCAATTAAATCTTTCACAAGAAAAGATCTCAGCAAATGAGTTACACCAAAGGATGGTGTACAGATTTGTGTCGAACAATTTTCAGGGATAAGGAGTAATATTTTGACCTACATGTTCGTTATAAGTTTATGTTACAGGACTACGGTAGCCATTCTCACGGCGGTAGTCTTTTCTCATGATAAAAGACTCATGAAAGTGAGTGCATGCAAAGAATTTCATTTTCTGTCATGATTGCTTAGTCGTGTACCCATACACCCAGCCCGACCACTTAAATTAGACCAGTCTCCCATATTGGATTTGACATCTTCCTGAACTGAACATCTGAATCTGGTGTGGCCTAGTGAGGCGACGATACGAGATTGGAGTACCGGAGGTTATTGGTTTAGATTCAGCTGAAGCGAGCAGGATTTCGATTCGAAGGTGTTGGAGAATATTATCCAAAAGTGGGGGGTCGGCCCACCTGACCCATAGATCATTTCAGGAGAATGTTACCATGTCAGTTTTTGGATTGTTGATGAAAACCCAACTGGCTAATTAATGATCTTCAGGGAGGGGTGCCTCCATGTCTGGTCTTCATTTTGATGTCATTCAACTCTGTGACCAGTTTGACTCTTAATGCCCTTTGAGTATCTGGGATTGGCATCGAAATGCAACCTATGAAATGACTTGCTGGCCAAAAATAAAAACCCACTACAGAACTGTGCAGTATCAGAATTGCCAAATCCAAGAAATATCTCAATGTACTCGAAGCATGAGAAATCGTATGTATTGGTGATGCCAGAATAGGGATGAAGCGGTAGCTACAGAGAAAGATGGGCACGAGAGAACGCCACCTTGTTCATCTGTTAAGATGCAAAGGATGCTGCAATCAATGGGGGGGGGGGGGAATATTTCTAGCAAGTTGACGATGTGGTTATGAAACAATCTCAGGTGTATTCATTCTCTCGTGGGGTCTGTTGAAGATGAAGAATCCAAAACGTTCTGACCCTGTTATAGGAGGCACTGTGACATTGCTTAAGCCAGAACTTTGTCAGAGTACACATGACATCACAAGCATGAATACTGACAATGTAATGTTGCAGAGCCTGGGTTCGAATCTCGACCCAGCTATAAACTGTCATCTTGGTGTTTCGCAGGCAGGGCGATTCATCAGACGGGTGTGATATCCCTCGGAGGGACGTGAAATGGGCGTCCCGTCTGCCAGCATTCGGTGGTGGACGTTTTAAAGATCCCACAGCGTCCTTCGCGAAGAGTAGGCGAGCTATCGCCTGCACCATGAAGAAATTGCAAACAAAAACATGAGCTCTCTCTCTCACAATGAACTCGGACACAGGAGGAGGCCATGAGGCCCATGAAAGGCTGAGATAGTATTGCCAACTTATGGTTGGTTGTGCATGCTCTTTAATATCCTTTTAAATGCTAAACGACGAGCAAAGAAGCAAACAGACCATTTTAAAAGTTTTTGGTATGACTCGGCAGGGTTTCGAACCACGACTGCCCAGACTCAGAGCAGACGTTCTAACGATTCGGCCATCGAGTGTGGTTACCTGCCCTTCAGTGGAGTATCCTGCGGCGGAGTGGCGACCCGTCCAGGATTGTAACCCCAGCACGGGGGGGGGGTGGGGGGGGGGGGGGGGGGGATGATGATGATGATGATGATGATGATGATATGCCCTTCTGCAGAAAGTTCCAAAACGTGGCAAGGCAGATATACTATAGGTCGACTCTGGCTGAGAAAAAAAAAACAGAAGAAAATAATACAATCCTTAACCGAAAGGGATCATACTGCATTTGAAAGGCAAAATGGCTTACAAACAGAATTAGCTTACAAACAGAATCAGAATACTAAGGAAAGTCAATCAATCAATCACATCAGTTGACAGAACCCTAATTCATCCCATTCCTGGCTTGTGGTCGGCATTGTGGTGGAGACTGAACACCCACGGGAATCAAATCCACAGCACAGTGGAAGAAACTAGAGGGGGATCACTCGTAGAGTGCAAAACCTCCGCCGCCAATACTGCTGGGTCACTTAAGTGAACCTGATGTCCTATTCATTGTAGGTCAAACGGATAAGACTCTACTGAACCGATTGAATAAACTAAACTAGATCAACGCGCATGTAGAAATGCCCCCCCAAAAAATCGAAATTTTTTGGAAAAAAAAGTTGCAAAATTTGTTTTTTTTTTCTCTAACAATTTTTTTGGGGGGGGGGGGGGGTTGGAAATCACTTAAAACATGTAGAAATGCAAAAAAAAAAAAATTCAAATATTTTTCAAATAAAATCGAATTTTTTTGAAAAAAGTTGCAAAATTTTTAGTTTTTTTTTTTTGGACCAAGTCAAAATCTAATGGCATGATCCTTGGACCATACCTAACCCCCCCACCAAGTTTCGTCGAAATCCGTCGAGGAGTTTTTCCGTAATACTGTTCACAAACAAACAACAACAACAGTCATAGACTGGTACTTACGAAATCGTCAACTTGACCTCTGACCTGTCTAATAAAAGCTGTCTCTAGAGAAGGTAGCGACGCAAACCAGAAGTTTTCTACGATGATTCTGTACCAAACATCAAAATTCGATTGTTTGACCTCACTGTGACCTTGACCTTTGACCGATTTTGACCAAAATATATATCAGCGCTAGCCATCACCCTCCTGAATCACGTGGTGTAATTTGACATTGGTAGCTTCTTCTGTTCTTGAGTTATCGTGCCTACAAACAAACAAACATACAAACACACAAACAAACACACAAACAAACACACAGAAACGGAACTGATCAATATACTTACGAAATCTTTAGATTTCGTAAGTAACAACAGAAAGGGGTGAAAACAGTAACCTCCGATCTTCGATGGCGGAGGTTAACAAGTCTTCAACTGCTCGACCCAAGTGGGATGTACCAGTACGGATAAAGAGTCGACCAAAGCTGCCAGTTCAAACAGTTTCACTCGGATCCAGCACCAACCGTGGCAATGGAGCCCAAACTCGGAGGTGTACAAGGGCTGCGGCACAATTAGATATCCTTCAATAACGATTACAATCATGAAAATTACAACAACAAGAAGAAGAAGAAGAAGAAGCAGAAGAAGCAGATATTTTGTGAGCTCACTACAAATCCTCGCGGGGCCGTTGCAGCGGTTGTAGTCCAGGGAAGGATCCGAATGAGGCGAGGTGGACCATCCTACACGCAATCTACAGGGAAGTTGGAATCTGCCCGAAGGGTTTTATTAAATACATTTATTTATATCGAAAAACGACACCAAAGTACATTATGGCATTGACAGGCACAACAATAATATATTTTAAATTCATAATATGAAACAATCACACACATTGATGAACCACCCGAAGTGTGAAACACCAGGATGACAGTTTATAGATGGGTCGGGATTCGAACCTTCTTGACCGACACGCCACCAACACAACACACCACACACACACACACACACACACACACACACACACACACACACACACGCACGAACACACACACACACACACGAACACACACGAACACACACACACACACACACACACGAACACACACACGCGCACACACAACACACACACACACACACACACACACACACACACCACACACACACACCACACACGAACACACACAAACACACACACCACCACACACACACACACACACACACACACACGAACACACACACACACACACACACCACACACAAACGCACACGTATATACACACACACACACAACACACACACGAACACACACACACGCACACACACACGAACACACACACGAACACACACACACGAACACATACACCACACACCACGAACACACACACACACACACACGACACACACACACACACACACACACACACACACGAACACAACATACGAACACACATACACACACACACGAACCCACACACACACACACACACACACACACACACACACACACACACACACACACACACACACTTTAGGAAGGTAATACGAATCTACACACATAAACTTAGTGCCGCACCATTGCACCGATACGAACAAACATTTAGAACATGTACATACAAACTTTTTCACATGTAGTAACGTATGTATGCACATCGTGTGTACGTACGTGCTCATTATAAACGTACACTCAAATCAGGGACTCCGAATCACGTGCACGCAACGGCGCAACATGATTGGCGGAGAGGAGCGAACTCGGTTCGACGCGACAAGAGAGAGACGTGGGGGTGCTCACATTGCTGCAATAGGCTGAAGCCCTCTAGGCCCCTATTGTTGCCGGTTGTTGAGATAGAGAGAGAGAGAGAGGAAAAAAGAGAGAAAGAGAGAGAGAGGTGAGAGAGGGGATTGAGAGGGAGAGAGGGATTGAGAGAATAGGATTTCGGCCGCCGGGGGCGCTTTGTTCGGCAGCACCGCGGGTCAATCGGGCTCCAGTCGGCGCCGGCTCCGTGCTCCCGGCCCCCTCGGCGAGCCCGGGCCGCCTGAGGGCGGGATGGCCCGGGCTATGGGGAGCCGGGTTGGCTCGGGGAGCTAAGAAGCTCTCAGGGCGGGACACGATCTTAGGCCTTGGCCTAGGGACACTTATAGGCCTCTCTGTGTCTGCTTCTCCCCCCCCACCATTTCTTTTACCACATATATCTGTCGAGCTCCTTCTCTCTCTCTCTTTTTGGGGGAAATCTTTGTTTATTATTCCGCGGATCCACCTGTCCTGTTTCCCTCGCGCTATCCGTGCCGCTTGCTTTCCTCTTTCTCCTCCTCCTCGGTCTCGTTCTCTCTCAGCCGATCTGCATCACGATGGCCAAGGTAGTGAGATCCGGAGATCCCTGCCAGGACCGGGCCTTCTTGCAGGAACTCCGGCAGTTTCACCAGAACCGCGGGTGAGACCCGAACCGCCGGCGGTCCTCGCGATCCCTACCCGGGACCTCATGGAGCGAGGGGACACGCGGTGTCTCCACTCCTGCTGTACACAGACTTGAGATATGTTTGGATACTTCGGTTGTGTGAGTGTGTGAGAGTGTGTGAGAGGGTATTGTGTGTGTAATTGTGTTTGTGGGGAGAGTGTGGTGTGTGTGAGAGTTGTTCGTGTGTTGTGTGTGAGTGAGATGTGTGTGTGTGTTGTGTGTGTGGGTGTGTTCGTGTGTGTGTGTGTGTGTGTGGTGTGTTGTGTGAGAGTGTGTGTTGTGTGTGTGTGAGTGTGATGTGGAGTGTCGTGTGTGTGTGTGGTGTGTGTGAGAGTGTGTTCGTGTGTGTGAGTGAGAGTGTTTGTGAGTGTGTGTGTGTGTGAGTTCGTTCAATTGCTTGGTACTTGATGTTCTCAGTGTACTTTTATGTTGCCAAACAACGATGGGAATTTCGATTTTGTTTTGGGGAAACATTTGCTGTGAGATGAAAGTTTGCTTACCTCTTACACCTTACCCCAAAACCACCTCCATCCTCACCCTCTCTTTTTCCGACGCTGTCTCTGCTAGAGATGCTCATGGTCCAGTGTTTTAGCACAAGAGTAGTCGTAGTAGTAGTAGCAGGTGATATTAACAGTTGTGTTGTCTTTTCAGAGCAATTAAAAGGGGTGGTGTTTGAAGTTTATTTTGAATGCAGTTTCTTCTTCTTCTGCTCATTATATGTTGGTCTGCAAATGTGCTTTGTCTGCACAGAACTCCATTTGTGAAGGTACCCATGCTCGTTGGACGGGAGGTGAACGTGCTTGCCCTTTACAGCCGGGTCACCTCCATGGGGGGCTATTCCAAGGTGTGATTGTTGGAAAGGTTCGGGTGACGCAATGAGAATAAACTATGGAATTGGTACCTAAAAGAATGGTGAATATGAACCGGGTCGGTATTGGTAAGATGATTATTGGTGTTTTTGGAAGAAGAAGTTCTGCATTTTAAGCTTTACGGTATCTCGGTGGTTTTTATCCCTCCGTATGTCCGGTGTTGACCGTAGCACGGTGCCTTCTTGGGTTGATGTACCGGTTGACTGCTTCGATGGCTTTCTGAGATTGCATTGAGTCTGAGAGGTTATTTAATTATGTTATTTTTTCAAGCTGAGTGTCAGTCTGGTGTTAACCCAGGGCTCCTTGAGGGTCATTGAGCTCGGGGTTTGGTTGTTCTCTCCAGGTAACAGAGAAGGGTCTGTGGGAGGACATAACGGATGGATTTAACTTCCCTCATGGCTGTTCCAATGCGGCCTATGCCCTCAAGCAATTCTACCGCAGGTACGCCGTTACCTCTCCAGCTTGAGTCTATCTTCGTGACCTCAACACGTTGGTTGAAACATGGTTCCAGAAAAAAAAGATTTCCAGCAAATTATTTTGTTGCAACCACTTTCACTGTTTCACTGGAAAGTGGACTTTTCACCACAGGTACTTGGAGACCTACGAGAAGGTTCATCACTTCGGGGAGGAAGATGATGAATTCCAAGGTGGATCCCGGCCCCAGACTCCCGTCGGCGGAGTTTCTTACAGTTACAACTACCAACAGCATCTCGTGCCAGGTGGGAGTTGTGTCCAGCCGAAGGACAGGTTGCCAAAAAAGAGGCTGCTGCTAAGGTGTGGAAGGAGAAAGTGTCGTAGGCTAGCTGGACAACTGTGATATCTCAGCTAGGTCGAGAGAGCGTATCGGTAAAAAAAAAAATCAGGACGACATGTTGATCAATTGCCATCTTATCTCTTCTTTATTTTAGAGCATATGCGGCAAGGCAATGGGCTCACCACCGAACGAGCTCCTCCTCGTGACTACGAGAAGGTTTCGCTTTCACTGCTCTCCGGCTTGCCGAATGAGGTTGACTTTGCACTCAATGTATGCCTGTTGCTGTCGGCCGAGCCGCGCCGTCTGCTACGGCTCGACAGGGACCCTCGCCTCCTCCCATTGCTACTTGCGCATGCAGGGATTTTTGATGAAGGTGATGGATGGGGAAGGGAGGGTGGTATGTCAGGTGCTTCTTAGGTTTTGTGAGAAGTTGTTGCACCAGGAATTCATTGCTGTTTGCTGCTATGGGTTGCTACTTCATGCTTTCCATTCCTGTGCGCTCTCTCTCTCTCTCTCTCTCTCTCTCTCTCTCTCTCTCTCTCTCTCTCTCTCTCTCCTTGTGGTCATTTTTTTTATTTTTAATTTAACCCTTTCAGGTCCTGGCAGCTTGCAGAGTATCTATGAGACAGAATGGAGAACAAGGAATGGACGGGATTTCATCAAGGCACGTGCACCAGTCTTCTTGACCGTGTCTGAAAGATAGCAGTGCTAACCCTGGAGTGTTAAATCCACTTACTAGTTAAAATCCATAATCAATGTCCCTCCCTTCTTGGCCAGATGTATGTAACATATGATGTTGAACGATGGTGTAATCGCTCTGTTTAGTTGGTCACGTGATTCATTGTTAGGACTGCAAGGGACGGTTGTGCAGCAACCGCTATGCATGCATGTCTGCAGTTCTGGCACCAGTTGATTGAGGACGGTGAGATACAGGAGCTAATCACTGACTACGCCGCATCACCACTAGGTGATTTTTGCCATCCTTTCTGTAACCTTTTCCATCTGGTCTGTTACCTCTACTGACTTGAGCTGCTTATCAGTATAAGCCCTTGTGATGCATATTTTCTTGGCACAGACCATTTCCATCATGCTTCTCCCACATAATTTGTCCTCACTTTTCGAATCTTCTTTCTTTTTCATTCTGTGGACTCCATTAGTCTCCTAAACTTGTTTTCCCCTTCTCCCTACTCCTAAAAATTCTTCACTTTGTTAGTTTTCTTCATTCCTTCTCCTTCCACCTATGTTGATCTTCTCTCATCCCATCTTTTTGCATCCACATTTTTATCCTGACCTATCTTCTCCTTGATTTGGTGTCTCATTCTTCTTCTCTCCCCAGTTTCTTTTCCCGGTTCCTCAAGGGGAAGCAGCTGCTGTGTGAAGAGCTGTTTATTCCGCCAGGCACGTGGTCTTGGTCTGGAGGACCGGGAAGCACAACGAGTTGAGCAGATCTCAGGGATTCTGCGCAACTTGTCCTTTCAGGTCGATCTTCTGCTTCATTCCCCCCAATCCCTCCCCTTATTCACCACCCTTTCTCCCTTTACCAATCACATCACAACCTTTGTTTTTCATTCTTATCATTGGTGAGCAAAAGTGTAATTTTACGCAATGCTCATGACTGATTCACACACAATTGCTGAGGGATGTACAGCTAACTACGTGTTGTGCAGGTGGGAAATGCCAGGCTGCTGGCTTCTCATCGTGGCTGCCTCCGCTTCCTGCTGCTCTCTGCACACTGTGTGCATTCAGGCCTACAACAGATGGGTCTGGACACCCTTGGGAATATCTCTCCAGAGGTGAGAAAACTTGAAAGAAAAGTCAAATATTCCTGTCACTGAATCCTTGCAACTATTAATGTCATTGCTGCAGGAAGTACTGTCTTCTTGTAATTGTGCAGAAAACATTTGTTTGTTTGTTTTTACTCTTGACCCTTTCTTTTCTTTGATTTTTTTTCCATGTGATTTTATATGGATATCTATCTATCTATATCTATCTATCTATCTATCTATATATATATCCCTCGTTTTGTTATTCAAACCCCAAGCTTCAACTAGACCCAATCGACTTCAGGAGCACGCAGCTCATATGCCACATGATCATGCGCTGTCTCACCTCCGATGATCGCTTTCATCGCCTGCGTGGTATGTCTCACGATCTCCGGCTCTGATTTTATTCCCATCTCTGTTGCTGTTGTTTTTCTGAAGAGTTCGTTTCGTGAACTTATTTTTTGTTATTTTAGCTTGCTCGGTGATGAGACAGAGAAAATAAAAACAAGCATATGGGTATTCGCTACAATTGTGAGAACCAGAGTGCGGAAAACGTGAAATCTTCAACTGAGCCCAAAAGGAGCACTATTGGGCAATGATGAGAATGGTTGCCAGGGCCTCGTGGTCTATTGCAGGCCTATTTTGCTCCACATCCCCATCCCTGGTATCTTAATGCACATGGCCTATGTTCATACCTGATGAAGGCCACTCAGAGGCTGAAAAGTTGGACTTTCTGAGACTTTGTCTTTGTTGACAAAACCTTGACTTATTTGTGCTCTTGCCTCCTCTGTTCTGCGATTCCTGCAATTTCTGGTGCATATAGATTCTCGCTGCTCTAAACTGTTCTCATAACAATCATATTTGGCTTGCCCACCCCATTCTGATGTACCAAACTCTGTTATAGAGCAGTGGAGCTGCCGAAGCAGTTTATTGGCAAGGGCTATACTGGGTGGTTTGCCATTGCCTTCCCAGCAGTGGCAGGGGCAGGAATTTGGAATGTTTTCTCCAACTTTTCGGCGACAGCTTGCCTACTCTTCACAAAGGACACCGTGGGATCTTTAACGTCCACCAACTAATGCCGGCAGATGCGATGCTTAGTTTAACATCTATCCAAGGGAAATCGCACACATTGATGAATCACCCTGCCTGTGAAACACCGGGGTGACAGTTTATAGCTGGATCGGGATTTAAACCCAGGCTAGACAGCTAAGTGAGTGTACATACCTCTAAGGCCATCTTGCCAGCCATGTGTGTGTATGTTGCAAAAGATCATTTTTCGAGATATCTGCAGAAAATATGCTCTAAATCGACACCATATATATACTGTATATATATTATGATAGCGTGTGCAAAGCTCTCCAGTTGTGAGCAAATGTGTTGGGAGTTAGGAAAAACGTGCACATGAAAAATTGAGCTTTAAAGATAAGACCCTGGTTTTGTCAAATGCACTGCAAACTCACCTTGGCAAAGGACATTTATCATGCAGATATCTCTGAAACTTTACCCACTTATAGATGGTACATTGCCCCAAGTCTCTGCCTAATTTCATTGGAAAAGCTTAATGTCAATTATGCTAATTAGGTTAATTAATTTCCACAATGCATTTGGACTTGGGTGTGGATTTTTTTTGTCAGTTTTTAGTCATTTATAAAAAAAACTCATTTTTACTGAATATTATTCATTTATATTTTAATTACTGCAGGTGATATCACTGGTTCTCGTTTGTGTGCGCTGTAATGGGGAACCAATTTTCATGTCAGAGTGCAGATTGTGGCTTTGGCCATCACAGAATTGGTCCTTATTTCTGCTCAATAGTGCCGTGCATATTGCAATTCACTTGGACAATTTTGCAAGTGAACCCTCGTAGGCGCAACCAACGAATGCTTTGAAAATGTTGTGCACCATGTGACCGCTGATGGCGAATCAGCAGTCATTATTATCCCCAAGCTTTTAGGAAAAAACAAAACAGGGATATTGTAATCAGCTGTGTCTGTCCGTCTGTCCATCATGGTATCTCCTAAACGGTTGTGAGGAAATTCGCCAAACTTGCTAGTCATGATCACTGCGTGGCAAGAAGGTGCGAGAGCAGTAATAATATTTGGCCCTGCCCCTTGGGGCACTGGGGCGGGGTCAAAAGGTCAAATACCAAAAAATGCAATTATGGACACATTTTTTAAATTGAAACTTTGTACATGCAATCAAAGGACGCATGAAATATGGAACTTTTGGGTGGATTTGAACCCCGGTTCATGCCCCAGGGGGTGGGGACTTGGGGTCACACAGGTCAAAACAGAAGTTAAAAAAAAAATACTCTAAATTTAATATTGGGTCATTCCTGGTGGAACTTTTTGCCATCTTTCAATTTTGCTTTAGGTGGGAAGCGTGTGAATTTGTGATGGCATGCCATAGATTTCGCTCTAGTTCAGAAATGTTGATGTCTCAAGCAAGAAGTTCATTTTGCTCATGGTATCCCTTACTGTTGTTTGGTTAGCCACTTTATGATTATTCGTCAAACTGCCTTAACAGTAAGCCTAATGATAGTAACGTTGCCACGATACATGACATGCACGTGCCGAACCTTGTGAATCCTAGCCAAGAATGATCATGGGTTCCTTATTGGCAAACTGTCCAGGACCTCTTGAAAATTATGCTCAAACCAGTGTTGGTGAAGATGTACAGCAATAAAACCTGCAGAGACAAAGTACTCCTTACCTATCCAAAAAATGCAAAAATCTAAAAATGATCACTTGAGACCACGTCGCCTTTTTACCAGCGCTGAAAACTCACTTGATGAGACTTCTAACTCATTTCATGATGACAGGTCTCATATTGGTGAAAATACAATAACTGACTGACAGTTTGGGGGAAAACCTTAATACGTAGTCTGTGTCCTTTTGCTTTGTCAGGAGGATGGTCTCAATTGGTATTGTGCTTACGTCTGAGCTGTCAACCCCTTTTTTTGTGTGCTTTATCCCTGCCAGATGTCATACAGACCTGGAATGCTGCCATGTTGTTGGCAGCAGGGAGTGATCCATTGAGGAAAACGTCCTTTGGAGGGGATGTTGAAACGGTTGTCCCATCTGCAATAATGTAGACATAAGATATCCCATGATATGTTTCAAGATGAAAGTTTCAGGGTTTTAGCTGGTACCATGAGTGATTAAGTTCAAAAGTAATGTGGAATGTATTGAGCTACTATAGTCACAACAACCTGAAATACTTTGCACCTAAATTTGGAATTTCACTTTGCTTTGCAACATTTGAAATCTTCCTTTGGAAAAGTTATTGATGAGTATTTAAAATCTCTAATTAAAGATTTAATGCAGTCACTGATTGCACCTTCTGTTTCCTTCTAGGCTTGGAAGTACTCGGTGGGTTGTGTACTGTAGAAGAGAATGGAGAAATGGTGCGGGAGTGTGTTGAACCAGAGGCTTATGATGAGCTTGCACGTCTCCTTGTATTGCAAGATCCATTGCTTCTCCAGGCCTTACTTGACACGCTCTATCAACTCTCTGAGCTGGGAGAGCCTCCATGCACTCGTATTGCCCATTCTCCCCACTCTATTGGTGAGAATTTTTGGCGAGGGGTTGGGAAGCAGCGAGTCACCCTACATTGTGTCACCCAATTTCATCGAATAGTTTCCCTCACGATTATGTCATCTTGTTTTTCCACCCAGATTGCTTAGTCCACCTTGCTACGCTGGATGTCCAGTCTTTTGGGCCTGAAGCCCTTGCTGGGGTTCGGGTTGTTGAACAAGCAGCTCCTGCTGTCCTTGCAGACCACCGAGCTCCTGAAGCTCACACAGCAGCTGTACCAAATCCTCATCTGCCCACTCCACCATCTGATGCTGATGGAGAGACGTTTGCTTGCCAATGGTAATGGGGCCGTTGTGGGGGAAAAAAGTTGAAGTCTGATGGTCACGAGAATGACTTAGGTCTTTGGGGAATGGGGGTGGGGCACATGTGTTATATATGTATATATTGTTTTTCTTTTCATTTTTCTCCAATTACCATGACTTAACAGGTTGGGTACCACTTTTGAGACATCTGTGGAAGGTTCCATGTCTCGTGCGGATGTGTATTCTGAGTATCTATCTGCCTGCAGTAGGCACGCCCGCTCTTCCATTCTCACTGCCACTGCACTTGGGCGTTGCCTCAGGTATGGCTTAGCACCTGGTCTCCAGGAATAGATAGGCATATCTGGAGGCATTATTGCCTCAAGTACCTACGAGAAATGTAAAACCAGCAACTGCATACACGTGATAGAGTTTTGATTATTAAGTAAACCTTCAGAATTTGTCATGATGCTCAAAAGTACTTGCTCATCCTGTTTCCATTTTTTGGAAGGACTGTGTTCCCGAGCATGGCCTATCGACGGAATGATGATCCTACAACTCCCGGCTATGGTTCCTTCCTCATTGTTGGTGTTCGGCGCAAGTCGTCCAAGCCCACTTCAGCACCCCAATCTCTGCAACCACCTCCAGGCTATCCTCTTGGCTCAAAAGGAGCAGTTGTCCTAAGGCATCCCACAGCTGTGTCTCCAAGGTCAGATGCTGGACCAGGTAAGAACTTGTTTCCATTGTTTTGTTGTGTAGCATTTGGCTTATTGTTGGTCTGTTTCTTTTCAAAAATCT
>CM068966.1:29877583-29888415 GCA_035128595.1 Eptatretus atami | reverse complement strand
TTCCTCTCAGTTTCCCTCTTTTTATCTGGGTGCCACCTCACCTGCAATGTCAACCCAGCACCAAGTCTCTGTTGCTGCCTGTCCATCTCCCTCCATCTCTCTGACGTCAGGTGCCACCTCACCCAAATTACCCGTCCAGCGCCAGGTGTCGGTCTCTGTTTGTCTGTCACAAAATATCACCACAACCACTTTGCCAATCCCACACCATTCCACAACCTCGACTGATCCATCATCTTCGACCGATTCGGCTTTGAGTGTAACTTCACCCATACTACCCATCCATCGGCAGATCTTAGTTTCTGCTTCTCAGTCTCCAGTTGTGACCACTACTGCCTTGCCTACTGTACACCAGACCTCGGTCTCTATTTGTTCATCTCCTCTCGCTTTGGCTCCAGGTTCCACCTCATCTGCATTGCCCTTCCAGCAACAAGCTTCTTCGGTTTCTGCTTCTCTGCCTCCGGTTGCCATCTCACCTGCATCGTTCGACCAACGTCAGAACTCGGTTTCTGCCTCCGTAGATACAGGCAGCTCCTTATCATTGTTACCCAGCCAGCAGCAGGCCCCGATATCTGCATCCCCATGCCCATCTCCTGCCAACTCACCTGCCACACAAGACCCCAGCCACAGTTTCATGTGCTTATGGAAGGGATGCAGAAGGTTAGTTCAGTATGTCTTTCTTTATGTTCATGCAATTTCCTCGATGTGTTTTCATTATTGTTCTGGAAATTGGAAATGAGGACAGGCTTTTCAAACTTTTATAAATAACATGGTAATTCAACAATCATTCAACAGTGTGAGGTTGGTAATGTCTCTTTCATCCATATATTGCGATGTTGAAGGCACATCGGATGTTTTCGTGTTGCACTTTTGTTTATACCTGTACTGGATAAAATGATTGTGTATCCAAGTCATAACATGGAAACCGATTCTGCACAACAGTGCCATCAGAAAGTATTCACACCCTTTGACTTTTTCACATTTTGTTGTGTTACTGCATGATTTTAAAATGGATTAAACATTTTTTTTTTGTCACCGATCTACACCAAATACCCTATAATAATGACAAACTGAAAACATGTTTTTAGAAATTATTACAAATTAATTAAAAATGAAAAGCTGAAATGTCTTGCATCAATAAGAATTCACCCCCCCCCCCCCCCGAGTCAGTACTTGTAGAAGCGCCTTTGGCAGCGATTACAGCTTCGAGTCTACTTATCAACTTTGGTATGTCTGTATCAACTTTGCGCATCTGGATTTGGGGATTTTCTCCCATTCTTCCTGGCAGATTTGCTCAAGCTCTGTCAAGTTGGATGGGGAGTGTCGGTGAACAGCAATCTTCAAGTCTTTCCACAGATTCTCAATGGGATTCAAGTCTGGGCTTTGGCTGGGCCACTCAAGGACTTTCACGTTCTTGTTCTGAAGCCATTCCAGTGTTGCTTTGACTATGTTTAGGGTCATTGTCCTGTTGGAACGTAAATCTTTCCTGCAGTCTAAGGTCTTTTGCACTCTGAAGCAGGTTCTCTTCAAGGATTTGCCTGTATTTGGCTCTATTAATTGTTCCCTCTATCCTTACAAGTCTCCCAGTCTACAAGTCAACCGCGGAAAAGCATCCCTATAGCATGATGCTGCCACCACCATGCTTCACGGAAGGGATGGTGTTAGATGGGTGATGAGGTGTCATCTGTTTTTGCCAGACGTAGCACTTTGCATTCAGGAAAAAGAGTTTAATTTTTGTCTCATCAGACCACAGAATCATTTGCCTCATTCTCTCAGAGTCTTTCATGTGCCTTTTGCAGACTCCAGGTGTGCTGTCATTTGCCTTTTTATCAGGAGTAATTTCCATCTGGCCACTCTCCTATAAAGCTTAGATTTGTGAAGGGTTGCAGAGATTGTTGTCCCTTTGGCAGGTTCTCCCATCTCAGCCAAGGAACTCTGTAGTTCAGCTAGAGTGGTCATTACGTTCTTGGTCACCTCCCTGACCAAGGTCCTTCTTTGCCCGGTTGCTCAGTTTGGTCGGATGGCCAGCTCCCAGAAGAGTCTGGGTAGTTCCACATTCAGTCCGTTTCCTAATGATGGAGCTCACTGTGCTCTTGAGAACTTTCAACCCTCTAGAAATTGTTTTATACCCTTCCCCAGATCTGTCTCCTCACAATTCTATCTCTGAGTTCTCTGGACAGTTCGTTGGACTATATTGTAGAGTTTCTGCTGTACATGCACTGTCAACTGTGGGACCTCATATGGAAAGGTGTGTTTCTAAATCATGTCCAATCAATTGAATTGGCCACAGGTGGACTCCAATGAAGTTGGAGACATGGCAAGGACGATCAAAGGAAATTGGATGCACCTGAGCTCAATTTGGAGTGTCATACCAAAGGGGTTGAATACTTATTTATGCACTAAATTTCAGCTTTTTATTTCTAATTAATTTGTGAACATTTCTAAAAACATGTTTTCACTTTGTCTTTATCGGGTATTTTGTGCAGATCGATGACAAAAAATTAAAATTTAATTCAGGCTGTAACGCAACTAAATGTGACAAAAGTCGAGGGGTTTGAAGACTCTCTGAAGGCACTGTACAAACACAGATGGTTTGTTACCTTGAAGGCGCATTGTACACGTACCACTGCACGTTTGTACGTGCGAAACGGCTTGCATTCCATGTGAATATTTTTGCCTTCAGTGAATCTCATCCCATTTCGGTTTGATACATCTCTTTGGAATCGTGCAAACTTTAAACGCCAATTGCAGAAGAAAATTGTGGATGTTCCGGCTGCTGCAACTAAAGTACACACACTTGAGTCTTGTGCACCCTGTTAATTGGCTTGCATTAGTAATTAACATGATTTATGTGCCTTGTCCTCCATGAACCTGAAACGTTGCAGATAATTGCACAAACTGCACTTAGGGCAGATCACACAACAGACGTACTATCCATTCAATGTAATTGAATTGACGCACCAAATGCACGATGACGCGACGACAAATGCAGTTTGTATCTTGTTCATTGTTCTGTAAATTGTTGTCGTCTACATGCAAGCTTTACTTTTTATCACCTTGTGATTACATTTTTACCTCCTAGAGCCAATCTGTACAGGATTTCAGAAAACGTGCAAAGTTGTACACGGTTGCTCGATGACCGCATCTCTGCCTTTGAGCTTTCCGCTTCAAAATTGATTACAGAGGAAATTGTTTTATGGCAAAAGAGATTACTGTTGAGGCGCAACACGCATTGCATCAATGAGCATGCTTTTTGGATACACGAGGATACAAGAGGAATTTTGATGCTCGAGGAGGCCATTTGACCCATCAAGCATGTGATACATCAATACCGCATGAATTTACCTGAAAACCAATGTACCATACTCTTTGTTACAGAGTCTTGGTTCTGTTGAAGTGGTTTCTTGGCCTGAGGTCATGCTCTGCTGTCTTGGCTAGATAAAGCAGGGATTTGGAATTTGTTCATTGTGCTGGCGATAGCTCGCCGACTCTTCATGAAGGACACTGTGGAATTGCACCAAGTAATGTCGGCAGACGAGACGCTCAGTTCAATGTCCATCTGAGGGACGTCACACACATTAAGCATCACCCTGCCTGCGAAACACCAGGATGGCAGTTTATAGCTGGATCAGGATTTAACCCAGGCTAGCGGCTTTGAGGCGAGTGCGTGTACTTCTCGAGCCATCCTGTCAGCACATACAATAATTGAATGTATCAGTTAATCAACTAAAATTATTTTGGGAAAGGGGGTGGAGGAGCAGGGATGAGACGAGTGGGGTCGGAACAGTCACAATCACAACACCGGTATCCGATCATCGATCCGTACCTCAGATACCCGACCATTCCTGCCAATATCCCTGTACCTCTATCCTCAATCCTTCTATGTACCTATCAACACAAATTTAACTAGAAGGGCACTCGGTAGAGCGCATACCTCCACCCTGTAATGCTTGATCCACAAGAACATGTCGGGCCCAATACATTTTTGAGATATTGTGCTATACGTATATAGTTTTTGGCCTGATTTCTCAATGATATAGAATCACTTAAAAATAATCGGATCCGGATCCGGATCTTCACCAAAATCGAATCAATTTGGCATGGTCACACCCTCAACCTGTCCACCAAGTTTCATCCGAATCCATCCACAACTTTTTGAGATATCGTGCTATATATTAGTTTAGCCCTATCTCTCAATGGTGAAGAATCACTTAAACAATTCTAGTAGTCGGATCCGGATCTGGATCGGGATCTTCACCAAAATCTAATCGGTTCGTCCTAGTCACGCACCCAACCTGTCCACCAAGTTTCATCCAAATCCGTCCACAACTTTTTGAGATATCCTACACACAGACAGAGACAGACAGACAGACAGACAGAGAGGGGTGAAAACATCACCTGCTTTACCTTCGGTGGCAGAGGTAAATATATTTCCTGTTTCTGATGCCATGACCTTTCCAGGGAGTTTATTCTGTGCATTAACTACTCTCTGAGTGGAAGATGGAAAACTGCCTTACTACCATCCTAACTCTCTTCGTTGGTCTCAGGCTGTGGCTCCCGATCCTGTCACTGGCTATTCTGCTGAAAAGCTGTTCTGTATTTATTTTGTTTCTATCTTTCATTTTCTTAAACATCTCGATCAGATCCTCTTGTAACCGCCTCCTTTCTAATGTACTCCCATTGAATCTGTTGCTTCGCTGACGGGAGTTGGACAACACATTTTATATTTTATACAACACACAGTGCAGTGATACAGTTTATTGACAGTCAATATTTGCAGTTTTTATTTTAAATTCCAGACACATTTTGTTTCCTGCTAACAAGCCAGCATTAACCTTGGTAATACACACACTTATTTGCAAAAGAAAAACCAATATAATTAATTTGTTTCATGTTCCCAAGAATCAGATGTTACATCTTTTTTAATTTTTTTAATTTTTTGATTTTTCAAGTTGCCGAATGCAGTTGTCATTGAGTCATGATCAATACACCGCCGTAAAGGCCTAGCCGAGCGCTAGACATAATGCCATCTTACTAAAGCACCATCTTACTAAATCCGTCACCATGATGCCGAGCGTCTGGCATTCAGCACCGCCTACCGACATCAGATAGTCAGATAGTGTCAGATATATGGGTTATGGTGTTCAACTGCCATCAGCGAAGTGACGGAACGGGTTGAGTGCTGGATGCTGCGATGACGTGCACGTCTGTAGAGGCCTAGCCTAGCGGTAGACGTTAACGCCATAATGACATCCCTGCAAAAATAGTGTGACGCACAGAGGGACGGACGGAGAAATCCGACTACTTTTAATATATAGGTAAAGTGCTGTCTCCTTCAACCACTCCTCATAGCCGAATCTAGCTAGGCCTGGAATAAATCTCGTTGCTCTACAGTCTACAGTCTACACTGATACACGAAGCCACATTACTGTTGCTGTTTGTTTACGGGTGATTTGATTTTACATGGATTTATATTTTGCAAACACGTTCTTTTACACCACTGCCAACTGTATGTGTACAATATTGATGGCCCTTTATATATGATGTGCATGATTGGGAGGAGGGTTGTTGGGGTGGGGGGGGCTGGGGGCTGGGGGGAAGGGTTGTGGAAGGTGTGAGGATGATGAGGGAAGGAAAAAGAAAAGACATTGGGATAGGAGGGTAGTGGAAAAAGGGGTCAAGCTGTAGTCTATTTGATGCCCGAATATGTGCATGGCTCTAGTCGATGAGATAGGCAGGATGGAGGCTTTTGTAATTTTGCCATCTGGATATATCTGCACCATTTGAGTGCTGAGCCTTTTGAGGATGTTTGGACACTGGTTTATCACCCAAAGCACACTGTTGGCACAGACTGCGAGCTTATTCACCTCCAGCAGGTGTCCATGTTTGTGGTGCCATCCACGATAACACACAAACATTTTTTACCTTCCCCTAGAGCAGTATATTATATTTCCTTTTGTGTGTATGGGCACACATATTCGTTTATTATTATTATTATTTATTTTTCTGATTATTCAAAAGAGCACTGCTGTGGTTGTAGATTATAACAGTCTTAACAAGGCAAGGTGTCAACCATATTCTCCAATTTAAATACCACCGTTTTCTGTATTAAGCCGGTGGTTTACTTGACGGACTGAACAGGGCACCGCAGGCTGTTTTATCCGGAGTTTGAAAATACAATTTTAATTGGGGTGTGGGGTGGGGGGAAATAGATCTATATGTTTTTTTTGGGGGGGGGGGATAAGTGGTTAGCAAACTGCTTATCTGCATTTTTGTTGAAACATTCTGGGATATATTAAACTGATCCTTAAATCGTGTGAAAATGAAGAGGTTTTCCCACTTTGTTGCTGATTTACGTGTTGCAAGCACGGTCTCTCGATGAACGCTCTGCCCACTCGATAGCTCGAGCCAATCAGACTCTCTGTTGGTTATTAAATGTTCCATCATGGCATTGTGATGTAATGTATAGCTTATTGCTTCTGGTATATTGATGTTGGTGGTTTCTGGTACCATTATGGAATGTATTGGGTGTGTGTGTGTGTGTGTGTGTGTGTGTGTGTGTGTGTGTGTGTGTGTGTGTGTGTGTGTGTTTGTGTTTAGTTTCTTTGTTTTGGGGTCGGGGGGGGGGGGCACGCACATATTGTATTTGCAAGGCGTATGGGCGGTAAGTATAAGTTGAAGAAAACTAAATTGGGAAACGTAATGCAGAAGAAAAGAATGGTAGAGGAGTTGAGAAAAGGGATGGAAGGCTGGGAGGGGAGGAAAACGAGAAGCTTTGAGATGTTGGGATTGGTGGTGATGTAAAAAAACTTTTTGTCCCTCCTTTTTCGCATTTGTAATTTATAAATAGCCCCTTTCTCGAAGTAAAATTGAACGGAACTTCATGAGGTTTCTGATAAGTTGTAAAGCCTTCATTTTGTTGAGGCCTTAGTTTGATGAGGCTCAGAACAAGTTCCCAAACAGCACTTTATTCTGCTACACAGGAGGGGGTGCTGCCTAACCAAACATGCCATTTCAAAGCCAGGCTAAGTTTGCTGTCCTGGTAATCTGTTTGCATGAAACCATGCACACATTCTTCATTATCCTTTGGAAGGTTCGAAATTGCACTCTGTTGCACTCGGTACCTACGCCAAGCTGTTGTTATCCTTCAGTGGTAAATAAAATTAAAGTAAATCAATTTTACAAATGCTTGTGCTGCGCTTTGAAATGTATCTTGATGTGGGCGGTTTACTATACCTTGTGTGTGACATCTCGGGATTCTTTTCCACTGGGTATTAATTTGAACTCGAGTTGTCTGAATTGTAATTGAATAACACCGGTGTTCTACAGTCGAACAGAATTGGCATTCCACTGTTAGTTCTCAAACATTGTTGATTTACCTCGAAGGGCCATAATAGTTGTCAAAACTGTGGGTAGAACTTTGATAATGCAAAGGCTGAGTTTTTGAGAATAAAAATGCTTCTATCCTTTGTCCAAGCAGGAGGTTTGCCTTGGCTGGGCAAGTGTTCAGGCATGCAGCGTGGGAGCATGGACGGGCGGGCAGTTATCCCGGCCTCTGCCTGTGGGAGGGTTGTGAGCCTTTGGAAAGGAAGCGGCTGTCTTTCCTCACGCACCTACAGGTAACTTGAGATGTGCACAATGTCACCTTCTCTTTTAGTAACGCTGCTCTTGGTGGTGAGATTGCAGAACTTGGTTTTGGTATCTTCCCACAAAAGTCATTGTCAAATGAGCTGTGCCTCATTTTTGGTATTATCAGGTCAGGTATTTTTGTATCAGGTATCAGGTATTTTTGGTATTTTGCCTCATGGAAGAACCGTGTGACCTGGAGGGACAGAGGGATGAAAGAGCAGAGTGGAGCAAGACCAGAGGAGAGGCCACCAACCTGTCTGTGATAGAGAGAGAGAGAGAGCAGCAGGCCCTGTGCTTCTGCTTCTTTGTGGGAGATGTCAATTTGAACTTTTGGTTGCTGCATCATTTATGGGAATTCGATGTGTGACTACTTTTTTTTTTTCTTTTAAACAGGATTTTGCTTCACTGATTTATGCGCTAACCAGAAGCCAGAGAAGATAATCATTTTTATTATCATTTTGATATCATCAGTCGTAATGGAGTTCTGACATTTTTTTTGTGTGTGTGTGTGTGTGCCTTCTCAATACAGGATAAGCACTGTTCAAAGCAGCAACTGTTAGCAGGTTTGAAACAACTGGAGCAGCGGGCGACGTCACCTCAGAACAACAAGTAAGTAATAGGGTAATGCTCATGCTTTGATGCAATACATGTATAAGTTACAACCTCCTTCCTCAATCCCACCATGTTTTTTTTGGGGTGGTCACTAGACTACCCTTATTCTCAGTTTTTCCGTCTGTCTGTATGTTGGGTCGCCGAAATAGGTGACCCTTATTGTCAGTAATTCTGTCTGTTTGTTCGTTTTTGTCATCAGCATAATTGGTAGTAAACGTGGGCGGATTTTGACTAAACTCGGGTGGTAGGTACATCTTATGACCTAGTGCTTTGGAATTGTGATGGTTGCTAGGGACGCTTGGTTCCCTAGCAACAACTGAAAACCTTCAAAATCTGGTACCGTTCACGCGAAATCAATTCCAAAAGCCATTATCCCACGTAGGGTTATGAAATTTGGCATGAATATCTACAGAGATGCTCTATCAAATATATTCCGGTTTTGTGATATATGGAATACTTTACCCGCAGTGCCCCCTACAATTTGGGTATGCGCGAAAATTGGCGAAAATTGAAGGCCCCTAGCGACCAGGTGAGTGCATCGATACGAATGAAACTTTGCAGGTTCATGGTACTCAATGAGTACTAGAACTTTGCCTCAGGACATATTGACCGATTTCGCTTAGGTCAGGGGTCAAAGGTCAATTAGTGCAAAAATCGATAATATCGAGAGCTGGAGGTGCCTTCGCGCCAAATGCTTACTCCTCCTAGGGTTGATGGTCGGATGGTCATGAAAATTCACACTAATCGTCTGGAATACATTGTGCACAAAACAATCGAGCCGGATTTTCGATTTAGATCTTTGTTCACCCACAGCACCCCTCGAACTTTGGGATTTCCGATTTCAAACCGCATTTCGGTACTTTTCATTCAAATGGATACCGAGTAGTTATCAGTAGATGAACTGGATGAGATTTGATATGATGAATCTTAAGGTGATTCCCTATCCGCTATATGACATCCATTTCTCTATATCTTATAGTTTCCATGCTCGGCGACCCATCGCCGCCTACCGGCTTGTTCTGTCTGTTTGTTTGTATGTAATGGACAGCTCTGGAGGCCAGAGGAGTCAACCGATTTTGATGAAACTGACTGGTAGGTTCATACCAGATCTAGTTGTATGCTTTTGAGCACCATTGCTATGGACCACCGTTGCCTAGCAAGGGACTTTGAAATTTTTGAAAAATCCGAAAAATAATTTTTTTTCGAAAATCAAAAATCGGCTTCCGCACTTTTATGCGCACTATATCAACCTCTTTGTCAAAAAATTTCAGCCCGATCCGTCAAAAACTGTATGACTAGTATGCAATTATATTACTATACAGTCATCCCCCATTATTGCGGGGGTTACGTTCCAAACCCTCCCGCAGAAGTGAAAACGCGATGAATGATGCCTCCTAAAAAAATCGACTCGTCTGGTCTGTCGGCTTGGCAATGATCGGGTTGGAGGTGCCGGATCGACTCGTCTGTCTGGTCTGCTTGGCATGATCGGGTTCGAGGTGCCGGAGATCGACTCGTCTGGTCTGGTCGGCTTGGCAATGATCGGTTGGAGGTGCCGGAGATCGACTCGTCTGGTCTGGCGGTCTTGGCAATGATCGGGTTCGAGGTGCCGGAGATCGACTTGTCTGGTCTGGTCGGTTTGGCTGTCCTCGTCCACCACGGTAAACCTTTTCCTTCCGAAGCATAATCTACCACTTAACCTTTCCTGAGCATCAGGACCTTCCTCTGGCACTTTGGTTCCTTGCCAGAAGCCTTAGAAGGTGCAGGGCGTTTGGGCAGCTCGTAGGGCTTCGAGAAAAAACGTAGAAAATATTCGAGTTCACAAGCGAAACTTTGTCTCGTGCGTTGTGTGACTGGTCGAGCACCACGCGTTATAATTATTGCTTAAATAATTTATATTTATATATTATTACCGCATATACCCGGGAATCCGCAGAAAAAAGTTAGGTTCCAAGGGAAAACTCGCGATGAACCGGGGCGCGATAGGTGAACCGCGAATAGCGGGATTACTGTATATGCTTTCACCCCAACGTTCGCGTGGGATTCCCTAACGTAGTTAGTTAATCGAACACAAATGTATGAATGGACAGTTGCTCATCATGTTCCTATATGGAACAACGAATGGCAAAAATGCCATCTGATGTATTCTCTTATCTACATATTTCAAATTCGCTTTAGTCTAGCGACCACCCATGTCGCCTACCGGCTTGTTAAAATTATTACCTCTGCCACCGAAGGTGAAGGAGGTTATGTTTTCACCCGTCTCTGTCTGTCTGTCTTTGTTTGTTTGTCTGTCTGTCTGTCTTTTGTGTGCAGGTTGATCTCAAAAAGTTGATGGACCATTATCCAGATGAAATTGGTGGGCAGGTTGGGTGTGTGACAAGGACGAACTGATTAGATTTTGGTGAAGATCCAGATCCGGATCCGACTACGAGAATTTAAGGGATTCTTCACCATTGAGAGATAGAGCTAAAGTAAAATATGGCGTGATATCTCAAAAAGTTGTGGACTGATTGGGTGAAACTTGGTGGACAGGTTGGGTGTGTGACAAGGAAGAATTGATTTTATTTTGGTGAAGATCCGAATCCGGATATGGA
>CM068966.1:29821014-29831776 GCA_035128595.1 Eptatretus atami | reverse complement strand
TGGATAAGACATTGTGTGGCAGAGGTATGCACTCTACCGAGTGCCCTTCTAGTATGTGTTATATTATTATTTTATATGTATTATATTTAATGTTTTACTAGACGAAGCGATATGGGAACCCAACGGGTTCCCATTGTGACAGCGGTTGATAAAAAAATCATTTCAAAGAAAAAGAAAAAAGATAGCTCCAGCGAACTATACCGCTGAAGTTGTTTGCATTGATCAAATTATCCCGAAGAGTACTTCACTGAATCGGAAATTGATTTTTTAATAATTATTTTCGTTGCCTGATTTGAATGAAACTTGATACTGCACACCGCAGGAGAATGGTGAGTAAGGTGGGCCGAAAATTTTTGCGCATATCTTGTACCGTTTGGCTGTTTTCGGAACACACATACATACATACATACATACATACATGATGAGAGTTTTAGTAATATATAGATAATTTAATTCCAAAGCTGGCTTTTCGATAATTCCAGACGTGATCATTTATTTCAATACTGAATGGTACTGCCCATTCAGCATATCATATTTGAGTAAAAAAGATCCATTTGGGGTAAATGTACTATGAGTATGCTTACTGGGTCCCCTTGAATGTTGCACACGTGGTAAGAAATGATTCTGCTGGCAGCCATGTTGTAAAATGGCTGCCATGGCTTTCAGAATGGAAATTAGCGGTGACCCAATATCCATATTTGTTCCGAATGTATTGGACTAGGTCTGTGCCAAATTTGGTTCTTTTATCACAAAATGAACAATTGGTCTCAAATATGGAGCTATGCCACCTTACTAACACCTCATCTATTTATAGTAGTCTTAAAGGGTCTACAGAATCTACTAGGTCTTCTGGGTCCTTGGGAACTTTTGGGTCTTCTGGGTCCTCTGTGTCTTCTGGGTCCTCAGGGTCTTTTGAGTCCTTGGGGACTTTTGGGTTATCTGGGTCTTTTGTGTCCTTGGGGACTTTTTGGCCTTTAAGGTCCTTGGGGTCTTCTGTGTCTTTTGGGTCCTCGGGGTATTTTGGGTCTTCGGGGTCTTCTTGATGTTTAGGGTCTTTTGTGTCTACGGGGTATTTTGGGTCTCATCGGACTTTTGGGTCATCTGGGTCCTTTGGGACTTTTGGGTCTTTTGGGTCTTCTGGATGTTTTCAATCTTTTGGGTTCTCAGGGTCTTTTTGGTCTTTTGGGTCTTTGGATCTTTTGGGTCCTCGGCATCTTTTGGGTCTTCACGGTTTTCTGGGTCTTTAGGGTCCTCGGGGTCTCAGCAGTCCAAAGGGTCAAAAGGTATATTCCAGTAGTGCGTAATTAATGAATAGACGTACGTAATTAATCGACACAAAAAGTGTGACACACACACACACACACACACACACACACACACACACACACACACACACATCAATTTATAGTAGACTATCTAGTAGGTACCCATGCTATGCACAGGAGGGGGCTCGACAACAAGTTTGTGAAGGACTTGGGCAAAAAAACTTACTGCTGCTGATCCCAGCAGAAGTAAGGTGGGTAATATTTATTTGATGTCACAATGGTGAAAGTGCAAATACCGAATCTGCGAATGTCAAGGGTGTAAACCCTCACATTATTTCCCTTTTCTCCTTTAAACTCAATCTCTATATTTTCATTCCAAACACATATTAATACTATACCATTAATATGACAAAACACTTATGAGGTAAACAAAGAGGAATGCCATTCTGATGTTGTATCCAGATTGGGAGCAGCTTCATATGGAGTGAAACTTAAAATCATCATTGTATTAAGGAATTTATGAAACCTCCCACCCATCTTAGGACATCCGCTGGGACTCCAAAACGTTCTACAGAAGGTTTGGCAGGGCTAGCCCCAAAACTGAGGGAGTAGTTTGGGGTCGGACGGACAGACAGACAGACACACCAGCTTTATAATATACATTCACGGATTGGTGTTTGTGTGTGTTTGTTGCACTACTCCTCTTGCAGTTCTGGGCTGATTACATCCAGACTTGCTGCAGAGGATCAGCATGACCCCAATTAATGTATGGGGTGTTTTTTTTTTTTAAATCTTTGCCAGTGGTCTTGGAGTGTGGGGGGGGGGTGGAGGAGGTGGGGGGAGGACACAAATTATTTAGGTAAATGTGTATCGTGTAGTGCTGCTTCAGGGTATTACAACTCACCACCGTTGACAGTACAGTACTCATGTATTCCAGTGCAGTGAGGTGTTTTGAATTACAACAGTTGGTATTTTTTGCTTTATGCACGTTAACCTGTTTTTTTATTTTTTTTTTGCATATACAGAGCTGTCAGTTGCATATACACCACCCAAATATAGGAAGATTGTGTTGCATGCTTGGAACAAGATTGCTCATAGGGTGGGTAATCTGATAGTTTACATAATATATAAACACAAATAAATTTGGCTTTTTTTTTCCACTTTCTAATACATGTTCAGCACAGGACTCGGAATGCCAAGTACTCACACTCGGGACTGCTGGACTCGGATTCAGACCACACGACTCAGACTTTGATTTGGACTGCTGGACTTGGACTCTGACTCAGACCAAGCGGACTCGACTACAACACTGGATTCAGGTGGGTGCTAATATGTGGAAGATGGTAGAGAGAGTAATGGCAGACAGAAAGATAACAATAAAATTGAAAGGGAAGGTTCTGGTGTGATGTGTAATGCCGGCCTACCTTTACGGTCTGGAGACTGTGGCACTGACAAAGACAACAGTGGCTGCAGGTTTGTGAGAACAACTGGGTCAGGAGGATTGCAGTTGTGAAGGTGGTGGATAGAAGGAGGATGGATGAACTGAGGGAGGAAAATGGCAGATGAGCTTGATGGGGAGATTGGTGAAATGCCAGCTGATATGGGCTAGACAATTGGTGTGGATGGGGGAAAAGAGAATAGCAGAGAGAGTGGATAGATTGAGGGAGCATTGTTGGAGGGAAAGTGGAAGACCGTGAATAGGAGGATTGAGTTGGGAGGGATATCCGGAAGGTAGTTGTGGTTGCAGAGTGGAGAGAATTGGCTGAGGACAGAGGGAGGTGGAGGAGTATCGTGGTCAAGGCAAGGCAGAAGCTTGGTGCCATCGGACCTTGCACCTTATAAAGGAAAGAGGAGGAGGAGGAGAACAAATATGCTACTCGGCATTTTACGTATCACTTTGCCAATCGATTTAATCAATAGACAACATGTTGTCCTTGATAAACATTCTGCTCTATTCACCCTATCATTTGCCCAAGGCCATCTTCCACATGTTAACATCACATTAGTCAGCCAACCTTGTTGCGTCTATATGGGGAGAGCAAAAATCACTTCCATGCAAGGTGCGATTTGTAAAATTTCCAGTGGGGTGGGATAAAATTGACAGACATCATGGGTTTTCTTTTTTGTTAGTTCTGACTTTTACAACTTACAAGCTATACATAACAATGGCAACATAAAGCTGAAAAGTCACATTTCAGTGAAAAAATAGCCCAGTGGAGGACTGATGGTTCACAGGCGGGGTGAAAATGAGGGATTGGGGGAAGGGGCCGTGCCTTTCCCCCTTCCTGAAGTGGTATGGTTATAGGGAGTACAACTTAAGTTAATGGCACGGTCCTTATGTTTCATGAAGAGTTTGATCTGCATCTGCCCGTTGGTTTCTGAGAAGATTTTAAAATATATGACCTGAATTTGAGACAAAATCCCCCTTTTCATCCTCATAGATCCGGATGGATCTGGATGGGGAGCACAACCCCGTGAGACCTTGCTGTCCTGATGCATCATACCAAATTTGGTCCATATCGGTCTGGTAGTTTGTGAGAAGATGTTTCAGTCAAATGTTAATGGTACAGATGGACGGACACCCAGACCCACTCACTGAGCTTATTTTGGAGAAATAACCTCAATATGTCACGAATACATTTTTCACATTGACAAAAAAGTAATCAATATTTTAAAGCGGGAGTATTTGTCAGTTAATCTTTTCATCCCTGAACTACTTCCTCAGTTTTGGGGGCTAGCCCCCCCAAACCTTATGTGGAACGTTTTGGGGTCCCAGCCGGTGTCCTTAGGTGGGTGGGAGGTTTCACAAATTCCTCAATACAATTATGATTTTGAGTTTTGATCCATATGAAACTGCTCCCAACCTGGATGTAATGTCAGAATGGCGTTTATCTTCATTTTCCTCATGAGTGTTTGTTACATTGTATTTTGTTATATTTAATGGAATAGTATTAATTTGTGGTTGGATGATGCTGTTTGGAATGAAAATATAGAGATTGAGTTTTAAAGGATAATCAGGAAATGATGTAAGGTTTTCCACTGGTGACATTCAGAGATTTGGCATTTGCAGTTTCACCACTGACATCATTGAAATATTGCCCACCTCACATCTGTTGGGGTCAGCTGCAGTGAGTTTTTTATTTTTTTTTTCTGAAGTGCTTCACGAACTGGCTGTCCATGCTTGACATTCGACTGAAGGTGTCACAGGAATGTGTAATTTATTTGTGCATGGTTTGGCTTTCGCCATTTCCACACTGTCTTTTTGCATTTGGGCTGCTCCCGTGTGTGGCACGGGTACCTCATAAGTGAATAAATAACCTTGAAACTATTTAAGCTCTGCATGTACACATTCAAAACTTATTACCACTTGAATCAAAGTTTGATAGGATGATAATGCATATATATGTATATATGTATATATTATAATATATATATTGTTATGGATCTGGAAACCATATGCTTCAAACATATAGATGTCCAAGAGTCAGTTATTCCGTTAAGTACATGTGAGCAGGTCCCTTCCTTTTGTCTAGTGGGAGAATCAAAGGTGTGCGTTGCGCGTCCTTTTGGGTAGGTTATTACATCTAACGACCATCCAACAAACCATCTAACGACCATCCAACAACCACCACGGTACCTTCCAGCGCTTGCAACCCTCGCCTTGCTGGCCACAGCATACGGGGCAAAAACGTCCAGTCCGCCATTCCTTTTCGCTTCTACAAACGTACCTTTTCAACGTTGGATCTTCCGCCTGATGAGTCCACATGCGTGATGCGTGGATGGGGGGGGGGGTGGGCGGTCCTCCCGGTTTGGCGAGGCCCCGCCCAGAAAGGCTGACCCATGAAGACCCTGTCCAATCAGGGCGGATGGTTGACGTCTGTTCACCGAGCCCCCACCCCGTTCGGGGAGGTCCATAAAAATATGACGCGATCCCCAGAGTGAGTTTTTTTGGAGGAGTTGAGTTGGTTGTGTGCGTCGTGCGGTTTGAGCTGGAGTCTGGGGCGTTCGAGTGGAGTTCTGTATTTGGCTGGCATTCGTTGGAGTTTTTCATGGTCCCGTCCGCGACCCTGATCTCTGCCCTGGGACTCCGACTGCTCCGCTCGGATTCCTCCACGGGCACGAGTCCCACGCGTGTGACTGTGGGCCGAGCCGCACGACCATTAGTGGTGTGCCGCACCGCGGACACCCCTCCCTTCAACGTGCAGGTACCCAAGCGAACTGCGACCCCAGCTCGTCTCTGGCTGCGGGGGTCTTTTAATAAATATCTGAGTGTGCGTCTGAGTATGTGGGCCCGTCTTGTAATAGCAACTGTATGTGTTTTTTGAACATTGTAAATTCTTGCTTGTATATTTCCGCGATAAGTCTTGCTCTTTGTCTTCTTTATCGTAAATAAATCAGATTTATTGTAAAATAAATAGAAATGTTCCAGTTATTTCGTCCTTTTTCAATTGGTGCAGCATGGTTCCGGATCTGAGTTTTAGCCGGGTCTTTGTTCCCCTTAATCTCCATCCTAGCCGGCACGGCTTTGGCAGTTCCGCTCGACTGCACCCGAACCGAGTGGTAGTCGGTAGTTGGGAACTCTACCGCAGTCGTAGAATGACCCGGTTCGAGCAAGACGTGCGAGGGCGTGGGGTCCCCGGTAGCCGAGACCGCGTGGTACTTAGGTAAATTGGATCTAGACAAAACAAACCCTACGCCAACGGTTGAGAATATTAGTATCCCACGTCGGTTTTAGCGAACCACCGGCTCACGGAATTGTCCGAGAGGGCGGCCTACAATTCCGGAGAGTCTGGTGGGAGACGAGGTAACCTCCCCACCTCGTGGTCGATCTCGCCACCGGACCTCAGCCTGCAACAGTTTGGTAGTCAGGAGTGAGATTCGAACCCCACGCTCCACAAAAAATTCACAGGATTCGGACCAGGGTGTGCTTGACAACCCCCCCCCACCTTTCTTCCTTCAAATTAAGAGCAGGATTTAAATCTCTATTATAATACCAAGCTTGCACACTAAAAACTCGGCTCGCCGTCACACACGATCCTATGAAATTGCTGTGGCACTTAGCGGACATGCCGACAATGTTTGGGAGTCTTGGCGTTCCATAGTACCACTTGCATTTTGCACAATGCGTATTTTTGTCATTCCCTGTGTACGGTCTGTCGTCTGCTACCAGCATGTTGTTACTGCTACCCGTGCATGTGCACGGGTATCGCTAGTTTTAATTTAATTCTCAGTACGGAGCATGGCGGACCAAAACGCACTGGTACAGGTGGTTCTGAAACATTATTAGAAGAATCCGTGGGCCAGTGACAACACTAGGCAGGAAGATCTTCCCTGCAGCCAAACCCAGAGGTAACACGGGGCAACCGAGCAACGCAGCAAGCACTGAGGAGTGATATGCCAAAACATGGTCCGGAATTTTTTTTCAAATGGGATCGGGACTGAACATGGAGAAAAGACCAGTCGAGGGGCAGTGTGGAGGCTGTTCGGACCGCGATGACGACGGCGGAGGTCGAGGCGACGAGTGACGTCACGATAATTAAGGGAGAAACCGTAAACTCGGACAGGGGATGACGGAAATAATAAAAGAAACGCAGGAATTAAAAGAGGGTGATGGAGACGCAAATCAAAAGAGGCAGACAATCTCATGAAACTAAAGAGGAGCACACACAGTAGAACTGGTAGGGGACATTGAGGTGAGGCGGGTGAAAATGTTTCGAGACCAAATGCGAGTGTCAGATTAACCTCCACAGGGACAAAGGAGAGATGGTATGCTCCCTCGTGGCAGGCCTGACGATGTGAGTCCGGTAAGCCGTACGAGGTTGAGCGGGTGCATAGGTACGAATGAGCGCATGTCAAGCTTGGGGGGGGGGGGTAGAAACCCCGGGATCTTTGGGCTAACACAAGCCCCCAATGTAATGTCCCGAGTATGTGTTAAAACGTGTGAGTGGTGCAAATGACATGGCAATGTGTGAGTGCATGTGAAGAGAGGGACACGGACCGACCCAGACTGGAGACATGGGTCGTGTAACGGACGGAACTATTTGAAACCGCGCCGCCTCCACGAGAACGCTGCGTGCGAGATCCGTTCCTGGTTTGCGAACTGGCCAAGCGAGGACGATCGCGTTATCTGGGAGCCGGCGTTAAAACTCTCGGTGCTTGATATAAGACACCAGCGTGGACGAGGCTAAAATGGGGGCAAATTGAAGTCGTAAGAATTTGGAAAGCGCATGTCCCCAGGGAGCGCGTGCATGAAGGCCGATGTGCTGCGCGCCACGAGTGGTATTCCACGGGACGTATGGAGCGAGTCCCGATGGGCGACACGGCCAGGCCCGTCTGCATGGCAACAGAGCAGTCCGTGTGCGAGTGACGTCACCGAGGATCGGCCAGCACGACGGCCGGTGAGTAACGCACGATGGCTCACATGGCGATGGCTCGAAAGCGAGCGCTTGGCCCGATCAACAGGGCGATGTTACGGCTTAAATTGATCGGCCAACGGAAGGGCACCGAGCGAGTTGAAAACCACCGCCCTGGTGATGCAAGGATGGCCGAGCCTTGCCACGAGTACACGAAGCCCGGCCGAGATGTGGCAAACATCCTCACCTTTGCAAAGGAGCACTAGTCAGGGGAGGGGTTTAGCGTTAATAAGATAGACCTGCCTCGTAGGGGCATGAGCAGTCCTCCATGGGGCCCGTGGCACGAGTTAGGGAATTTTGTTTAGAATTAGAAATGGATTGGAGACATGGACAGACCATGGAACGAGTAGTGGGACGTAGATTAGCTACGTAGAGTTAAATGGAACGTGCATTAGAGTAAGGGATGACGGGAGCACGAGGTAGTTAGGGAACATAGTTTAGCGTCAGTGTGATGTGAAAAATAAATATAAAACCGAGAAAGAAGAACATGATGAGTGAACGTGGGCAGTGGGCCCGAGTGTGAATCGAGTGAATGTGAATACAGGTGCAAAACGAATGATTGGGGAGGAGTGAATCCCATCCAAGAGAACCCGGGGTTTGTGTAATGTTAGTTAGTGGGTTAGTCAAATTAAACCAAAACGGAAATGTTGGTTTGTTGTTGGTGGTCGAACGAAGGCACGAACCTTTTGAAGGGTGCAGGAGTCTATTCACCGGCGGGAGCATGGCTTGTTGAAATATGCATACTGAGTAGAGGGCACCCCGGCAGCCGAAGTAGTCGGCCAAGATCGGCCATGGGGGTCCAAGGACCGAGTTCGTGTAATGGCACGGGTAGCCCACGGAAACGGGACCCGGAGCACCAAAATGCCACACGGCATCGACGGGGAAAATGCCAGGAAGGGCACCCCCACGTTCATAAGGAGTAGGTAGGCTCGGAGACAGCCTCAGCAACCCGGATGTGCCGTAGTTCGAGTCGGCAGATGAGTATCCCTGCCAATGGAGGCCACGCTGCCCAGCCACAAATTGTGCAAGAGCACAGAGAGAAAATTTGCGGCCAGGCCCAAATTAATAACGAACACCAACACAGGCGATGGGAATCGTGGTTGCCTAGAACCAATAGTTCAAGAAACCAATATAATATTCTAGACAATAGAAACCAATAGAAAATAAACAGGCGTGTTGAAAAGAGCCCCCGGATAGATTAACGTTTAATAAATGCTAGGATAGATAGAAAATGTGTACCCCTTCGCACATCCATCCCTTCGCTGTTCGTAGGCCGCTGTACTCACCGTTGAAATTGCTGAAATCTGAGGGAGTTATTCTGCGGCTGCATTGGGCCTCGAGACAGATTCACTAGTCTCTTCCTCAATCCCCTAAAAAAGGGATCTTAGGGATTGGGGATCGACGGTCAGGACAGGTTAGCCGAACAAAGACGTATAAGGGGGCTAGGGAACACGTAATTAATAATAAATAAATAAATAACTAAATAGTCTCAATTTCGTTGTTGTTTTTTTGTTGCAAGCTAATGGGTATGGACAAGGACAGGCATAGGCGATAGGTTGGGGGAAGAAACCCGTAGGGTAGGGTCCGAGCCCGTTTCAGACCGGCCAGTGCCACCGCACTCCTCCACAACTCACGAGACCAGACCGAGGCCGGCCAGCTTTCGTGCGCCGACCTCCTTTTGTACTGCATCTTACCTGGTTTGCGTTTGCAATGCCATGCTTTGCCTGCCTTTGCCTTGCCTCCATACCCGCCATGCCTTGTTTGCTTTCCCATGTCACACCTTCACCAGGTGCTCCAGGACCATCTCTAAAACTATTTGCAAGGACTGCCCTGCAGGCAGCGCATTACGGGACTGCCATGTTGAGCAGCCCGGATACCTCCTTGTTGCAAAAAGGCCAGTTAAAATGGCCTGTGAAACGGCGTATAGCCTGCCGTGTTAGGGTGAGTTGCCTCCAGCAGCGAAAAAAAAGGTGGGAAAAAAAAGAAGAATTCAACGACAAACAAGGACCTTTGAAGGCCCTAAAGACGTCTGACCATCCACAAATGTTGCCTTTGTTGTGTTTTCTCTCCCTCAAATCACAAGGTCCTGAGCCATGGGTAGTGTAAAATTAGAAATGTACATAGTCCTACCCCCACCTGTTTGTTGTTTAGTGCCGGCAATGTAGTTAAGTTGTCTGAATGAGTCTGTTAGTTTAGTTACGGCAACGCACTGGGTTATTTATTTTGGGACATGTATTCCAAATGTCGCACTCAGGGTCCGTAGGTAAAACGTACAGGGAAACCTACACCTGTATGCCACATGAAAATTAACGACTCGGGTCGAGTCTATCAAAAGGGGAGGGGGGGGGGGTAGTGTTACGGATCGGAACCATATGCATTCAAACATACAGATCTCCCAAGAGTCAGTTATTCCGTTAAGTACATGTGAGACAGGTCCCTTCCTTTTGTCTAGTGGGAGAATCAAAAGGTGTTCATTGCAATGTCCTTTTAGGTAGGTTATTAGTCTAACACCATCTAACAGACCATCCAACAGACCATCTAACGAACCATCCAACAAACCCTCCAACGATCATCCAACAGACCGTCCAACAAGCAACCACGGTACCTTCCAGCGCTGCAACCCTCGCCTCGCTGGCCACAGCATATGGGGCAAAAAACGTCCAGTCCGCCGTTCCTTTGACCTTCTACAAACGTTCCTTTTCAACGTTGGATCTTCCACTTGATGAGCCCAACGCGTCGGGGGGGGGGGGGGGGTGGGAGGTTGGCCAAGGCCCTTCTCCCCCCCCCCGGTTTTGGCCGAGGCCCGCCCAGGGACCCCATGAAGACCCTGTCCAATTGGGCGGACGGTGACATCTGTTTCACCGAACCCCTGCCCCGTTCGGAGAGGTCCATAAAAAAGATGACGCGATCTCAGAGTGAGAATTTTTTGGAGGAGTTGAGTTGGTTGGTGGTGCGTCGTGCGGTTTGAGCTAGAGTCTGATGTGTTCGAGTGGAGTTCTGCATTTGGCTGTCATTCGTTGGAGTTTTCCTGGTCCCGTCCGCAACCCTGATCTCCACCCTGGGACTCCGACTGCTCCGCTCAGG
>CM068966.1:29799330-29812831 GCA_035128595.1 Eptatretus atami | reverse complement strand
GAGGTCGGCGAAATGAGTACCAGTGTACTGGTCCCGGTGTATGCCCTGGTTAGAATAGGTGTACCATATCTCTGTGTGTCGTACGAGGCGACCAGGGTTGGCGTCAGGAAGGGCATCCGGCCATAAAACATTGCCTCAAGAAAAAGCCAACCCCCAAAGAGAGAGATTCTCCTTGTATTCTCACTTTGTATTGCTTTGGCTTTGTTTTTGGCCTAAATGTTTTTGATCGATGCATAATGCCAGCAGTTTGATGTATGGATGAGAAATTTTTAATGGTCGCTGCAAGCCAATAAGAGAATTTTTAGACAATTTTATATTTTTTATTTCAAAAACTATATAATTTAGTAATACTCGCTCATGGACATGGATTTTTATTTATATAAGCAAATTTTTCCAATTCGTGGGTGTGGAGCAGGTCTCCAGGAATTGTTCGTCATCTATGCATTTGGTGCACCATCTCAGAGCTTGATCTCATCCTTGGTAACTGACGAAAGGCCAATGGAAGTGCATGGGAGAAAGCATGTTATACAACCCCCCTCCCTCCTTCCAAAACCCCCTGACCCTCTCTCTTTTGAGATTAATGTCCAAATATAAATTGATATTGTCAATCTGACCTTTGTGCACCAAGAATTGGTTAATTTTTGAATTTTGAACTGAGTTTGCTTTTGAACTTGAACCCATTTTTAAAAATTGATCAATTTTTCTCATTAGTTAAATGTGGAATGCCTTGATAAAATCCCATTAAAGGCGTAGATCTCTTTTAACAAATTTCACTTCACTAATGAAATGTGTTTAACTCTCTATCAAAGATTTTGGAATTTCGACACACTATCCACTAAAAACTAAGATTACACTATTCAATTTCAAGTCAGATTGGTGTTATAACCAGCACACCAACTGAAAATTAGGAAATGAAACGCAAAACTGACGGACTTCCACCATCCAGGATGAAACAGAAGACCAAAAAGAACCGCGAAGAAGTAAGAGCAAAGATGGAGTCATCCTGAGGAGCCCTGGATAGGATTCGGGTTTCAGAACGTTACTCCCACAACCTCAGACCATCCAGGTGCAAAGCCAAGTGAAGCCTTTTCAAGAAACTTTCTGCAAGAAATTCACTTCTCTTAGACGAGATGGATAAGAAAGAACAGAAATGGAGATAAGAGATGAAAGAGAAGAAAAAGCAAGAATTAGAAATGAATAAAGAGAATTATGAAAAATATATAAATTAAATTAGAAAGAATTGTGAAAGGAAGAAAAGACGTCAGGAAAGAAATCCAGACAGATGGACTTCAGCAGTTACCTCCTCAGGCTCACGCAAGCACCATATCCCAGCTACCAGAGATGTTTGAGAAAGCGAGCTTAAGATTTTCTGGCCCAAATAGGGTAAGAAATGAAGGACCTTGAAGGGGCACTCGTGGAGCGCATACCTCCACCAACCCCGCTAGATATTTTGTTTATGATATCCCAAAAACTGATAGGACCGGATCTGGATTTCAGACCTGAACTAACATCTAATCGCTTGTTCTTGTCATGTCGGCGTTGATCGGTCGCTATATTTTTTGGATATTGTTACTTTATATCGTTTTTAGAACCCGATCACTCATTTGTGAAAGGCACTTCAAAATTCTCAGATCGCAGATTCGTATCTTCACAAACCGAATTAATTCTCCTTATCACAGACCCAAGCTGTCCACCAAACTCATCCAAATCCGTCCACAATTTTTGAGATATTTTGTTCACAAACAACAGACCATAGGGTGAAAACATACCCTCTATCCACCGTGTGTAGAAATTAAGATTGAGGGCTGAAGAAAGATATTGTGGGTACAGGCCAAATAATGAAGATGGCAATGGGGAGGACATACTGAGAAAGCAGAGGGGCATTTGACTATAAGAAGCCCATGTTCTGGACTACAATGGGAAAGTAAGAGGGGGAGAACCATAAATACATGGGAATTGCTGAAATAAGCCTTCGATTAGAAAGGGGAATGCCCTGAAGTGTGCAGAGATGATTGCTGAAACTGATAAGATGGAGGAAGTGTTGTGGCTGTACGCTGCTGAAAGCATGATTGGGTCCTAAGTCATGAAATGTTGGTTTTTAAATTTTTTTATTTTTACAACTTGTTCAGCATATTACAAACAACTTTGAGTAAAATGCTGTGGCCAAGTTCATTAAGCATGTTTTTTGGCCAATAGGAACTGCAGGTCAAAAGCCACAAGTGAATGTAGATTTAATTTATCCTCAATGTAATCCATGTCCTTGCGAGCGTTGCGACTGTCAAAGCATCTTCTGGTGTGGGTTGTGCTGGGTAGTTCTGCATCCCTCAACAAGCCGGTCAGGGCAGGAATTTGGGATTTATTGGAGTGCGGCGATAGCTTTCGCCTACATTTTCACCGAAACGATGCTAAGGGATCTTTAATGTCACCAACACTGTGCTCCGCTGAAAGGTACTCTGGCTTGACGTCATTCTAATGGATGGCACGCACTTGAATCACCTTGCACTGCAAAATCCAGTTCCCAGTGATGTCATGCCCATGTGCATCCTAATAAATGCTAAAGCAGCCTTTTTATTAAAAATTTTCAACTCGGTGGGCTGGCTGTTGGAGCCAGTGGGGGGCAGGTCTAGAATTCACAGGCCAAAAAATTTTTTGATACAATTGGCCACCGAAAGTATCCTGTTTGTAATAAGATTGTACTCCTATTTTTTTAAAAAGTGAAAGGTAAATCATTTGGAAAGCATCGCACCTGCATGTAGATTTATGGAAATTTGCACAAATACTTGTGGACATTAAACTCTGACATCAACGTTGCAAAAAACAATGTTGTGCCTTTACATGCTGTTTCAACAATATCTGGCCATATGGTTGTTTGTTTTTGCTTATCTTGGTCCACTTTGTCAAAGATGAATTGTACTGAATGGTTGACTCTGAACAAAGTAACTGTGATTGCTTACAATGCAAATAAAGGGAAGGTCATGCTTTGGATCCTCGCAGAATCCTATAACGCTCATCAGCGCTAACCAGAGGTCCGTATTGATTCCTAAGCAAGTCCATACGGACCCTCTGGCAGTTGTACATGTTGTTTGTTTGAGCCTGGGGAGTAATGCTTAAAGTCTATCGGTCCAGGTCTCCCGACTTCTTTGTTTTCTTTCAGCACTACTTTCTAATTTTTTTCTTCCTTTCCAATTCTCTTATTTTATTAATTCTTTGCTTCCCCCCCCCCCTCCCCTTCATCTCTTTTTCTCTGCTATATCCTCTTTTCAATTATCTATCTCTCTTAAGGAGAGGAAATGATTGCAGAAATTTTTCTTGTAAGGCCCTTGGCTGCATCTGGATGGGTTTTGAGGGTTTCTTGGAGTGCGGCTGAAACCCAATTCGATCAGGGTCCTCCCCTGATGACTCCATCTTTGCTTTTTTTACTTCTTTGGGTTCCTTCTTTGTCTTCCTGTTTGATCTCTTCACAGTCACTCTCAGCCTACATAGCTTTCATTTGGTATTCAGTGGGAGTGTTACTCTGCTTCAGGAGCCAGCGGTACACGTACCAGAGAGTTGGCCATGCCACACAGCACGACAGCACACTGTTTTGCTGCACGCGCTGCCGCAGTGCATTCTAACTCTGGTGTTGGTGGAGAAAATCTGCGTGAAGGAGCATGCTCTGCTCAGGTATCACTGGCAATGTTCGCTCCTCTATCACTTCCTTTGTGTGCTTTGATCAGAAATTGTTGCTAACAGCCTGTCCACTGTCTGTTACCTCCTCAATGCCCACATTTCATCTCCATTAATTTTGTTTTTTTTAATATTCAACCTTTCCCTTGTTGTTAATATGTTATCCTGGAAGATCAATATAAATTTGAGTATACCATCCATTTGTTGTTGTTGAAAGACATTGAACTGCTCTCTATTGCTATCTTATGGACTGGGGGGAGGGGGGGCGGGTTGGGGAAGTCGTTGCATTGAAATGGGAGATTTTGCCAACAATAGCTTTCGATGCTGATAACCTAACTCAGATAAATTTTCGTTTCTGTTGTTGTACTATGAAGTTGAGGCTGTGGAAGAGCTACAATACACGAACGTACCACACCGTAAAGGAGACATCTGTGTACAACTCCCCGCTGTGGTAAACACCAGAGTAAGTAGATGGACACAACATTGGGATCCTTGGAAGTAGAATGGACATTGGAAGAATGGCATGCAAAGGGAGGGGAAGGAGAAGGATAATGAACACCCTGGATACAAGTTCAAATCAGCAAGAATAGGGATGAATTGTGGATAAAACAGAAACAGAAATGGAACAGAAAGGGAAAGGATGTAGAGGGCCAGAAAGCACAATAAAATGGAAAGGGAAGGGGGTGAACTTGGGGTGGTGGGTGTGGGGGGGGGGGGTGTTTTAATTAGGTAAGAAAATCTCAGAAGTCATAGATCGCGGATGACCAGAACTCTTGAATCCCTGGAGGGAAGAATGAGATGAACAGACTGAGGAATTGCTTGCCGGGTTTGGAGAAGGATGGGAATAAATTGAGTGGATAATGAAGCAGTGATTCTGGATTTTGGGAGCTTTCACCAGTAGAAGATTTACTGTCAGACCAGTGCGACACAAGATCATGAAGGAGGTGGGAAGAAGACAGAAGAGACCAAAGAACCTGCTCTGCGGATGAAAGAGTCAAGAACGTGCACGTGGTGAGGCAGGGGTGCCAGGCAAAGGGGCAGCTACTCATCAAGCTGTGGATGAAGACCACATTTGTTTGATATAAAAAGTTCACTTCTGGTTCAGGGACTTTCCATGCGGATGGTCAATCCGCAGCTGCTAATTTCCACCCTCGCTAAAGTTGAGTTTTCGAACTGGATTTTCATCCCTGTTTTTGTGTGTCATTCGTCAATAGTGTTGCTGGTTCATTCCATTGCAATATTTTCATGTTCATTAGTTCGTCGTTTTGTGCCTAATTCATTTCATCTTGTCAAGGCCTTAACAGCCTTTTTCAAGCCTTCCTTGGATGGAAAGTTTTGGTTTAACAAATTAGTCCTGGGCATATTCCCGAGTGCTCTGCATTTCTATTTCCTCAACAACCATGTCCATCCTATTTCATATCTTCCTCGCCTCGTTTCAAAAAACGGAACAAAAAAAAAACTTTATTTCATTTCACCCCAAATATGATTCTCATTGATATTGAATTTCCTTCTGCCATTGGTTCTACATTCCCCCCTCGCTTCTTTCTCCAAATGGAATCTACATTAAAATTAATGCTTCTTTTAAAAAAAAAAAAATCATTTTAAGAATGCGTTTCAACTTTGAATCTTCCTTCAACAAATGCTGCATGTGGTTGTTCTTTTCCACTCAGGATATATTGGCTCTTCTTCTTCAAAAGGTTATTTTTTTCCTGAGGTTGTTTGTCTGCATTGTGCCTCGTCCACAAACCTAACCTCCTGCCCCCCTTCTCATACAGTGCATTTAAACGAGTGTTTCTCCATGCGTTTACCGAGGCATTTCCAATCCTATTCCCATGATCTTCATCTCCTTTTTGTCAAAATTGGAATGACGGAATTGGGAAAAGAATCCACACCCACCCGCACCCCCTAAAGCTTCATGTCCCCCCCCACTTTCTCCCTCCATCCTCACACCACAATCTCAAATACTTCCCTCACGCGTCAAAGACGAGCCTTCCCATGCACGCTGAACTAACCTTCCCACACCCACACACTCCTCCATTACTGTCTCCTCCGATTTGATAGGCCTGACATGCCCTGGCAGTGGAGTACACTTTACATCAAACACTTCATTTCTCCACTGCCCCTATACTGACCTTACACCTTCCACCCAGGAGTACCTCTTGGCTTGTGACACTCTTTTCCCACCTTGTTCATCTGTGTGTTGTGCTGTCCTCCCAAATTGACAGACTCCATTCATCGTCGACTGCCGACAACATGGACAACCTTTTATCCACTCGTCCCAACTCTTCTCGTCTTCTCCTCTATGTGGCCAATTTCAATTGTCACTCAGGCAACTTAGCTGAGTGTTGGTACCTCTCTCAACCCAGCGTGGCATTCTGCAACAGGTACTTCGTGACTCCAATGGGACTGAATCAAATCTGCAAACTTTCCAACTCAGATTTCCCGCGCAAATGGCAAATCTCCTTCTGGACTTGGTGATGACCAACTTTCCCTGCAAATGTCCTCCTGCTCCAATTTGGTTCCACTGCATCATATGCTTTGTTGGAAGTCAACATCTCTCTGGTATTCTCAGAGTTAGCTGCCTCAATGCTGGCAAGTCTGGGCATTTCATCAAAGCAGATTGGCAGGGAATTTGCAAGCAGCATCGTTCTTCAGGCACTGGTTTACCATATTACCTGCCCTGATGTTAATAGCCTGGAATTCCTCCACAGAATCCTGCTCTCCTCTCTCTCTCATGGGCACTTCATCCCATTTCATCTTCACTTATCCTACCTTTCTTTCTTGCCCATCGTAACTAAATACTATGGTGAGGGCCAGTTGCTCTGAAACAACTTCCATTCTTTTCTTGGAAGGAAAATCTGCTGAAGGCAATCTCAGTGCTTTCGAAAAAGTCTGCAAAAAGTGATGTCCACATCTCAGGAGAGCCAGAAAACATCTGTCCATACCTCAGAATGAACTTTCCCAAACTTGTCTCTCTTCAAAATCTATTGGCACTTGTTAAGTCTGTCTGTGGTGTAATGCTCCCCTTCTCCCTTACATTAATTTAAAATTGGTACAGACATCTGACTCCGCTCAATGAGAAGGCGGAATGCGTAAGTTCTGTAGTTTGCTTCAAATCTTGTGTCCCCAACGCCTTCACTGTCGGTACCCCCATCCTTCGTCATTCCCAAACTGCGCCTGGACTTTGTCTTTTGCCGTGTGAAGGTGGAGAGGTATTTCAACCCTCCGACTCTGCTCTGCTACTTTACCGGACGGACATCAAGCTCAGTGTCCTTAAATACCTGCTCTGCTGCTCCAGCACATCCGCAAACTGAGCACCTGTCCTGCCCCCTTGTAGGCACTGCCAGCATTTAACCTCCCGTTCTTCGCATTTTCCTTCATTGTCGTGCAGTCATCGAGCATCTAGCGACCACGCTCCTATTTTATCCGAAAAGCATTGGTTTGAAAAACAATTGGGGCTCAAAACTGACACAGGCTCACAGCTGGCCTGTCTCTTTCAAAGTTCCCAACCACTACTTCTGTTTTTTTTTTTTTTTTCTTCCTGCTCCACCGTGGTGGCCAACAACACCCCGTTGCGCCACGGGTCGAGAACCTCCGCGAGTATACCCAACAGGGTCCATCCCGAACATCCCGGGAACTGACACGATAGTTTTGGCGGCCACGAGAATACTGGATAGCCCGTTGGCTCACAAGGACTCTTCCGCCCTTGACATGTTTTGTTTCTTCAATCCTGCTGGGTGTCCATATCTTACCCCTCTTACTAAGAAACTTGGTGGGGGAGATGGTTTAGTCCGCCGACAACTGACTGGAACAGGTTCTAGTACAGGTTTACATGGGACCTATGGCAAATCACAGATCTAATCTCACCTGACCTGACATCAAATCTAGTGATGGGACTGACAGGGTGGGGAATCTCATGGCCCAATGTCGCGGCCGTTGTCCTGCAGTTAGGGTTCTTTTTATTAGAGGTTGGTGACAGGATATGCACTTCAGCCAACCCGTAAAAACCCTTCATTCCCCAAAAACATTTGAAAAGCATAAAAACATCTGAAAACCCCACTCCGTGGGAGTACCTCTTGTGCAGCTGCCTTCGCAGGGCAGGTCACTCGGATGCCGTGGATTGGGCAAAGCCTTCGGGACCCCCCCCCCAATCTTTGAAATGGAGGGGAAACCACAGAGTAACCTTACCCGGTCCGATTGCGGTAGTTTGTGTCGGGGTGGTGCTGAGGTGTGTCACCACACGGCGGTCTCTTTGAGTTAACTGAGGCTTCTCTTCGGGTTTGGGTTCTAGAATTCGTATCCCAAAGAGAGGATGATCCCTCATCTATCATCTGAGCTCAGTGTTTGGAACATCGGAATTACAGGCACTCTTGAGGTTCTCCGACTGGGATTGCGGCGAGATCAATGGCGGGTGCGCTTTTTACACCTACTATTGATCTGGTCGCTCTGATTGTTTTACGATGCCACAAGAGTTGCTCTGGCTGTGTCCAATAAGTGACTCCAATAATAATTGAGGGAACACGGTCAACGAGTGTATTATGAGACAAAAAGATTCGTCACTCCTTTGGTGTCATTTTCCTGGTCCTCTGTATATTGCCACTGACTGAGGCGAGTGATCTCACCGTGAAAGGACGCATTATACTGCCCCACTTTGAATCTGTGGTTGATCAGTTGGCCCATGGCGAATACTCCTCGAGTCTTGGGGGACTTTGAATGCATTGACTGGAACTGATAGAGATGGTTATGAGACATGTCTTGGTCCCAATGGGGGTCGCCGGAACTGTGAACCAGAATAGCACTAAGTTCTTGACTTTGCAAGAAGTCACGGCTTAGGTGACTGTTCATGGTTTCAGCGCCCTACAGGCTCATTGCTGGACTTGGTATTCCAATGCTGGAAGGTGTGCGCAAAGGAAGATTGACCCTGTGCTCGTTGATGGTCGCTGGAGGATGATCCAGAACTGCAGGGTTACGCCGGAATGCTCATCTTCCTCAAATACTTACCGACAGGCTTGTTACAGCAACTCAGAAGTTGCAGCTTCAATCATGAGAGTGGTAACATTCCACTTCCAGCCCATGCTGGAATTAGCAAGCTCAGGATGAGAGGGTAGCGGAGGGAGTTTGCGAACAGGCTGGAGTTGGAGATTTGGGGGAGTCCTGAGTGTTGCGGATGCCAATTAAACACTCGCCCTTGAATGTTGCTGATAGATGTCTGGGAACTCACAGGAGGGCGAAGAAAGAATTTGGTCTCAAAGGGACACTGGATACTTTATCCAGAGGTCACAGGGCAGGCTGAATGGCACAGAGCTGAGCCTGTTCAAGGGTGCTGAGGCATAAAACAGTACGTGCACTAAGGGTGGACAAGGGGCCTATGTGCGAGGAATCTGTGAGGGGGTAGAGAATCACCTGTGGTCAAGTTATTCTTGCTCTGCTTACAGGGGAATTTGCGCAATTTGCATTCCTCCAAGCCTGTCCTAGTGGTAACTGCAGTTAGAGCAGAAGAGTGATGTGCTCTTGACCCGAGGCGTCTGAAGTGAAGGCCCGCTGGGCGGTTACTTTTGAGGGCTGTACCAGGCTGATTCACGCAGCTGTCGAGTTTGGCATGCTCCAGGGGTGTTACAATCCCGTTGCTGGACCCTCCAATCAACTCTGGTCCACCTTCATGTTGTTGGAAACACAGGCTACGGTGAACTGGTTGATGGGTAAGGTCCTGGGATTTGTGGCATCCCTGCTGAACTTCTCAAGTGTGGTGGAAATGCTGTATTCGTGTCATTCGCATGCAAGTTTGTTCATGCTCTTCCTAGGAACATAGGCATCCAATCCCAACTGACCCGAAGAAGAGCCTTGTTGTCCCTCTCTGGAAGGGAAGGGTGACGCCAAGAACGCAAACCAAACATACTGTGGGTGACGCTGCTCTCAGTGCCAGGCAAGATTTCTCTGCTCGATAATTATTGAGAGGGTTCGCCACCATTTGTTTGCGCACACCAGCGTCCAGAGCAGTCAGCGCTTTTACACCAGAGGTCATAACGATTGACCGTATCCTTGCCTCTTCGGGTCCTCACCGAACGCAGATGAGAAGTTTCGGCCAGGGGCTCTTGCCAGTCTATGCTGATCTCGCAAAGGTTCAATGCAAGTCGAATGCAGGATGCCCTCTGTAGGATTCCTTTGGTCTTCGTGGGGTGCAACAAACTGATCTAATCTGGATGTTAAACTATATTCTGGTCGCTGGAGTGCTGTGAGATGTGGTGGTACCATCTCTGATGTATTTCCACTTGTTACTGGAGTTTGCCAAGGGTGTGTACTGGCCCCACATACTTTTATCAGCACTTAAATGGATTTGGATTCTGGGGAGAGTGTCGGAGAGATCAAGCGCGGTCTCATGTTTGGAAATGTTCAAGATCTCTGACCTTGATTTCGCAAATGATGCAGTCATCTTTGCGGAGACTCTAGATATCCTTTTGGGGCCTCAAAGTGCTGAATGAGGAGTCGGAGCCGCGCTGGATTGCGGCTTTCCTGGGTCAAAAACTGTGATCAGGCTTTCAATGAATCTTGGATGCCTGCAAATCCTCGTCTGTACTTGGTTTGTGGCGAGGATGTTGAGGTCACGGAACGATTAATTTACCTTGGCAGTGAATATTCATGTGTCTGCTGGTTGTGAGCCAGAGATCAACAGACGTCTGGGTCGGGCATGAGGAGTCATGGATTAACTGGATAATGGGGGTGTGCGCTGCCGCGGTACTTGTGCGGGAGGACGAACAATCCGAGTCTTCAGGTCCTATGGGTGCTTCCAGTCTTGCTCTATGGATGTGAGACTTGGACTCTGACCAGGGATTCTGAGACGGAGACTTGATCCTTTGGTTCCAGTCTCTTCGGAGAATCCTTGGCTATACGCTGGGTCGGATTTGTGTCCAACGAACGGTTGTGAGAGAGACTCAAATGAGATTTTGTTACTGCATAGTCCTTGAGCATCAGCTGCGGCTGTATGGATATGGTTTTGGCTCCATTTTCCTGACACTGATACTGCTCCCAGATTCTCATTCAGAGAGGGAACCTCGTGAGGGGAGGAGGCAAATGGGCCCGACCACATGCTTGTTGGTTTGCAGCAAGGTTGATCAGCATCTCAAGAGATGGGGATGGGCCAGGCCATTTGCCTGGGAGAGGGCCAGACGGAGGCCCTGGAGTGCCGCAGAAGTGGACGCAAGCGACACGCTGCTCCGGCGCATGCTCCCATACTGACCTGACCGTACATCCGACACAAACTTGCTCTCGCTTGGCGAGGCGAGCCTCACATCTCACTAGCCTAGGCTTGGACCGCTCTCTGGTGGTCCGACCTACTCTCCACCATGAAGAGCCACCCGTCCCTGGAGCCACAAGTCTGAACACCTGGCTCGTCGGCTTGGGCTCTGCCGCTGCATGTCCACCCAAGCTGGCATCTGCTTGACCCTGTCGCGTCCACCGGGGCCAAAAAAAAAAACCGGAGAATCCCCGCTGGGTCTAACCGTGTCCCAGTTAGTGCCGTACCGCAAACCATGGATTTTGCCTTCGCACACCAGGCCTATCCTGCTGTCACATGGACATTTTCTTTCCACTGGAGCAGAGCGACATTCACACCCGAGCATGCTCCTCCAAGGCCATTGCTCTTCACTTTTTGTCCTTCCAAATAATTTTTCCCTTCCAAATTCCACCTTCCAAATCCCAAAGTTTTTGGTTTCCCCCAGTCATCCTTTTATTTCTTCCACTCTTATTTTACACTCACCCCCAAATCGATTTTTCATCCATTTTGTTTCCAAATCGACCTTTGTTTATCTATTTGTTCACCCATTTATTCATTTGACCCCATCGTTCATTATTTTCATACCCATTAATTGTTTTAACATGTCTTGAAGTGCATCAAGCCCGCCTCCTGGCTTGGCAGCTCAGGAGTTTGGGAGGTTCCCAGCCATAGGCTTCCTCACTAGCCCCACCTCCGGCTCGTTTCCTCATCCATCGTGGCCTTTCGTGTTCCCCGTTTGGAGCATTGGCTTCTTCTTGTGCGCATATATATATATATTGTTGCGAAATCTCGCTGCCCGCGCGGCGTGCGAAACGGCCACGTGACCGAATGGCGGCCCGCCTCGCCCACCGGACGGACAATTCAGTCGTGACCCTCTGGACTAACGCCCGGGAAGCCGTCACCGGGTGGGCCTTTCGGCCTCCACCAAATCGTGCCAATCGCACCGCCGTGGGGATAGGGTTGTTCGCCAAACTGACCTACCTAAGTACCACGCAGATGGTAAACGGGCGATCGCCCTCGCCGCAGGTCGACTTCGGACACGAACGCCTTCAAGCGGTCCGTTCCGGGTGCATATCGGTAACCGAGCGGTGTTATCGTCGGCCTCGATGCGTTCAATTATTATCGGGCGTATCAACGCCCATCGACCCTTTACGTGAAGCAATTGGAGACACCCAAACAAAGAAAGGACGCAGCGGAAACGGGGAACAACTTCACACAGAGCACATTTATTTCCACACCACGGACACAAGCACACGTATACAGCCATATCAGTAAAGAATGCAAAAAGAATTACTACCGATACAAGCAACAGGTTTTATTTACTGCACTTGAACATTTCTACTTTACAAGACACGGCGCCAACAACACGCTTCACACAAAACAAAGGAAAGACCCCCTCAAAGGCAAGGGAGTCAGACTGGGCCCGTGGGCCCTAATGCGCGTGGACTGGATGAGGGCGGCAGGTCCACGAGACCGAAGGGTACTACCCAGCGCACTCGTGGCGGATGGTGGGCAAGCGCAATGTCAGTGTAGCTGCGCCTGGCTTCGTGGTCGGCGAGCTTCCTCCGGCGCTCCCACGTCTGCCTTTCCCGTCGGCTTTCGAGCTCCGTCTCCCACTCGACTGCCCTGCCGACACTGCAGACTTGACTTTCGTCTTCCCGACACTCCGCCGCTGCACTCCATCTGCTCCCACTTGGTTCTCTGCGACGTACTGCGCAACCCTTGACTTCCTCCGACGCTACTGCACGCTTCCACTTGACTTCTTCCGACGTACTGCGCAACTTTGTGACTTCCTCTTTTCTTTCCCGCCCGAGCTCGCGCCTATATTAGCCCGGGGGAGGGGCCGTATATGTATTTCTGGATCACAGCGGGTTCGGAGGCGGGGTATATAACTGATGCTCGGTCATTGATGGATGAAAAGCGCGTGGAAAGCCCCATTCTGATCGCTTTTTTCGGGAGAAAAGGAACGCATTCACAGCGGTTTGGAGGCGGGAGCTACACTAACCGATGCTCGGTCATTGGATGGATGAAAAGGGGGCGTGAAGCATTCCTAGATCCCGATTCTTGAGGGCGAAAGAACGCATTCACAGTCCATGGCACGAACGGTGGTAGAAGGCGGAGGTGTGGAGTTTGTTGTTGGCGGGCGTCGTTTTGAAGAATGGCGGTGAAGCGATGTTTGTGCGGATGGAGTGTGGAGTAAAGAGGCGAAGTGGTGGGTCTGTTTTGAGTTTGTTGGCGGGCGTCGTTTGAGAATGGCGGTGAAGCGATGTTTGCGGGATGGAGTTGTGGAGGTAAAGAGGCGAAGTGGCGGTGTTTGAGGTTGTTGGGGGATTATTGGTCCAAAATAACGATAGAGAAAGAAAAAAGGGCTACTCAAAAGGATCACAGCTCCTGTGACACGGAAATTCCCTCTAAACAACGGGTTTGGGGGCTAACTATACATGTACTTAGAGTTATCTCACCTACGGGACCTGCATGTGGTGGAATCTTCCACAGCGTAACTATATACTATATTATATATTATATATATTTTATATATATATATATAATATATATATATATAAC
>CM068966.1:29785651-29799305 GCA_035128595.1 Eptatretus atami | reverse complement strand
ATATATATATATATGTATATATGTGTATATATGTATATACAGTGGGGAGAACAAGTATTTGATACACCCGATTTTGCAGGTTTTCCCACTTACAAAGCACGGTGAGGTCTGTAATTTATATCAGAGGTACACTTCAACTGTAAAAGACGGAATCAAAGAGAGAGATTCTCCTTGTATTCTCACTTTGTATTGCTTTGGCTTTGTTTTTGGCCTAAATGTTTTTGATCGATGCATAATGCCAGCAGTTTGATGTATGGATGAGAAATTTTTAATGGTCGCTGCAAGCCAATAAGAGAATTTTTAGACAATTTTATATTTTTTATTTCAAAAACTATATAATTTAGTAATACTCGCTCATGGACATGGATTTTTATTTATATAAGCAAATTTTTCCAATTCGTGGGTGTGGAGCAGGTCTCCAGGAATTGTTCGTCATCTATGCATTTGGTGCACCATCTCAGAGCTTGATCTCATCCTTGGTAACTGACGAAAGGCCAATGGAAGTGCATGGGAGAAAGCATGTTATACAACCCCCCTCCCTCCTTCCAAAACCCCCTGACCCTCTCTCTTTTGAGATTAATGTCCAAATATAAATTGATATTGTCAATCTGACCTTTGTGCACCAAGAATTGGTTAATTTTTGAATTTTGAACTGAGTTTGCTTTTGAACTTGAACCCATTTTTAAAAATTGATCAATTTTTCTCATTAGTTAAATGTGGAATGCCTTGATAAAATCCCATTAAAGGCGTAGATCTCTTTTAACAAATTTCACTTCACTAATGAAATGTGTTTAACTCTCTATCAAAGATTTTGGAATTTCGACACACTATCCACTAAAAACTAAGATTACACTATTCAATTTCAAGTCAGATTGGTGTTATAACCAGCACACCAACTGAAAATTAGGAAATGAAACGCAAAACTGACGGACTTCCACCATCCAGGATGAAACAGAAGACCAAAAAGAACCGCGAAGAAGTAAGAGCAAAGATGGAGTCATCCTGAGGAGCCCTGGATAGGATTCGGGTTTCAGAACGTTACTCCCACAACCTCAGACCATCCAGGTGCAAAGCCAAGTGAAGCCTTTTCAAGAAACTTTCTGCAAGAAATTCACTTCTCTTAGACGAGATGGATAAGAAAGAACAGAAATGGAGATAAGAGATGAAAGAGAAGAAAAAGCAAGAATTAGAAATGAATAAAGAGAATTATGAAAAATATATAAATTAAATTAGAAAGAATTGTGAAAGGAAGAAAAGACGTCAGGAAAGAAATCCAGACAGATGGACTTCAGCAGTTACCTCCTCAGGCTCACGCAAGCACCATATCCCAGCTACCAGAGATGTTTGAGAAAGCGAGCTTAAGATTTTCTGGCCCAAATAGGGTAAGAAATGAAGGACCTTGAAGGGGCACTCGTGGAGCGCATACCTCCACCAACCCCGCTAGATATTTTGTTTATGATATCCCAAAAACTGATAGGACCGGATCTGGATTTCAGACCTGAACTAACATCTAATCGCTTGTTCTTGTCATGTCGGCGTTGATCGGTCGCTATATTTTTTGGATATTGTTACTTTATATCGTTTTTAGAACCCGATCACTCATTTGTGAAAGGCACTTCAAAATTCTCAGATCGCAGATTCGTATCTTCACAAACCGAATTAATTCTCCTTATCACAGACCCAAGCTGTCCACCAAACTCATCCAAATCCGTCCACAATTTTTGAGATATTTTGTTCACAAACAACAGACCATAGGGTGAAAACATACCCTCTATCCACCGTGTGTAGAAATTAAGATTGAGGGCTGAAGAAAGATATTGTGGGTACAGGCCAAATAATGAAGATGGCAATGGGGAGGACATACTGAGAAAGCAGAGGGGCATTTGACTATAAGAAGCCCATGTTCTGGACTACAATGGGAAAGTAAGAGGGGGAGAACCATAAATACATGGGAATTGCTGAAATAAGCCTTCGATTAGAAAGGGGAATGCCCTGAAGTGTGCAGAGATGATTGCTGAAACTGATAAGATGGAGGAAGTGTTGTGGCTGTACGCTGCTGAAAGCATGATTGGGTCCTAAGTCATGAAATGTTGGTTTTTAAATTTTTTTATTTTTACAACTTGTTCAGCATATTACAAACAACTTTGAGTAAAATGCTGTGGCCAAGTTCATTAAGCATGTTTTTTGGCCAATAGGAACTGCAGGTCAAAAGCCACAAGTGAATGTAGATTTAATTTATCCTCAATGTAATCCATGTCCTTGCGAGCGTTGCGACTGTCAAAGCATCTTCTGGTGTGGGTTGTGCTGGGTAGTTCTGCATCCCTCAACAAGCCGGTCAGGGCAGGAATTTGGGATTTATTGGAGTGCGGCGATAGCTTTCGCCTACATTTTCACCGAAACGATGCTAAGGGATCTTTAATGTCACCAACACTGTGCTCCGCTGAAAGGTACTCTGGCTTGACGTCATTCTAATGGATGGCACGCACTTGAATCACCTTGCACTGCAAAATCCAGTTCCCAGTGATGTCATGCCCATGTGCATCCTAATAAATGCTAAAGCAGCCTTTTTATTAAAAATTTTCAACTCGGTGGGCTGGCTGTTGGAGCCAGTGGGGGGCAGGTCTAGAATTCACAGGCCAAAAAATTTTTTGATACAATTGGCCACCGAAAGTATCCTGTTTGTAATAAGATTGTACTCCTATTTTTTTAAAAAGTGAAAGGTAAATCATTTGGAAAGCATCGCACCTGCATGTAGATTTATGGAAATTTGCACAAATACTTGTGGACATTAAACTCTGACATCAACGTTGCAAAAAACAATGTTGTGCCTTTACATGCTGTTTCAACAATATCTGGCCATATGGTTGTTTGTTTTTGCTTATCTTGGTCCACTTTGTCAAAGATGAATTGTACTGAATGGTTGACTCTGAACAAAGTAACTGTGATTGCTTACAATGCAAATAAAGGGAAGGTCATGCTTTGGATCCTCGCAGAATCCTATAACGCTCATCAGCGCTAACCAGAGGTCCGTATTGATTCCTAAGCAAGTCCATACGGACCCTCTGGCAGTTGTACATGTTGTTTGTTTGAGCCTGGGGAGTAATGCTTAAAGTCTATCGGTCCAGGTCTCCCGACTTCTTTGTTTTCTTTCAGCACTACTTTCTAATTTTTTTCTTCCTTTCCAATTCTCTTATTTTATTAATTCTTTGCTTCCCCCCCCCCCTCCCCTTCATCTCTTTTTCTCTGCTATATCCTCTTTTCAATTATCTATCTCTCTTAAGGAGAGGAAATGATTGCAGAAATTTTTCTTGTAAGGCCCTTGGCTGCATCTGGATGGGTTTTGAGGGTTTCTTGGAGTGCGGCTGAAACCCAATTCGATCAGGGTCCTCCCCTGATGACTCCATCTTTGCTTTTTTTACTTCTTTGGGTTCCTTCTTTGTCTTCCTGTTTGATCTCTTCACAGTCACTCTCAGCCTACATAGCTTTCATTTGGTATTCAGTGGGAGTGTTACTCTGCTTCAGGAGCCAGCGGTACACGTACCAGAGAGTTGGCCATGCCACACAGCACGACAGCACACTGTTTTGCTGCACGCGCTGCCGCAGTGCATTCTAACTCTGGTGTTGGTGGAGAAAATCTGCGTGAAGGAGCATGCTCTGCTCAGGTATCACTGGCAATGTTCGCTCCTCTATCACTTCCTTTGTGTGCTTTGATCAGAAATTGTTGCTAACAGCCTGTCCACTGTCTGTTACCTCCTCAATGCCCACATTTCATCTCCATTAATTTTGTTTTTTTTAATATTCAACCTTTCCCTTGTTGTTAATATGTTATCCTGGAAGATCAATATAAATTTGAGTATACCATCCATTTGTTGTTGTTGAAAGACATTGAACTGCTCTCTATTGCTATCTTATGGACTGGGGGGAGGGGGGGCGGGTTGGGGAAGTCGTTGCATTGAAATGGGAGATTTTGCCAACAATAGCTTTCGATGCTGATAACCTAACTCAGATAAATTTTCGTTTCTGTTGTTGTACTATGAAGTTGAGGCTGTGGAAGAGCTACAATACACGAACGTACCACACCGTAAAGGAGACATCTGTGTACAACTCCCCGCTGTGGTAAACACCAGAGTAAGTAGATGGACACAACATTGGGATCCTTGGAAGTAGAATGGACATTGGAAGAATGGCATGCAAAGGGAGGGGAAGGAGAAGGATAATGAACACCCTGGATACAAGTTCAAATCAGCAAGAATAGGGATGAATTGTGGATAAAACAGAAACAGAAATGGAACAGAAAGGGAAAGGATGTAGAGGGCCAGAAAGCACAATAAAATGGAAAGGGAAGGGGGTGAACTTGGGGTGGTGGGTGTGGGGGGGGGGGGTGTTTTAATTAGGTAAGAAAATCTCAGAAGTCATAGATCGCGGATGACCAGAACTCTTGAATCCCTGGAGGGAAGAATGAGATGAACAGACTGAGGAATTGCTTGCCGGGTTTGGAGAAGGATGGGAATAAATTGAGTGGATAATGAAGCAGTGATTCTGGATTTTGGGAGCTTTCACCAGTAGAAGATTTACTGTCAGACCAGTGCGACACAAGATCATGAAGGAGGTGGGAAGAAGACAGAAGAGACCAAAGAACCTGCTCTGCGGATGAAAGAGTCAAGAACGTGCACGTGGTGAGGCAGGGGTGCCAGGCAAAGGGGCAGCTACTCATCAAGCTGTGGATGAAGACCACATTTGTTTGATATAAAAAGTTCACTTCTGGTTCAGGGACTTTCCATGCGGATGGTCAATCCGCAGCTGCTAATTTCCACCCTCGCTAAAGTTGAGTTTTCGAACTGGATTTTCATCCCTGTTTTTGTGTGTCATTCGTCAATAGTGTTGCTGGTTCATTCCATTGCAATATTTTCATGTTCATTAGTTCGTCGTTTTGTGCCTAATTCATTTCATCTTGTCAAGGCCTTAACAGCCTTTTTCAAGCCTTCCTTGGATGGAAAGTTTTGGTTTAACAAATTAGTCCTGGGCATATTCCCGAGTGCTCTGCATTTCTATTTCCTCAACAACCATGTCCATCCTATTTCATATCTTCCTCGCCTCGTTTCAAAAAACGGAACAAAAAAAAAACTTTATTTCATTTCACCCCAAATATGATTCTCATTGATATTGAATTTCCTTCTGCCATTGGTTCTACATTCCCCCCTCGCTTCTTTCTCCAAATGGAATCTACATTAAAATTAATGCTTCTTTTAAAAAAAAAAAAATCATTTTAAGAATGCGTTTCAACTTTGAATCTTCCTTCAACAAATGCTGCATGTGGTTGTTCTTTTCCACTCAGGATATATTGGCTCTTCTTCTTCAAAAGGTTATTTTTTTCCTGAGGTTGTTTGTCTGCATTGTGCCTCGTCCACAAACCTAACCTCCTGCCCCCCTTCTCATACAGTGCATTTAAACGAGTGTTTCTCCATGCGTTTACCGAGGCATTTCCAATCCTATTCCCATGATCTTCATCTCCTTTTTGTCAAAATTGGAATGACGGAATTGGGAAAAGAATCCACACCCACCCGCACCCCCTAAAGCTTCATGTCCCCCCCCACTTTCTCCCTCCATCCTCACACCACAATCTCAAATACTTCCCTCACGCGTCAAAGACGAGCCTTCCCATGCACGCTGAACTAACCTTCCCACACCCACACACTCCTCCATTACTGTCTCCTCCGATTTGATAGGCCTGACATGCCCTGGCAGTGGAGTACACTTTACATCAAACACTTCATTTCTCCACTGCCCCTATACTGACCTTACACCTTCCACCCAGGAGTACCTCTTGGCTTGTGACACTCTTTTCCCACCTTGTTCATCTGTGTGTTGTGCTGTCCTCCCAAATTGACAGACTCCATTCATCGTCGACTGCCGACAACATGGACAACCTTTTATCCACTCGTCCCAACTCTTCTCGTCTTCTCCTCTATGTGGCCAATTTCAATTGTCACTCAGGCAACTTAGCTGAGTGTTGGTACCTCTCTCAACCCAGCGTGGCATTCTGCAACAGGTACTTCGTGACTCCAATGGGACTGAATCAAATCTGCAAACTTTCCAACTCAGATTTCCCGCGCAAATGGCAAATCTCCTTCTGGACTTGGTGATGACCAACTTTCCCTGCAAATGTCCTCCTGCTCCAATTTGGTTCCACTGCATCATATGCTTTGTTGGAAGTCAACATCTCTCTGGTATTCTCAGAGTTAGCTGCCTCAATGCTGGCAAGTCTGGGCATTTCATCAAAGCAGATTGGCAGGGAATTTGCAAGCAGCATCGTTCTTCAGGCACTGGTTTACCATATTACCTGCCCTGATGTTAATAGCCTGGAATTCCTCCACAGAATCCTGCTCTCCTCTCTCTCTCATGGGCACTTCATCCCATTTCATCTTCACTTATCCTACCTTTCTTTCTTGCCCATCGTAACTAAATACTATGGTGAGGGCCAGTTGCTCTGAAACAACTTCCATTCTTTTCTTGGAAGGAAAATCTGCTGAAGGCAATCTCAGTGCTTTCGAAAAAGTCTGCAAAAAGTGATGTCCACATCTCAGGAGAGCCAGAAAACATCTGTCCATACCTCAGAATGAACTTTCCCAAACTTGTCTCTCTTCAAAATCTATTGGCACTTGTTAAGTCTGTCTGTGGTGTAATGCTCCCCTTCTCCCTTACATTAATTTAAAATTGGTACAGACATCTGACTCCGCTCAATGAGAAGGCGGAATGCGTAAGTTCTGTAGTTTGCTTCAAATCTTGTGTCCCCAACGCCTTCACTGTCGGTACCCCCATCCTTCGTCATTCCCAAACTGCGCCTGGACTTTGTCTTTTGCCGTGTGAAGGTGGAGAGGTATTTCAACCCTCCGACTCTGCTCTGCTACTTTACCGGACGGACATCAAGCTCAGTGTCCTTAAATACCTGCTCTGCTGCTCCAGCACATCCGCAAACTGAGCACCTGTCCTGCCCCCTTGTAGGCACTGCCAGCATTTAACCTCCCGTTCTTCGCATTTTCCTTCATTGTCGTGCAGTCATCGAGCATCTAGCGACCACGCTCCTATTTTATCCGAAAAGCATTGGTTTGAAAAACAATTGGGGCTCAAAACTGACACAGGCTCACAGCTGGCCTGTCTCTTTCAAAGTTCCCAACCACTACTTCTGTTTTTTTTTTTTTTTTCTTCCTGCTCCACCGTGGTGGCCAACAACACCCCGTTGCGCCACGGGTCGAGAACCTCCGCGAGTATACCCAACAGGGTCCATCCCGAACATCCCGGGAACTGACACGATAGTTTTGGCGGCCACGAGAATACTGGATAGCCCGTTGGCTCACAAGGACTCTTCCGCCCTTGACATGTTTTGTTTCTTCAATCCTGCTGGGTGTCCATATCTTACCCCTCTTACTAAGAAACTTGGTGGGGGAGATGGTTTAGTCCGCCGACAACTGACTGGAACAGGTTCTAGTACAGGTTTACATGGGACCTATGGCAAATCACAGATCTAATCTCACCTGACCTGACATCAAATCTAGTGATGGGACTGACAGGGTGGGGAATCTCATGGCCCAATGTCGCGGCCGTTGTCCTGCAGTTAGGGTTCTTTTTATTAGAGGTTGGTGACAGGATATGCACTTCAGCCAACCCGTAAAAACCCTTCATTCCCCAAAAACATTTGAAAAGCATAAAAACATCTGAAAACCCCACTCCGTGGGAGTACCTCTTGTGCAGCTGCCTTCGCAGGGCAGGTCACTCGGATGCCGTGGATTGGGCAAAGCCTTCGGGACCCCCCCCCCAATCTTTGAAATGGAGGGGAAACCACAGAGTAACCTTACCCGGTCCGATTGCGGTAGTTTGTGTCGGGGTGGTGCTGAGGTGTGTCACCACACGGCGGTCTCTTTGAGTTAACTGAGGCTTCTCTTCGGGTTTGGGTTCTAGAATTCGTATCCCAAAGAGAGGATGATCCCTCATCTATCATCTGAGCTCAGTGTTTGGAACATCGGAATTACAGGCACTCTTGAGGTTCTCCGACTGGGATTGCGGCGAGATCAATGGCGGGTGCGCTTTTTACACCTACTATTGATCTGGTCGCTCTGATTGTTTTACGATGCCACAAGAGTTGCTCTGGCTGTGTCCAATAAGTGACTCCAATAATAATTGAGGGAACACGGTCAACGAGTGTATTATGAGACAAAAAGATTCGTCACTCCTTTGGTGTCATTTTCCTGGTCCTCTGTATATTGCCACTGACTGAGGCGAGTGATCTCACCGTGAAAGGACGCATTATACTGCCCCACTTTGAATCTGTGGTTGATCAGTTGGCCCATGGCGAATACTCCTCGAGTCTTGGGGGACTTTGAATGCATTGACTGGAACTGATAGAGATGGTTATGAGACATGTCTTGGTCCCAATGGGGGTCGCCGGAACTGTGAACCAGAATAGCACTAAGTTCTTGACTTTGCAAGAAGTCACGGCTTAGGTGACTGTTCATGGTTTCAGCGCCCTACAGGCTCATTGCTGGACTTGGTATTCCAATGCTGGAAGGTGTGCGCAAAGGAAGATTGACCCTGTGCTCGTTGATGGTCGCTGGAGGATGATCCAGAACTGCAGGGTTACGCCGGAATGCTCATCTTCCTCAAATACTTACCGACAGGCTTGTTACAGCAACTCAGAAGTTGCAGCTTCAATCATGAGAGTGGTAACATTCCACTTCCAGCCCATGCTGGAATTAGCAAGCTCAGGATGAGAGGGTAGCGGAGGGAGTTTGCGAACAGGCTGGAGTTGGAGATTTGGGGGAGTCCTGAGTGTTGCGGATGCCAATTAAACACTCGCCCTTGAATGTTGCTGATAGATGTCTGGGAACTCACAGGAGGGCGAAGAAAGAATTTGGTCTCAAAGGGACACTGGATACTTTATCCAGAGGTCACAGGGCAGGCTGAATGGCACAGAGCTGAGCCTGTTCAAGGGTGCTGAGGCATAAAACAGTACGTGCACTAAGGGTGGACAAGGGGCCTATGTGCGAGGAATCTGTGAGGGGGTAGAGAATCACCTGTGGTCAAGTTATTCTTGCTCTGCTTACAGGGGAATTTGCGCAATTTGCATTCCTCCAAGCCTGTCCTAGTGGTAACTGCAGTTAGAGCAGAAGAGTGATGTGCTCTTGACCCGAGGCGTCTGAAGTGAAGGCCCGCTGGGCGGTTACTTTTGAGGGCTGTACCAGGCTGATTCACGCAGCTGTCGAGTTTGGCATGCTCCAGGGGTGTTACAATCCCGTTGCTGGACCCTCCAATCAACTCTGGTCCACCTTCATGTTGTTGGAAACACAGGCTACGGTGAACTGGTTGATGGGTAAGGTCCTGGGATTTGTGGCATCCCTGCTGAACTTCTCAAGTGTGGTGGAAATGCTGTATTCGTGTCATTCGCATGCAAGTTTGTTCATGCTCTTCCTAGGAACATAGGCATCCAATCCCAACTGACCCGAAGAAGAGCCTTGTTGTCCCTCTCTGGAAGGGAAGGGTGACGCCAAGAACGCAAACCAAACATACTGTGGGTGACGCTGCTCTCAGTGCCAGGCAAGATTTCTCTGCTCGATAATTATTGAGAGGGTTCGCCACCATTTGTTTGCGCACACCAGCGTCCAGAGCAGTCAGCGCTTTTACACCAGAGGTCATAACGATTGACCGTATCCTTGCCTCTTCGGGTCCTCACCGAACGCAGATGAGAAGTTTCGGCCAGGGGCTCTTGCCAGTCTATGCTGATCTCGCAAAGGTTCAATGCAAGTCGAATGCAGGATGCCCTCTGTAGGATTCCTTTGGTCTTCGTGGGGTGCAACAAACTGATCTAATCTGGATGTTAAACTATATTCTGGTCGCTGGAGTGCTGTGAGATGTGGTGGTACCATCTCTGATGTATTTCCACTTGTTACTGGAGTTTGCCAAGGGTGTGTACTGGCCCCACATACTTTTATCAGCACTTAAATGGATTTGGATTCTGGGGAGAGTGTCGGAGAGATCAAGCGCGGTCTCATGTTTGGAAATGTTCAAGATCTCTGACCTTGATTTCGCAAATGATGCAGTCATCTTTGCGGAGACTCTAGATATCCTTTTGGGGCCTCAAAGTGCTGAATGAGGAGTCGGAGCCGCGCTGGATTGCGGCTTTCCTGGGTCAAAAACTGTGATCAGGCTTTCAATGAATCTTGGATGCCTGCAAATCCTCGTCTGTACTTGGTTTGTGGCGAGGATGTTGAGGTCACGGAACGATTAATTTACCTTGGCAGTGAATATTCATGTGTCTGCTGGTTGTGAGCCAGAGATCAACAGACGTCTGGGTCGGGCATGAGGAGTCATGGATTAACTGGATAATGGGGGTGTGCGCTGCCGCGGTACTTGTGCGGGAGGACGAACAATCCGAGTCTTCAGGTCCTATGGGTGCTTCCAGTCTTGCTCTATGGATGTGAGACTTGGACTCTGACCAGGGATTCTGAGACGGAGACTTGATCCTTTGGTTCCAGTCTCTTCGGAGAATCCTTGGCTATACGCTGGGTCGGATTTGTGTCCAACGAACGGTTGTGAGAGAGACTCAAATGAGATTTTGTTACTGCATAGTCCTTGAGCATCAGCTGCGGCTGTATGGATATGGTTTTGGCTCCATTTTCCTGACACTGATACTGCTCCCAGATTCTCATTCAGAGAGGGAACCTCGTGAGGGGAGGAGGCAAATGGGCCCGACCACATGCTTGTTGGTTTGCAGCAAGGTTGATCAGCATCTCAAGAGATGGGGATGGGCCAGGCCATTTGCCTGGGAGAGGGCCAGACGGAGGCCCTGGAGTGCCGCAGAAGTGGACGCAAGCGACACGCTGCTCCGGCGCATGCTCCCATACTGACCTGACCGTACATCCGACACAAACTTGCTCTCGCTTGGCGAGGCGAGCCTCACATCTCACTAGCCTAGGCTTGGACCGCTCTCTGGTGGTCCGACCTACTCTCCACCATGAAGAGCCACCCGTCCCTGGAGCCACAAGTCTGAACACCTGGCTCGTCGGCTTGGGCTCTGCCGCTGCATGTCCACCCAAGCTGGCATCTGCTTGACCCTGTCGCGTCCACCGGGGCCAAAAAAAAAAACCGGAGAATCCCCGCTGGGTCTAACCGTGTCCCAGTTAGTGCCGTACCGCAAACCATGGATTTTGCCTTCGCACACCAGGCCTATCCTGCTGTCACATGGACATTTTCTTTCCACTGGAGCAGAGCGACATTCACACCCGAGCATGCTCCTCCAAGGCCATTGCTCTTCACTTTTTGTCCTTCCAAATAATTTTTCCCTTCCAAATTCCACCTTCCAAATCCCAAAGTTTTTGGTTTCCCCCAGTCATCCTTTTATTTCTTCCACTCTTATTTTACACTCACCCCCAAATCGATTTTTCATCCATTTTGTTTCCAAATCGACCTTTGTTTATCTATTTGTTCACCCATTTATTCATTTGACCCCATCGTTCATTATTTTCATACCCATTAATTGTTTTAACATGTCTTGAAGTGCATCAAGCCCGCCTCCTGGCTTGGCAGCTCAGGAGTTTGGGAGGTTCCCAGCCATAGGCTTCCTCACTAGCCCCACCTCCGGCTCGTTTCCTCATCCATCGTGGCCTTTCGTGTTCCCCGTTTGGAGCATTGGCTTCTTCTTGTGCGCATATATATATATATTGTTGCGAAATCTCGCTGCCCGCGCGGCGTGCGAAACGGCCACGTGACCGAATGGCGGCCCGCCTCGCCCACCGGACGGACAATTCAGTCGTGACCCTCTGGACTAACGCCCGGGAAGCCGTCACCGGGTGGGCCTTTCGGCCTCCACCAAATCGTGCCAATCGCACCGCCGTGGGGATAGGGTTGTTCGCCAAACTGACCTACCTAAGTACCACGCAGATGGTAAACGGGCGATCGCCCTCGCCGCAGGTCGACTTCGGACACGAACGCCTTCAAGCGGTCCGTTCCGGGTGCATATCGGTAACCGAGCGGTGTTATCGTCGGCCTCGATGCGTTCAATTATTATCGGGCGTATCAACGCCCATCGACCCTTTACGTGAAGCAATTGGAGACACCCAAACAAAGAAAGGACGCAGCGGAAACGGGGAACAACTTCACACAGAGCACATTTATTTCCACACCACGGACACAAGCACACGTATACAGCCATATCAGTAAAGAATGCAAAAAGAATTACTACCGATACAAGCAACAGGTTTTATTTACTGCACTTGAACATTTCTACTTTACAAGACACGGCGCCAACAACACGCTTCACACAAAACAAAGGAAAGACCCCCTCAAAGGCAAGGGAGTCAGACTGGGCCCGTGGGCCCTAATGCGCGTGGACTGGATGAGGGCGGCAGGTCCACGAGACCGAAGGGTACTACCCAGCGCACTCGTGGCGGATGGTGGGCAAGCGCAATGTCAGTGTAGCTGCGCCTGGCTTCGTGGTCGGCGAGCTTCCTCCGGCGCTCCCACGTCTGCCTTTCCCGTCGGCTTTCGAGCTCCGTCTCCCACTCGACTGCCCTGCCGACACTGCAGACTTGACTTTCGTCTTCCCGACACTCCGCCGCTGCACTCCATCTGCTCCCACTTGGTTCTCTGCGACGTACTGCGCAACCCTTGACTTCCTCCGACGCTACTGCACGCTTCCACTTGACTTCTTCCGACGTACTGCGCAACTTTGTGACTTCCTCTTTTCTTTCCCGCCCGAGCTCGCGCCTATATTAGCCCGGGGGAGGGGCCGTATATGTATTTCTGGATCACAGCGGGTTCGGAGGCGGGGTATATAACTGATGCTCGGTCATTGATGGATGAAAAGCGCGTGGAAAGCCCCATTCTGATCGCTTTTTTCGGGAGAAAAGGAACGCATTCACAGCGGTTTGGAGGCGGGAGCTACACTAACCGATGCTCGGTCATTGGATGGATGAAAAGGGGGCGTGAAGCATTCCTAGATCCCGATTCTTGAGGGCGAAAGAACGCATTCACAGTCCATGGCACGAACGGTGGTAGAAGGCGGAGGTGTGGAGTTTGTTGTTGGCGGGCGTCGTTTTGAAGAATGGCGGTGAAGCGATGTTTGTGCGGATGGAGTGTGGAGTAAAGAGGCGAAGTGGTGGGTCTGTTTTGAGTTTGTTGGCGGGCGTCGTTTGAGAATGGCGGTGAAGCGATGTTTGCGGGATGGAGTTGTGGAGGTAAAGAGGCGAAGTGGCGGTGTTTGAGGTTGTTGGGGGATTATTGGTCCAAAATAACGATAGAGAAAGAAAAAAGGGCTACTCAAAAGGATCACAGCTCCTGTGACACGGAAATTCCCTCTAAACAACGGGTTTGGGGGCTAACTATACATGTACTTAGAGTTATCTCACCTACGGGACCTGCATGTGGTGGAATCTTCCACAGCGTAACTATATACTATATTATATATTATATATATTTTATATATATATATATAATATATATATATATAACTGTATATACAGTGGGGAGAACAAGTATTTGATAGACTGCGATTTTGCAGGTTTTCCCACTTTACAAAGCACGTAGAGGTCTGTAATTTTTCATAGGTACATCTTCAACTGTGAAAGCGGAATCTAAAACAAAAAATTCCTGAAAATCACTGTAC
>CM068966.1:29632863-29647118 GCA_035128595.1 Eptatretus atami | reverse complement strand
AATCCAATATGGCTGCCAAACCATGTGACCTATCAATTATTCCTCAACAAAATTATACACCCATGGCTTGGGGAACTTTGTGTGAAGTTTCCCCTCAATCTGCCCAGCCTTTCTGGAGAATAAGATTTTTTTTATAGGTTTTAGGGTAAATCCAATATGGCTGCTAAATCATGTGACCTATGACGTCATATGTGTGAACCTTTTGTTCCTCATGCATAGGCAATCACGTGCAAAGTTTCACCTCGATCTGTTCAGCCACTTCAGAAAAGAAGATTTTTGAAGATTTTTTTTCACAATATGCCTGCTGAATCACGTGACCGATGATGTCATAAAAAAATTTATATGGACCATTTTATCCCGAGATGACCCTCAAATATTTTCATACTAATCAGATGTAGCATTCTACATATGCAATTATGACATTATAATGAAGGCACCTGTGACATAAACAAAAATCACACATTCCTCATGAGGAGTACTTGCTATGTGCCAAGTTTCAATTTTTTCCTTGGTGCGGTTTCAGAGATGGAGATCCAAATTTTTTCCAACATGGCTGCCACACCACGTGACCTTTGACATCAATTATGATTAAAATATTCTACATGAGTCGTCGCACCTATGGTGAAAATTTCGTCTCAATCCGACAAGTGGTTGCGGAGAAAAACATGAAAGTTCTGTGCGGACAAACAAACGGACAGACAAACAAAGACAGACAGACAGACAACCGGACAAACAAACTGACCCAAACACAATACCTTCTCCTTCGGCGAAGGTAATAAGAAGAATCAAATAAAGATGTTTTTCGAATGGTAAATACAGTTTCCATATTGAAGAGTCGGCGAATAGAATAGCCTCAAGGGATGCACACTAACCTCTAAGCTATCTAGTCTGGGTTAGAATCCGGACTCAGCGATAAACTGTCATGTCGGTGTTTCACAGGCAGGGTAATTCATCATCGTGTGTGTTGTTTTTTGGATCGACATTAAACTGGACGGCCCATCTGCCGGCATTAGTTGGTGGATGTAAAAGATCACACGGTGTCCTTCTTATGGAGTCGGTGAGCTAAGTCAAACATCAGGCCTGGCCAGCTGGTTCTTGAAACACTTGGGCCAAATACTTTCCTCGGCCGACCCCATGAGGAGGTGGGAATATGGCCGTTCAAGGAAGAAGTGCTCAACAAACTCGAGAGAGAAGGATGTTAGGAATAATCTAAAAACGCTTAATGGAGAAACGATATAATAAGGGGAAAGACTGGAGTAAGAGATATAACGGAAAATAAGAAATGGCTGAAATGTCAACGGCTGGGAAGGCAATGTGATATAATAATGGAATGGACATGTCATGTAATGATAGAAGTGATATAAAGGATTGATATAATGGTTATGCAATGTGGAGAGAAGCCAACTGATGGATAATAAGAACAGAATGGACACCTCGAGATGGAAAACGAAACGAAGGCCAAGGAAGAAATGGAGAGAAGAGAGATGCCAGACAACCTCCTAGACTGTCCCAAACAATAGACCCAAGACAAGAAACGTGGGGAACAATCACACTGAAGCTTTCATTCTGCTGTGGAAGAAAAGCTGCGAGATAATGATGATGATGAAAAAATAATGTGGTCTTGCAATGCATCCCACTGAAGATCGAGCATGACCGTCTCCATGACGGTGATGATCTTTGATGAACTGCAGGCAAGGTGTTGAAGGGCAGAGATGATGGTGGGTTTGGTGACTCGAGGCCAGGCCGCAGAGGGTGAGCAGGTGATTTCATTGCTACATAATCGTCAAGGATGATTTTAGGTGAGTGGGTGACCCAGTCAGCCTGACTCGTGTTGAAAGGGTGCAGGATTTTATGACATTTCCTGACATAGCCAGCTCTTCACTCGTGGGTAGAGCTCCTTATAGTCATACAGCGCCTTTAAGAAGCCCTGGGCATATTCATCACCTTTACCTTCCATAATGACCAAGCACTTTCGAATTCTCGCAGATGTGCTACCGTGACAGACTTCCTGGTACTCCAGCCTCGAAAGTAGTTCCTTGGCCACGAGACTGTCGAACAGTGTTCTTGGATCATGTAGTACAGCATCCACGATTTCACTCGATTCTTCTGAAGGTACTGCACCGCCATGTTGCTGCTGTAACGAACAAGTGCTCAGTGTTAGGGTCATGGCAAAACGATACCTGTACCGTAATACATAATATATATATATAATATATATATATATAATACATACATCTTCTTCTTCTTCTTCTTTCGGCTGCCCCGTTAGGGGTCGCCACAGCGGATCATCCGTTATGATCCGCATAATGATTTGGCACAGGTTTACGCCGGATGCCCTTTCCTGACGCAACCCTGGTCGCCTCTTACGACACAGGGATATGGTACACCTATTTTAACCGTGGCATACAACGGGCCCAGTACAGGGGTACTCACTTCGCCGACCTCGGAAGGATGACAGGCTGAGTCAACCTCCTGGTGTGTATTAATTCAAGCAGCCAACAGGGCTTCAACTCAGTACCTTTTGGATCCCAAGCCGCTACCCTAACCACTACGCCAACACCAGGCTATAAAATACATACATACATACATGTGTCACATTGTTAGTCTCAGCCCGAAGGGGATGTGAGACTATTGCAATGCCCCTGTGTGTATCTACGTCCATATGTTTTCGCTTTAAAAATGTTTTCTCTGCAACCGCTTGTCCGATCGATGCAAAAACTTTAAACATTGGAGGGACTCCCCATGGTGAATATTTTATTACCAACCCTGACGTCATAGGACACCGTATAGCAGCCATATTGGATTAAAGGGGAAAAAAATTGGACATGATTTTCTCCGAAACCGCTCAACGAAAAAAATTGAAACTTGGAATATGCCATCAACTCCCCATGGGATATATCAAGTGATAACGATGACGTCATCGGTGAAGTATTCCAGCCCTAATTGGATGAATTGAAATCCTTATCCGAAAAATCTGAAACTTCATATAGTATCTGATATTTGACCCGATGTGAATGAAGAATTAAATTTATGACGTCATAACCCATGCCAAGAAACTATGTGACTTAATAGTGTGACATTGATGATGCGGCTATATGGGCTATAATAGCAGTGTGTTCAAGTAATGGTATTTTTGTTTAGAATGAACGTGAGACAAGACTATGTGAGTGCTGTTGTAGTGATTGGAGCATGCAAGTTGTGCAATCAACAAAAAATAATTGAGGGACATGTAATTATAGAGTGGGATTGGCAGGATGATCTCGAGGAACGAACACTCGCCTCTAAGCTGTCTTGCCTGGGTTCGAATCCCAACCCGGTGCTAAACTGTCATCCCGGTGTTTCACTGGTAGTGCGATTCATCAACGCGCGTGCCGACCCTCGGATGGACGTTAATCTGGCGTCTCGTCGGCCGACGTTAGTTTGTGGACGTTAAAGATCCCACGGTGTCTTTCGTGAAGAGTAGGTGAGCTATCGCCTACGCTCTGAACAACTTACAAATTCCTGCACGAACTCGCATCACATCAGGGTACGGGAGGGTAGTGTAGTCAGTCCTGTGTCACATCATCCCGGTCGACACATCTGGGTTGTATTCCAACTTAACGACTGCAGTGCACAAATGCCAACTACTGCTGGGAAGTGCAACTATCGGAGATGCCTATTCCCGGTAGTTGTGCGGTTGTTCCTCCCAACGCCAAATCTTCCACGCCCTTCTCTGCCACCCAGATCCATCAGGGTGTCGATGGACCCGCAGCGAAAGCCTCTTTGTTGCATGGTATCGACTTCGGTATTACATAAGATGTTTGTCGATGTAATTTACATCGACAAACATCTTATGAGAGTTGTCACATGAAACGCTGTGCGGTTCAGATGGGAACACCAAACAGCCAGGAAATCGAAACCTCTTCAGGTGGTTAATGTTACAGTTAACGAAGTAGAACAAGAGTTTGACATTCATTCATTCGACGTGAACGATTAAAATGGCAAAAAAATAAAGACAAGACAGCAATTCGAGCTAAAACGTCATGGACACACCTGTAAGACTCCTGTCAATTGTCCTGTGCTCGGCGTCCCGGGCGATGCACCGTGCACAGTGTACTCACTATACAGTGTACAAGGAAGAAACTTTCCGGAGTTTCTGAAACTCAAAACTTCCTCTCTGCACTTCCTCTCGGTAGGACAATTGGCAGGTATAAATAGGAGGAAATGACCTTTGAACTCGAGACGACGAATTGCTGCCTAATATTTACGAGTTCGTGTTGAGTTTTTCTATTGTAATCACTCGCGTAGAATTATGATTGTCAAACTTTTATTCGACTTAACTGCACTTCCTGCACTCCACGCACACTACTTCCTCGTTTTACCTTTTGACAGTTGGGTAGGTCCTATAGATGACATCACCACTCTATCAAAGACATTATTTCAGTCATTTAACAGCTGGGTATAGGCTGCGAACATCGTCACGACCCTGGTCTCCAAGACCATTTGCTTCATTAAACCTTCCCCAATACTCCTTTAGCTTGGGGGAAGGCTTCTAGCTGTTGTAGGGTTTGTTTCTACAATTGGTGTCCCTAATTTTTAATAGTACTCCTAGGAGTACTAAACCACCATGTAGAAATGTTTTTTTTTTTCTTCGTTCACTCTCAACACTCCATTAGAACGATCAGAATGAAATTGCCCTCTAGATCGCTGAGAGCAAGGCGCATTTACGCTTAATTTACATTATACCCTTCCAGGTTAAAGGTCAATTGGTCTTCCACACCGAGGAGTACGAAACCACCATTTAGGTTTTTCTCCCTTTTTTTCTGCCAATGGCCGAAGCTGCATCTCGGAGCCGGCTGAGTCTGTCAGAATGAAAATTTGCATCAATAATGGGAATAAAAACGATGCGTGGTTGACTATTTTGTCCTTGACCTAATTTTAAGGTCATGACCCAATTATAGCCATTTTAACATTTTTCACTATCACTCAACTAATGTTTGATCAGAACTAAATTGCTCTCCCAAGATAGCTGAAAGCAAGGTGCATTTACACTTCAATTTACACCATATCCCTCCAGGTTAAAGGTCAATTGGTCTTACATCCCTTCAGAGTACTAAACCACCATTTAGGTTTTTCTCCCATTTTTTTTTCTGCCAATGGCCGAAGCTGCATCTCGGAGCAGCTGGGACTGTTGGAGTGAAATTTGCATCAATAATGGGAATAAAAACTATGTGGGATTGACAATTTTTGTCTTTGACCTAATTTTAAGGTCATGACCAATAGTACATTTCAACATATCGGCTATTTCAGCCACACCCATAACTCAACAAGCTTGATCGAACGAAATTGCCCTACCAAGATAGCTGAGAGCAAGGTGCATTTACACTTAAATTTACACCATACCCTCTGGGTTTAAGGAGTGTGTCAGCACTCTCTATGTAGGGAAGGCGCAGAAAAAAAATGTCGGCACCACCTGCTATATACAAAACTAAAGTTGGAGTATCTTCTCCGTAAAGTCACTGAGACTGCATCTAATAATCATCCTCAGACGACGTATCTCCGAGCTGCCTCTCTTAATGGCAATGACTGGTGCTACTTGGTGCAGCATCCTTTGCTATCGCTTGTTTGTTTGTACAATTCATTCTACAGTTAAATACACGACATGGCCAAAAGTATGCGGACACCCCTTCTATGGATTCGACTATTTCAGCCACACCCATTGCTGACAGGTGTATAAATCAAGCACACAGCCATGCAATCTCCACAGACAAACACTGGCATTGGAATGGGCCGTGCTGAAGAGCTCAGTGACTTTCAACGTGGTACCGTCATAGGATACCATCTTTCCAACAAATCAGTTCATCAAATTTCTGCCCTGCTAGAGCTGCCCCGGTCAACTGTAAGTGCTGTTATTGTGAAGTGGAAACGTCTCTGTGCAACAACATCTCAGCCGCAAAGTGGTAGGTCACACAAGCTTACTGAACGGGACCGCCGAGTGCTGAAACGCGTAGCGCGGAAAAATCGTCTGTCGTCCGTTGCAACACTCACTTCAGAGTTCCAAACTCCCTCTGGAAGCAACGTAGCACAAAGCACTGTTCGTCGAGAGCTTCATGAAATGGGTTTCCATGGCCGAGCAGCCGCACACAAGATCACCATGTGCAATGCCAAGCGTCGGCTGGAGTGGTGTAAAGCTCACCGCCATTGGACTCCAGAGCACTGGAAACACGTTATCTGGAGTGATGAATCATGCTTCACCATCTAGCAGCCCGACAGATGGATGTGGGTTTGGCAGATGCCAGATGAACGCTACCTGCCTGAATGCATAGTACCAACTGTAAAGTTTGGTGGAGGAGGAATAATGGTCTGGGGCTGTTTTTCATGGTTCGGGCTCGGCCCCTCGGTTCCAGTGAAGGGAAATCTTAACGCTACAGCATACAATGACATTCTAGATGATTCTGTGCTTCCAACTTTGTGGCAACAGTTTGGGGAAGGCCCTTTCCTGTTTCAGCATGACAATACCCTCGTGCACAAAGCGAGGTCCATACAGAAATGATTTGTCGAGATCGGGGTGGAAGAACTTGACTGGCCTGCACAGAGCCCTGACCTGAACCCCATCGACCACCTTTGGGATGAATTGGAATGCCGACTGCGAGTCTGACCTAATCGCCCAACATCACTAATGCTCTTGTGGCTGAATGGAAGCAAATCCCCACAGCAATGTTCCAACATCAAATGGAAAGCCTTCCCAGAAGAGTGGAGGCTGTTATAGCAGCAAAGGGGAGACCAACTCCATATTAATACCCATGATTTTGGAATGATATGTTGGATGAGCAGGTCTCCACATACTTTTGGCAATGTAGTGTATTTACAGATATTCTGAAATAGGAAGGCAACAGAGAGGTGGGTGGGACTATGACTGCCAATCAGCCTGATGAGGGTGGGGCCACTAGACATTTGCCCAAGGGCCAATCAGACCTATATGGGGTGGTTAACGGTGGAATATTATCAGGGATTTGTGTCCATAAAGTAAATATTATGAAAACATGTACTGGAAAGAATGTGTATGTCTATCTCTAAAGTACGTACTAATAATACACATGCATGAACTATCAGGGATGCCTCTTCATGATGGTTGTACCCCCCCAACGGAAGTCGGGGGACCAAATCTTCCCCCCTGCTCGGATTCATCAGGGAAGCAGGGTCACCATCATAGCACCAATCTGTCCCCGTGAACCAGCCCATTCCCTCCAACCACCCCTCTTCATCTCCCCTGCTGCCCCCTCCACCACAACATCTTTGATGTGAGGAATCTCTGGTTCACTCTCAGGATGTTGATCAACTGTTTCCGTGCTGCTGCCCTGTTCATGCAAGGCAGACACAGGGAAAATCGACAGCAACAACACACACGTAGAGTATTTCTATAAAGTACTTACTATTTAGAATGTTAGATCGTCCATAAAGTATGTGCAGTATCAATACAATGAGAGCACATCTAAAAGGATTGCACAACATTTATAAATTAGTAGTACTACATAGTGAACTAGAAGGGCACTCGGTAAAGCACATACCTCTGCCACGCAATGCCTGATCTTGTAGAACATATCAGGCCCAATAAATATTTGAAATATCATGCTATATATCGTGTTTGGCCCTATCTCTCGATGGTGAAGAATAAAAAAAATTCTCGTATCCAGATTAGGATCTTCACCAAAATTGAATCAATTCGTCATTGTCACACATCCAACCTGTCCACCAAGTTTCGGCCAAATCCGTCAACAACGTTTTGCGATATCCTGCTCACAGACAAACAGACAGTGGGGCAGATAGACAGGGGTAAAAACATAACCTCCATCCACCTTTGGTTACAATACAGACAAGTCACCTTCAGTGACCTGCACAAAAAGAAAGAAAGAAAGAAAGATGTTGTGCTAAGCACGATACTTATGAAATCGATAAAACAAATTTGACCTTTAAAATAATTGTTTGTTGAATTCAACGACCAAATATGCAAATCCTCTTCAAATTTCAAGTTCATCGGATGAAAATTGAGGATTTTAGAAATCTCACCTACGTCATTGACCTTTGGCCTATGTTGACCTTTTGGCCTATGTTGAACTCAAAAATAATTGGTGGTTGAATTCAATAAACAAATATGCAACTCCTCTTCAAATTTCTAATCAATCGGATAAAAATTTAGGATTTTAGAAATTCCACAAATTTGTTGGCCTATGTTGACCTTTTGACCTCAAAAACAATAGGCTTCGTGCTTATGATGAACTCTGCCATGTGTTGAAATTCCATGAAGATTGGTTTAAAATTGTGACCTGTAAGCAATTGACATACAAACAGATAGATAGTCAGATGGACAGACCGACTAACTCACAAGACCAACCAATATACTTGAAAAATCTTTGATTTTCACAAGTAACAAAGACAGACAGATAGGGATGAAAACATAACCTCCTACCTTCAGTGGCGAAGGTAATAAAGGCACTCTTGTCACATACTCTTGGTAAAACACTTTAGAACCAGAAATTCCCGTTACATCAATTTAATCACTTAATTAGCTTCAGCAAAGATTGTACTCCACTTCAAATTCCCCTTCTGCACCCACAACATTCCACCTGAAAGTGGGGGATGGACTGCTCGTGTTTAATGCAAGACAAATCAGCCACTTATGTCTTGCATGGTGAAGCTGCATAATCCGCAAAGAACAACAGTGTGTCTGCCACTCTGATTATTGTTCCTGCTAATGCAAACCAAGAAAACAGAAGGCACGTGCGACCGGCGGAGAAATTGACTTACGATTGGAGATCGGGGGTCACGTTCCACACGTTAATTTCTCCGATTTAAAATCGAGGACGGCTTCGCCATTGCAGTCATGGGGACTCACTCCTATGGAGAAGGAGCCCAATTGCATGAACATGAGTAGGGTGAATATACTGATTCTGGCTCACTTTTCCCCATGTAAGTGAATGGGGGATTTTCAGCAATTCATATTTTTTTCCCTAAAAAGTGACCCCCTTTTTATCCCAAGTATTTTATTGTCTCCCTTTTAACCTAGGGACACTCTTTTCAATAACCAATGCAATAAGATAAAGATTTGTTTAAGTAGTAAAGTAGTAATGTGATTTGTTAAAGGTGATTCTGAAGAAATATCTGAAACATGTAAGCCTCGGGACACTCTTTTTCAAATAACCAATGCATATTGTTTAGCTCACTCATTGAACTATAAAGATTTGTTCATTCTCAAATTCCTTCAATAGTTTAAATTCTTTGCACAATAATCCCCATCTAAATATTAAAAATAAAACATTTGAATCTTTATATTTTTGAAGATACCCCTTTGGTGCCATTACGAAATGATAAACTTCTCTTAATGCTCTTGTTTGACCACCTCCTGAGCCACATATCATTTTGAGATTATAGTAAATTGTTTTTTCAATTGTTCAATGATAACCATCAAAGTTTTCAGTCCATTCAGGATATTAATTTTTTTCTTTACATCTCGAAGTTACTAGTTTTTAAATTGATTCGCTTATTTGTTTTATTTACCTTTGTTTTAGTTTTTTTTTCAATAAGATTATTTGATATTTTTCACATTCATTATGTTTTCCATTTATATACCAAGACTGAGATTTTCTCCACTCTTTAGTTTGATTAATACTTGGTTTGACCATTTATATATTGTGAAAAACACGGCGGTAGCCCTTAAAACCATAACCCATCTTCCCATCGTTAAACACAATCTATTCTATTCACTCTATCATACAATATCCAATGGAACACAATCTATTCCATTATCTAAATAAATCTCTTATCATCAAAGGCTCAATGCCTTTTATTTACTTCTTCACTATATATCTTATGTTTATAACTTCTTATTGTATTCATTTTCCTATATTCTTCTTTCTTATTCATCAACATTATAATAATTTCTAAAAGTTATTGATTTCTTTATTACATATTTCTTTATTCCTTTAACCTCTTATCAATCTGATCACCATATTGTAAGCATATGCCTTTGCTCTCAATCAAATAAACTCACTCATTACTTTTCCACCCAACTCATCCTTAAACTTACAATAACCTTTTCATTCTTTTTTGAAATAACTCATCTTCTTACATAAATTACTTGTATCATATACTCCAATATTTTTTCTTCATATTTTATAAACATCATCAGTTTTTATATCTAGGATAAAATCAGTGTCCATATACAACAATGAAACATTTTCACCATACTCTTTCTTTAGCCATTATACAAATAATCATACATCAATATCTTTGATAAATCAAGAACTGCGTTCCAATATAAATGGTTTATCCATTACAATACTTTCCTTTTCCATATGAATAGCAGAAAAGTTCTCTGAAAAAACCTCTTCTCTCTTAAAAACTGGGTTTTTTATCAATCTAGAAACTTCTTTCCAAGATGTTGCAATCTAATGTTTTGCTGTTTCTAACATTCTCCATTGTCTTTCCAAAGACAGCATTATTCATCAATTTATAGAATTCCCCTTCAAATTTTACTTTTGTATTTGTTTCATATTTGTTAGAATTTAATATACTTTTTCATCCAAGGACTTTGTTTAAATTTTAAACTCTATGAATTTTAGCTACTCTCAAAAACTGTTTCAAGCTTCTCTATGCAAACATATCTCTTTATCATAGAATGTTGTTATAACTTTTCTGTTGATTTGCCTTTATATTAAACTTTTATGATAATCACTTAACCATTCTTTTTTGGGATTTCTTTTCACATGCAAAGGAAGGTCTTTATGCTTATTATGAAGATCACTCGGGTACCTCAATCAACTTCAAATAATAACCTTCTTCTTCCTCGTTCAATTCCTCTTGAGAAGAATAACAATATTCATCAAAGCTTTTCATAATCCTTTTCTTCACCCACTCTAATTTACCATAAGGCAGAGATTGAGACATTGCCCATCCATACAAATTTTAGCATCAAATACATCAATATTACTATCTTTTTCACTATCATATTTTGGAAGATATTTATTATTTGCTTTAGCAATATCTTTTTGAACATACTTGTGATATTCCACCTCTCTTAGACTTCTCAATCATCAAAGCATATCTACATCACTGATTAATCTATATCTTGTTTGTCATTTTCAACATTGCACTCCAAGCTAAACCAGGAGCTGTGAAATAGTGGCAGGATCTAATCCATAACAATTTTTATTATGACAGAGTGATCTAAAAGCTTCAATCACATCAGCGAACAATAAAACTGTTTTTAGATACAAATCATGATATTCTCCAGGTTCTTTATCTTAATATTTTTTCAATTTCTTGTGCGTGTTTATATTCGCTTATCACTTATCTCTTTTTCATAAAGGTTATTATAGAAACTTTCTTTTGAAGGAAGTTGTGTTTTCTTAATCTCATAAATGAATCCATATAATCATAAGGATAAATTCCTTACTTGTAAGAATTTTCTCTTACTCTGAATTTTATTCCTTGTTTGAATTTCCTCTCGAGTTAGAATTTCCTCTTTAATTAGAATTTCATCTTTAATCAGATTTCCTCTTTAGTTAGAATTTCATTAATTGTTTGATTTTGTTTATAATTAGAATTTCATCTCAGTTAGAATTTCTTCATTAATTTCCTCATTAATTAGAATTTCCTCTTTACTTTGAATTCTCTCTTTATATCTGAATTTCCTCTTTAGTTAGAATTTCCTCTTTTGGAAAGAATGAATTAAGATTTGGAAAAGAACCCCGTGGAGCTTAGATTTGATGCTAGGTAGGTAGTGGTGTTCCTATATAAACTGTAAGAATCTAGAAATTAATACGAGTTAAAGGTTTTGTGAATACATTTTTTGTAAATGAATATACTTTTGACTTGTGTTTGTTATGGCAGAAATATTCCCTGGTGTTTTTAAAGTTCATTTATATATGATGTGTATCATAGTTGCGCTGTTGTGAAGACAGACTGGAATAAAAGAAGGAATTTATATTAAGATTACAACAGGAATGAGCGGGACCGTCTATATTTACAGTAGATGACAATGATCCTAACTTTAGACTCCTCATTTCCTCCTCACAAATATGACAGATATTGTTCTTTCTAAATTCTAATTTTTCTTCTTCGGTTTAATTTCATCGGTTCATTTGTTTCTTTCATTAATTTAGTTAGTCTTATACATCTTTTCTAATCGTATTACAACTCTGTGAAGATTTTTTTCCATATAATGTTCAAGTTTATTAACTTTTCTCCAACAGATGATTTGATATAATAACAGAAACCACAAGGAATATGTTTTTGATATTTATTTGTATGTGATTCTTTTGATTGGAGAAGCAGTATTTATCTTTTTGAGGATGCATTCAAATCAGCATATATCAAATGGGGTGCATGATAGATTTATTATAATCTTCAAAAGAAATCTTTTCCCAGGTTTAGGCATTTAATTACAGTGATTTTATGATTACTACATATTTTGAATGTTGTTTCAAATCGTTCTTTTGTATGAAATGAATTAAGACATCGCTTACAAGGATATATTTTGTTTGCTGTTCTGAATACCTGAGAAGAGATTAATCTTGATAAATTATTGATGTATGTATAATGTGAATTCTTTCCAACTAAAAATTATAAAGATCAATGTGTTTCTTTCATTTTTATAGGTGTTAGAATTTTTAATATTTGAACTTTGTTTGTTCCGTTATCCATATACATTAATAGAAAGATTATTCTTTTTCTCAATTTATGAATCTGTTAGTGGCATTGGGAATTTAAAATCTTTAATGTCCAAGGTATTCTCATATTTCAATCATTGTTTTACTCTTCTGAATTACATTTGGTGGATGTAAGTGAAGCAAGAACAGACCAGAGAAAACATTTTATCATTGTTCTAATATTAACAACTCCTTCATTAGTTTTATTTCTTTTGGTAATCAATATAAGAAGAAGCTTTAGAGGGTTTGATTTTAGAATGTGTATATCTAAAAGAATGATTTTTTAAAATATTAAATCCACTTCCTACCACTGTATTATCAACATCCTCCCTTTGTCTTGATAGTTCTTCGTAACCCACTATTCAAAAACCTTGAAATGATGTTATAAAATGAAGATCTGTTCTCATATAAGGAGTTTGTTCTTCATCTTGTCTTTTCATATTCATTTTCACCCATATAAACTTTAAGTTTTCATTTTTTTCATGTCTTTTTAATAACTTTTTCAACATCAGGTTTCACTATTTCAATTGATTCAGCTATTGATGATGGACCGGGTTTCTCCAAATTGAAAAATCCTTATTTTTATATGCCTTTAAATGCCATCAGTGTTTTTCAATATAATAGTTCCCTTTACTTTAAACTCATTTTCTTGTTGGTTTTGTGATTGAAGGTGATTCTTATAACTTCTTCTCAAAACATCCTTTGAGCAGATATCACAATGTTTTCTTTCCAATCAAGAGGAGATATTTGATGAAATAGATTAATGTATGTTTGTTGGTTTGAAGGTGTTTTTTATAATATTATATTCATGATTACAAACATCACAGTATGTTATATTCCCATATTTATATATAAAACTTTGCTTAAACTAAAATTTTCTTGATAAAAATTTCGTTTAATTTATAGGTGAATCTGTGCTTAAAACCATTTTATCCTCCAACTTTTTTTCACTTAATAAATACAATGTTTCAAGACACAAAGACAAGTTTCAATCAATCTTTCATTTGTAAAAGATACTGAGAAATATATCAAGGATGTAAAATTGAACAAAGATAAATATACAACTATTGGATAAAAACAATTATGGTGGATAAGATGAGTTCTTCAATTTCTTCAGTGGAAGGGCTTTTAGTAATACCTGTAAGAACTCAATTAAAGTATCTCTAACAAAAGTTTCTCTCTCCTTCTGGTAATATATTAAACTAGAAAAAGCAATGAAACAAGAAAAGTATCAAAAAATAAAAACCTTATGGATAAGCGTTAGAAAGAAAGATAAGACCATCTGTAATATGCAAGGAGAAATTTGTATTTTTTTCAACAACCCTAAAGATGTAAATCCTGATGAAATAAAGGATGTAATATATCAGGTGAAATGACATTTCGTTCAATAGTAGTTAAGGATCATTTTAAAAATTACCTTTAATATAAAAAATGTTGTAGTTGAAGCTGGTATGAAAAAAGTATATAGATATCGATGGTAATATTATTAAATACGAGTCAATATGCAACTGAAAGTATAGATGGAATTTCAGTTTAGTAAAGTTTTCTTTATAATTGCTAGACTTCCTT
>CM068966.1:29596557-29607148 GCA_035128595.1 Eptatretus atami | reverse complement strand
ACAGTTCTGCTGACATCCTCAATCGTTTATGAATCTGTTCATAATCACATGCCAACTGTAGAGTGCTTTGCGCTCAATGTAATAAGAGCAATCTACTCACGGCAGAAAGACGACATGGCCACTTATTCATGTTAGCAAGCGGTACAGGACCATTCAGGGGAGATATTATTGGGCACGGACGATCATTTTCGTCTGCGTTCGTATGACTTCTTTTGTTGGCATGACCTGTGCTATTCTCGCGTGGTTACTCCTCACACACATCACTATAGTTTTAGTGGCTGAAATAGTAAATTACAATACAAATCGTCACTCATGAATGCTCATATATAGTCATTAACACAGATGAGAATCCCAATGCTACATACACGAGATACGGTCTATAAAACTGGGCTGTGCTAGTATCGAGCTGCGATATCAAGGGACAAATAACATGTCATCACCATAAAAAGAACGATGGAGATAAAACACATCCTTTATTTCTTTCGAAACTAAGTCTTGTCATATTGAAGCTCTAGTAGTGATTAACAGGACACGATGCGAGGTAATATCGGCTGCAAGTGCATAAGATTTTATATCTCAGAATCACAAAGAATAAATAACCCGCTAGCCAGGATGAGTACAAATTACGCCTGAATTAGAATTACAAAGCAGATGGCATGAGAGGGAAATCAACAGTAGCACCATTTAGTGCCAAACAGCAAGTACATGCTAGCTAATAATAGAAACTCCAAATTAGACTCCCTCTTGTAATTCACCCCAAGGAGCACAAAGCTAAATCGTATCGTCTCTGTCTGAGTTTGATAGGTTATGCGGTTTATGTGGGTAGTCAGTTGCCCTGTCGATAGAGATGCTGTTACTAATGACTAATCAATTAGCATGATGAAGTAGAGTATCGTGTTTTTAGCTGATACTGAAGGTGCGAACCTTTCTGATAGTATGAAACGCTGTCTCATCGCACATCACATAAAGAATTTCTATTGGCACATGGCAAATCTTTAAAGCACTTGGTTACCAAATAATCTTTAGAAAGTCATATAATACTTATGTGTAAGTTATCTGCGTCTACTATATTTTAAATTCTTAGCTCCGATTGGAAAATATAATTTATAAACAATATATATGAAAAATGGCAATACACTCCACAATCGCTGTTTCCATGGCAAGCGAAGTCAAATGCAACATTTTATTATTTATAAAAATATGACATTGTTATAGCCATCTCATGTAACAGTAATCTGCATTCTATGGTGGTTAATTGTTAGTATTGTTTCAGATTTTTAAATATTTGATAAGAGATCATACATATAGAAGGTTATTTTTCATACTCGACCTCGAAGGAAGTGACTTTCCAAAAGTTGAAAAAAAGTGAAACAGATGTTAATTATAATATTCTTTCTTATATTATAATAGAATTTGAAAAACTTTCCTCAAAGGATCTGTAGTTTGTAATCCTCACCTAAATATTCAACGGAAATTACACAAGGAGCCTGTACTAGTCTGTAGCTTGTATCGTTGTGCTCTGGGGTTTTTAGGCGTTTCCTGGGTAACTCGCGTTTGCGGCTGGATGGATGGTGAGAGCTGCATGCTGTTCCAGGTTTCGTTCTTGACCTTTGTTTCTTTTTGTTTGATATTTCCCTGTTTCTTTACTTCAGTTTTTCACAGATTCCTCTTTATTTATTCAATTTGCTTTTTCTGTCTTTTCACCTCTTTACTTTCTTTTCTTCTTTCGGTTTCGATTCTCTAAGGAGTAGAGATTCAGCTGTTGACCGAGTCTTTACATGTTAAGTGCGACTTGAGCTGTGCGTGGATTGGGTTTGTAGGTTGTGAGTAGTAGCTGAACACCGATATCCAATCAGATTCGCTTGATAACAAGAAAAATTTGCTCTTTACTTATTTGGTTTGCCTTCTAGGTTTCCACGTTTCATTATGTTTGTAGCTATACGTCGTGTGGGAATTAACAGTGTGTGGACTGTGCTTTCCGCTGACAGACATCTTGGTAGTGTTTAGTTGTCACTATATTGTTGTGTCGTTTCGAGCTTGGGGAGTAACTGTTGAAAGTGTAAGTAATTTTTTGCAGGTAACTACTGAAATCAATGAATATCTATTCCCAAAATCGCTTAATTACTTCTCCTGCAGCCATGGACCAATGGTGTTATTTCGTCTCGCTTATATAGGCTTGACTAGCTCTGCACACACTTTCGTCATATTATTGCTGAGACTGATGGGCAGGACAAACAGCGTCCAGAGATGCAAGTGGTGGAAGAATACATTTAACAATCATGAACGTACATCACCAAAACATGATATGAGTCTTGACAGGAATTGAACTCTCAGAAAGTGGTGTGCTTGGAGAGATATACACACTGCAAGAATGGCACACAAATCTACTAGATGGTTTGAACGAGGAGATTAATCCATCTCCTTGGAGTGGTTGCGATAGCACTTAGACATCGATTAGAAGGATGATGTAACACAACATGTTGTCATGAGTCTTGGAGGATATCTCAAATTCCATCTCTGCAGGAACATTGATGTTTGTTGTGGATAATTAGCTGTGCAGCCATCTCTAGGCGTGATTGTAGTACCGGGATACTGTTCAGTGTTGTGAGAGTCTGCCATGAAGCATAAGGGAGATATATTTGCATGATGGTTGGATTGCCCCCAATATAGGTTAGACTTGTTAGTGGACAGTCAAGGACTGTCTGCGTAAGACTGTTGCAAGTTCTTCGATATAATTGATTGAGGACTCAGTATGTGAGTGTGTCGTTTGTGGGTTGGAGGTTTTTGTACTTAGGTGAGTATGTGATAAGGTGCTCTGTACAATTGCTCACAGTACTTCACTTCCAGTGTTTTGAAAGAGGCTCTTGGAAAAAGAATGAGACGCCGATGTGACGCTTGGGAAGGATGAGTGATGATTGAGCTTGGGAAAAGGATTTGTTTGGCTCTAGGGCACTTATGTTTATATGGAATATCTGTACAAAGAGTATTCTCTGGCAGAGAAAAAAAATGGAGAGACTAACACTCGATGTTTGGGTGGTCTTTTTCCTGCTTTCATCTCTGAAGAAACACAATAAGGACATCAGCCACAGCCAAGGCCATCTCAGGAAAGAAAACTGATGATCCAGCTCCTACTGTGGTGGATCAGCAACAGTAACCTCTGTTCCACAATCACAGCAGTGTTAGGACTGTTGCAGTGTAAGATGTCCAAGGAGCAGAAGGCCCGGGTGTTTACCGCTCTTATTGCTGATGTGTTAATGAACATTCGTTTTTAGGATCAGATAGTCAAGTGTTTTGTGTCGCTTGTTTATTTGAGCGTAACCACTGTACGCGGAGTGTTGTCTGTTTAAGTAATGGAAACGCATACTATGGTCAATGTATGTTTTTACGAGTTTATTGATCAACATGTGGTGTTTCATGTATTGTGTTATATCCACGTGATAGCATCATATACAACTAAATGAGATGAGGCAAATTATTAATGGTAATCAATAAGGACTTTGCTATTGGTTGGGAGCGGGATACCCATAGGAACTACAAATTTATATGTAATCACCTCTATCTGCAGTATGTCTAAACATCGTATCTCATGTCATTAAATATCAAAATTAATAAGAGGACAACTAACACAGTTTTCCCAGAAACGGCGGCTCTTACTAAATGCGTAATGACACAAGGGTTTATGCTGCTTGTGCGTTTTGAGCCGAATCGGTGAAAGTATAATTAACGTTCCATAAAATTAAAGAGTATTCGCAGTAATTTGAAAATGGAGTTGCTAATTCATTGATTGACACCAAGAAACATGAAAGTACATAAATATTGCCAAATATACCCCGACTGACTGTTTGCAAGGGAGCAGTTGTTAGATGTACACGTTTCTCCTTTTTATTTGTAAAACTGGTGAGAGCTCAGCATGAGAGCTTATGCACACAGAATAACACTACACATGGGTCAGTGGGTGAAGCAGAGGCATGTAGGGGAGCATGTGGGAAGGGAGAGGATGGGTTGGGGTAACACTGGTGGTACAATATAAGATGGTGCATACTAGGACTTTTCAATCATAGTATTATCTTCATCAGTTTTACAGCATATTGAATATGAGATTGTTATAAATTAGAGTAACCCACATAAAGAACACTTCTCTTATGACCATCTTATGAAACTGTATATCCCATTATTTGGAATATCAGTTACAAATATTTTCCAATCCCGGTTAGTTGATTCATCAAAAATGAGAAGAGTGAGCAAGTGATGTTTATATACTCTAGGTGTGTCTGTGATATAGTTTGTGCAGTCAAGATGATAGATTCTTCGTTTTTGTCGAATAAAGTTTTGTGTGAGCGGTATGTGCCATTTATATTTGGTGAGACCAGGTTGTGTATAGTGACAAGGCGCGAGACTGCGAATAGTTTTGGGTGATGATTCGTATCCCGGCTAGCATAAAAAGCATTGCTTTTATCTAAAAGCGTTCTTCACCATTAATACGAGATATGGCAAATGATATATTATATATAACATAGAACAAGCAGCAAATAATTTGATAGGATGTCAAGCATATGGTTGGCAGCCATTAGGTTGGAGTGCAACCGAAAATCTTTTAAAATTTCTTTCTCTTGAACGGTGTGTCATGCTGAATCGATGCGTGGACTTCCCATTAGGAGTCTCGGTGTAGTGAGTCGGGATATGTAATAAATGTGGGTGTAAAGGGCTGTTGCATACTGTTTCGGTACACATTGGTGTGAGCAGGCATAATACCTATATACCATCTGGTTTTTTGCAGTATCTGGGTTTATATTTATGATAGTTTTATTTTTTCTGTAACGTGGCAACATAGTAGCTGCGTCTATTATAGGGTTTGAGGTATAGAAAAGGGAGGACCGAAACGAAATCCTGTCCCGGTTCGCTGCCTAGATTGCTTATCTTCTCTTTTTTGCTTGTTTCGGCTTCTTCGGATTCTCTAATTGAGTAGGGATATTGTGGTCTCCTTTGATTGAAATTGATATTGATATAAATACCATTCTGAATTCGGTGTTACTAGGGTCAAGGTCGGTGGTCCAAAGCTAAAGTAGGGTACGGATTTGCTATATAAGCGGACATCTGGTAACGGCATTGTTATTTACCACGATCTATGACAAGACCTAGCAGCAGTTCTAAGTGGATGTTGTTCTAATTATTGTCTCAATTTTTTAATTTTATTTTAATTACGTAACCACCAGCGCACAACGCCACATCAAAAAATACACAAACAACGATAAAAAATAAGTCCGTGCGGCGCGAGGGTGTGCAATGATGATTGCTCTTTTCTTGTGACTTTGATTGAATAGTTTTTGAATATATAATTCCAAAGCATTTAAATTATTTTCGACTATATGACACAAAGGTAACAGATTATTCTAAAAACCCAACAAAAACTGTTTTTTTATCCTATGGCTCTTTGAAGGAGCGCGCGTAGGTGAGAATCTGATCGAGCAGCGATTGTAGGCTGACTGTGGGACAAGTGGAGCAATTAGCTTCACGCAAACATCGCTTCAGATTTGCTCCTTACTGAAGCATTATAATCAGAGACAAAGTGATGAGAACGGTTATTCCAGCGGGAATGCTAGTGTAGTTCTTGTGTCTAGAAACAAACTGTGCTCGATAGAGCTCGAGTGCGTCGCTGTGTGTTCCGTGGCTTGTGAAGATTGCCGCGCGGGGGAGTCTTAGCTCTTTGGTAAGGCATGTTCTGGCATGTAAAAACGACGGATGAGTTTGAGATATGTCGCTTCGAGTGGTGCCCTGAGGAATGTAGTAACTCGACTTGATTTTCGCCCCTTTCTGGTTGTTGGGTGAAATAGGTGACTCTACTTGATCAGTATTTGTTTGTTTGTTTGTCTGTGTGCAGATACCTCAAAAAGTTTGTGGACATGATCGATGAAATTTGGTGGACAAGGTTGGGTGTGTGACAAGACGAACTGATTTCGATTTTGTTGAAGATCAGATCGGATCGACTACTAGATTTTAAAGTGATTCTCACCATTGAGAGATAGGGTCCAAACGATATATAGCACGATATTCAACATTATGCACCAGTACGTTCTCGTGATAGGCATTACGGGTGGAGGTATGCTCGCTATCAGGTGCTCGTTTTTCTATGAACATACTGGAATATGATGCATTTCCTTTTACAAAAATTAATCGTTCTTCTATTCTTGTGTAAGTGGAAGTAGTCCATATTATGATACGCTGCCAGATTTGATTTTGATTTTCACTCAGGTATAATGTTACTCTAATATAATTAACTTTATGAATGTCAAAAGCCCTGAGATCTGAGACAAATCAGATAAAGAAATCTGATTAGAGCATGTAAAGGAAAAAAATATAGATGTACCGACCAGATTACTGGATGCGCAGATTATTTGGTGTTATTTTCATTCTTGTACACAACTAGACAGTCTGTCTATGTGACCTGTCGGTTTAATCGCTCAATACGTCATACTTTGATATGTGTAATTGCTCGGGCAATAATGTATTGATGTGGGGCGCGATTTGTTATCGTATATGCAGGAGGATAAATAGGTTGAAATACAAATAGTACTATTAGGTTGTACTAGATAAAGTAGTTGTTAGCATGTTTTAATACTTAATGATCCAAGTGATTATGTTTGTTAGATGTGGTCCGGTTACAACAGATTGAGAATGTCTGGAAGTGCTCGAAAGTGTATGAAGTGTGGTGGGAGGTCGTTTGTGTGTAGGAGCTATGTTCAAGCTGTTTGAGATTGTTGAGTTTTTGTAAAGGTGAATCTAGCACCATCAAGTGTATTAGCGTGTGTGATTCGTTGCAGTGAAAATCGATGGATGGGATTTTTGTCCTACCGTAAATCCTCGGCAGGCCAGATATACGTATACAAAGTGACTTAGTGTATAATACGGAATAAGCTCTTGCTCATTGCGGTCCTTATGTGCTTTGCAAAAGTAAGTTTGTATTGTACGAGTTTATGCGAAGGTGCTGATCTTGTTCGCACATCTGTGAATCGTGATATTCGTGGTGTGGTGATGTGATGAAGGATATTGCTTGTTTCGGAAGATCTTGGTACTGGAAAACACTATTCTTTGAAGATGGGTAGTTGTTTCCTGTTGCCGCACAACGTAACGTCACTCACGTTATTCTTTGATTATTATATAGCCTCATCCAACTGTACTACTGATACATGTAATTATTGTGGGTATTTCCTCCATTGCAGGATGCTCAAGCAGTGGAGAGTACGAAAATATCACTGACAAGTCGAAGTGACGGGAATCTAAATTGTTATCTTGGGTGACACTTTCATGAATGTCCCACCATATATACGTGTGTGCAATTGTTGGACTTGTCCAGCACACCTGATGAACTCTCAGTACTAAGTGTGGAAATGATAGTCGTGATGTGGGACTGAATAGTCTTGCTAGTGGGACGCTCTGGGTTGTCGATTGGTTTTTTGGTAGTGTATTGGAGTGTGGGGTGGACAGCTCTGACACTGGTGCGTCAGCATCACACTAGATCACTATGTACGATCACGTGAATCGTCAACAATCTTAGTTATATTGTAGAATAGTAGATTTAAATTGATCAGAATTCAGTTGCAGCGGGGATATTCTAGGGAAGCAAATGGGTGGGCGATGGGAGGCTACATCTGATGGCTAATATTTGATTCTGCATCTGCCGAGGGCGGGTCAAAGGTAACTGGCCCTTCACTGTTAGTAGGGGGTTACGATTCAGTTGGACAAGCTGTGAACGTTTTCTGTTCTAAAGTTTTTTTGAATGCGAGGGCTTCTTTCAGGAATCGTTACTTGAGCCCGGACAGTCTTCCAGCAAGTTTGTAATAATATCAGGGATGGGTTTTTAATATTTCGTGTGAGGTTTCTTGTTCATCATTCCTCGGTACCCAACTATACTGGTTCATTCTTGGCCATTCCTCAGCTTCCAGGATATTTTCACTTAATTCTTGAAGGGTCTTGACTGTTGGTCATTTTCCTTGATTTCGTGCATCGTTTCGTCCACAATCACTAGTGTTAACTAGTTTTAGTAATGCTTCTTCTCTTTTTTTTGTTAGCTAAAGTATGATGTCTGGTTTCTGCAATGTCTTTTGTTTCTGATGAATATGATGGGATATTAGGTCAAGTGAGACGATAGAAAGTTTATCCATGCCTTTTTGTTGATGTTCCATAGGAATTGTCTAGATGGAATAATTCAAAAGTTTGTTTGTAGATGTGCAGTGGGTTAACACTGACATAGATTTTTTTTTTTCGTGTGTGATCGGCTTCAGCCATTGCAAAAGGAGAAGGCTGTCTGGCACCGAACATGCTATTCCAACGCAACTAACAAGGACCAAATTTGTTGTGCCAGGGTTCGTTATGATCAGGCACTATCATCAGGGTCGCATATCGCCAAAGGGACAGGTCGAAAAAGAAAAATGCCCGAAGTATGTCTGGAGTCGTCAAGCTCCTCCACACTATTCACTCGGTCATCCACAGACCCCTATGACAAGGCTTTGTGCTTCTTTTGCCAGAGGACTGATGGTCAAGAAAGACGTCAAGAACGGCAACATTCAATATAGGTCAAGAATACAGTATCACACATAAGATGAGTCAAGTTCTGCCATGATCAAACCAAAGGCTGAGATGAAGTATTGCAGAGAAACTCTAGAACAACCGCGATTCAACAAGTGGATACATTTTGCACGGCGACGTCGAGCAACAGGCGCTTATTGAGGCGAATAACCATGAGAGGCCGATACGTGAGGATCAAGAAAGCATACGACATCACAGCAAACAGGGAGATATTGACTACGAATCTCACTTAACGGAGATCGGGTCTTGCCATAAGCAACATCATCTACTGCCGAAACACATCTATCATAATGGCATCTAGCATGTCAAAATAAGCATATAAGGCTAGGTGAGGAGAGCCCGGCATGCCAACTCACATCACAAGTGCGATAAAGTGCGGTCGCTCGAACATGGTAAGCAAAGTGGTTCATGCTAATTAAGTCCGATAACAAAAGGAGAGCTTTTGATAGCCTTTAAGGAGCATGACGCGAGGACCTAAACAAACTTAGCAAATGTCTGTCAGGTTATGGCCAAGGTGTCAATATTTCGCACCTAACATCGATGAATCTTCGTAAAACATGGCTAGAAGACAATTATAGACCAGGCTCTGAGGCAGCTAAGCGGTAAATAGACCAGGCATAGCGTTGGGGTCACAAACAATCCAACAAAAATGATCATAAAAGAATCTTCCAAGACACAGTGGTCAATCAAACCCGACAACAACAGACATCCGCAAACAATATCCGAGATATAAGGTGCAGAACAGAAGCAAAGCAAGAGATTCCGAGCAGATTCAAGCACCTGGATCTTGCATGGTAACAGCCTGTGTGGAGGTCGAGGACCAACAGACGGCATAACCCACGAAGTGATAATGAGATGCATGATGATGACATTAAAGACATGAGCAAGACTACAAACTAATTACATAATACAGTCATGATCACCATATTCATCTTGCTTGTTTCAAGGAGTTTGAAGTCAATACATTAAATAAACCGGTATGACAAAAGCGTTCCAGGCAACAAGCCAAAAAAGACCGGTAATACTAATATTAAGATCCTCAATTAAAAATATAGCAAGACATTGCTTGTGTCGAATAATTGGAATTCAGAGCTGAAAAAAAGAAAAAACGATTTTATACCAAAACAACACATAAAGTCACATATCATTAAAAAACTGTGAACAATGATCTGTTTGTAAGGAAGTTCCCAAAAATGTTGGGGTTACTACCAAAAAATTCAAGAAATCAATTAGGACACAAGAACACAACAATGGGAACACTGCACAAAGAAAAGAGGAAGGGAAATGGGATGAAACAGAAAAGAACAAATAAATAAAACAAAAAGGCATGAGAGGGGAAATCAACAATAACCGGAAAAATATAGTTGAAAGATTCATGGGAAATAATCAGAGTGTGAGTGGTGGTGGGTGAAGATTGATGGGTGTAACCGCCGTTTAGAAACCGGAAAGAAGAATGAACCGAACAGTGGGAATTGTTTAAAGGAGAGAAAAGGAAACAAATAGGGAGGTACGAAGCAGTGAGCCTGGACTTGGATTTAAAACCGAAGAGGGTTCATACGATGCGACTGGAGCACCGTGCAGAAATGGGAAAAGAGCCAGAGAACAGAGGGCGCAAGACAAACACCAGTGAGAGTGACGTCATCCTGCGAGAAACAAGATAAACCTGTAACGAGGTGTATGTTCTCGGTCAGGAGGGATTGGCACTTGAAGCAGTGACGTGAAAAACGAAAGGAATAGACAAACCGGCCAGACCAAAAAATTTCCATAGTATAGCCCAAAATCAAATAGCAAGAATAAGAAAAGATTGAAAATCGCATGCAATCCATGAAGCAGTTTCGAAAATCAAGCAGTGAGGTACGATCGAAATAGGTATTCTCGAAGGACTGAAAGACAAGTCAAGATGCATGCAATGACACCAATCACAAATACCATGCAGTAGAGAAATATAGCCTCTGAAGTGCTTTGAAACTGAGACAGACGCAAGGAATCTCGAAAATCCGTCCCGACA
>CM068966.1:29576830-29595597 GCA_035128595.1 Eptatretus atami | reverse complement strand
ATGCTGTAATTGATGGCAGTACTAGCACGAAGGTCGCAGTCGTGGATGGAATGGTAGTTGTCCAGAAAATTACCAAGAAACCAGCAATGGTCGTGACAGTGAAGGACCTCAGTGAATGTTTCAATGATAGGGCGATGAGTCTGACCAGAGGCTTCGACCATGTAATTCAAAGAGAGAGATTTTTGGCATTATCGCAGGAAAACTCAATATCACCAAACTTTTTTAAAAGCTATTTTACTGTTGCTGCACATACTTTACTTAGACTCCACATATATCCTACAGGTTCATTTTATATGCAAACATGACCTCAGCCGGTGTTATTTAGGCTGGCATTAAACAAGTTTAACTATATTCTCGGTATCAATTTCTGAAGAATAGTGATGGACAGGGTGATAGTAAATAGTTCAGGCCATGTTTGTCCATGTTTGTCCTGGCTGTAGATGATCTAACAGTCTCTGAACATGAGCACAGGAGTGCACCATGAGGGCTGCCTTGTTGCACTGGCGCCCCGGTGGCACCCTGCTTGCACCCACAGTGTAAATCAGTTTCGTAGCAGGATTGTGATGTTCTGAAGGGTGTCCAGAGTGGCGCCATCTGTTGCATCCTTTACCCATCCCCATCAAAGGGCTTGCGAGCTCAGGGTCAGGAACTAAGCCTGGTTCCGATGTTGGCCTGGTAGGTGGCTCGCATGATGTGTGCCTCAGAGCAGCCTATGTGGGTGGGATATTCTCCATGGGCTGACTTCTGAGAGTGAAAGAGCTGTTTCCTCGCTTCATTTACCTCCATGGTGGTCGCGGGTTCGTCGTAACATCAGCACCAGAAGCGCTCCACTAGTGACATGGAAGCTTAGCTCAACCGCACTGGCCCGTGAGAGCCTTCAAAGGCTCGTCACTCAGGGAGAGCCGTCACGTGTCCAGGCAGTTTTCTTTCCCCCTGCCAACGAATGCAGAGGCAGTGTCGCATCTGTGATTGCATGGAAAGACTGGGAGAGTGGCACAGGGTTCTTGGATCCAGCTTGCCAACCGCACTTTGTGTACACAATGTACTGAAACGACGGCAGCACCAAGGACTATCCAGCTTTCTTTCCGGTTTTATCTTCAGGAATGCAGCCACAGCAATACAGACATCATGTCGACCGTGCGTATGGTCACTTCTTTTGTGGCTCCTTTCTGCACAGCATTGAACATGCAAGAAGCAGCCGCGTGTCTGCTTCCTCATGAGAGATGGGCGAGGTTGGTCAAGTCAGACTGGCCTGTTTGACAGAGCACACTCTTCCATGAGTTTGCATAGATTTCCTTGTCATTCTCTGTTGGCAAACGTGTGACTTGTTCAGTAGAGGAACTGAACAGCTCAGTTTTGGTTCTCATCAACACGTAGGAAATCCTTTCCAGTTCTTTGTATCACAGTGTGGCACCACATTCGTACTCCTGACACCTTTGCCCCTCTTCCTGTCGGGTTGTGCCTTTCAGGCTGTCTGGCAGATACCATCCCAATGACGTCACACGCCTCGTTTTCGCACAGTTGAGTTGATACAGTAGGGCACAAAGACACCATCTGCGGGAAGCCTGGAAGGTCTTTGATGTACCAGGACTCAACATCTGAACTATGGAGCACTCATCAGGAACAACTGCATCGACCCAGGGATAGCTGGTGAGTCAGTCTCATCAGACTCTCGCGCGTTCAGGAGTCGGCCCTTGTTGGTGCAACTTCGCAGTTGCCTCTGTCCGACAAGGATTGGTGGGTGCTGCCTGGTTTTAATGGGTGAAGAATTGATCCAGATCCCCATACGTGTTGGCAAGACACATAAGTCGGGAGAAGAGATTGCAATCAGCTCTTCAGTGCTGCAAGTTGCATCTTTTGCTATTGACATGCGTCTTACTGGTGGACGATGAAGAGTGGCAGCTTGTTCTTGGGAAGTGTGTCTGTGATTGGCTTTGTGTGGTCTAGCGCTCATCACGAAGCTCTTGTACTGATAATTCTCCCAAGACTCACCTTCTCAACAGTGTTCTGCACAGATTCATCCATGATATCCTTGTGTCCAAGCACCAGAAGAATCTTGGCTCTCTCTAGAAATGGGTTGCCCATCTCATCAGCACTGCTGTAATGACCTCAACATCTTCAGGAAGGCTGCTTGCACGCCAAGATGCTGCTCATGGTGAGGTTTCTAGCTATCGTCAACGCTCCTCTGTGCTTCCAAAGATTGAGGCCTCAATTCCTTCGTCATTCTGGTGATTTGGACGCCGCCACCATCCAGCGTCGCAAGGCCCAGATTCTCGGTCAGAACCAACTGCTCCACAAGATCCTTTGAACTGTTGCATTGTCTGTTCGTGGCACGGTCCAATTGCCATGGCGGAGAAACCTTGTTGCTGGTTTGTGCACGACAAACTTCCAGCTTTGAATTCCTCAGGATTGCTGGGTGTTTCTCAGAGAGAGTCATCCATGTCCCGGACGTGTACTGAGAGCCACCTGGAGTAGTGGGTGTGGTCTAGGGCAAACATCCAGGGCGGACTTGTGCCAGTGATTTCCAATAGAGCTGGAAGTTGCCCTCATCGCAGTGCTCTGACATACAGGAGCATGAGGATTCGAGTGATAGGGTTTCAGCCAGTAGTCGAAGTGGACACTTTGTCAACTCGCTGTGAGTCACCAGTCCTCAAAAGCCGAAGGAGTGGCCTCTGAGGTGCAATGTTTCATCGTTAGGCTTGATGGAGTAGTGTGTAAGGCTGGCGCTGTGACTTGGTGGGCATGGCGGTCTTGGTCACAATGGCTGGGCGCGAAATACAGGAATCTGCGATGTGCCAGGACTTGCGATGTACCTGCCCAGGGCAACTTGTCCACCGCTATCTCAAAGCCAGTCTCCCCAGCCCTGCAAATAACACAGATTAAAGACTTGAGTTTTGATTAAAACTGTTGACTTTTTGATTAAAACTGTGGTTTACTTTTCCATTTTGCATTACAGCTGGAATACAAGAACAGGGCCCATCTCCATAACTTTGTGATGTATTTGAAGCATACCTTCAAGAGAGCCATCTTCGATTGGAGGACACTGAGGATGAACGAAGTGGTCCCTCCGTGCACTGGCTGGCAGTCACTGGATTTCCTTGGCCAGAGCATACAGAGGTTGGCAGCAAGCAAGAACCGGAGCTTGTCCAGGGTTCAGTGCTGAACTGCTGCTTTGACGATGTCCATAGAATTGTGTTAATCAATGGCCACGGAGTATGCCATTGTCCGGAAGAGAGGCAAGAGTGCATTATTGCTGCAGGTGGGATCACTGCTTCCTGGTTGTTAGCATGGTAGGCAGACAAGAGACCCATCCCCCTTGTCTAACTCCTCCTTCTCTGGCTCGCGAATCACCACCTTCAGCCAACCTCGATTCTCTTTTCCTGCAGCTCTTGCTGCAGTCTGGAGTCAGGGGGCCTCAACAGGGCCTGACTTAGGTGCAGTAAACTGCTCGTCTTCAGAAGAGCTGGTGACACACTGGGTAGGCTTGTAGGCAGAGGGCGATCGACGTGCGGTAGTGGACTGGTTAATGACCACACGCCACGTCAAGGCCTGTCACATTCATCGTGTGGGTGCTGCCCCATTCCAGAAGGGAAAAGATGCAGTGCCGTGGGAGAATCCTTGGCTGTTACAGAACTTGGACTTGGTGGTCAATGTTGTCCACAGCTCCTGTGTGAAGAGACCACGCGCATCTTTTGGCGGCACAACACATCTTCATCTGAACGTTGCAACTCATTGGCATGTCGAGACCTTGTAGGAGAGCGGTCATATGAGACACACTCCCGAGATGGAAGAGATGTGTCAATGAAGCCCCTTGCGTGTGACAGCATGGACGTTCAGTGCTATGTAAGAGGAAGTGGAGTTTCACGGTCACGGCTGTTGACGCAAGGTGCTTGATGATCTCACTGCCCGGCATGTTTGAGCACTGTTGAGACCGCAGCTGTGACACTGTTAGGGCGGAGTTGTGGTGGCTGTGTCCAAGCTTGGGTCTGGTTTGAATGTTGCCCATCCTGATCATGTTCACACAGAGCCAAGAGTGTTGGTGGACGACGCGCTGCTTTCTGACATTCGGGCTGGAATGATCCATCAAGCGCAACCTTGGGTCGAACATCTCTTGCGCAACACCTGTGCTGCTCGACACCAATGCTGGCTCACGTCATGGTCACGCGCCTCCTGAGAGCATCTCCAATGTCTTCTGCAAACGTCAGAATGTGTCTCCATTGTGAAGTGGCTTTAGGTCAGGGAAAGCAGACACGAGTCCGGATCTTCAAATCTGGTGGTATGAATCCGAGTCTCGCACTGTGGCAGACCAGCAGTATCCAGTCGGACCTTGTACAGGTCAACCCAGGTCTGCCAGCTTGAAAACAAGAGCACAAATCGTCGCCACGCGAATGTCCTCATGAATGCCACCAACTCAGCAAGGCGATGCATGCAGACGAGCCTCATCCCATGCTCATCCTTGAGGCAGCTTGTCTGGCTTGTTTAGAATGCGGAGGCAGTTGCGGTGATACTTGGCCGTCAGAGGGCATCATGTCCCGCGGGGCAGTTTGCAGCAGCTTCCGTGTCCTCCAGCCTCCTAAGGCACAACTTCCGAAATTCGTGTCCTATCTGTGGTTGAGCGCTTCATGTAGGCCTTCAGAGTGCCAACCGCTGCCTTGCAGAAGAAACACACAGGCTCTGTAGCTTCACGTGGCTGTGAGCAACCGGTGTGACCAGTCGAACCACTCACTTGACTCCGCTGTACTAGTCGCTGAAGCTTTGTTTGGTTGTCTTACGGCAGGTTTTATGACAGAGCACTGTGTGCAATAAGCGTGGCCTTCTACGCCACCTCCATGTCCAATTCTTCCAGATTCAGCTCAGTCGCATGTGTAGCCAATGTCCTGAAACTGGAGAGGTCCTTGCAATGACACATAGACCGCTACCACAGTGTTCTTGCTGGATTTTGGCTGGACACTGCAAAGGCTCCATGTTTTCTGCTTGCAAAAGAATCAAAGCTTCCAGTTAGTTGGGGGCAAGTGGCTTTGGGTTCTTGGATGGCTGCAGGTGAGTTGGAATCTATCAAGACATGGCGTTTTGACCATGGTGACAGCGTCCTAAACTAACCTGTGATATAGTTTCTTCAGGCTTGCCACACCAGTGTTAAACCAGTCTATAATCTAAGGATAGCTGTTAGCAGAACCTCAGGATGAGTCTGAACAGGCATGCTGAAACACACAAAGCATAAATAGTGTTAGCGCAATTAAGCCATGATTTTACGTGAAAATTCATATTGAACATGTGTTGGACCAATGAAAATTAAATGATTTAGATCATCAAGTACCTGAAATAAACCAAAACACTCTGAGGATATATACACATCTTTATTGGAATAAAAATGCATATTGTTTACATCGTTAACATGTTTATAATGAAGGAGGCGATGGTAAAAAAACAGTAATTTCGATGTTCGAGGTCATTGACCCTCTCAGGTCATTAAAGGTCAAACACAGAATGCTCCACGTCTTGAAAAGAAACCTTAGGTATGTAGATGGTATGTTAGAACTTTAATGCTTTAGTATGAATATTGCACAATGATTGCCTCTCTGCACCACTAAACAGTTTTCCTCGAGGTTTTTTTTATGTTTCTTGCTCCATCCATCTTTCCACTGTCCTGAACAAGTGCGCCAGTCCTGCTGATGATAAACTTCCTCTATAACATGATGCTGCCCACATGCTTCACGTAGTGAATGGTGTTCTTTGGGTGATGTCTGTGTTGGGGGTGGCGCCAAACATAACTTTGTGGGAATTAGGCTGAAAAAGTTACATCTTGGCTTGCAGACATAAAACTTCCTTTCCACATTGCTTCAGAATCCTCTGCAGTGGTTTTTCTGTGCAATCTCATGGGACTCAAGTGGACTTTTTTTTGAGTATGGCTTCAATTCTGCCACCCCTACCCATACAGGCGCAGACTTGTTGAGTGCTTGGGATTTGGTTTTTACATGCCAAACAGTGAACCAGGCTTTGCCATTAAGGCCTGTAAAGCTCTTTCAAAGTTGCCATGGCCTCTTGGTGGTCTCTCTGTCAGTCTCCTTGCTTGGTCATCCAGTTTGGAGGGATGGCCTCATCTAGGCAGGGTCTTCCATACACCCTTCCAACTTCTTAATGATGCCTTGACTCTGCTCCAAGGGATATTCAAGGCCTTTGAAATAACTTTTTTTATACATCCTATTAATGTGTCTTTTCCCACAACTTTTTTCCCAAGGGGTTTTCTAAAGGCTCCATCCTACTCATGGGTTGAGTCTTTGGCTGTGAAATGCAACCAACAGCAGAGAAACTTACAGGAAAAGCTGATTTTAATATTTGAAATACATTAGAAATCACTAACAATTGAACACAGGTGGAGGCAAATAACTTGTGTGATTTTGAAGGTGATTGGTTGTCCGTGAGCCTAATTTACAATTGCTATTAACATAGGCGGTTGGGGGGGGGGGCAACTTTCAACCAGATATTCTGGTTTTGTATTTTTAATTAATATTCTGAAATTTGTAGAATTTGTTTTTCACTTGGAAGGTCTCTCCAACTGATAAAGCAACTCTTTTTGGTTCTCTTGTCTTCCTCTATTCACATTGGAATACCTAACATTCAATCACCTTCTGATGCTCCCCTCACAAACCTCTTCCCTGCCTATAATGTCTTTTCAATGGAGTCAAAACAATATTCCTCTCTCTGGACTATAAGAAGGCCTATGGCGACATTCCTCTTCGTGTCTGAAGAATGTGCTTCAGAATAAGCACCATGCTTGCTCGTCTGGTTCGTTTTTGTTTAAAACCAAAACTTTTCTCTTTCCTGGCGACATCCTTAGTAGCAAGCCTATTTTAAAGAAGTGATACATCTCAAACCTTCAAACTACGATCCTATTGTTCTGACTTCTACTATTTCCAAAGTCTTTGATGTCTTCTCAATTTCATTTTCTCTTGAATACTCATCTGATCTCATAGTCTTTATTGAATCACCATATGGCTTTCCCAAGGCAAGATCTCCAGGTGATATCCTTTCTCACATTATTAATGTCTGGGCCTCTTCTTTGAGAGACTTTGGGAATTCTTTGTTGTCGGCCTTGATATCTCAAAAGCCTTTGACAGAGTTTTGGCATCGGGGTCTGATATCAAGCTTCCCTCTTCCAGCTTTCCTCCTTTCACTCTGCTCGCTAGATCGGAGTCTTCTCTCTGACTCACTCTATCTCTGAAATTTGCCTGATGGTTAACATCTCTCAGCTTCCCTATCAACAGCGGTGCCCTCAGGGTTTCCATCCTGCTCAACACTCTTCCTCTTTTTATCAATGACCTTTTCCTTCCACAATAACAAATGACTTGTATGTTGTGACAACAATTATATTCCTCCATGTCTTTCCCACTGCCACAATTTCTTCCCTCACTCGATTACATCTCGTTTCAATCACAGGCCACATCTTTAAATTCGGATTTGGCCAAGATCTCCAGTGGGGAGAAGGTATCAAGCAAAGTTTTAATGCTTCAAGAAACTCAATTTCTTCTCATCTTCTCTCTAAAAACTCAATCTCACTCTCCAATCTCCTTTGAAAGCTCCCAATTACCCATTGGATAAATAAACCTCTTTCTAACAATAAATCTCGGATACGTCCACTGAGTCGTAGTAGTCTAACAAAACACCTCGAACATCAAAATTTATACCTGGAATCCACACATTGACGCAAATAGCTACGCTGTCCTCGAATAAATTAGGAGTCCTGTTCAATGTTGAAGATTCGCTCTCCTCTGACAGTTGCATCAACTAATAAAGGATGAATTTGTCCTGTATGGAGTCTGCTCTGGGAGGTTTCCATATCCACGTCTTACTGGACAGATTTGAAAATTGCCAAAGTTATTCGACTTGTCACTCTACCAATGGTGACCTCAAAACTCCACCCGCTCAAATTACGCCACAAAAGTGGTCTCTTTTCTTCTTTTCTACAGATTATTCCTCGGTTTTAGCTACAAGAACTTTGCTGCTTGTGTACCTCCACCATTGAAGAACAAGGAATACTCGAAAAGCCACTAACATCACCATGATTATGTGTGGCCATTTGGCAACTCAAGGGTGGCCGTAACAATATTTGTTTCTTTCCCTGCACTGCACTCTCAACTCTTTACCTTCTCCAAGTCTTCCCAAACACTCTATGACCTTCCCCTTTTCAAAACCTTTCAACCAGGATCCAAATAAAAACCAAAATTGAAATCGGCTCGTTCTTTGTCATCGAACCAACTCATCCACTTAATTTTGGCATAAACTCGTTTGGTTATAACTCATCCGCCAACTTTTGAGATGTCGATATATATCATGTATAGTTTTTTGGCTCATCTAAATGGTGAAGTATCACTTAAAAATTAAATTCTTGTATCCGGACCCAGGGTTTTGGATCTTCACAAAAATGTGCGTGCTGTCCTTGGCCGGTCACCGACATCACAAAAAATCAGAAGATCTGCTAAAAATTGTGGACAAAAATCGTGTGACAAATCAGACAGACAGAAGAAACGTACAGCACAGGAACAGATGAAAAATCAACTACAGGAATACAGACGAAACGGCACTGCACTGATGGCACACCTCCGCACAACTGAACAGTTTATATTTTGTATCCCACTGATAGATCGGATCTGAATCCGGAGCTAAACCTAAAATCGAATTGGCTTGATCTTGTCACCCAAACAATTCATCCACTAGTTTTTGTCATAATCATCACAAACTTTTTTGAGATATCACGCCCATAACCTAGTTTTGGCCCATCTCTCATCGTGAGAATCACTTGAAAAATTCTCGTCTCCGATCCGATCCGGATTTGACTCTTCCCAAAATTCGAAACAATTTGACCTTGTGACACATCCAACATATCCACAAAGTTCAATCTGATCTGTCCCCAACTTTTTGGATATGCATATCGTTTTCAGCACATCTCTCCAAAGGTGAAGAATCAGTGGAAAAATTAAATAATTCCTAGTTTTCCAGATTGGAAATAGATCTTCACCAATTGAATCAATTATTTATTTTGGCAATTCCAACCTGCCCAAAGTTTCATCAGAATCCTCCATAACCTTTTGAAGATATTGTGCTATATTGTCATTTTTGGCTCGATCTCTCAATGGTGGAAGAATCACTTAAACATCATATAATTCTCAGTATCCGGATCTGGATTTTCACCAAAATCGAATGAATTCGTCCTTGGCACACCCGACTTCCACCATGTTTGTTCAGATCCTTCCATAACTTTTGAGAATACTGGTGCTATATATAGTTTTGGCCAATCTTCTCAATGGTGAAGAATCATTTGAAAACTCCGGTCCAGATGTGGATGTTGGATCTTTTTCATGAAAATTAAGGATGCTCTCCGTTGGGCCGGTTTTACCTACATACAGCAAAAAATTTCAGAAACGATGTGCTTGAAACTGTGGCCAATATCATGTGCCAGAGAGACAAACAAACAGACGGACAAACAGACATGACAGACAGACAGACACACAGACAATGCTACAGACAACATACCTTGAATAACTGGGTTTTCTTTTGCCCAAGTAACAAACAAACAAAGCCTTTCACAACCACACACAACCACACACACACACACACACACAACACACACACACACCACACACAGACATACAATCCTGTTGAGAGTTGGAAAAATTTTTGGCTCTGTAATCTGAGAAAACACATTAATACAGTGAACGGCTCAGAAATTGGGTTTATCAATATATTTTTGCCTTTGAAAACTTACAAGAGAAAGCACACTGGGTCATTAAAATGAGGAACAAAGAAACAGGTCTCTTTTCGCTTGCTGAGGGTAAAAATTAAAACCTCCCAGATTGAAGATGAAACTTGCCACCACGGCACCCATGTTTCCAAGCATGTAGGCATATACGCAGACACCAACGGAGTGCCCAAAATATTTTTTTAATAATTTTAATTTTTAATTATTTATTTTTTTAATTAATTTTAAATTTTTATTTTTTTTTTTTAATTTTATTTTAATTTTTTAATTTTTTTTTTATTTAATTTAATATTAAAATTTTTATTTTTAATTAAAAAAAATAATTACAATTATTTTAAATTTTTTAAACGAAATTATTTTTTATTCAATAATCCTATTTATTTTTTTTTTTTTTTTTTTTTAAAAAAAAAATAATTTTTTATTTACAAGATCCAAATTATACCCATATATGTAACTTTTACCTTGTAGCTAACTGCCAAATGTACATCCCGATGGTACACAACGTAACCGCCATCCACCATAGGGCGCTCGCAAATCGGCTAGCACTAAAGCAAGCACTCCAATGAAATGGTTGGCAAGCGAATTCATGATGTCGAATGTCAAAACTGTGTCCGAATTCGTAAATGAACACTTTTTTTAGCAAGTCAGAACTGCTGCTAAGTTAAGTCTGGGTTTAGTTTTGTTATCCGGCTGAGTTTTAAGAAGATTCTCGAGGTTATTCATATGCAGAAATGAAATAAATCCACGAACGCTGGCGTCTCCAGGCCGTTTATAAGTGCATATGCAATGTACCTACTAGATTTGTGCTATGATGAAGAGGCATTTGATAATATGAGTGAGAAAGAAGAAAAAAAATTTTTAGCGTTAAGAATTGTTTGCAGCTTGTTCCAAGTCAAGGCATCGTTGAGGCAGGCCAAAAAACCAAGTGCCTTCAGACCCAGCGAATAATCCAGGGATACGCCTTAAAGACCCAGAGGCGAGGTGTCCGAGGATCGTCTGATAAAGGATATAATAAATAAAGGCCGTTAATTATGCTTCAAAAGGGGTGTTTCATTAACTCAAACACCAAATTTCACTCTTGCATTCCTTGGAGTTCCCTTCCTATGTGTGCAAAGTTTCAGGCTGCTTAGGTTTATGGTTTTGGAGTCATGAGGAGACAACTGACACATGCACACACAACAGCACACATCCACACACACACACACACAACACACACACACACACACACTGACATTTATATTGTATCGATTTGAAGTAAATGGGACTGCCCAGAAACTCCTCATCTCAATCCTACTGTGTTCTGCATCGGCCTATTGTGGAACTGTCCTGCACAAGTGGTGTCATCTCCAAAGTGATATAGTTTTCCACTGATTCTGATATTTCATTGATTTGTGTCAAAAACAGGATTGGTCCAAGAATTGGACTCAATTGGTCAAAACCAAAGATTGGTCCAAAACCTTCATCGACATTGACCTCGACAGGAACAACATGGGAAAGTATTGCATCCAAAGCATTAGCTTTTATGAGGGCACAATAAAATTAACTTGTTGAAACAAGGGCCTGTGAACAATCACGTAAATAACTTTTAAAGACTTGTTCTTCTGTTTAGTGTTATCCCTACCCCTCCAAAAAAAAAAATATACAATAATTTGTCACATCAATTATGTGGCCTTGATTTCAAATCATTTCAAGAAATATCAGTTTCCAAGAAGTCATTTGGCACAAGCCTTCGTAATGAAATATATTCTTATGGGAGAACTGGAAACTTTCATATCATCTCTCTGAGCAATAAATAATGAAAAGAATTGATACAGCTTGCCTAGATGTCTATTTGATGTTTTTTTTCTTAAAAGACAAACATATAGCACTTAGGAAGGATATACAACCTATGAAGGCAAATAAGAAATTGCAATGATTGCAATATTCCGTTGCATCCTTGAACTTTCCCTCCGTGCTTGTTGTAGCAGGTTAAAGGCCAGACCAACGAGGAAAGAAAAGTCATCATGCTGAAGGAGTATAATAAACTTTTTTTGCTTCTTTCTTGGCTGAATGAGAACTTTTGAGCCTTTGGCTGCAATCCAAGAATCCAGCAGCCATCACTCCAGAAGGTGGATTACAGGCAGACCAGGCAGGAGAATCTCCACCACACTCACACTATGATGGTACTAGGGGCGGAGCCTCAGTGTTGAGATTTTACCTGAGGTTGGGCCCACAAGTGTCCATGCTAAAGGAGTGCTACTTGTGGGACCAAACATGCGGTAAATACAGCCAATGAATCTTCAGCCATTTAATGCCCTTCAAACATTTTTTTTTGTTAGCACATCTGTAAAAGTTTTTACAAAATGTAAAAGAGAGTTTTGTCAAAATTAACATATTTATAAACTTTCTGCGCAACTGCAGCTTTTTTCTTCATTTGCTGATAAGCTCAAGACTCTGTGAAGTCCCACCCTCTTCCCAAGTTTCCCGTTTACCTTCCTGAGAAGAATTTGCTCTGTAATCCATCTTGTCCATCCTGTCTCTCTTCGCCACCTCCTCATTCTCCACATCCTTATTTTCTAAAGTCTCCCTCTATTTTGTCGACTCATACTCCTGCTTTGGTGTGTCTGCCCAACCCCCTACACCTCTCTTCTACTAGTTCCTTTTGTCTGTTGTATCCTGATCTACTTCAGTGTTCTATTTCTCCATGACCTGACTTTGGTACAAAGAACATGCTTACTTTGTGCTGGCTTTAACCAAAGTATTTAAATATGTACATAATTTGTATTGGGAACAACGGATATAAAATTTATTTCTTTGTTCTTAAGCAAATGTCAACATAATAAGATCAGATAAGAAATGTATTGATCATGTAAATAATTACAAAATTTATCACCCAATCATTTTGGTGCAATAAATCTAAATAAATAATTGTCATTTTGTGTGTGATGTGTGGTGTGCGGTGCGTGGCGTGCGTCGCGTGTGGCATGTGTGTGTGTGTGTAACCCAATCACGCCAAAATACTGGTCAATTGCCACAAAGTTGGCAACCTGGACAAGTCACTCGTAGTGAATGTGGGCTACTTGTTTTCACTCTTTTTGTCCCAGGGGTTCGGGACGGGAAAGTCGACGAAAATTATTTAATCGTAAATGTGGCATCGTTTTACGCCACCCGGTGGTGGTGGCAGGGGTATTACAAGTCATCCTGTGGAAATAACTTCCATTTTTGCACTCTACCGTCCCCAGAGGTGGGAAGCCTCAAAGCCACAGCCAACCTCTGCTAATCAGGAGAGGCAGGGGGAAGAGGGGTGGGAGTCCCGGGGGGAGGAGAAAGGGTGGGGGAAGGGCAGTGGAAGGAGGCAGGGGATGGGAGAAAAAGGAGTGGAAGGGGTGGGGTGGGGAGTACCAGAAGGAAGGGGGTAGTGTGGGAAGGAGGCAGAGAAGGGATGGAAACAGGGAGGGGAAAGGTGGGAGGAGGGACCCGATGTTGCCACAGCAAACGCTGGGCACCCTGCTGGTGTGAATAAATAAATGAGATATCTGCGATCACAAAGCGATCGCCAAGGGTAAGCCTTCCCTGGTCCAAGTCGGAGGAGGCTTTCCCCTGGCAATCGCTTTTGATTACCCCTTGGCCCGCAATCTAATGAAATGACCATATTTTTGTGGACCACATATGACCTTGACCTCAACATTTCAGATCGAGTGTGAATTAAGAAAAATGTGTTTCCCATCTGAAACATCCATAAAACCTCAACATCATGAAAATATGAGTAATTATTCAAGTTATGATCAAAAAGAGTTTTTTATTAATCGAGTAAAACATCGAAAAAGTAAGGTCAAGGAAACGAATGAAATATCAGGTGCACAATTCAGCACGGTACACTATATCGAATGGAAGAACATCTTGGAAGGCAAGCAAGCTTTGAATTCCGATTGACACTATTGGAACGATGAAAAATGTGCATTGTTGAATTAAAGTGATTGTTTTCTTTTTTCAGGCGCATTTGCCCATGACTTTAACTCAGAGTATGATGTAAATTAAGCATGAAAATGCCACTTTAACTAGGTTTATCTTGGAGAGTAATTTCATCCAATCAGACAACTTTAGTCGATTTATGGGTGAAAAATGTTAAAACTGCTTTCATTATGCATGACCTTAAAATTAGGTCGGACGACAAAAAAAATTTTTGTCAACCCCGCCCTTTTATTTCCATTATTGATGCAAAATTCAATTCGGAAAGTCCCTGCCAGCTCCGGATAAGCTCGGACTTGGGAGTGTTTGAGAGTGCCAGAAGAATATTTTTTCTTCTAAAAATGGTGGTTCAGTAATCGTCATGAAAAAATCTAATGTAAATAAAATTTTGGGGCACAAATTGTGAAGCTAACCCCACAAACACAATAAGTTTCACTACTGTATAGAGGGAGGCTTAATAAACAAGTAAGCAATGACATCCATCCATCTGGCAATAGTCCTTCGATTAAAGCACTCAGCATCCACTTCCATAAACCTCCTGAAGAATCCTTAACCAAAACTGTCATCTAAAAATAGTATAAACTTCACTAATAAAAACATACTCATAAAAACAGCATTACATTAATATTCTTTGGAAATACCAAATGAAAAATTAAATTCAGCAGCCTCTACACCAAGACTTCATTAAATCATCTTAGAAAAGGAGTCATTGTTACTGCCTCATAGCACAGCAACGTGATTTCTTAAGTCTACTGGTTTTGTTCTTCCTGGCCTATGGAAAACAATACAAAATGGAAGAGAGTGATTTTACATGTCCATAATAATGTGAATTTCCTATTCTATAACATCCATTTATAAAAACTTCTACATATTTAATGTCTAGTCATCACCTTACTTGCTCTCCTCACTTTTCTATCTAATTGCTTCTGTATCTTGAGATCATGAATTAATAACATAAAATACTTCAAAATGTTACAACAGATCGATTGCAGCTGAAAAAACAAAGCAGAATGCCCTATTCACATTAAAACATTCATATGCCTTAAAAAGTACATACGTTGATTACATTTCAAGATTACTTTCAGTGTTACTCTTTCCCGGTTCATTTATTTCAATAAAAGTTCCTAATATTTAATATTGGTGAAACAATCTCAACATTTGGAAATTCAAAATAGACAACGCTTGGTAATTCTCCTGGTCTTCGGAAAATAATAAACAATTTCTTTGTTTTCCTTACATTAGGAACAAAGGGTGATTCCCTGAACCACTTACGAAGGAATGAGTGCAGTCTCTAATATCCTTTGTCATCATTTTTTTTTTTAATCAGTCCAGCAAAATAAATTTATCTTAATATTTTAATCATAAAACATGATGAAAAGCCAGTACTTATACATTCACAAATTACTATTTTAATAGGGTAACAAAGTCAGTGATTAAAAAAAACCAATCTGCGTTTTGCGGGTAAGACAGCATGCTGCAAGACACCCAGTTGATGCACGTGATATAATCAAAATGTATTATCTAAATGACCTTTCGTTGTCTATGTCAAAAACTTAGTTATCCATCAGTTCAATTTTCAATTCACACCATACCTGCAACTTTCCAATCAATAAATAATCTGAATAACATTAAAAGCCAATGAAAGATCTCAAACAAAACCCCACTAAGATGATTTGCTTTCTAGGTTTTTGTCGACTTCGATTTATGGACAAACAAGGTGATGACTCGCCAACTCAACATCTCTTTTTCCATGATAATGCAAAGAAAAGGATCTCCATACATTCCTTTGTTTTCTCCTCCCAGAAACGAGGTCATCGAAGAAGTAAGGGCTTGACTTCACATAATTTATTCCGGAAAATATATTGATCACAGCTTTGTCCCCTTCCAATAGTTTCCCTCAATCTCACACACTTGGTCCATCTCTTCTTGTCATGCTTCGATGCACCCGCCAGATAAGGCTATTTTCTGAATCCGACCGGAGCTCCGTCGTCGCGGCCCTTTTGATGGCCATCCAAATCAAGGAAATCTGCGTCCCCTTGATCACCACCTTGGCTTGGGGGAATAGTAAAAATCACAGCGGTCAATCCTGGCGGAATAGGCGGTTGCTCCAGATTTGATGTTCCTCTCCACCAGAAACTGTCGGATGCTCGGGCAACTGTGAGCAGGGGCCGTTTGTCATGGTGAGCATCCAGGATTGTTCTCCCACAGATCCTCCTCTTGTCCCGACTGATCTCCTGAGGCGCCAGAGGAATCTCTTGTACACATATTGATTCACTGTTTGACCCTGAGGTAGAAAACTCGAGTGGTGATGCCCCTTGATGTAATAAAACACGATGAGCATCACCTTGACCTTCGACGTTAACATCCCTGCTTTCTTTGGTCTTGGTATGTGGACTTTTCCACTGACGACTGCTGTTGGTCTCGGGATCGTATTGAATATCCATGATTCATCGCCGGTCATGACTCTGCCGACAAGGTTGGATCATCCTCGAGGCGCTCGATAATGTCTGAGAGTAGTGACTCTGGCTGTTCTGCTCTCTCGAAACAGCTTAGGGACCATCTTTGTGCCATCTTGGCGCAAATTTTGGAGATTTTCAGTGATGATGCCAGACAGTGTCCTTGTTGATGGAAAGTTTCCTCAAGCAATCATCCACACTGGAGTCGACCAGATCTGTGCGCACATCTGCATCACACGCTCGATGTTGTCCACCATTCTGCTCATTGAAGGTCTTTCCAGATCGTCCTTCAACTTTCCTCCCGTTTCTCTCTTGACCTCTTGTGCGATTCCACATGCATGTGTACTGACATCGTTTCTTCCCAAGAACCTTGCGCAGCATTGCGAAGGATTCAGAAGCTGTTTTGCCAACTTGGCAAAAACTTCAAGTTGTCTCTGCTCACGACTCATAGTGCGAAGACTGACTACACACATGTGAAGCACGAAGCTGTAAAAAACACCCAAGAGCGCAGTCACCATCACCAATCATATATATTTTCTGGAATGTTTGCAAAGATTGTGACACAACCGTTCATTCAAGTTGGTAAGTGGATGCACACAGCAGGCTCAGTCCGTTAATTTTTAGATGCACCTCATATTCTCACAATCCCTTTCCAAATATTCTTAATGGGTAGCTTATTGCAAGTTAATGCAACTGTCTATATAATCAGTGAAGTTCACTTTTTGGGTATTTAAAGTAAAGTACATTGAAGAAAGACTTCCACAACTACACAACTACTTGGAGTCCAGGCCACTGCCACTGTAATGACAACTGAAGTCAATTCCCCTAAATCCTTAAGCAATATTTCGCCAAAGCGTCAGCCGCAGCAGCCTTCCCAGACTAACATTCGATAAAGATTTTCAATACAGAATGACGAAATCAATCCCGTTTTCAGCAGAATCTCTCTTGTGTCTTGATATTAAATTATCCATAACTTGTATGAAATCATATTTGTCAACATGAAAAAGATTTTTTGAAATCATAGAGCAAGAGTAGTACAATGATCAAGAACTTAGTAGGTTCCTTGTGTAATTTCGTTGGAATTTTGTGGAAGTAGCAACTAAGATTTTTGAGAAATTTAAAATCTATTTAAATAAAAAAAAATGATGTTTCACATTTTTTTTTTTCAACTTTTTGAAGGGTCGTTTTTGGGGTGAAAACGCTTTTTTTGAATTCCAATTTTAAAAAATCTGAAACAATACAATAAACCAACTGATGATGGATTACTGTTAAATGGCTAACATGATTTTATAAGAATAAATAAAATTTGCATTTTGACTGTCAGTTGCCATGGCAAAAGCATTTTTGGAGATGGAATTGCCATTTTTTAATATATTTTTAAAAAAATTATATTTTCCATCTGGATGGCCTAAATAATGGGTTAAAATATTGTGACCTATTGGACTAACTTACACTAAGTTTAATATTTTTCAAGTATTGGAAAGTAGGTTGCCCATGGAAAGGCCATCTGTGCAATGAACATTGGGTGTGTCTGTTACTTCAATATCAGAAGGTTTCGGCACCTTCAGTAGTAAACGTTTAATTTTAAGTTTTTGTAGTTTTGATGTATTGTAAGTGTGAGTTTACTGTCTTGGCGAGTTAAGGGCAGTTTGGTCTGAAGGAAAATAAGATCATGAAGCACCATGGCTGTTGCAAGTGTCTAAGCGTGAACACAATGCAATTGACCAATCAAGGCCTGCCTACTTGGTCATGAAAATCCATTTGAAGTTGTACGGGTAACCAGCCTCTCCATATGTGGTCACCTCCACTTATGTGCCAGAAGAATTTGTATCACAGATACTGAACTTGATGAACGGGACTGAATCTCTTGAAGATTTTGTTGCTAACGGATAATGGTGATGTCAGGCCTATGGCGCCAGTGAAGAATGGAGAAGAACAGAATGTCATGTCTGGCAATAAACACTAGCATCAAGATCAGGACAAAGACAGCTAGATTAAAGAACCAAGGATTTGTATGGTAGCTGATGGTACTTCTCCATGATCCAGCAGGGACGGGTCGATACAGAAGGATGCAATTGGAACTTTGAATTCACTGTGCACACCGAGGGCCCTGTTTTGCACAAACGGTAGTTACTGTCATGCAATTTTGACAGTAAATATCGACCGACAAGTCGAAGCTAATTCACAAACATGGAGAAGTTTGCCAACAAGTACCGTCTTTAACCAGAAATGAGCTTGATGCCACACACAATGAACCAAGCACCTCTGATGCTGGTATATTGGATGGAGTAGAGCACGAAAGGTCGCAGTCGTGGATGGAATGGTATGTGTCCAGAAAAGACCAAAGAAACCAGCAAGTCGTGACAGTGGAAGGACCTCAGTGAATGCTTTCAATGATAGGGTGATGAGTCATGACCAGCAGGCTTCGACCATGTAATCTTGTTTTGAATACTACAGAGCAAGACTTCCCTCAAGAGCACAAACCAGAGAAAACGACGTCCAAGGAAAGGAACAGTCAATAATAAGGTCTGGATGATACCCAGTATCACACATCAGATGTGTCGATTTCTGTCATGATCAAACAAGGCTGATATGGATGGGAGTAC
>CM068966.1:29540406-29554443 GCA_035128595.1 Eptatretus atami | reverse complement strand
GAAGTCGTGCCGAAAACGAAAGCGAATATCGAAAATCCGGCCTGTCAAAGTTTAGTATTGTCCCATTGTTTATATGCCACAATCAAATTCAAGATCGCTTGAGAAATGTAGGAGGAGATAGATTTTGAAATATTGGTCATTTTCGCATGAAATCGTCATTTTCGCATTTTTTGCCAACTTGAAGTCCGTGACACGGAAAACGATAAGCGAATATCGAAAATCGCGCCTGACCAAATTTAGGATATGTCCAGAGATTCATAGCCACAATAAATTCAAGATTGCTTGAGAAATGTAGGAGGAGGTAAGATTTTGAAACTCATCTTTTCGCATTTTTGCCATCTTGAAGTCACGTGACACGAAACGAAAGCGAATATCGAAATCGTGGCTCGACAAATTTGATATTTGTCCATAGTTCATATGCCACAATCAAATTGCAAGATCGCTTGAGAAATGGTAGGAGGAGATAGATTTTGAAAATCGTCCATTTTCGCATTTTTGTTGCCAATTTGAAGTCAGTGACAGAAACGAAAGGAATATCGAAAAAATCCGGCCCGATCAAAATTTAGATATGTAGTCCCATAGATTACATATGCACAATCAAATTCAGATCGTGAGAAATGGCGGAGTGATAGAATTTGAAAATCGTCATTTCGCACTTCAAAGCAATTCGGTGACTCTTGACCTTCGTGCCTGAAATTCATTACCATCGTGTCAGTCTATATCCCTGACCCTCTTATCAGGATCACAATGCCAGATCTCCCGCTTCAACTTCATTGGGTGAGCGGATACGGACCGGACCGATCGCTCACCTCTCCTCACTCAACGCAATATTATTAGGTCATGCTCGAAGAGATGAATTAAAAAGTCCGAACAAGAATAGGATGATGTTTGGTTTTAGAGAGTAGCTACCCAGGATATTCCCCTTTACATAACAATCCCACATCACTGCTCAGTTTACACCATCATTACTTAGCTGCTTCAACTTCTACCAACATCCACTGGTTACACATCCTTGATTACTCTTTGCCAGTGTTGCCACCATTCTGAGACTTCTGACAAATTAGCGCCGACTACAATGTCATAGATACTCAGTACTTGATCAACTTCTTACAGAACTGCATGGACATCTCATGAACAGCATGTCTATAATTTATCTGATTTATTTATTAGTAATATAAGGATGAGAATCATGGTTTGGTTTTGGTTGACAATCTTATCTGTCGATTTGTCTGTTTGTATATCAATCGCCTACAGTCACAATTTACTCGTATCTTCACGCTAACTTAACCAACTGGGAAGGAGTACAAGGTGGAAGCCTATCTGATTTTGAGGTCAATAGTTTTTAAATGGTCAAATGTTCAGTCAATAAATGCGTCAATTTTCATCCAATTCACTTCATATCCTACAGTATATAAAAAACGGAAATAACATCCGTGGATGCGTGACCCCTCTGAGTTGAATCTAGCTCGTGTGAAAATGAGTATGTTTATTATTATATGCCTGTTGAACGTCAGAGTTCGTGCATTGAGTCTGCTATTTAATGACCTTATTATTGGCCGTTGACTACATCTATTAATTACGATTAATTGAAACATACTTGTTGAACCATGCTAGACTTTTTTGAGCCCTTTCACCCTTTCACCGTTATGCCCTTTCAAGACCATTTAGACTTCCTAGAACCCTTTTACACCCTTTAGTAGACCCTTAAGGACCCTTGTAAACCTAGACCCTGTTGAAATCCGGCGTCATTGACTTTCTGTCGAGCCTTCCTGCCCAGAAACCTTTCTAGGTTACAAGCCACACATCAAAAGCCCCCCCCCCCTTTGGTTAAACCTCCTCAGTTACCAAAGCCAACTGGCGTTCAAATAATATTAATTTTTCTTTCTCTTCTGTTTTTTCAGTTCCTGGTATCATCTTGGTAGCACAAGAAAAGTCCCAATTGCAAAGAGGAAGTGGTGGTCCATTGACAAAATTTACTCCCATTAAATCAAATGGGCTGTTTTGATTTATTACTGCCAAACTCCAGGTAATTTTTTCAATTGTCCAGATTGAACTTACTCCGCTTATTTGTCGGCGGATGTACGTATACTATCTACCGTTCCAAAGTTTGAACACCCATTTTCAGCATTGTTACTGAAATTTAAGCTTACAGTCCAGTAAGTATAACCTGAATTGGTCAAGGCCAAAGCTGTAAACTGCTGGCGTTTTAAGAGAAAAAAGTGTAGGTTACCAAAACTTGAAAAATAATGTAATTTCAGAGTTGTTAAAAAAGGCCTTTTCAGGGAACAAGTATAGGTAGCAAACTGCAAGCTGTTCTGCAGCATGGATAGTAAATACAAGCTGAAAGTTGATGCAAAACATTCCTAATGTGTCCAAACTTTTTTGATTAGTTACAAAACCCTCTCGTCTGTATTAACAGGCCAGTGATGGAACAGCACCTGTGTTGGCTCACCTCGTGAAGCATTTTGGACAATATTGAACACTGAGAAGTGTTATTAGCTAATCAGATGGTGAGAAAAAAGACAAATAACAAAGGAAGAACGAGCAGACAATTATAACCCTTGAAAAAGTGAAAGTCTTCTCCTTTGGAGAATGCAGAAGAAGCCAAGGTGTCCTTGTAGTACAGTTTCCTAACACCATTCAAAAGGCACTTTGAAAACTGGAGGAAACTCTGACAGGAAGAGGTTCTGGCAACACCAAAAGCCACAACCAAGGCAGAAAAGGCAAGTTTCTTTTAAGAGTTCAACAGCTTGCGATTTTAGGCGGAGTCACAGGACAGCCAGCTTCTCAGCACAGCCTTAACAGGGCTCGAAGTAGAAGTCTCAGTTTATCTGTGATAGAGAAGGCTCTCGAGCTTTCTCCTTCGAAAGCGAATATCGAAAATCCGGCCTGACCAAATTTAGATATTGTCCCATAGATTCATATGCCACAATAAACTTCAAGATTGCTTGAGAAATGTAGGAGGAGGTAGATTTTGAAAATCATCATTTTCGCATTTTTTGCCAACTTTGAAGTCACGTGACACGAAAACGAAAGCGGAATATCGAAAAAGTATCTCGGCCCGTGAGCAAAATTTAGCATATGTGGTTCCTCGAGGAATATGACTTAGTCGACCACGAATACAAATTCAAGAGTCCGTGAGAGAATGGCGCGAGGAGATAGAATTTGAAAATCCGTCATTTGTTCGTGCAACGACGTTCATAAGGCCTTTTTGTACACTGAATTGTAACCTTCGTGGACGAAAGGCGATAGGTGGAGGAGCACACAGCATGTCTGTCAATGCCAGTTTACCTTTCTGGTCTGTTTTATAATAAAAACAGTTGAGAAATGAATCCTGGTTGATTTTAATAATTTACCAAAATGTAGTTCTTCAGTGAATTGAGACTTACAAAGGACCACTCCTATTATATGTACGTTATCATAGCATAATTTTTATTCTCCCCCCCCCCTTTTTTCCTCAATAAGTCCTATAAATGTGTTTCCCTCCTCTATAGGTCATTTCTCATCTCACACCTTATACTTCATCTTCATCAAACCTTCTTATCTTCTAAACCATCGATCTCACCACTCTGTCTCGGTTGACCCCTTAACGCCTTGATGGTCTCTGCGAGAAAATTTAATATTACTCAATGATCGGTTTCTCCTCTCCTGTAGTACCTAGATAAATAGAAAATATAAGGTCCTCTTAAAGCTACATTCTTGTTTACTGCCTGGCAGACCTGCCTACCCTCAGTTGGCCCGCTAGTTTAATACCGCTCATCCAGACCCTGCCTAGCACGACGCGTCGTAGCGTCCAGCGACCTTCAGTAGTGTTGGAGAAATGACCACCTGTTGCAAATCCATGGAGAGTCTGACCATCAATCGTCACAGATATGAGCCAGAGTGCTCTCTCCGCACTCGGGCAAACATGGCTCTCAACTTCTCGAGTTGTAACGACGGCCTGGATACATTGCTACTTCAACGAACATTGTTTCACCTCTAGTTAGAGGGGACGGATCGTCACCCCCTTCTACCCCCAACCAGCAAAGCCTTCTTCATAAACAGTCCAATAGTTTTTAGTAATAATCTGACGGATCCATGAACTGATAAGCGAAGGAAAAAAATCTACCCATCTAACCACAAGTCGCTCGAATGGCATCTATGATACCGATACATGTAATAAGGGAAACTCACATAAATAGCCTCAATTCACAGACCCCCCCAAAAGAAACAAGTTGGGTTATTATTCTCTCATGTTGCAAATAAAGCCAAACATGTTTCCAAGGTTATCTTTATCAATAAAGTTCACTGATGCTGCCTTCAGTTACAGACTTTGTTGAGGTTGTTCAGCGACAATTTTCTGTCAGTCAAGGAAGGACAACACTATGGCTGAATCTACGAGAACGCGCACTCTACGAACCCCAGGCAGACCACAACACCACTTACTGCAGAACAGTCTCCTCTCACCCCCGCGACGCATAGGAGTCCCCCACTTTCCCACTAGTTGAGAGCTTTCAGCATCAAGTGCTGTATGAGCAAATCGCTGAGAAAGCCAGAAAATGTAAAATCGTCAAGATTGTATGAATAACTCTGACCCTGGTAGATGGAGCTTGCCCCCTGGACCTCCCCAAACGTGGGTACTGATTCAGTAGGCCAGGCCTGTTTCCTTGGCCATTCTCTTGCTGAGCCATTGGCAGGCCACAGAAAAGTCTCCTCCCCCGCCATGCCTTGCTTGAGCCCAAGCCAGACAGTAACATCAACACACTCCAGTTTCCGGCCTCCCCATGCACCGTCCCCAGCGTAGATCCAAACCTTCCCTTTGCCCCAGAAGTCTGGTGTCGAGCATGATTTACGATAAAGCAGAACTAGAGAAAAGAAAATAATGAAAAAAAATAATCAACTCCAACATTTACAATCAATAAAAGAAATACTTCGGAGTGGTAGGCATTGTGCAAAAATGGGACAAGGCAAATTCATCAGCGAGACATCCTCCAACTATCCAAATTAAATCCATCGTACAAATTATACTTATCCACTTCTTATTATTGTAGTCAAGGCGAAAAGCTAAGCCATTCTAAGTTTCCGCACTCATCTCCACAGTCTACGTTGTACGAAGTGAGGCCCACAACTGAACACCGGTGCCCTGATCGATGCGGTGAGTGGAGCTCATTGGCTGTGTGGAGGTAAGTTATAATCTCTTGTCAGGTTCTGGAATGCAACGTATGATTGTGGCCTCGCATGACTCTTTAGTGAAAGAAACCTATTGAATCGTCATACGGGAATGTTCCATCCAACGAATGCTATCTACGCAGAAACCAAGTTTAACTCCTCCCGTAGGGACTTACCCTCATGTCTTGTTCTGTTTTGATGTACAATCGCCTACCTGCGTAACACCAATCGGACCCCAATGTCACGGCTCGGAGACTTAGAAATCAAATTCCATCACCAAGGTAGCTCAAATGTGATAATGCGCCATCCTCTGCTCATCCATTCAAACATCCTCCCAACACAAATCATAGTGTACATAAACTGGTGGAAGAGCAAAAATAAAAAATTAGAAGTTGATGTTCAAACATATGACTTTTGCTTTCACCCAATGATGCGTCTCGAGAATAAGGGCTTTTTCGTATTTACATCCCGACAAAACCGAACTAATTCTGTGGCAAAAGCATATTGAAGCCAGGAAAATGCACGATATGATAGCCGAGGAAAGGGAAATGACGGATGAAAGACGGCCCATCTAATGCCAACCCACCACAAATTGCAATAGAAACCATTCAAGTTTTTTCACTCCAAGTAACTATAGAATGATATAAAAGCTCACTGAAAAGTATGCCAAGTTGGGACATGTTTATTTTTCTGGAAAAGACCTATCACATGTTATTATTTTTAGCCACCAAGATTGGAGCCATCCATATATCTTGATAATTTTAGAAGCAGCCCCTTATATCAGCACATATAATAGTGCTAAAAATATACGTGAAACACTTAGGACATTGTTATTGACACAATGAAAGCCTTATTCTGCATTTGTTAACTCTGGGTGGTCACAGATCTTCTAGTTCAAAATGCCATCGAAAACCAAAACTGGCTACTGCCAAAACTAGCAAGACTCTAGAGAATAGAGTAATACTATCTAAGCAGTACTTGGGGATTTTCATATATCAATTAAAAAAAATCTATAAATTTCCTTTGTTCAGGACATTTGGAAATGAATAAATTCTAGATATGTTGGATACATTGTAATTATTGTTGTCCATGTAGGCCTAATAAAGTATTTCTTCTCTTCATATTACAGTTAATTCGCTGATTCATGGACAATAGTTTTTTTCTTTTTGCTGGATAGGAACCTCTAGTCAAGGAGAGCAATCTTCCATAATTACGCATCATTAAGTGGGACCTCAAAGGCGAATGTACGCCTTGAATTACCCAAGGCTTAATGATTGAGTGAACAGAATGATTACTACTTGCGCCGAGCAAGTTGATTCATGTCAAGTTGGGAAGGACTTCTTTCCCACAGTGTCATAGTCGAGTGACAACAAAAAGCGAGACATGACTCCGCAGCTCCCAGGAGTTCACCATGTGCGCCGGTCATCCACAGAGAGTATGGCATTCACATTACAATGAAACTGCAAATTTGTCTGTGTGCGAACGTGCAAAAACAAAACACGAACGCAACACCAAGCTATGATCTCAATCAAACAATGGCATCTTCAGAAAGACCATAACGCAATGTAATGCAGAACAACAACACATACTTTGTCATCGACACTGTCAGAGGTAGAATTTGAGTATGCGCAGGACTCTACCATGCTAGCAGAGTGCGGAGGACTATACCACCAACCTCTGCGCACAAAACTTCTAGAACAAGGACAGGGAAATACCAATGTATTCGTCTGCGGCAGATGTGGAATCCCTCTCCAACTGGGCCCGGGAGAGACCTAAGCGCGCTGACCCTCCGATTTACACGTCTTAGCGACAGGACGCTGTTCATTAAGTGTAGATAGTATCCTCAGGACCCCGTGAGAGACTTGAGAGGAACATGACCGAGCATGAGTAAAAACTCTACAAAGTCATAAACATAAGAATGGATGAATTTCTGGATGGCACTGACAAGTGATCTCACGGATTTACTTACATGAAAGATTAACTTCAAAAGCACTTCAGTAGGCTCAACCATGAGGACGCTTCCAGTCGAGCCCGAAGACCACATAACCAAAGTCCGGAAGGAGACAACTTAAATCGTGGTTACATTCCCACAAAGGATCGGAATCCGCTATCCTCCACGAATACTCACATCAACCCAGAAAGTAGCCCAACCAATCACTGCACCAACAGGGAAAATCGCGGACTCATTGAATGTGCTGCCATCAAACTGTCCTATCCTAGAATTGACTGTCTCAAATGCACCGTTACAAGAGATATAGGGCTATATCCTACGATTCTAGACGTACAATGACATCACTGACGAGAGGCACAGCCTGCATCGTTACCTAGATCTATTGATAGACTTCTGATTCTAAAACTTCGGCGAGAGATTGAGGTCGCGATGTTGCGATAACGAAAATAGCATCCGCTTAGTGCGTCCTAGCCAGATTATCGCTAACATGCATGCTCGACCAGAGTTCTAATTGCTCCGTAGTACAGATAGCATTTGAAGGGCGTGACAATCGACAGCGATTTGGGTGACTAAATTCCTCTCACTCGACTCTTCTGCTGCACCATGAAATTGTCCAGAATGTTTATTATGGTCCAGTAACAGTTAACCTAAGTGTTGTCAACCACTAAAGTAGATGTCATGAGACACAATAGATACTTGTGTGCGCTTACAGGCGCAATCTTGCTATCTAAAATTATCAGTTTTGGTCGCACATCCTGAAGCGCAAATAAACAGCTGTTCCCAACTGATTTTCGGTGCTATTAGTTATTCATATTATAGTTATATCTGTGAAAATATCAAACCTCTGAATGATCATCTCTTGCAATTGCTTGGTGTGTATATCATGTTAAGCAATTACCTCTGGCGCATTCGTGCTTCTTGATCGATTTCCTCTTTCTTCCTAAACGAGCCTGGGTCATGCAAATAGTCCGTAGTCTCTCTCTCAAGGCGGTGTATGACGAGTGCTGTCCTGTTCTAAGTTTCTCGATCTCTTCTTCTTGCACCATGGTTATCTGTTTAGAGCATAGAATTATAGTGCGTTCGGATAGTCTCTATGTCCACACCTCAGTGATCCCCTCGAAGAGCACATTTCTGGATACAATCCTGTACGACCTCCAGACTCGATTTCCATCAATGAAGTATAATACAGTCTTGATATGTTTATGTCAGAAGTATTAAGGGAAATAAACCTAGTATGGGTGAAGATGTGGGTGTGAGTCTGCTTGTGTTTGTGAGAGGTGCTCGCTTCGGAATGTTACCCATTCCAATAAATTATGGCGTGGCTTCAAGGAATCTCATATATCTGACAGTTGCTCAGCCATATAATAGCCATATATCATCCACCTCGAGACTTCATGTCGCGTTTATCATTGTATCGCTACACGATTGCTTTTCCGGTTCGCCGGATCTGCATCATTACTTTAACAAGATCTCAATTCGGCTCATATGTCTTCACATCTCTAGACGTGTTCTACCAGGTTTCCGTGTTGAAAGACTTCCATTCTTACTGTTGTCTCGAACTGAGCAAACTAGTCCTCATATAGTTCTTTGTTCGCAGGCGCGGTTTCTGATCTCTCACTCCGTTGCTGAGGCTATACACATGGAATAAACGATGGATTACTAGTATCCGGATATCCATACATCCTGACAACAATAGTACGAGCGAGACGTGTACCAATCGTCTAGTAGTCACCATCAATCGCAGACCTGCCCCGCCTCCTAATAGATGTTCACTCCCCCGAAGATCCGATACCACAACTTTTTTGTAGGCACGTACGCTCTCACAGGGACACCATAGACATAGTGGGTCAGTGAAAATTCCCCATCACTTATGACTCCACCTTCAGAGTTGAGGTAATAAAACGTGCAGCCAACTTGCTGCCTAAGGTATTGTTCGTTGCTCGGTTCAATCCACTACCATTGCATCCATTGCTCCCCCTCCCCTATTTAACCCTCTCAATGTATCACCTACCCGTAGGAAGAGGTCTTTCACTTTGCGCATCTTACCTCGCTTGTGCATCGAGTGGCGAGATACGGATATTCCTTAGCATCAGCGTGCGTAACGCGACGCGTTTGTTGGCTCAACATCCTTAAAACCTCAGAATGCTGGTGGCTGGGCTGGTTTGGATCCAGGAACAAACTTCAGAGGACCTTTCACACTCAATTCCAACATTCTGCTTTTACTCACTCCAGACAATGAATGCCTTGCATTTTATGCTAACTTATAAAAACCAACGACAACAAAATTGCTTGATGATGAAAGAAACAAATTGCAACTGATACGACCATGATAAAGATGAAGGGCTCATAACCGGCGTATGATGTGTCGCAAACTTTGATTTGCTTTAAGAAATAACAAATTTTCATTGAAACACTGAAAGAAGAAACGGTGTGTTAGGGAAAACATGTCGTGTTCAAACTAGTGACATACACTGGCTGCAGTACAACCAAGCCAATAAAAACTTTGGTTCACAACTAAGGCCTCAGGTATCAACGATTTGTCACGACTAACCATTAACAGGACTACATATGTCTGGGTCCTAAATAACCTTCATGAATAGGGAGATCAAAGTGAGTGGGTAAAAGCTGGGTTGAGAATGGAGTGGACGAGCGGCAGTTATCCAGCAGCAGCGACTGGGATGGCATGATGTCATTGGCATGACTATCCATAACTCAGTACCAGCCTCCACGGCCCATATTCCTTAACATGTGACGCCAACTCCGGTGTGAGTATCAAGCGTGTGCGATGTGGTCTGATCCTAACCAGGTTCTCCATAGTTTACACTTCCAGAAGCGTAGTTTTAAGACTTTGTTTATACGATCGACTGAATATTGTTGGACTGATATTCTAGGAACTAGACTGATCACTCAGGCGTGCGATGTGCAAGGCAAGGCCGCATGGTTCAAAAAAAAAAACCCATCCTAATTGATGTCAGGATGTCTTTGACCGGTAATTGGAATGTCAAGTTTGTTGTCTACGCGCATGTGCATTAGACAAGCATACGTGCCCTTGGTTGTCAGTGCCCACAAGCCTTGATAAACAGTATGGGAGAAGATATCTGTTTTCGCCTCCAACGCTGACAAAGCCCAGTTAGCCGAATTGGTCGCGGCTCTGGTCGTTAACGCTGCTAATATAGAACAACCCCCCCCCCCTCCCTCCGTCTCAGTACATCAGCCTGGTCACAGGCAGGACAAGAGACATTCTTGCCTTTCCACAAAGAGCTAAAACATTGTCCAGGTGTGACCTGATACTGGCTGCTCTCAGCTTTCGCTAAGTGAGCCAGTCTATAAGAAAGTCATACTCGTAACATTATGTCGGCTCGCGAGATTGCAATGAAGTATTCTAACACATAGCCATTGGAAAAGAAAATGGACGGGAGAATGGAGTAGCAATCAATATCAGAGCTCAAGAAATGTGGTAACGTGGTCTTATTATTATTAAAAATAACCTGGATGAAAATTGCAAATATCTACATGTAGAAGAAAACAGAACAGCATCTTGCGTCTCACTCGAATCTCTACCATCCTTAGCATACAAAAGATACTCAGGCCATGTTGACGTCGACACTGATGAGCGAGCGCGACATAAGCGCGTGTGATTGCGCAACTTATGTGTTATTCTCATGACTTATATGTAATCGCGTCGTAAATAGCTAGGGCGACAAAACTGGTGGCTGCTACTGTAGTGAAGCCAGCATTGAGCGGGATAGCGTGAGCGCCTAAAAGCTATCGCATAGCGACTTGATGCACAAAGACTGCACCTCCGTATGGATCTGATGCTATTGTGGGGGAGAGGACACCAAATCACGTGCACCGCACGAAATCTCCTGTCAAGACGAGACTACGAATTGTCAGGTGAGACAGAATGTATTATGATTAGTGTAACAAACGGGTGACACAGAGGGAAAAATTAAAAGGGTGACTGAGACGTGTCATAGACACGATAAAGAGCAAGGATCACCTCAAGCTAACAAGGTGCTCAGTTATGTTGATTGCATAACTGGACTTGCCTCGAGGGTTTGGCTTGGAACGTGACTACGATTGGATACTAGATGTGAAGGAGACAACGTACAGTCTGAGTCTCGGATGAGAAAGTCAGAGGAGCATCAATCAGGACTATTAGAGAGTTGTAAGGTGCATCAAACAATGGACGAGTAATACGTGAACGTGGGGGAGCTCGGAATGTGTGTTCAGTCCCCATCGGATCCAAGTCAGCAACCGTGGATACATACATTCCTGAGCTAGATATTCCGGAACAAGTGAGCGAATGATTTACTCATCATTGCCCCTTGACTCTGATAGCGACCATCTTTCCCAAGACAGTAGGTCTGCTCAGGCGCTTATGAGAGAGTTGTAGGCGTGTTTAGAGTGTCATCGTGTTTATAGGCGTGTCACTATGTAGCTTCTTGCAGGGTTGTGAGTCTCTCGAAACGCTCTTCGATGTACTGCTTAGAACATGAGATCCCTCGATAAGAGAATGCAGGACTTTTCTGAATTTTATCTGGCCATGACTGAATAGTTTAGATAAATATAGTGATTCAGAAATGAGATGATGCCTTGTATTATTGTGCTGTGGCTAAAATTCTCACTGATGCTTGCATTATTACTGGCGACGACTTTCCAGAGTGTGGGTTATGAAGACAAGGCGGTATGTTTGGTAGCTATTGAGAAGTTGCCAGCCTGCGTGTGTGATGCGGTAAAATAGCTGAGTCGTTTGCGAACGTTCTTTGTGCAGATCTGGTAGTTGTCCCGCTATATTCCTGACATCTAGTCTTCTCTGCTGTTGCTCAAGTACAAACACACGCTCGCGCCGTTGGTGGATTGAGAGAGGCACCGATTCGCTGTTATGACAATCTCGTGTAAGAGTTTTCGCTTCTTTGTGATGAGCAATTAGTAAGCAATATGCGTAGTGAGTATAATACAGGTGTATGTGCTAAGAGATGAACTTGATGTCGATCGAAGTCCGCTGTTGTTGTGAATGTGTATAGTGTCGTTTGGTTTCCTGCTTCATCCAAACAAATGTAACAAAAACTTTACTCATTTTTACGGGTCCAAATATATACACGTAAGGGATAAACCACCTTACACATAAATCCATCTGAAAGTAAAGAAGTGGGCTTTGATTAGTTATAAATATTTGGAGTTGCAACTCTTGTATTTGAAAGCCAAGTTTTCTGGTAAGGTTTCTTAGCGATATTGTACAAAAAGAGTATACTTATTTAAAATGATGATTATTTTTCAAAATGCCAACATTCCCTCTTATAACAAACCCCCCCCCTCTCTTTCATGGCTACTATAGCTCACGTACAGACAAGCAGGCTCAGTTCCTCCAGCCACACCCCGCAAGCGGCGTTCAAGGATGGGACTTCTAATGTAGCAATTACTTCCTGCACATCATTTATCCCCTCCTCCTGGAAGAAAATAAATAAAACAAAATAAATAAATAAAAGGTTTCTGTCTCAACCAATATAAATAAAAACACCATTTTAAACAATGTAAAATAAGTGCACTAGCAACCCGCGCTTTGCGCACATGTTGGGCGTGGGTGGTTTAGAGAAGAACTGATGCAGAATCAGTAGGTAATTTACTTTAACGCATAATGGAATACGATTTCACGTTTCAGAACCATTTTATTTACCTTTTTTATTTAGACCATGCCCCATATGTCTTTGAAGAAATGTCAGCCGAATATCACGTTATCGACGCAACAAAGCAAGATAGCGCGACACGAAACCACAAACTCGAAATTAATATATAAGATATTTCCTCAAAAGTATTTAAAACAGGTAGGATACGTATAAGAAATGATCATGGGAAACCATCCCTACATCTTTCGGTTAATAATGTTGTCCTTAAAAGACACCAACACCGTGTCATTATTTTGTGGAAAATCCAACTGTACTGTTTCTGAGTTATTTTTCTGGTAGCGCGGACATGGTAGTGACTACCCAATTAAACCCGACGCATCGGGCCGCCTTCGATGGGAATGACCTGAGGATTAGCCAGAAATCATGATTCGACTTTAAGGGTTTAATGCTGCAATTTTTTTTTCTTAAATACCCCCACATTTAGACGGTTTTTCGGCCGGTCTAGGCCAATGAGGTCCATAGCAACGTTTTTCTCACACGATAACTAGGACTTACATGACCTACCATTACCAGTGTTCGTGTTTGGTCCGACTTTGCTAGTCTGAACTATGCACAGGCATTGTTCCACGAACTTCGTTTTTATTATTTGATTGTTTCAACCAGGGTGCATTCAAAGTCTTCTTCTCCACATTTCATAGGATCCGGCTGGAATTTTTGCAATGCTGAATTATGTTGCGTGCAGCATAGGCAATCAATAGTGCAATTCATGACTAAAGCGATGAAGTTCTAACATGCCATAGTTCTTTTTCAACGTGGCCATTCTGTGGTCTGACTTTTAATGTAACCTGTGAAGCGTCATGTAATGGCACCGCGGGTCGGATATGACATCGCAGAGTAACATATTGAGTGCGACAACGACTCTTGATCGCATCCCCCCCTTGCACTGGACAAAAGGACCTGTAGAGTAAACCCGGTCGTAGCTGTGTGATCGATTAAACGTAAGACCTCTCGTTTATTCCACACTAAAGATAGTTTTTTTCACTCCTAGACAGATGGCCAGCGGTGTTTTGGTTACATTTAGTGCGCGTACTTTTGATGATCGATCATTTAATTTCATTGGTACCAACACATTTTCAATATGAGTGTGTCACGTAATGTACTCTGTCTTTATGCGTATTGGCACGGCGTAACAGGGAATGTATGCTTTTGTGTTTTCAGGAATGCCGCCCGTGTCGAGCAGGACTCATCCTGGGGTTGTCTTGCTAACAGCTATGCCTTAGATGTGCATAGACGCTGTTAACTACAGACGAC
>CM068966.1:29521224-29531987 GCA_035128595.1 Eptatretus atami | reverse complement strand
ATCAATTTCCCTCTTTTGAATATCCATAATTACGCCTCCTCTATAAGGTATGATACTGATCCGGATATTAGAATTGTACCATTTAAACCTGTTGTCAGGTTTGTTTATACATGAGTGCCCCCAATTTTTAATGGTACCTCAGAGTTTTAGACCACCTCGGAGTACCAAACCATCACTTACGTTTTTTATACATTTTATTTTTTCTACTGCCAATGTCTGAGCTGTATCTCAGAGCCAGCTCATTTTCGGAATGAAGTATGCGCAGTTGACTATTTATTCGGATTGTAACCTAATTAACAAAAAAACACCGTTTTGATCACAACTTGAAGAATTTTCCTCTGGTTTTCATTTTGTTCAGTTTTATGGAGACATTGTAGATAGGGACTCATTTTCTTATTTTACACTCTATCCCTAAATGTTGAAGGTCAAAATCGTATGGTGGTCTGAAAAAAGGAAGGCCATCATTGGATCGCAGGCACAGGGGATGCTTTTATTTGGTGATTGTTTTGTGATTGCAGATGTTTTTTTGTTTTTTTTGTTGTTTTTTTTTTTTCTCCCATTATTTTAAATTTCATTTGAACAGCATTGACTCTTGTGTCTTGCACTTTTGTTTCACTCTTCATTTTCCTTCTCTGTTCCCTTTTACCTCAAATTTCAGGCTGAAGTTGGGCCAGAGATCCTCTCCGATCTTGTATCATTCTTGCACCCAGGTTTCTTTGGAGATTCCCGTTCCCACTTCCCATATGAACGACGGCAAGCTTCACTTGCCTACCTTTCACAAACACAGGGAACGTTCTACTTCGGTGGTGCATTTTACGGGGGACGCCCCGAGTCTGTCATTGCAATGCTTCGCCAGTGCTGGGCTAACTTGCAGGATGATGCCTCTCGTGGCATAATCGCCGTCTGGAATGAGGAATCTCATTTGAACCACTATTTTGCATTAAAACGTCCACCCACACTTGTGCTCTCCCCCGAGTACTGCTGGGCATCTGATTGGGCATTACCTTCACAGGTGCACTTTGCACGTGTGTTTTCTGTCGCTAAAAACAACTTCAGACTGCATGGAAAACGCTAAAGTTTCTTAAAGTTTATCCATTAAGATAAATCGCTGTCAAAAAAATCTTGAGGTGTAATAAGTTATTGTTTTATTTATCTAATAATCTTGCATTTTTGTTTGTTCATTGTGGTGCAGTGAGGTGTTTTGGAACATTATTATTGTTATTATTTCAAGAAGTTAAAAAAGACGAAGCGATGACTAGTAATGCCAAAAAGTAGAGACAAGGGAAGGATTATTGCAGAATGCAGTTTTTTTCTCATCAAGGTCATGCAATTGGACTTTTGTCAATGATGAACAAAGCAGTAAAAATATACTTTGCTCACAACACAAAAACATATAACATTTGACTGTTATGAAAGTGGCCCCCGTAGTGCCGCAGATTACTGAAATAATCTTCACTTGGTGGTACAAGCACCAAATGTGGTATACATGTGCTCCAGGACCTATTCTCTCAGAAAAGTACGTTACCCACGTTGCAAAACAAAATGGCCGCCATTTTTCAAGATGGCCGCCATTTGAAGTGGTTTGAATCTGTGTTTGAGCTAAATTTTGATGGAATAATGCTATTTTAACGTTCTATGCATCGAAATATATGTTTTTGAGTTAGAAAAATCCATTTCTGCGCTTACAAAATCGTAATTATTGAAAACTAAGATGATATGGCCGGAATTAAATGATGACAGGCTCTTTTAGCGCTACATTTTGCAAAAAGAAAAAAAATGAAGAATAATATAGCATATACAGCAGAAATTATTATCTTTTGATTCACGTGGTGGATTAGTCAATCATTTAGTCCTCACATTTGCATGCACACAACTGTGTACACTTGAGACTGAAGTGATAGCATTTACATCGCCCTCGGCATTCCGTCTTGCAACCACATTTTGTTAACTGCTGACAACTCTGGGCAATGGGTGGAAGGGTCGTCCAAAAGACTTGCCAGACCTCACCATCTTTCTGCCACCCCCAGTTAGCAGGGCTTTCAGTTTGCATTTTGCACACTGTTGCCTGGCCCCATATGCAGCCTGCTTGGTAGGCAGACCGTTTGACATGCTGTGTGAGAGCTGCGCTTGTCGGTGGAATGGCATCATAAGACCTTTGCTTCCGAGCGAACAAGTCCAGTCTTGCCTCATCAACTTTGTCCATAGTGCTGTTCTTGTCATACATGGTGATGACAAACTTCTCAAGGACGTTGTAGTCTTCATTTTCCACGACTGGTGGGTACTGACTTAACTTCCTGAAGACGGGAGTCACTTGCGGGTAAACCTCCCATGCCTGCCATGCAGTTTTTTGCCTTTTCCGCGAAAAGCTGACAGAATATCACAGCCAGTGAAGGCGTGAAAGAACAGCATGCCACTGGATTTGGCTGGGCCAAGATTCGCCACCATGTCATGAATTGGCAACCACTTAATGAACTGACCCTGGCCAAATTCAACCCACAGCATTTCCATGCCTGCGTCTTGGAGGGTAGCAAAAACACTGACTGCAACAACGAGAACATCTGTGTCACATGCTTTAATCAAACAGACGTCATCTGTTGCTTGGCTGCATGAAGAGCATGAGTGAAGATTCTGGAGTCGGCTTCCTCGTGGTTGCAAGGACTTAAGCCATCAAGACTGATGGATCTTTTGGAAAGAGCCTGATCTCCTTTGGTCACAACAACGACATTGTCAGGACACATGGTCACTATCTTATCAGCAAGGAACCCAAAGAGCTCTGTCTTGTTGTTGTGTCTCTCAGGAAACTTTTCCAGTTAGGTGGCAGCTTGGTTTTCTCCATCACTCGGCGTCGATCCCCTTTGCCTCTCTTTGATCTTGTTTCAGCCTTCAGGCTGGAAGTCCAATAAACATCAAAAACTATGTCTGTCCTCGTGAAATTCGATGAGTACATCTGAATCTTTGGAACCACATCTAGGACAGCATATTCCTCAAAGGTCTTTGATGTCTTTGGCGCAATGAATACACAAGAGAGGACCCATCAATGATAACAGCATCACATCCTGGTCTAGTGTCGGGAGGAGTAACTGTAGCTTCCAGAATTTTTGCAAGTTGCGACTTCTGACCAGTGTGGAGTTTCCCACTGTCACTCAGCGCCGCAGGGAAAGACTGGTTTCATGTTGGAAAAACTCAAGCAGGTCACACTCTTGTGCTTGGCAGGATATAAAGAGTTGCGAGAAACAGACGGCAATCATCTTTGAGTACCTGCTGCTTCATGTCGCCAGAAGTTGCAGCTGCCTCTTGGCGAAAGAAGTCTGCTTTGTTCTTTTTGATGGGCTTATAGAAGGAAGCTCCGTCACCCAGACCATTGAAAATTCTCGGAAGGCAACTTTACCTTTCTCAAGGTGAGTCCTTACACAGTTCAGCAGTACTGGGATGCACGATGGTTTTTGAGTCCAATGTGAGCAGGTCTTTTGATTCTTCCTGAAAAGGATTGCCCAGATCTTCATTTCACCAAACAATTTCTGGACCTTGTCAGAGAAGGATTTATGTTACCCTTGGCTCGGCTCTCCCGCACTGGCACATCCTGTCAATTCAGGCGCAGCTATCTAATAGTGTAATATTACAACTAGCTATACTTCTAGCTGAAATATATACAGGGGCTTATTAGATAGCATTTGGGACACTCAAGTCATACGTACGAAACTTCAGCTTTAGGTTATAGTAAAACTCAAGCTAAAGTAGTCACTATAAGCCGACACTGAACCATGCTGAAGTCTCACAGCAGTGATGGTCACCGTGTGTGCCTGGTTGTGCTTTAACATTCACTCTTATTCATATAATGTATAGAGCTTGACCGCATCACCTCATACATGATTCACAGATGTTGCCAGCATATCCCTTCTGTGATAATTTTGTAAGACAGCTACAAAAGTACTATTTTAAGTCATTGCAATGTCCGCCATCTTGAAACTGGAAACTACTTTTTCGAATATTAGTGCAAAATATATTTCTCCAGTCAAAATACAATCTATTTAACATTTGGATCAATAGCATGTTCCTATTTAATAGACGTTTAGCACTGAAAACCCTTTTTCCTATTTTATGAGACGGCCATCTTGAAAAATGGCGGCCATTTTGTTTTTCAACGTGGTAACGATACTTTTCTGAGAGAATGGGTCCTGGAGCACATGTATACCAAATTTGGAGTTTGTACCATCAACTGAAAGATTCTTGTGGGATACTGACTTAATCTGCCCCACTACCGGGTGAACGAACATCCATGAAGCGTAGAGTTCCTTAGTCAGTTATATCGTTAATATGTGTGCCAAGACAGGCCCTCTGCCATTGTCTAGAGCAGTGGTTCTTAACCTTTTTGGCCCCATGACCCCATCAGACATTCTTGATAAGTACCGGGACCTCCGAAACAAAAATTGAAAAAAAACCAGCCCGATTTATTAAAACATGTCTGCCAATACACAGTCAATGGGATGCCTGAAATTGCTTCGCAGCCATCACGCGATCAAAACGAGGATGAATGCTCGACAGGCTGCACCTGATGTCAGCGTCGATCACAAGCCTATTGCGTGCCTTCGTTTTCAGAGTTACCATGGTTGAGAATCCAGCCTCACAGCGGTAGTTTGAGGGGGACTGGACCAATAGGGCCAGGGCCCTCTTCGAAAGAACAGGACAGTCCTTCACTTTCAGCCAAAACGTGGCGAGCTCTTGTTCCATGAAGTCACTCTTGAGCTGCACATCTTCACGAATTCGGTAAAATTCATCGTCCGCAGCCACGTCAGTATCGCTGATGGCAACGTCTTCAACGGAAAAGGGTCAGACAATCCACTCATCATGAGAGCGGTCGTCCAGTCTGGGGAAGTAACGTTCGATGGCTTCACTAATTGCCAGAAGGTGGGTTGAGGTCTCCTCGTGGAAGTGGCATTCAGCATCTGGCGTAGCATCCAGGAGGGTCGTCATCTCAGAGAAGATAGTCGTGTCACCATCCTGGACTCTTCTCTGGTGAAGGTGAATCTTCCTCCTGAACGCTGCCACTTTGTCATGAGCCGTGTGTAGCATTGGGAGGTTTCCTTGAAGTGACAGGTTCAAGGAATTCACCTTGGCGAAGAAGTCAGCCAAGTAAGCAACCTTCATCACGAACAGTTCATCCTGCATCTTTTCATGAAGCTGATTCTCCTTCTCGGTACACCCTCTCTACAAGAACAGCGCTATTTCCTCTCGAAGTTGAATCACACGATTGAGAACTTTACCACGTGAAAGCCAGCACACATCTGTGTGGACTATCAGAACAGTGAAATCGGCGCCCATTTTTTCACACATTGCTTTGAAGATTCTTGAATTTGTTGCGCTCCCTCAGATGTGGTTCACAATCTTCACCACATTTTGAAAGCACCACGATCGCACATGATCCAGGCCACACACAGTTCCTGTGCGTATACGTACGCGCATACGCGAACAAAACACTGTGTGTGGAATGTACCTTTGTTATGTTCCTAAAAATGGGCTCAACAAATTGATGTTATTTATGACCCCTTCATGACCCCTGGAAAAACCCCAAACGACCCCCAGGTTAAGAATCTAGGGTCGAGAGGGGAGTGGGATACAGGGAAAGAGCATACATGGACACGTAGGTGACCCAGGGATTAGTTATTTAATTGGTTTTTGTGTAGATAGTCCTTAGCCCTTTTTATCAAGGTTGTTCGGGGAGCATGCGTTGGTTAATTCGTGTTTTCCCTGCATAATCCATCCCCCCCCCCTTCTCTCCTCCTTTCAACAATCCCTCCTTCACCCCATCGGTCCATTCAAACCCTCTGCTACTTTCAATCATTTCCCCTTCACAGCATCAGTCCGTTCAAATCCTCTGCTATTTTCAATCTTCCCTCCTTTACCCTATGGCCCATTTCAATGGTCCACCAATAATCCCTTTCACCAAACATCATTTCAGCAATCCCTTCTTCGCCCCATCGGTATTTCCTTCAATCCAACGGCCGTTCGGGTGTCCCTCTTCGTTTTCACTCCATTCGCACGTTGTTTGGTTGGGCACATTTGGTCCGTCTGTGGTCATTAATCCTTCGGGCCGATCGGATTACCTTCAACGCCTGGGACTGTGTCGATTCTCACATGCATGTTTATGACATGAGGTGTGGCACTTTCCCCATGCATGGTTGGGTGCGGCACATCTTGCAGTCGTGATACAGTGAGGACTGTACAATGAACGCTTGCACGCGAGGGAGGGAGCGGGGGCTCTCATCGTGGCCTTGTGTGCATGAAGGGAGGGATCTTGCATTGAAAGTTCCCTCAGAATGACACTGCATTTTCCACAGGGTGCATCGTGGACCTGCCCCCATCAGATGCACACCAATGAGGAGGCTCACAGGAGCTGAGATGGGGAAAAGCCATATGAATAATAAGACAGAAGTGCATGAGAAAAGACGAAAAAATGTCGAGATCCTGTGAGGAGAAAAGGAGCTCGTAGTTGGTCCTCGTCCTTAGAAGAGAAGCCAGATCGCGAGAGGGGAAGAAAGCGAGATCCTGGGAGAAGAAGAAGACGTGATTACAAGGGACAATACGAGAGAAAAGTGATGTCCTGCAGGGAGAAAGAAGCTCAGAGCTAGTCATCATCTTTGTGGGAAAAAGCCATGTTGTAGGAGCTCAAAGCTTGTCCTGTGAGGAGTAGAAGGCTCAAAGACTAGAGAAATCAACATCCTGAGGAGGAAGAAGCTGAGGCAGAAGGGGGCAAGTCGCATATCTTGTACGCCGGAGAGGACTTCCATGCTGGGTCTGGACTCCTCAGGGATGCGGCTGCATGTCCCATCGCACCGCATCGCTAATGCCCATCTTTTCCCCTGCATTCTCTAGTATATCTGGAGTATGGCGGAGCCCCATTGGGCTGTGTAAGGTGAGGGAAAAAAAGAATAGACTCTACTTTTCTTTTCTCCATACTTTACTTGTTTTCTCAAGTGATTCTGTGGTGTCTTCTCCCCTGATTGAATGATGGCCAAGTCTCTTGTGTAAGTAGGATTGTATAAGAAAGAATATGTGTATAGTTAAATGTGCTATTATGTGCCTTTTGCTTTCTTGCCTGTCGATACTCGCTTTTAAATGATGGCTTGTATGTGTAAATAAATAATTGTTTGTTCTAATTTCCAATCTGTCTCAGTTGTCCTTTCCTTCATTTGTCCGACACAGTGTACAAGCGTAGTTGGACAGGAAGTTGTACCCCACCTGGTTTGCTCTGTTAGCCAGTGCTGCACCTATCTGTTCCGATCGACAGAAGATCACCAGGTGTGGCACCGAGGACGTGGCCTCTAGATAGGTCATACCAATAGAATGACATTGCGGAAACATCGAAGCATAACCCAGCTAGGCCGGTAATTAATCTAAGTTAAGTGGCTACGGCTGTGTAAGAATAACATCCCATTGGACGAGTTATCTGTGGTTGGCGACCTCAGGACTGCGTGTTTGGTATTCGGAATCCGCTATTCGTGGGGGATATGTTCCTGAAAAATTCCACGTATGTCAGGGCATTGTTTCAATGGAAAAGTGTGGGGGGTAGGGGGGTAGGTTCCCAGTGGTTTGTGATTATTGATGGAATACCAAAAATCCCGTGAAAAAATGCAAAAAAACATGAATACACAAAACACAAAGTCACAAATGTCAAAGCAGGTTGCATTTTATAAACTGCGAAGATGCGGGGTCCACAAATAGTGGGGCCCACAAATAGCGGGGTCCAACAGTACGGTATATTAAAAATCTCCTTAATTATCCTATATATAATTTGGGAGAAGTAATACATATATATAATAATATGGGCTTCTGAGGCATCCATGCAAATGAAGGGAAAATGGGGAAACTCTCTGAATCAACTGAAAAGCCTAAAACAGGGACTGATTCTCCCTCCCCCCCCCCATACAAATGAATGGGAACCTTTCTGACTCAAGGCCCATCAGATCAAAGAGGAGAATGATTTCTCTCCTCCCCTCTGACTCTCTGCTCTCGGTCCATGGGGTCAGAAGAGATCGATCTCTCCCCATTGAGCACATGTTAAACTGGGACTTCTAGATTTCTCTTCTATTTTCCATTCCCTCGGGATGATCAATATATTTGTCCATGTTCTATTCGTGGTAATAAATTATATTTCCGATTACATTCATCACCATCGAGTATATTCACAAATATTATTTTAGAACGTAGTTCTTGGTTTATGTGTCTTTGTTGAGCAGAAATAAAATGATAAACTTCTCTCAATGCTCTTGTTTGACTTGTTTTGACCACCCCCTGAGCCACATATAATTTTGAGAATATAGTAAATTGTTTTTACCGTTGTTTACTTTATTAACCATCAAGTTTTTAGTCATTCAAGGAATATTGTTTTTTTTCTTCCAACTTTACAACTTATTTGTAATTAAAATTTATCCGCTATTTTTTTATCTACTTTTACCCCGTTATTTCTTCAATAAGACTTATTTGAATTTTCTCACATTCTTTTTATGTTTTCCATTTAAGTCCAAGGTTGATACATCTCCACTTTTTGTTTTGGTTATTGCTTGGTTCTATCATTTATAAATCAGTAAAAGACAGTAGTAGTCCTTCAGCACTTATACTTATAACCATAAGGGAGACTATTAATTCCATTCTCTAAAAATAATCTTTTATCATCAAAAGCTCCTAAGCTTTCTTAATTTATTTCTTCTGTATTTGGCTGCTCTTAGAGCAACCCTTATTCTGGACATTTCCATCTGTTGGTCTGTCCACGAAATTTGGTCAATCCTAGGGGTTAACACTCAACCGATTCCAATGAATTTGTAGGTAGGACAATATTTCTGGAATCATGTGCCTTCGAATATGGGACCCCCGGGCCCGCTAAGCAACGGTATAGCAACGGCCCATTTAAAGTGGTCAAAAATTCGAAAAAAATGAAAAAATAAAAAATCGAAAAATCGAAGAATTAGAGTTCTGTGCGCAATCTATCTAGCTCGCCTTCATGCAATTTGTAGCTCTAACAAAAAATTTTGTAGGAGGAGATAGGTTTTGGGCGAAGTACATGTCGAACATTTCAGAAACGGTTAATTTGCAGAAATATCTCTAAGAGAAAGAGTCAATGATTTTTATGAAACTTGGGTGAAATGTGTACAATGTGTGCTAGAATGTACACAAAATGAAATGGTTGCTATAATGCGAATAGCCTCGTTGTTAGCAACAGCTAAAATACCTTTATCGTACATCGTACACTATTGTGGACTGTAAAAAAAATCAATAACCTCCGAAACTGTACCTCCGAGGGACTGTTTTTTTGTGCCCAAGAGAAATGTTTACAGCATCATATAAAAAATAAAATCTTTAGCGAATAGATAAATGGAATTAACAGGCTGCCATTTGGTTAGAGATCTCTTTTGGAAAAACATGCCTAAATTTCACAAGGTGGGTTCTGGGCGCCAAAAACTAAGAGGGTGTGATAATCATATTTATTGTGCTAAATTGATTGATAAGCATGTACATGGAATATCGGTAGTACGCGTCGGCCAGCTTTCCATCTAGAGCGAGCAGCCATGTCCGGCCTACCAGCTTGTGAATGATGTTTATATAGCCGAACGCAAGTGACTTCATACTTAACGCGTTGCACAGGAGAAATAGAAACACAACAGCACAATACCCTGGCAATTGTGGAATCAGTGTCGTTGGTATGACCCTTTGCTTTCCGTTTTTTTTTTTGCTTCTGGTTTTTTTTTGTTCCGGTTTTGTCAATGGGGAATGATGCATGCCGGGAGAGAAAGGCATCGTCGGAGACATGAAAGACCCAAATAATATCAGACAATGGTGTATATTACTCCACTGATTTTAATAAAGATATCTTCCGCATAATCAAAAAATAATTTTAATCGTGATTTACGTTATTTGATCGCTGATTCCGAATCCAGGGCCGAAGTACCGGATTGCGTATATACAGTTGTGAAAGTTTGTAGGTAAGTCAGGAAGCGAATGTAAAGAGAATGACTAAAAGTTTCACTTACTAGTAATTTTATTTTTTAGAGTGAGATCCTGTTCAAGGCGGTGTAGTGTCGTGTGAAGGTAATGTTGAGGAATTTTTTTTTTTTCAGATGAGATCCTGTTCTAGGCGGTGTACTTTTTGTTGTGAAGGTAAATGTAGAAAGGTATACATGTTGAGGTAATATATATTTTTTAGAAATCCTGTTCTAGGCGGTGTATGTGTCGTTGTGGAAGGTAATGTTGAAGGTAATATTTATTTTGCAGATTGAGATCCTGTTCTAGGCAGTGAAGTTGTGTTGGTGAAGGTAAATTGTTAAGGTAATATTTTTTTGCAGATGAGATCCTGTTGTAGGCGGTGTAGTTGTTGTTGAAGGTAATGTTGAAGGGTATATTTTATTTTTGCAGATGAGATCCTGTTCTTAGGCAGTGTAGTTGTTTGTGTGTTAAGGTAAATGTTAAGGTAATTTTATTTTTTTTCAATAGCAAAAAGATGATTTGATTTGGATATATTAAGGAAGCCGATGTAAGAAGAATTCTAACGTCGCTTCTGCTTGCCTATTCATAGCTGTTAGTAACTTCTCTATTTTATTCATTTTTTCTATACTCTACCTTCTTTAAGTTAAACAGTGGTTATAATTTGTTAAAGTTTATTGTTTCATTTCTTATTTTTTTCTTATATTCCCTTAACTTCTTTTTAACACCTTTCAATATTATTTGTCAATATAATGTAAAAGCATAAGCCCTTTGATCTCAGTCCCTATAAA
>CM068966.1:29366195-29393389 GCA_035128595.1 Eptatretus atami | reverse complement strand
AATAATGATTAGGATCATATTAATAAATTAAGAGGTTAAATTGAGAGGAATTAAGTGGTTAATATTAAATCACGAAGAAACATCGATGACGGAATGTCGCGATATGTGATGGACAAAGAAACATAGATTACATTTAGAGATAATTAGCTCATGATCTCACCACCCAGATGGAAATTTTAAAAAGGGCTCCATTCGTTTTTACGCAAAGACATCATCAATCATCGTGTTGCAGTTTCAAAATGATTCATTGAGCCACCTCGGAGAGTAGGGGGAAAAAATGAAAATGTTAATGGACCCACTTGACGGAAGGAAGAAGGATGGACTGAAGGACCTCATCATTGATTTAACAGATCCTCTCGACTTCCGTCGTAGGTGAGCCAAAAAACAATGATAAAGTCACAATCTCAAGAATTCCGTCATCTCACAATTCTCCAGTAAACATAGCGTGGCAAGCTGAATGATAAAAAAAAACATTCAGCATCACTCACAATGGAAGAAAATAATTTACACCAAGAACTGCTCGGATTAAGACCTTGAAAATGAATTGGGTTTTCTGGTCCTTGGTCGTCACGTGGTTTAAGAGAAAATCGTCGGAAAGACAGACAAACAAACAGAGAGAGAACTAGAAGGGCACTCGGTAGAACGAATATCTCTGCAAAATAATGCCTGATCCATGAGAACATATCGGGCCAAATACATTTTTGATATATCATGCTATATAAATATTTTTGGCCTCATCTCTCAATGGTGAAGAATCACTTTAAAAATTATCAGTTCCGGATCTGGATTCGGATTTTCACCAAAATTGAATCAATTCTTCCGTGTCACACACCCAACATGTCCACAAAGTTTCGTCCGAATCCGTGCACAACTTTTTGAGATATTGTGCTATATATCATTTTTCGCCCTTTTTCTCAATGGTGAAGAATCATTTTAAAAACTCTAGTCGTCGGATCAGGATCCGGATCTTCACCAAAATCTAAGTAGTTCGTCCTTGTTACACACCGAACCTGTCCACAAAATTTCATCTGGATCCGTCCTTGACTTTTTTAGTTACAGAGAAAGGAAAGTTTGTGATGAAAAGACTTGTGACTCACAAGTCTTTTGATCACCAGAAATTGTGACTTTCATTTGGAACTTTTTGAGATATCCTGCACACAGACAGACAAACAAGCCGGTAGGCGGACATGGGTAGTCGATCGTCGAATTTAGTCGTTTTTCAGCCGTTACTAGCCAACAAAAGCGTCCATAGCAACGGTTCTTTCTCACACATAACTAGGACATACCATGAACCTACCATACCAGTTCATGTATGTCTGACTCATCGTCTCTGAGATATAACGAACTTCGTTTTTTTTGTTTTTTTTCGACCAGTGTTCATTCAAAGTCTATCTTCTCCGACAGTTTCATGGGAGCGGGCTGGAATTTTGACAATATGGCTGAATGTACTGACAGGAAGGAAGGAAGCTGAATCAGAAGTTGAATGTGTTGCCCACAAACGATCATAGTTTGATTTTTGAATTCGATATTTTTATTTTTTTAGATTTTTTTGAAATTTCAAAGGCCCGTTGCTAGGCACCGAGGGGTCCATAGCAACAGTTCTCAAACGCGCACAACTAGGTCATGTATGAACCTACCACCAGAGTTTCATCAAAATCGGTCTACGATTAACGGAGTACTGGCCTGGACAGACAAACAGACAGACAGACAGACATAATGACGGAAAACCTGACAATAAGGGAAGATAGATCGACTACCCAAGATAACGACGGAAAACCTGACAATAAGGGTAGATAGATCGACTACCCAACAGACAAACAATCAGGGGTGAAAACATAACCTCCTTCGCCTTCGGTGGTGGAGGAAATAAGCATAATATTTATATTGAAGAAGATAATTAGCCGGTGCCAAATTCAGTTGCACTTGTCATCTTACTTTCCAACAACGAACACAGCAAGGATGATGGAGAGATTGTCCGGAGGGTGAAGAGCATGAACAACAGCGGGATCAAAGGTGCCATTCCACACGATGGGTGCCATCCAAGGGGTCAGTGTAAGAACATCCACTCGACTGAAATGAAAAACAAGAGAGACTTGAATAGCCATTTCCACGTGTGAGATAACAACCCAGAGTTTGCATTCCAACAGCACAATAAAGTTTGGTTTAAACAAAAGCTTTGTCAGCTTGGCAACCATCACTTTGTAACCTGTGGACACTAGATGGGTTTATAAGTTACTAGAAAGACATTTGCTTTGTAAACCTTGTTGTCAGAAAGAAAAAAAAACAAATGAATGAAACATTCCCTTAAACACAAACTGAAATTAATGTCACTCCTAGTAAAATTAGTTGTGCAGCAAAGTAACCTTCACCTACGTTTGTTGAATTGCTGTAAATTCATCCATGTTGAATCTGCAGGAATAAAATGAAAAAACTAAAGGCTTTTATCTTGATTGCACAGCAGAGTCATAATTTCACTCATATATATAGATGCCCTTTCAGCAATCAATTAAATTGTGCGAGAGTAGCATCTGGACAATACAGTAAGCATACACGCCTATTTTTAGATTTTGTGGAACATATGCGCTTATATTCAAAAAGCCCGACAGCACTTATTTCAACCACACCTGGTGTTAATTCAATGGTTGACAAGGGCTTGAACTCAGGACTCTCAGGTCCCAAACAAGCCACCTTAACCACTAAGCAAACACCAGGTGATATGTGCTTATACATATTCAAAAATCCATGACATGCGCTTTTTATGGTAAAAGTTGTTCATATTGGCTGCATACATGTCAGTTTTTACGTCATTGCAATTTTAATTGTCCATACCTCGGAAACAAATACCAAATACAGTTTCAGTCCTTGAGCACGTATCCACTTAAACTCCAAAACAAGTTTGTCTTCTATCTCCGGGTAAAAGGTCCGTCTTCCACTCCCTATCTTCTTCGAACCTTTCGCACTCTGAACAATTATTTCCTCATTCTTCACCATTCACATCAAAGTCCTCATGTTAAGTCTGAATTTATTACACATCTGGGCCTGGTTTGTACAACAGTTGTAAAATGTGATCATCTCGATCTTCTTTTCATGGGTGTGTGATCGACGCTTCACTGACGTGTCCATTTTAATCATGATGAAAAAAGGCCTTTTACGACCTTTGATGAAAAATGTCATTTTGAATGTACAACTCTTGGAAGTACCAGTACCAGACGTGTAAGAAATTCGGACTTTAGTTTGTCTACCAATGCCAATAAAACACGGAATAGTCGTGTTTAAGTTGATAATATTTTTTGTTTTTAAAGTCTTGTGATAACGTTTTTATATGCGCTTATTTTTCAAGGAGAAATCAAATAGGAAAACCCGTGTGCGCTTATTTGTCATATATGCTTATTATCCAGATTCTACTGTATTTTGCCACGTTTGAGGGATGAAGTGTTTTTTTTTTCTTTAACAGAACACACATTGTCACAATGATATCCACACTAAACATTATATAGCAGCAGTGTCTATCAAAAGAGATCCAGAAAACGTACTGGACCCAAAATAAAAAAACATTTGGACCTTTCATAATGGGTTGAGAAAAAACATAATCAATGGGGATGACTGTGGCTAGAATACAGATAAAAACAAGAAAGAGCAATCAGAGATTTAATTGCGGACCCTCGCCAGGACTTGTTTTGTGTGGTGTATTATGTGTGGCAAATAAATGGAAAGATGTACAGTCCTATGTGAAAGGTCTAAATGGTCTTGTAAATCTGTAAAGGTGGAAAGGTCAAACAGTCTGAAAAGGTCAAAATCTTAAAGGGTTGAAATAGGGCCGGATTTAAACATGTGGTGGCCCGTGGGCAGCCTTCAGTAGTGGAGGCCCACCCTAACTTAGAATACTAAAAAGGTGACAAGACATATTTACAGTCATCCATAAAGTATATTTTTCAAGAACAAAGAATCTGAACTTCTATATAAAATAGAGAATGAGATAAGATGAATATCTTATATCTGTTCCACTAACTACCAACTACCATTCAGGCACTCACAAATACATTTTTCCTTACAGTTTTTTTTTTCATGAAATATGTGGAGGCCCCCTGGTTGTGGAGGCCCCTGGGCAACTGCCCAGCTTACCCATGCCTAAATCCAGCCCTGGGTTGAAATGGGTTTATAAAAAGGGGTTGAAAGATGCCAAAGTGTCTAAAAATATATATATAAAAAAACTCGAAGGAGTGTAAATTGTGTAATTTAAGGTCTAAAGGGTTGGAATTGTCTGAAGGGGTCTAAAGGGTATTAAAACATCTAAAAAGGGTACAAAGGTCAAATGGGTCTACAGGGTATGAAAAGGTCTGTAAGGTGTGAAGGTTTAAAGGTCTAAAAGGTAGAAAGGAGTCTAAGGGTCTTCAGGGTTCTAAACAGTCTAAGAGGATCAAAAGGGTCTTTAAGGTTTAAGGGTTCTAAAGGATGTAACAGGGTCTGGAGGGTCTTAGGGTTCTCAAGGGTTTGGGAATCTCAAGGGTTTAATCAAAAGAGTCTAAGGGGTCTTCAGGATATTAAAAGGTATTTGAGGGCTAAAGAGTTTTAGGGGTCTAAAGGGTCTTGGGGGTCTTCAGGATTTTTAAAGGTCTTTGAGGACCTGAAAGGGTCTGAGGGTTCTGAAGGCTCGAGAGGATTTTCGAGTTCTTAAGGGTTCTTGGGATTGTAAAGGTCTAAAGTAATTAATACACATTCTCATGTTCTGTGCAGTCAAACAGACAGACAAACAAACAAACAAGAAAGACGTCATGCAGAGCACGATACTTGCGAAAGCCCTCAAACAAATTTAACAATGAAAATAATTGGTGGTTGAATTCAGTGACCTGATGTGCAAATCCACTACAAATTTCAAGTCAGTCCGATGAAAACTGAGGATTTTAGAAATCTTGCAAAGTTGTTGACCTTTGGCCAATGTTGACCTTTTGCTCTCAAAACCAATAGGCTTCTTGATTATGACCAAGTTTTGTGAAGCTCGGTTTAAAATTGTGACTTGTAGGTGATTGACATACAAACAGACAAATAAACAGAATCACAGACTGGAGATAAACCAACCAACATACTTGTGAATCTTAGATTTTACAAGTAACAAATGGACCCAAACACAATACCCTCTCCTCTGGCGAAGGTAACTAGAATGGCACTTAGTAGGAGTGCATACCTCCGACAAGCTGAACAGTTTACATCTTGTATCCCCCTGATGGGCTGGATCTCCATCCAGACCTTAACCAAGATCTAATCGGCTTGTTCTTATCACCTACCCAACTCATGCACCAACTATTGTCATAATCTGTCTACAACTTTTTCTAAAGCTATATATCTATCATGCTGTATATACTGTCGTGGATCTGGCGGTTCAGGTTAATCCCCCCCGACCCAATTGTGGTGGACGGGCAGTTAACACCGACCAGCCCGGATTGCTGAGTGGTTTTCCTTCGGAGGTAGACACATGACTATCAGAGATTATAACGTGTGCGGGAGGGCAGGCGGCACTTGCGGAGCGATGGATGGAACAGATGTGTGCACAGCACAAGCAAATAGAAAAAATAATGCTTTATTAACCAGAAAAATCAACAGTTGTAATGGGACAAATCAAGACATGATGTAACCCAAATCTAAACGTAATTGAGGCACCTCCACACAGGCACAAAGACGGACAAGGGGAAAAGAATAAATAAAAGAAAAATCCTCCCTTTCTCCCGGCACTTAGCTTTAGGTTCAGAAGTGATCTTTGAGGACTTGACGATCGAAACGTGTCATCAGCGTGTGGGAAACCTCATGCAAAATGGCGCTGAGCTGCTCTCTCATGGCAGGAAAACACACAGGAGGCAATTCGGAGATGGCACTCGACATCAGGGCTCACGAACCACAGTGTAGCTTATTCTCAAGAGCGAATATCCTGACCATTCCTCTTTGCACTCGGTCTGCTCACAACAATAGCCCACACGATGAGACAATTTCTGAGACCCTGTGATCAGGTAACGAGGCACACTCTTCTTTCCTCCTCAGAAACGTACACACTACATGTCTCAGCCGAACAGTCAATGGCTAGCATCTTGCTCAGCACACTGCAAATTCACACGGCACAAAGATGAGAATGGTACAGCCTTCGGCGTTCCGAGAGGAGAGCAAAGCGAGATCCTCTGACTCAGGTGGCCTCTCTCACGCTCTCTTCCTCCTAATCATGTCATACCCATCAATCTTCAGCCTCGGGGGCATGACATCACCCCGCCGTTACCCTTGGAGGTGGGGCTTCTTGCCTGCTTGGTCATGCAGCTCGGTTGCAATGGTTGTTGTGGTTACAAAAACGTAATTCTTTCATTGCTGGTTTGTAATACAAAAACGTAGGAGAAGGTCACAGGAAGGCAATTACATACTGTGGTTAATTATCCTTAATCCCTATCTAATTAACATCGCAACACCCCCCGTATGGTGACAAGTAATACTTAAGCTCAAAATCTCCCCACTTATTTTACATCGAGATGTCTCCTACATGTCCACGGGCCAAACAACTCTATCCGATCCTATCTTACCTTGGAAATTCCTCCATCTACCCCACAAACATAACAATAGTTATTGGCTGATATCAAAATAGTGAAGAATCACTTGAAAAATAAAATAAAATAAAAATTCTCGCATCTGTATCAAAATATTCACCAAAATCAAATCAAGTTGTCCTCATCACACTCCCAACCTCTCCACCAAGTATCGTCTGAATCTGTCCATAACTTTTTGAGATATTGTGCCACATATTGTTGGAGACCCGGGGTCGGGGTGAGAAGACCACGATGGGGGGAAGCTACCTCGGGTTCCCACCAAACGCTCCGGAATCGCAGGCCCTCGCACACGGATAACTCCGTGACACGGTGGGTCACTAATCGACCGTGAACGCCAATAACTCAACCACGTGACAAAGGGTCCTCCGTCCAATGGAAACCGGTTACCTAATGATCATGTGATCTAATTACTGGGGACACGCCCTCGGTGAATGTAGGTAATTTGGTCACAGGAAACTTGGTCACAGTAAAACGGTCACAATGTAATTTGGTCACGGTAAAATGGTCACAAGGTAATTTGGTCACAGTAATTTGGTCACGGTAATTCGATCACGATATTATTATTATTTATTATTCACTGCATTTAAGCCAGTAAGGCCAAGAGCAGAATAAACATTTTCATTTCATGGCCGGCGAATCTTGTTGCATAATGACGTATTGACCAAGTTTACTGACTACTATAATGGAATCGGAATTTAAAAGTTGAGAGAGACAGAATTGATTCCATTAAGTAGTCAGTAAACTTGGTCAATACGTCATTAGCCAACAAGATTCGCCGGCATGAAATGAAAATGTTTATTACTGCTCTTGGCCTTACTGGCCTTAAATGCAGTGAATAATAAATAATAATAATAATACCGTGACCAAATTACCTTGTGACCGAATTACTGTGACCAAATTACCTTGGACCTTTACCGTGACCGAATTACGCTGACCAAATTAACCTTACCGTGACCGATTAACTGTACCAAATTACCTTGTGACCGGTTTTACCGTGACCAAATTACCTTGTACCGTTTTACCGTGACCAAGTTTCCCGTGACCAAATTTCCTGTGACCAAATTACCGCGCCCCGCCCTCGGTACACTTTGTTCAAATCGGATCACCTTACCGGATCAGATGCAGCAGAGCGTAACTGCCAAGGATGTACTGGCTAGGAAACAGATCGTTGGGGGATAACGTCCCGGCTAGGCTAGGATACGGACCATGCTGGACCCTACGTGATTCCAACATCCACCGCAAAATCAAGGACGGTGGTCTTGAAGGCACTCCACAACTCTTCAGGACCTCCCAAAGCAACCAGACCCCCCAAATCTCCACTCAGCTTGTTCGCAAACTCCTCAGCTACCATCTCATCCTTGAGCTTGCCAAATCCACTTTGCCACAAAATGTGCTGAGTGAACCCAGCCAAAACAGCACCTCATCTTAACTTTCATTTTCTCAGTTTGATGTTCTTGGGGACTCCCAACTAAACATCTTTATGTACACTTCGAGGAATGCAGAAGATATGAAGTTACTCGTATTTTTTTTCAAAGCTTATTTTGTGCAGATTTAGGAAGTGTAGTATATCTCAAAAAATATTTTGAGCGAGTTCAGACTCATTTTGTTGCGGATAATATACTGTGCGCATGACGTTGCCAAACATATGATTCCAACTCATCCAACTACTCTAAAGTCCGAAGTCCTTTTGTTTGTTTGTTTCTTTTGATCCCAAACCTTCCTTTCTCTGTAAATACACTCACTTTCTTTCACAAATCGAACTCTTCGCAATCTACTTCTTCACAATTAATCTTGTAAACATAATATGAAGACCTGGAAGATGACTCGTCAAAGCATAACGAACATTTCGGCATTTCAATTTAACTTGCAAAATTATCAATCGAAGAAGATTCACTTACTTAGGTTTCAGCGACTTGATTTCGTCACCAAATCTGAAACAGAAACAATGTTCTTTCATTACTATGCTTCATAATTCATGACGCTCTACGCTGTCTTTTTCTAGATACAGATTGGAAGAGTTAAAAGAGCTAGAAGAGTCTTCTAACTCAGACGGATTTATGGAAAAAGGCCATGTATAAATTTTGAGGTGCATTTTTGGGTAAAAGTAGGGAACCTGACTTTTTAACATAACTAGGGTATGCTAAATTCGATTAATCCAGTTCCCAAGCCAAATTTTGAGTTTGTGACCATCTAATTGGCATAAACAAAATGGCTGCCAAATTGCAATTTTTTTATACAGTCTTGGGGCAAGCATGTATATATCATGTATATATAAAATATTATATATATATATATATATATATATACACACAAATTTATACCTTTGTATGAATTTGACTCATGTTTCTTTTTATTTGCAGGTGACGATGGATCCAGTGGTTAGCTTGAAAAGGCCTTCGTCTGTGGACTACAGCTTGTGCATATTCTGCCAAACCCATAAAGCCAGAGTTCCTCCAAGTGAAGCAAGTGGTCATGGACTCAGTACAGTTAGGACTGCTATATGTAGCACAAGGAAACTAAGGGACTCAAAGAATATTGATGTGATTGATTGTCTTGAAGATGTGTTAGATTCCGCTGCAGCCGAAAAACTTGTGTGGCACAAAACGTGTTCTGCTCATTTCATGGACAAAATAAAATTGAATGAATACAGAGGATTCAGGCAGAACATTTGAAAGAGGAAGCAAGTCGTAGTAGTAGTGGTGTCTCAGGTGGTGACAGGCGTTTATTGCGAAAAGGGATGGCACGTACTAATTGGAACTTATGCATTTTCTGCCAAACCACTGATATGAAGGCACATCTGAGTTTAGTAATGACAAAACAAATGAGTAATGAAATTATTGAAGCTTCTCATCTTGACTACAAAGTCAGCATTCGACTGAGTGGTGTGATTGACTTGATCGCAGCTGAGGCCAAATATCACCTGACTTGTCGAAGAGCATTCACCAGATCTACCACAAAAACAAAGCAGGAATCAGCCAATACAGACCTTGCTATGATATTGTTATGGAAGGAGCTTCATCAAGCAGCTGACTAAGGGCACGTATTGCTTCTTGAGGATGTCTGGGAGAGGTATAAGGAGCTGGCTGAGGAATTCTCAACTACGATTCAACAGTCCTACTACAGTAGAAGTACAACATTCAAGGAAAAGTTACAGTCAAAGCTCGGTAACCTTTTCAACTTCTTCGAACCTCTTGACAGGTGTTCATCAGAGCGGAAAATTACACTGATTCCTACAAACTATCAACCTACTGCAGTTCTGAAAATGAAATACGACATCCAGGAAAGTGAGGGAATGTCAACACTGCCTAAATATGAGCCGCAAGATGACACTTTCCTATCATTGATACATGTAGCTCTGAAAATTTGCGGGGATATGATGGCAAACCCAGGCCACCAAGGTTTCTCTGTAAGTGAAGATGCTGGAATATAATGCATTCCAGATAGTTTATATATGCTATTGAAACTTATCTTTGGTGGTCAAGAGGCCCTAGAATATGACAGTGCTGAAAACGATGAGGAACTTGTCCGAAGCAGAGTTCTGAGTATAGCACAGGATCTTGTTTACTCAGTGGTGGCAAAAAATGGACTCCGAAACATGTTGGCCTTGCCAGTACACTACACCAAGCTACATGGTGAAAAGATCTAGTGAAGCTGTTACAATGCTGGAACACTAAGCTATGAGCAGGTGTTGCAAATAGGCACTTCGTTGGCTGAGAGCACTCTAAAATCCTTAGATCATGCAACTGGTGCCATCATTCCACCAAATATTATGGCAAACAAATTTATCCACTACACCTGTGATAATATTGATATCCTTGATGAGACGCTAGATGGGAAGAATACTTTCCATGCAACCAAAATGGCCGCTTGGCAACGGGGCCAAACAACAGATACAGCTCTTCAGATGTTTAAGCCATCCACCAGACGTACTCTGATCATGCCAAATGTCTTCGAGGAGCTGCATCCTGCCAATATTACTCGAGACACATGTGAGCCAGTATTCACTGCTATTCCGTGAAAACCTGTCCGAAAAGACAACTATTCCGTGAAATGAGCAGAAGCTACAGACCTAGCATTCTTTCTACATCATCAAGATTTAGAGACAAGACCTTCTTGGACAGTATTCAATCAATCAATCTTGTCAGTGGAACCAGAGCAGACAGCAGTAGGATAATCCTTGCTCCGGCTCATGAATTAGATCCTTTAAATACAGTTGTGAGAAGATGCATGGCAATATCTTCACATTTTAGACAGGAGCATACAGTCCTTACAGTGGACCAAGCACTCTACGGCAGACTAATGGGACTAAAGTGGTCTGTTCCAGAATACCAAGATAAGTTAATTCCATGCCTTGGTGGCTTCCATATCTCAATGAACTTTCTAAAGGCTACAGGAGATCATATGGACGGATCTGGATTCACGGAGGGGTGGGTGGAGAGTGGATTGCTGGGTCAAGATGCAGTAGAGCTTGTTCTTTCAGGAAAGGCATACAACAAGGGTATGAGGGCTCACAAACTCACCGTGCAAGCCCTGAAGCAACTTTTGGTGCCAACCTTTCTTTCGTTTGTTGCCGAAGCAGATAATAAATGCCATGCTGAGCTTTCCACTATAGTCGCCGATGACAAGCCTGAACAAATTTCAGAACTGGTATCATTTCTGATGCAGGAACGGTTTTGCAAGCTTGTGACAGATGCACAAGCTGTAATCCACAGACGAAGGCTTTTTCAAGCAAACCACTGGATCCATCGTCACCTGCAAATAAAAACAAACATTAGTCAAATAAATACGAAGGTATAAACTTGTGTGTGTGTGTGTGTATACATATATATATATATGAACATGATATATAAATGCTTGCCCCAAGAATGTGTCAAAAAATTGCAATTTGGCAGCCATTGTGTTTATGCTAATTAGATTGTCAAAAACTAAAAATTTGGCTTGGGAACCGGGTTAATCGAGTTTAGCATACCCTAATTATGTTAAAAAGTCAGGTTCCCTATTTTTACCCAAAAGTGCACCTCACATTCACATTTCTCGGAAAACCCTCTCGACTATTCAGCAGAAAGATACATGCAAGTATGGAATGCCATGACATCATCCGGCATGGTGAACAATTTTACAAGCATCTACGTTCAACTGTGATTGATGGAATAAATAGAGTAGTTGGAAGTAAATTGAGATACCACATGTAATATTGAAGAGATTAATAATTATGCCAACTAAGTTTAGTGACTAATCATGAAGCAGTGAGAGCGGAGATAGTAAACGTGATAAACAGAGACAGACACCGCTCACTTTACTTGTATACACACGTGGTATTAAGTCAGTCATACATCGAGTAGATTGTTCTGTGCCAATTCCAGCCGATTATTTGCGGGCGATCAATGTATTTGCCTGAAGTTGACCAACAAAACAAACACACCCGAGGCAGTTTTTTGATCAACAGAAATGCCTGACGCCCAAATCCCAGGCAGTTTATTGGGGAATTTTGAATACATTGACATTAGTTCCTGACACATTCTAGTGCTTTAGTTTAATTTTTAAATACACCAAAATTTCTCGTTTTGGGTGGCTGAGAAACAAACAACTCTATTAAACAGCCAAATTTGCCCTGATTCCCAGGGGCATCAAATGTGAAGAAATCCATTTTTGGACATCAAGAGAAACATTGGTGTAGCATCAACTGCTTCGGTAAATCAGGGCATATTCACTCAGGTGATTGTGCATATCTTAAGCTTAAGGGGTGATAATCAGGTCCTTAAAGCGATTTTTGATCCCAGGTGGATCCCATGTGACAGGTACTGAATCATGAAGTTACCAGAGCTCTTGAACACAGCCCAGAGAGGAGGAGGTTAATCGTCAGGACAGCATTCCTTCAACGTTATGGCCTGTTTACTGCTAATGTTACTTTCCTTGAGGTTGCTATTTATTATAATCAGAATGTATTGCAAGCTATCTATTCTATGCTTGATTCCTAAATATAACCTGTCCGATTTGTGATTTACAGGCACGGAGTTTAGCTAGAGAGTGCGCTGTCCCTCGGAGCACGTTGATCTGTGTGTCCCAACTACAAACATTAGTTGGTGGATGTTAAAGATCCTTCGGTGTCTTTTCTGAAGAGTAGCTGAGTTATCATTGGCATCCCGTAATAAATTACAAATTCCTGCCCAACCACCTTCAAGCGAACATCAAATTTGTCCAGCTGGTTCGTGAAAGACTTGGGCCAAAAACTTTCCCTGGCTGACCCTACAAGAAGGTGGCAAAAATTTGGGCCCTTAGAGTAGTAGGAATAGAGAACATATAATGTGGTATATTTCATCCTCCATGCATCAGATTACTGATTCTGGGACTAAATTCACTAGGGCAGTTATGGTAACGAATCACCCTTGATCCTGAAATGTGACACCTGTTGCATTACAGCAGTCTTAACATGTTAATGCAGAAATAAGCACTTTATCCATCAGCAGTTATTGAAAGTTTTACTTACCCAGGTGTTAGAAAACTCTTTTCCTTGACTATGTGTCTGGAAAGGAAAAAAAATGCATGCTTTTTTCTTCTTGAATAAAAGTTTTGTTTCATTCCTTCCCCCTAGGCCCCCACCACCACCCCCCAAGTATGAACACATTCTCATTCGTTATTTCATGTTACAATGTGATCTTTGCTGACACATCTTTCCCCACTTTAATCGACTGTGGTCTGTGCTCATAGCAAGAAAGACATTTCGGTAGTTGTGCTATGAGGGTAGCAAAATGTGTACTCACTTCTCCTGCAGGAAGAAGCAGTTTGTGCATTGTTTGTGAAGAGTAAATATCCTGAAAAAAACAAACACAAAATGTAACAAGAAAAAGAGCAATCGGAAATGGCAGACCCTTGCCAGGACTTGTTTTTTGTGGTGTTGGTGTACTGGTGTTAGTGACCGGCGATATAATTTTTCATTTCGATATACCGGTATTGGAATTTTGAATATACCAGTATACCGAAAAAAAAGTCGGTATGAAAAAAAAGAAAATGGAACATCACCAACAAATCAGAGAGGTGTTTACCATGTTTAAATACCGTCCATGATTTTTAAAGCTTTGATGCACTTGGCGTCTCGACTAAACATGGACCAGGAACAGTGAAACATATGACGTCAAGATGTACCAGGAAGAAAGTACAGTAGTTTGAACTTTTAAACCTCAGCATCTGAGCTCATCACCTCTGTACAAGCAATCGTGTTTTTCTTTGCCCTCGTGGCTGGTTTTAAAGCAATAGCCAATTGGTTATTCATATGAATCACGTGTGCTTTACAAACCCTGTGCCGAGTTTGTAAAGTTTGTAACCGCGATACCGGTATGGAAGTGATATAATACCGATATGATAGCAATACCAGTATTCTGGCTGCCAGACTATACAACCAATCAGGATGAAAATTAAAACCTATATTCCCCATTACTACTACATCATAATTGTGAAGATTCACATCGATCGATGAAGCAGTTTAAGAGAAATAATTTTTTAAAGATTTTTGCTCAATCCAATATGGCTGCCAGACCATGTGACCTATCAATTATAATTGTGAACACCCTGGTATCCCCAAGGCTTGGGGAACATGTGTGTGAAAGTTCCCCTCGATCGGTCAAGCTGTTCAGGAGAGGATTTTTAAAGGTTTTCGGGTGAATCCAATATGGCTGCCACACCATGTGACCTATGACATCAGATGTGTGAACCTTTTGTTCCTCATGGATAGGCAGACATACCTATTAAGTTTTGCCTCGATCTGTTCAGCCATTTCAGCGAAAAATTTTGAAGGTTATTTTTTGTATTAAAAAAAAACAAACAATATGGCTGCTGAACCACGTGACTGATGATATTGTCAATTTTTTTTCTTGTGGACCAATTTATCCGAGATTCCGCACAAAATTTTTCATAGTGATCGGATGTAGCGTTCTACGTATGCAATTATGACGTCATAATGAAGGCACCAATGTCATCAAAAACAAGTCACGCTTATTCCCCATGTGGAATACTTGCCATGCACCAAGTGGAATGTACCATTTGACCCTTTAGACTGCTGAGACCCCTTTGACCTTTGAAGACTGTTGACCACGAAGACCCCAAAAGATCTCTAATTATTATTATCATTGTTATTATTATTATTGAGTTCCAAGGCTTCCAGGCTGGGAAACCAAATTTTGATCAGACTCTCATCCCCTTCCCAGGCCTTGAAGACCAATGAAAATTTGGTCCAATGGACCAACAGGCCCACTAGTATATCATAATGTTTCGGACGGATTTGGACGAAATTTGGCAGACAGGTTTGCGGAGTGACAACGATGAATTGATTAGATTTTCGTGAAGATCCAGATCTGGGTGCGAGAATTTTTTTTGAGTGCTTCTTCACCATTGAGAGATAATATATCACTTTGGCCCTGTTGATCCCCGCTATTCGCAGACCCCACATATTCACGGTTTACAAAACGCAACCTGCTTTGACATTCACAGCCCTCCTCTTCCTGTATTTGCAGTTTTTTGCAGACGAAAAAAAAACAATTCCACGAGCTGCATGCATGAAACAGTTATAAAACATATCTTCCATGAGCCGCATGATAAGCGAGCTGTATGTACATACTGTGGTGTACTAGTACACAAAAACATATCTTCCATTAGCCACATACATAACCACAGTTCTAAAACATACTCGACCGGTCAAAAGTTTCAGAACACCCTCATTTTTCAGTTTTTACTGAAATTTAAGCAGTTCAAGTCCAGTGAAGAACCTGAAATGGTACAAAGCTAAGCGGTAAACTGCCAGAAGTAAAAAAAAAAACAAAAAAAACTTTAGGTTACCAAAAACTGAAAAATAATGTAAATTTCAGTCTTCTTATATTACATAGCGAGCCTTCAAAGTGCTTGTTCCCTTTGTCACCACATATCTATGTGAATCAAGTTTCTCCACTTTAGTAGCAATGAAGACAAAGGCAAGGAACCGCCTGAAAGCCGATGACAGACATGAGGGTAGCGTTGTCGTCAACAGCTACTCGAATAAATAAACTGGTTGACTCAATTAATCAGCAGAGTTCCCATTGATAATGCTTCTGGTATTTTTGTTTGATAGAAGTGGACTGTATGATTTGTTTTTCCTTTATCTAGTTTATTTTGTGCAAAACCTTAATAATAAAGTTGTTCCATCTTCTTTTTTTCTGTGCCTCGATGCCGGCTATGCATTTTTTTGCATGGGAGTAAGGGGGTAAATGGCGAAATACACCAAGCTGAGGGGGTAAATGACAGAGGAAGGGTTGAGAATCATTGGTTTGGTTGGTCTTATTCTGTCGGTTTGTCTGTTTGCATGTCAATTGCCTACAGGTCACAATTTAACTCTGATCTTCACATAACTTAACCAACTGGTGGAGGGAGTGACAAGGTGGTAGCCCATTGATTTTGAGATCAATAGGTTGAAAGGTCAAAGGTCCAGATCACATAAATCGTCAATTTTGATGTCAATAGGTTGAAAGGTCAAAGGTCCAGATCACATAAATCGTCAATTTTGATTTTGAGGTCAATAGGTTGAAAGGTCAAAGGCCCAGATCACATAAAGCGTCAATTTTCATCCAATTCATTTCATATCTACAGTATATAAAACGGAATAACATCGGTGGATGGTGACCGTCGGCGAGTTGAAATCTAGCTTGGTTGAACCATATGAGTATGTCCATTAATTATGTGCTGTTTGAACGTGAGTTCGGCAGTGAGTACATCTATTAATGACTTATTATTGGACCTTGACTACATCTATTAATTACGGATAATTGGAACATACCTTTTTAACATGTAGACCTTTTGAGCCCTTTCACCCTTTAGACCCTTTCAAGATCATTTAGACTCCTGAAGACCTTTACACCCTTTAGTAGACTCTTAAGACCCTTTAGAAACCTAAGACCCTATAGATCCCCGTTTAACTTTCTGTCCGAGGGCCTTCTGCAGAAACACTTGAGGGTTACAAGCCACAATCAAAAGGCCCCCCTCTCTGCCATTGGTAAACCTCTTCAGTACCAAGCCAAGGGGGTTCAAAATATAATTAATTTATTTTTGTCTGTTTTTTTCAGGTTCTGTTCATCTTGGTAGCACAGAGAAAAGTCCCACATGGCAAAAAGGAAATGGTGTCCATGACAAAAATTTACCCCCATTATAATCAAATGGGTTGTTTGTGATTTTATTACTGCCAAACTTCAGTAATTTTTCAAGTTGTCAGATTGAAACTTACTCAGCTTATTTGTATGGATGTGCTGTATACTCTACCGGTCAAAAGTTTTAGAACACCCCCATTTTTCAGTTTTTACTGAAATTTAAGCAGTTCAAGTCCAGTAAATAACCTGAAATGGTACAAAGCAAAGCGGTAAGCTGCTTGAGGTTTACAAAAAAAGTTTAGGTTACCAAAAACTGAAAAATAATGTAAATTTCAGAGTTGTTAAAAAAGGCCCTTATTCAGGGAACAAGTAATGGGTTAGCAACTGCAGCTGTTCTGCAGAAACGGAAGTAAATTAAGCTTGAAAGTTGATGCAAACAATTCCTACAGGTGTCCAAACTTTTGTTGATTAAGTGACAAACCCTCTTTCTGTATAAAATCAGTGTTGGAACAGACTGTATTGCTACACCTTCTGAAGCATTATTTGGACAATATTGCACTGCAGGGAGTAGTATATTGCTATCATAATGGTGAGAAAAAGACAATTAAGAAAGGAAGACAGACAGACCATTATAACCCTTAAAAGTGTAGATCTTTCCTTTAGAGAAATTGCAAAGTAAGCCAAGGTGTCAGTGAGTACAGTTTCCTAACCATCAAAAGGCACTTGGAAACTGGAGGAAACTCTGACATGAAGAGGTCTGGCAGACCCAAAGCCACAACACAATCAGAAGGCAAGTTTCTAAGAGTCAACAGCTTGCGTGATAGGCGGCTCACAGGACAGCAGCTTCAAAGCACAGCTTAACACGAGTCGAAGTAAGGAAGTCTCAGTTTCAACTGTGAGAGAAGACTTCAAGCTGCACGTTTGACAGGTCGAGTGACAGTAAGAAAGCCATTGCTAAGATGGCAAAATAAGAAAAAGAGGCTGCCTGGGCCATGAAGCACCGCCAGTGGACTACTGAAAACTGGAAGAAAGTCTTATGGACCAATGAATCAAAATTTGAAATCTTCGGTTCATCACGCAGGGTTTTGTATGCCGTCGAGTTGGTGAAAGGATGGTTCCTCAGTATGTGACACCAACTGTCAAACATGGAGGAGGAAGCATGATAATCTGGGGCTTTTTTTGCTGGATTCAGAGTCGGCGACTTGCACAGAATGACTGACATCCTGAACCAAAAGGGCTACCACAGCATTTTGCAGTGCCATGCAATACCCACTGGGCTACGCCTAGTTGGTCAGGGAGAGGATTCGGTGGTGACAGGCGTTTATTGCGAAAAGGGATGGCCGTACTAATTGGAACGTATGCATTTTTCTGCCCAACCACTGATATTGAACGGCACATTCTGAGTTTTAGTATGACAAAACAAAATGAAGTAATTGAAATTATTGAAGCTTCTTCATCTTGATCTACAAGTCAGCTTCGACTGAGTGGTGTGTTGACTTGATTCGCAGCTGAGGCCAAATATACCTTGACTTGTCGAAGAGGCATTCACCAGATCTACCACAAAAACAAAGCAAGGATCAGCCTACAGACCTTGCTATGATATTGTTATGGAAGGAGCTTCATCAAGCAGCTGACTAAGGGCACGTATTGCTTCTGAGGATGTCTGGGAGGGTATAAGGAGCTGGCTGAGGAATTCTCAACTACGATTCAACAGTCCTACTACAGTAGAAGTACAACATTCAAGGAAAAGTTACAGTCAAAGCTCGGTAACCTTTTTCAACTTCTTCGAACCTTTGACAGGTGTTCATCAGAGCGGAAATTACACTGATTCCTACAAACTATCAACTCTACTGCAGTCTGAAAATGAAATACGACATCCAGGAAAGTGAGGGAATGTCAACACTGCCTAAATATGAGCCGCAAGATGACACTTTCCTATCATTGATACATGTAGTCTTGAAATTTGGGGGATATGATGGCAACCAGGCCACCAAGGTTTCTCTGTAAGTGAAGATGCTGGAATATAAATGCATTCCAGATAGTTATATATGCTATTGAAACTTATCTTTGGTGGTCAAGAGGCTCTAGAATGATGAAGTGCTGAAAACGATGAGGAACTTGTCGAAGCAGAGTTTCTGAGTATAGCACAGGATCTTGTTTACTGTGTCAGTGGTGGCAAAAAATGGACTCCGAACATGTTGGCCTTGCCGTACACTACACCAAGCTACATGGTGAAAAGATCTAAGTGAAGCTGTTTTACAAAGGCTGGACACTGTCTAAAGCTATGGCAGGTGTTTGCAATAGGCACTTCGTGGTGAGAGCACTCAAAAATCCTTAGATCATGCAACTGGTGCCATCATTCACCAATATATGGCAAACAAATTTATCCACTACACCTGTGATAATATTGATATCCTTGATGAGACGCTAGATGGGAAGAATACTTTCCATGCAACCAAAATGGCGCTTGGCAACGGGGCCAAAACACAGATACAGCTCTTCAGATGTTTAAGCCATCCACCAGACGTACTCTGATCATGCCAAATGTTCTTCGAGAGCTGCATCCTGCCAATATTACTCGAGAACATGTGAGCCAGTATTCACTGCTATTCCGTGAAAACCTGTCCGAAAAGACAACTTTCCGTGAAATGAGCAGAAGCTACAGACCTAGCATTCTTTCTACATCATCAAGATTTAGAGACAAGACCTTCTTGGACAGTATTCAATCATCAATCTTGTAGGGGAACCAGAGCAGACAGCAGTAGGATAATCCTTGCCCGGCTCATGAATTAGATCCTTTAAATACAGTTGTGAGAAGATGCATGAGCATATCTTTCACATTTTAGACAGGAGCATACAGTCCTTACTAGTGACAGCAGCACTCTACGGCAGACTAATGGGACTAAGTGGTCTGTTCCAGAATACCAAGTATAAAGTTAATTCCATGCCTTGGTGGCTTCCATATCTCAATGAACTTTCTAAAGGCTACAGGAGATCATATGGACGGATCTGGATTCACGGAGGGTGGGTGGAGAGTGGATTGCTGGGTCAAGATGCAGTAGAGCTTGTTCTTTCAGGAAGGCATACAACAAGGGTATGAGGGCTCACAAACTCACCGTGCAAGCCCTGAGCAACTTTTTGGTGCCAACCTTTCTTTCGTTTGTTGCCGAAGCAGATAATAATGCCATGCTGGCTTTCCACTATATAGTCGCGATGACAAGCCTGAACAAATTTCAGAACTGGTATCATCTGATGCAGAACGGTTTTGCAAGCTTGTGACAGTATGCACAAGCTGTAATCCACAGACGAAGGCTTTTCAAGCAAACCACCTGGATCCATCGTCACTGCAAATAAAAACAAACATTAGTCAAATAAATACGAAGGTATAAACTTGTGTGTGTGTGTGTGTATACATATATATATATATGAACATGATATATAAATGCTTGCCCCAAGAATGTGTCAAAAAATTGCAATTTGGCAGCCATTGTGTTTATGCTAATTAGATGTCAAAAACTAAAATTTGGCTTGGGAACCGGGTTAATCGAAGTTTAGCATACCCTAATTATGTTAAAAAGTCAGGTTCCCTATTTTTACCCAAAGTGCACCTCACATTCACATTTCTGCGGAAAACACCTCTCGACTATTCAGCAGAAAGATACATGCAAGTTGGAATGCCATGACATCATCCGGCATGGTGAACAATTTTACAAGCATCTACGTTCAACTGTGATTGATGGAATAAATAGATAGTTGGAAGTAAATTAGATACCACATGTAATATTGAAGAGATTAATAATTTATGCCAACTAAGTTTAGTGACTAATCATGAAGCAGTGAGAGCGGAGATAGTAAACGTGATAAACAGAGACAGACACGCTCACTTTACTTGTATACACACGTGGTATTAAGTTCAGTCATACATCGAGTAGATTGTTCTGTGCCAATTCCAGCCGATTATTTGCGGGCGATCAATGTATTTGCCTGAAGTTGACAACAAACAAACACACCCGAGCAGTTTTTTGATCAACAGAAATGCCTGACGCCCAAATCCAGGCAGTTATTGGGAATTTTGAATACATTGACATTAGTTCCTGACACATTCTAGTGCTTTAGTTTAATTTTTAAATACACCAAAATTTCTCGTTTTGGGTGGCGAGAAACAAAACAACTCTATTAAACAGCCAAATTTGCCCTGATTCCCAGGGGCAATCAAATGGTGAAGAAATCCATTTTTGACATCAAGAGAACATTGGTGTAGCATCAACTGCTTCGGTAAATCAGGGCAATTCACTCAGGTGATTGTGCAATATCTTAAGCTTAAGGGGTGATAATCAGGTCCTTAAAGCGATTTTTGATCCCAGGTGGATCCCATGTGACAGGTACTGAATCATGAAGTTACCAGAGCTCTTGAACACAGCCCAGAGAGGAGAGGTTAATCGTCAGGACAGCATTCTTCAACGTTATGGCCTGTTTACTGCTAATGTTACTTCCTTGAGGTTGCTATTTATTATAATCAGAATGTATTGCAGCGTATCATTTCTATGCTTGATTCCTAAATATAACCTGTCCGATTTGTGATTTACAGGCACGGAGTTTAGCTAGAGAGTGCGCTGTCCCTCGGAGCACGTTGATCTGTGTGTCCAACTAACAAACATTAGTTGGTGGATGTAAAAGATCCTTCGGTGTCTTTTCTGAAGAGATAGCTGAGTTATCATTGGCCATCCCGGTAATAAATTACAAATTCCTGCCCAACCACCTTCAAGCGAACATCAAAATTTTGTCCAGCTGGTTCGTGAAAGACTTGGGCCAAAAACTTTCCCTGGCTGACCTACAAGAAGTGGCAAAAATTTGGGCCCTTAGAGTAGTAGGAATAGAGAACATATAATGTGGTATATTCATCCTCCATGCATCAGATTACTGATTCTGGGACTAAATTCACTAGGGCAGTTATGGTAACGAATCACCCTTGATCCTGAAATGTGACACCTGTTGCATTACAGCAGTCTTAACATGTTAATGCAGAAATAAGCACTTTATCCATCAGCAGTTATTGAAAGTTTTACTTACCCAGGTGTTAGAAAACTCTTTTCCTTGACTATGTGTCTGGAAAGGAAAAAAAATGCATGCTTTTTTTCTTCTTGAATAAAAGTTTTGTTTCATTCCTTCCTAGGCCCACCCACCACCCCAAGTATGAACACATTCTCATTCGTTATTTCATGTTACAATTGATCTTTGCTGACACATCTTTCCCCACTTTAATCGACTGTGGTCTGTGCTCATAGCAAGAAAGACATTTCGGTAGTTGTGCTATGAGGGTAGCAAAATGTGTACTCACTTCTCCTGCAGGAGAAGCAGTTTGGCATTGTTTGTGAAGAGTAAATATCCTGAAAAAAACAAAACACAAAATGTAACAAGAAAAAGAGCAATCGGAAATGGCAGACCCTTGCCAGGACTTGTTTTTGTGGTGTTGGTGTACTGGTGTTAGTGACCGGCGATATAATTTTCATTTCGATATACGGTATGGAATTTTGAATATACCAGTATACCGAAAAAAGTCGGTATGAAAAAAAAGAAATGGAACATCACCAACAAATCAGAGAGGTGTTTACCATGTTTAAATACCGTCCATAGATTTTAAAGCTTTGATGCACTTGCGTCTCGATAAACATGGACCAGGACAGTGAAACATATGACGTCAAGATGTACCAGGAAGAAAGTACAGTAGTTTGAACTTTAAACCTCAGCATCTGAGCTCATCACTCTGTACAAGCAATCGTGTTTTTCTTTGCCCTCGTGGCTGGTTTTAAAGCAATAGCCAATTGGTTATTCATATGAATCACGTGTGCTTTACAAACCCTGTGCCGAGTTTGTAAAGTTTGTAACCGCGAATACCGGTATGGAAGTGATATAATACCGATATGATAGCAATACCAGTATTCTGGCTGCCAGACTATACAACCAATCAGGATGAAAATTAAAACCTATATTCCCATTACTACTACATCATAATTGTGAAGATTCACATCGATCGATGAAGCAGTTTAAGAGAAATAATTTTTTAAAGATTTTTGCTCAATCCAATATGGCTGCCAGACCATTGACCTATCAATTATAATTGTGAACACCCTGGTATCCCCAAGGCTTGGGGAACATGTGTGTGAAAGTTTCCCCTCGATCGGTCAAGCTGTTCAGGAGAGGATTTTTAAAGGTTTTCGGGTGAATCCAATATGGCTGCCACACCATGTGCACTATGACATCAGATGTGTGAACCTTTTTGTTCCTCATGGATAGGCAGACATACCTATTAAGTTTTGCCTCGATCTGTTCAGCCATTTCAGCGAAAAATTTTGAAGGTTATTTTTTGTATTAAAAAAAAACAAACAATATGGCTGCTGAACCACGTGACTGATGATATTGTCAATTTTTTTTTCTTGTGGACCAATTTATCCGAGATTCCGACAAATTTTTTCATAGTGATCGGATGTAGCGTTCTACGTATGCAATTATGACGTCTAAATGAAGGCACAAATGTCATCAAAAACAAGTCACGCTTATTCCCCATGTGGAATACTTGCCATGCACCAAGTGGAATGTACCATTTGACCCTTTAGACTGCTGAGACCCCTTTGACCTTTGAAGACTGTTGACCACGAAGACCCAAAAAGATCTCTAATTATTATTATCATTGTTATTATTATTATTGAGTTCCAAGGCTTCCAGGCTGGGAAACCAAATTTTGATCAGATCCTCATCCCTTCCCAGGCCTTGAAGACCAATGAAAATTTGGTCCAATGGACCAACAGGCCCACTAGTATATCATAAATGTTTCGGACGGATTTGGACGAAATTTGGCAGACAGGTTTTGCGGAGTGACAACGATGAATTGATTTAGATTTTCGTGAAGATCCAGATCTGGGTGCGAGAATTTTTTTTGAGTGCTTCTTCACATTGGAGATAATATATCACTTTGGCCCTGTTGATCCCCGCTATTCGCAGACCCCACATATTCACGGTTTACAAAACGCAACCTGCTTTGACATTCACAGCCTCCTCTTCCTGTATTTGCAGTTTTTGCAGACGAAAAAAAAACAATTCCACGAGCTGCATGCATGAAACAGTTATAAAACATATCTTCCATGAGCCGCATGATAAGCGAGCTGTATGTACATACTGTGGTGTACTAGTACACAAAAACATATCTTCCATTAGCCACATACATAACCACAGTTCTAAACATACTCGACCGGTCAAAAGTTTCAGAACACCCTCATTTTTCAGTTTTTACTGAAATTTAAGCAGTTCAAGTCCAGTGAAGAACTGAAATGGTACACAGCTAAGCGGTAACTGCCAGAAGTAAAAAAAAAAAACAAAAAAAACTTTAGGTTACCAAAACTGAAAAATAATGTAAATTTCAGTCTTCTATATTACATAGCGAGCTTCAAAGTGCTTGTTCCCTTTGTCACCACATATCTATGTGAATCAGTTTCTCCACTTTAGTAGCAATGAAGACAAAGGCAAGGAACCGCCTGAAAGCCGATGACAGACATGAGGGTAGCGTTGTCGTCAACAGCTACTCGAATAAATAAACTGGTTGACTCAATAATCAGCAGAGTTCCCATTGATAATGCTTCTGGTATTTTTGTTTGATAGAAGTGGACTGTATGATTTGTTTTTCCTTTATCTAGTTTATTTTGTTGCAAAACCTTAATAATAAAGTTGTTCCATCTCTTTTTTTCTGTGCCTCGATGCCGGCTATCATTTTTTTGCATGGGAGTAAGGGGGTAAATGGCGAAATCAACCAAGCTGAGGGGGTAATGACAGAGGAAGGGTTGAGAATCATTGGTTTGGTTGGTCTTATTCTGTCGGTTTGTCTGTTTGCATGTCAATTGCCTACAGGTCACAATTTAACTCTGATCTTCCATAACTTAACAAACTGGTGGAGGGAGTGACAAGGTGGTAGCCCATTGATTTTGAGATCAATAGGTTGAAAGGTCAAAGGTCCAGATCACATAAATCGTCAATTTTGATGTCAATAGGTTGAAAGGTCAAAGGTCCAGATCACATAAATCGTCAATTTTTGATTTTGAGGTCAATAGGTTGAAAGGTCAAAGGCCCAGATCACATAAAGCGTCAATTTTCATCCAATTCATTTCATATCTACAGTATATAAAACGGAATAACATCGGTGGATGGTGACCGTCGGCGAGTTGAAATCTAGCTGGTTGAACCATATGAGTATGTCCATTAATTATGTGCTGTTTGAACGTGAGTTCGGCAGTGAGTACGTCTATTAATGACTTATTATTGGACCTTGACTACATCTATTAATTACGGATAATTGGAACATACCTTTTTAACATGTAGACCTTTTGAGCCCTTTCACCCTTTAGACCCTTTCAAGATCATTTAGATCCTGAAGACCTTTACACCTTTAGTAGACTCTTAAGACCTTTAGAAACCTAAGACCCTATAGATCCCGTTTAACTTTCTGTCCGAGGGCATTCTGCAGAAACACTTGAGGGTTACAAGCCACAATCAAAAGGCCCCCTCTCTGCATTGGTAACCTCTTCAGTACCAAGCCAAGGGGGTTCAAAATATAATTAATTTATTTTTGTCTGTTTTTTTCAGGTTCTGTTTCATCTTGGTAGCACAGAGAAAAGTCCACATGGCAAAAAGGAAATGGTGTCCATGACAAAAATTTACCCCCATTATAATCAAATGGGTTGTTTGTGATTTTATTACTGCCAAACTTCAGTAATTTTTCAAGTTGTCAGATTGAAACTTACTCAGCTTATTTTGTATGGATGTGCTGTATACTCTACCGGTCAAAAGTTTTAGAACACCCCATTTTTCAGTTTTTACTGAAATTTAAGGCTTCAAGTCCAGTAAATAACCTGAAATGGTACAAAGCAAAGCGGTAAGCTGCTTGAGGTTTACAAAAAAAGTTTAGGTTACCAAAACTGAAAAAATAATGTAAATTTCAGAGTTGTAAAAAAGGCCCTTTTTCAGGGAACAAGTAATGGGTTAGCAACTGCAGCTGTTCTGCAGCAACGGAAGTAAATTAAGCTTGAAAGTTGATGCAAACAATTCCTACAGGTGTCCAAACTTTTGTTGATTAATAGTGACAAACCCTCTTTCTGTATAAAATCAGTGTTGGAAACGACTGTATTGCTACACCTTCTGAAGCATTATTTGGACAATATTGCACTGCAGGGAGTAGTATATTGCTATCATAATGGTGAGAAAAAGACAATTAAGAAAGGAAGACAGACAGACGCATTATAACCCTTAAAAGTGTAGATCTTTCCTTTGAAGAAATTGCAAAGTAAGCCAAGGTGTCAGTGAGTACAGTTTCCTACACCATCAAAAGGCACTTGGAAACTGGAGGGAAACTCTGACATGAAGAGGTCTGGCAGACCCAAAGCCACAACACAATCAGAAGGGCAAGTTTCTAAGAGTCAACAGCTTGCGTGATAGGCGGCTCACAGGACAGCAGCTTCAAGCACAGCTTAACAGAGTCGAAGTAAGGAAGTCTCAGTTTCAACTGTGAAGAAAGACTTCAAGCTGCACGTTTGACAGGTCGAGTGACAGTAAGAAAGCCATTGCTAAGATGGCAAAATAGAAAAAGAGGCTTGCTGGGCCATGAAGCACCGCCAGTGGACTACTGAAAACTGGAAGAAAGTCTTATGGACGCAATGAATCAAAATTTGAAATCTTCGGTTCATCACGCAGGGTTTTGTATGCCGTCGAGTTGTTGAAGGATGTTCCTCAGTATGTGACACCAACTGTCAAACATGGAGGAGGAAGCATGATAATCTGGGGCTTTTTTTGCTGGATCAGAGTCGGCGACTTGCACAGAATGACTGACATCCTGAACCAAAAGGGCTACCAACGCATTTTGCAGTGCCATGCAATACCCACTGGGCTACGCCTAGTTGGTCAGGGGTTCATCCTACAGCAAGATAACGACCCAAAACATACCTCCAGGCTATGTCAGAACGACCTTCGAAGAAAAGAAAAGACGGTAGGCTTCAAATTATGGAATGGCCAGCATAGTCTCCAGACTTAAACCTCATCGAGCTTGTTTGGGGTGAACTGGACAGAAGGGTGAAAGCAAAGCAACCTACAAGTGCAACGCATTTTGTGGGAACTTCTGCAACAGTGTTGGGAAGAACTTTCCGAACAATATTCGATTTCAATTGTAGAAATAATGCCAACGAGTATGTTTGGCTGTTATATCTGCAAAAGGTGGCTACTTTGATGAGTCAAAAATTTAGATAAATTTTGTTTTCAACAAAAACGATTCCCATGATTTTTTTTTATTTGCAACTGTTTATTTGTTCTATGCTTTAATTTCAGAGTACACTAGACGATGCGTGAACCCGTTGGTTTCCCGTTGTGACAGCGGTTGAATAAAAAAATCATTTCAAAAAAAAAAAAACAGAGCTCCAGCGAATATACGCTGAGGTTGTTTGCATTAATCAAATTCTCCCGAAAGAGTACATAA
>CM068966.1:29322397-29335192 GCA_035128595.1 Eptatretus atami | reverse complement strand
TGCATGGCAAGAGGCCGACAACTTCATCTGCAGATGTTTTCTGCAAGGCCTGTGCCGGTCGGGTCGTCCGACGGCTGTGTTTGCCTGCAACGGCCTTGTTCTGCAGGCTGTGTTTGCCTGCTCACCTTTGCCATGCCATGCCCACTGCCCCTGTTCACCAGCCCCCGTTCAATTTTGCTTTGCCCCCCCCCCTGTTCATTGCCATGTGCGCCAGGATCAAAGCAACAGTTTGCAAGCTGCGAGAACTGCCCTGATGGCAGCTGCAACACGGGACTGCACCAGCAGCCCGTGCACCGTTGTTTGTTTGCATTCATTCATCCATTCATCCATCCATCCATCCATCCGTTGTGGCTCATTGCGTGTGCCACTTGAGCTGGCACGGAGACTGTGTTTGTGCAGCCCATGCACCGTTGTGGTTCACTGTGTTCATTTTCAAAAGGGGAGGCCTAGGACTGCGTGTGAGCAGCCGGCCACGTTCCCTGTCACCTGCATTGCTTGAGCCAGAGACTGCATGCGAGCAGCCTGGCTCCCTGCTAACTGCTTTCTTTTTGCAGAGTCCATTGATCCTGGGCCATGGAGTAGTGTAATTATTAAGGTTAAGGTGTTAAGATGTACTGTACATATGAGTGCGCCCCGGCATGTCTGTCTTAGCGCCGGCAATTTTATTTAAGTCGTCTGTGTGAGTGGGTTTGTTTAGTTAGTTACTCAGCCCTCAGGTTATTTATTTTGGGGACACGAATACCATGAATGTCGCACTCAGGGATCCGTAGGTAAAACGTACTAGGGGAGAACTACACATGATGGCACGAGAATTTGACGACTCGGGACGAGTCTGTAAAAAGGGGAGGGGGTAGTGTTACGGCTGTGGAAATTCGCAACCACCATTCAGGTCCCGTAGGTGAGGTATTTCTGAAGTACGTGTATAGTTAGCCCCAAACCCGTTGTTTAGAGGGAATTAATGTGATTCATTCGGGCTGCGACGCTTTGAGTTAGCCATTTTTCTGTTCTTATTGTTATGTTGTGCACAAAACAACAACAAACATCGCCACAACCAACATCTCCACGATCACTCCATCACTCCACGACGCCAACAACCTCGACGCCAACAATCACTCCACTCACGCCACGACGCCACCTTCCACAACTGCGCTACCAGCATCTTCACCACTCGCCATTCATCGAGCATCGTGCGGTCACGATCTCCGTGGGACGGATGGAGGAGCGGAGTGGCAGCAGCAGCAACCAGTGCGTGAAGGGGCATCTCCCGCCAAGATCTCCTGCCCAAAACCTCCCGCGCAAACATCTCCCCCCAAAACGCCGCGCGGAACACCGAAGTGAGGAAAGGGAGGGGGGGTGGCATGTCCTCTCCCGATTGGCGGGTGCGCAATGTGACGCGTCCGAACGAGCGGGCGCGGGGCGCGGGGCGGAGGGAGGGGAAGGACCTCCCTACAAAAGAGGTGGACAGAGAGAGTTCCAGAGAGGATCGCTCGAAACTGAGGGGATCGTTCGAAACTGGAGGGACTCGAGGCTGCGGTCGCCAAGGTGGACGATGCGCACAGGGAAGTCGCGACTTCCTTTCTTCTTTTCTTTTGGGTCTGTGTGAACGTGTGTGTGTGCGCCGTGTCTCGTAAAGTAGAACTGTTAAGTGTTTGCCGTGTGTGCGCGTAGTCGGTTGTAGAGCTGCGTCACTATTTCTTTTGTTTCATTTGCTGTATATGTGTGCTCTCCGTGTGTCGTGTAAATAAAGTGCTTGTGTTGAATTGTTCCCCGTTTCGCTGCGTCCTTTCCTTTGTTGGGTCTCCATCTTGCTTCACGTAAAGGGTTCGAGTGGGCGTGATACGCCCGATAATTAATTGGAACCGTCAAGGTCGACGATAACTCGCGCTCGGTTATCCCTGTAGCACGGAACGAGCCGCTTAAGCGGTTCGTGTCCGAAGTCGACCTGTGGCGTGGTACAACCCCTCGGTAGGTTACCCGTGCGAGTACTTAGGTATATCGACTTTCGGCGATTCACCCTATTCGCGCGGGGTAAAATGCGGACTGGGTTGTGGTGAGTTAAACCCCCACCCGTGACTGGCTCCCGGCGTTAGTCCGAGAGGGTCACGACAGAATTGTCCGTCCGGTGGGCGAGGCGGCCGCCATTCGATTCACGTGGCGTTCGCACGCCACGGGCGCGAATTCGCAACAATATATATATATATATATATATTAATAGTTGGCAAATGCGTTTGTTTCCAATGTTCTGAACAGTCACACTCTATTTGGATAAATACAGTAAATATATAAAATAGTATATGATATATATTCATATATATACACACACTAGTATAAAAGCCCATCAAAAATGATGGGATGGAGAAATGGCAACAAAATATTCAAGGAGACTGGAAGATATGATGCTTCTTTGCATGAAGCGTTATTTTAAAACACGACATGTACAACTAGAAGAGCACTCAGAAGACCACATACCTCGCCCCGTAATGCCTGATCCACGATAACATAACCGGCTCAATGCATTTTTGAAATATCATGCTATATATCGTTTTTGAGCACGATCTCTCAATGGTGAAGAATTGCTTAAAAAAATTGTCGTAGTCGGATCCAGATTCGGATCTTCACCAAAAATCGAATCAATTTGTCATGGTCACACACCCAACATGTCCACCAAATTTCATTCAAATCCGTCTGCAACTTTTTGAGATATCGTGCTATATATAGTTTTTGGCACTATCTCTCAATGGTGAAGAATCACTTTAAAAGAATTCTAGAACCAGATCTTCACCAAAATTTAATCGCTTCCACCTTGTCACACACCCAACCTGTCCACAAAATTTAATCCTGATCCGTCCATCACTTTTTGAGATATCCTGTACACAAACAAACAGAAAGGGGTGAGGGGGGAGGCGGAGGTAAAAATATTTTAATTTACTTGTATACAATGGCGCGGCTCATATGAGAGCTAATACACAGAACGTACAACAAGGGGAGCAGGGGATAAAAGGGGAGGGAAGGACAAAACATTGGGGAACAGAGACATGTGGAGATCTGTGGAAAGGAGAGGGATGGGGCAGGGCACACAGGGTAAACAAGATTGACATTACATTTTTCATTGGTCCAGGAGAAAAACATCTATTTTTTTGTGGGTTCCTAAAACACTTCCCTACACCCAGGAAAAAATGAGGTCGGGAATCATTTAATATCAGTTTTCCACACAGCTACAAAGGGCTTAGGCACGATATGGCAATGAAAATAAATAAATTTTTTAAATCCAACTTTTTGTTTTTAATTTTCAATTATTTTATTTGATTTTATTTTTGCCTAAAACCCTTCCTGGCACTCACTGATGAACTCTAAAAGTTTGATGAAGATCCATTTGGTGTCTCTGAGAAAAAATATACACTCACAAAAACGGCCGTCTCACAGAAAGCCGATAATAGAAATAAGATGTTCTAAAAGAAAAAAAATAAAACCACGTACTTTGGTAAGAAATGCACTGGAAGGAGCACCAAGGTGATAACAAGCAAGATCAATAAATACTTCTTCTCCATCGCTCTTCACACACCTGGTATACACAAATGGATACCTGCGAGGAAAAGCGCATGAAGGTACCGCACAGTATCTCCCGAATTTGGGAAAAAGATTTGGAATATGCTTCACGATGTTAATACTTCAAAACCGCATCCTGATTGAATACGCATTGTAAATCAACACACCGTCAACACCTGTACACGGAGACAGCAAGGAGCCAGGTCCAGACGAGAAACCGAAGCACTCACGAAATAAGAGACTTACAGTACATAAAGGAAACGTCATGCACACAGCAGGGGGGCGTGTCCGTAAGTGAAAAGCGAACTCTCTCGATGGAGGTAGGCGTAGTCAAACTGAAGATCACGTGCTGACAATTGGCGTGAACATGCAGGTGACACACATGTGAAGTGGACACCCGAAACCCAATCTTGACCATTTTGGTGTTGGCGACCTGTATCCAAGGAAATTTGCTCCGCATCATCATCATCATCATCGTGATCGTAAGCATAATGTTAGCTTTACGGTTGATGTGGCTGTCTTTTAAGACCTTAGGGTCTTGAGCTCAAGCCTCTGTCAGGCCATTGAAATAACAACTGGTGAGTTGACTCAGTCTGTCATCCTTCGACAAAATGAGTACCATCTTACTGGTAACAGGGGCACTGCATCAGCAGCACAGCCGCGCTTCCAAAAAATGATGCAACCAGTAGCCAAATGCTGCACACGAAACATCAACAACAAAACAACAACAACAGTAATCATCACATGCCATGTCCTGTATATTTTCAGTCAGCGTTCATAGAACCTGTGGGATTGGCGCAGTGTTTTCTCGAACCATATACCCAGACCTGCAGTTCTGAAATCTAAATGAACCCCTCACCCTAAAAAGTCATGGGAATTGAATCCGCAACAGTGAGGGTAATCAAACAACAGCAGGGAAAAATGATAGTTCTCGGACACCTCACAATGGCTACCTGTCAAGGATTTTTTTTAAATTTCGCTAAATATATGTGTGCACCCTGTTCACAGCAGCTCTGTTTAGAATACAGGCTTCCCCCACTAAAACCATCTGGTACAATATCAATATCCTCTAATATGTTAGATCGATTTATTGTCATTTATTTATTTATTTATTCCTTTCAAGATTTAACTGTCATATTGTTACGGATTTGGAAACCTTTTGCACACAAACAGCCAGAGTCCCCGTAGTTCAGTTATTTCGATAACTATGTGTATAGTTAGAATCCATCCCCTATGTCTAATGGGAATTTCGTGTGTGCGCTGTGAGTTATTTTATAGTCAGGTTTTATACATCTACTACAACAACAACAACAACAACAACAGCGGGACCGTCCCTCACTCAACCCGGTCACCATTGCCCACGTGTTTTGGCTGAAGGTGTGGGCGGAGCCTCCATCACCTCAGATAGAGGATCCGCCCCGAAAAAGGGCATGGAACGTTTGTTTCCTCCAGCCAATGAGCGAAGGGCGAGAATCGCACGCATGCCCCACCCAATGGGAGGCCAGCGTGCCGAAAGCTACAACGGAGCCTCTTCGGGGGGCAAGCCTCCGAGACGCCTCGACCCACCCCCGAAACGTCTCGTCCAATCAGGAGGCTGACCACCTCAGGGGCTCTATCCCCGACTATCTATCCCCGGGATAGATATCCCCGACTATCTATCATCTATCCCCGACTATCTCTTAGTGTGCTCCCCTCCCCGATTATTGTTTATAAATAAACCCCCGTGTTAAATGTTCCAGTTCGTGTCCGTGTTTTCTTTCATTGGCCTAGCATGGTTCGGGTTTGAGAAATAGTAAGGCCGTTGGTGCTGCAAGTTGTCATTGGACCGGCCGCAGCTTGGTAACTCCGCTCGGTTTACGCCGGATCCGAGTCAGTACCTGCGACTCGGTTTGGACAGAGTGGCCGATGGTGTGACTTCCCCGATAATTTGACGATGTGGGTACTTAGGTATTTGAAATTTGGCTATTGACCCTACCCCACGCCGTCAGAGAATTGGCGATCACGGTCTTTAAGTGACCCGTGACCTTTCGGAGTTGTCCAAGAGTCACGACTCTAAATTCCGGGTGTTCGTGGGAGACGACTCTACTGCTCCACCTAGTGGTCGTTTATCGCACCGAACCCGGCCACAAACAATATTTGGGTTCAATTCTATATTTAACCTCCAAACAAAGTCAATGTCAGACTTACAATGGGCAGGACACATTAACTTGGAGGTGTGTGCACTCACATTTCGCTCTACACAATAAACTGCAAACCGGATATTTCGCATGCCAGGCCAGATATCAAATTGTGTAACATGTATTGGAAGGACATGAAGCTGGAAGACACGTCAATTGGCATGGTTGATGTTGGACGTTAAAGATCCAACGATGTGTTTTTTTTTTTGTACACCTTGTCGAGGCTCATATGAGAGCGAGCACACAACGCACAGCAAGGGGGCATGAGACAAGAGGGGCGGGAGTGGGAAGGACAAAACAGTGGGGCACAGAGACATTAAGAATCTGTGGAAGGGAGAGGGATGGGGCGGGGAACATGGGGTATACAAGATTGACACTACAGGGGCTTTCAGGAAGGAAAGCAGGGAATTTGAAGGAGGTGGGTTTGGGGTGATTAACGGGGGTAGAAAAGATCGAGGCTTCGAAGAACATCCCTATTTTATCGTAACTCTATCTTTGATTCTATACTTCAATTAGTCCATGAGAGTACATCGTGTTTCCAAGGCAAGACATTTTTAGTAGGCAGAATATAAATGGCGGCTAAGACCCCTGTAAGGGGAATATGAAGGATATGAAACAAAGTCGTAAATTATCTTCTAAAGTGCATGACAAAAATGACAAAAATGTCATTATGTACCTTAGCGACAAAAAAACAACAACAAAAAAAATGTACCTTAGCGACAAAAATGACAAGGCTCGTTACACGGTGGACAAAAGCGCCATTTTGCACTAGAGCTGCACATGGGAATTACGGTTAAAAAACAAGGTCATGCTCCAAAGAAACGGACAATGGGAAGGATCCTTTATGACGTCATAATGACGTCATCACACCAGTTCAGTTTGATTACAAGCAATGATTGACAACATATTCCTTCACCTGGAAAACATACCTGTAACAACTTAAAATCGAACCATAGCATTCTGTGATCATATTTTCCTAATTTGTATTATTATGTAATTAAACATAATGACGTCATAAAAGACCCTTCCGGCAAGCCGATTTTTTGGAGCATGACCTTTTCTTAATAAGTCGATGCGGTTCTTTGGTGAAAAAATGGTGCTCTTGTCCACCGTGTAACGATTTTTTCACTGAAGCCATAAAGGCCACAGGAGAAATTCCCATTAGACATAGGGGATGGATTCTAACTGTACACATACTTATCGAAATAACTGAACTACGGGGACTCTGGCTGTTTGTGTGCAAAAGGTTTCACTGAGGCCATAAATTTCACTGAGGCCACTATTGTGGCCATAAAGCTATTTGGTCCCCAAAATGTAAATGTAGTTTCTATTTTTCAGCTGTGCTGATCTGTTTGTCTGTATGCTTCACACAGGAGTGTAAATGTTTCATCGGCTTGAACTATGTCCTCCTGAACCAAATTGTACGGACAAAACCTACTGAAGTGCAACATAATGACTGGGAGATCGCAGGTACGGGAGGGCAGAACACAGTCATTACCCCTGCCAGAGGGGAGGGTATTGGATTTGGGTCCGTTTGTCTGTCGTCTGTATGTTTGTTACTTGTTTAAAAAATATATAAAAATAGGCAAATATGTTGATCGTTTCCGTTTCTTTGTTTGTCGCTCACCTATAATCACCTACAGATCACAATTTTAAACCGATCTTCACAAAACGTCACTAAATGGTGGGGTGGGTGGTCCGACATAATCCTATTTATTTTTAAGATCAAAAGGTTAAAAGGTCATCGTAGGCCAAAGGGTCAACAACTTTTTCAAATTTCTAAAATCCTCAATTTTCATTTGATTGACATCAAATTTGAAGAGGATTTGCATATCAGGTCAATTAATTCAACCACCAACTATGTTTGAGGTCAACATCAGCCAAAAGGTCAACATAGGCCAAATTTCTAAAATTGTCAATTTTCATTCCAATGACTCGAAATTAGAAGAGCATTTAAACATTATGTCACTGAGTTCAACCACCCACTATTTTTGAGGTCAACATAGGCCAAAAGGTCGGTCAACATAGGCCAGATTTCTAAAATCCTCAATTTAAATCCAATTAACTTGAAATTTGAAGAGCATTTGCATATCAGGCCACTGAATTCAACAACCTTTTATTCTTGAGGTCAAGATAGACCAAAAGGTCAACATGGGCCGAATTTTTAAAATTGTCAATTTCCATCTGATTGACTTGAAATATGAAGAGGATTTCCACATCAGTACACTGAATTCAACGACCAACTATTTTTGAGGTCAACATAGGCCAAAAATTCTAAAATTGTCAATTTTCATCCAATTGACTTGAAATTTGAACAGGATTTTCAGATAAGCTCACGAATTACAACCACCGATTATTTTTGATGTCAGAATATGCCAAAAGGTCAACATAGGCCAAAGGTCAACAACTTAGGTGCAATTTCTAAAATCCTCAATTTTCATCCGATTGACTTGAAATTTGAACAGGATTGGCATATCAGGTCAATGAATTCAACCACCAATAATTTGTAAGGTCAAAAAGGTCAACATAGGCCTAATTTCTAAAATTGAGAGATAGGGCCAAAAACTATATATATATCATGATATATCAAAAAGTTGTGGACGAGTTATGACAAAACTAGGTTGTATTTGCGAGTATATTAATAGATGTCAGTGTGTGCCTGTCCGTCTCCTCCTTAACTCCAAAACTCTGAAACCTAGCAGGCCCAAACTTTGCATGCATATGAAGGGAACTCCAAGGTAGTGCATAAATGAAAATTGAGTGTTTGGGTTAATTTAAACACCTCTTTTGAAAATAATTAACAGCCTTATTTATTATCCTTTATCAATGTGCATCCTCAGTCACCTAGCTGCCCCTCGCTGGGGTCTTAATTCGCCATTGTTTATGGCCTGCCCAACAATGCCTTGATTTGGAACAGGCTGCAATGATTTCTCAATGATATTTTATTTTTTTCACTTTCCTCACTCATATCATCGAATGCTTGATCATCATACCTATGAATCACTGGATACATTGCAATACTTATAAACGCCTGGAAACGCCAGCATTCGTGGCTTTATTTAATTTCCGCACATTCCACAACCTCTAGAATCTCTTATTCGCAACCGAATTTCAAAATTTAAACTTCTTTATTGACTTCCACAGTAGTTATGACTGTTTAAAAAATAGTGTTCATTTGTCCAATTCGGACATCGCTTGACATTCTGGGCATCTCTGGGTGCATGTTGTTCATATAACATATCGCAATCATGAATCGCTTGCCAAGCCAGCCGTTCCTTATCCACCGTTTTGTTGGAGTGCTTAAGCTACTTGATCAGTGCTCTACAATATTCACACTGTCACTGAATATATCGATCGACTTGAACAAAGTTCAGGGCCCATTCATGTGCATTTGGATGTGCGGTGACTCAGGCAGTGGTTCGCTCGCTGAAAAAGTGCAACTTTATTTTACACCACGTTTCCCCTTTTTGTACGATCTTCTTTCATTATCTGACTAGTCACTTCGGCATAGATAGATAGATACATATAAAAAATTTTAACATTTCGTTTTTAAAAGTTTCTTCAACCGTTTTGTCGGAGTACTTGCTTTAGTGGTTTGCCACTCAGGTGAGTGCTCTTCAAGCTTTGATTGTGATATGGTGGCTCGGTTCTCTGTGGGCTCATTTCAGGAGTAAGGACGGCAAAATAAATCAGATGATTACAATGAGTAAAAAATGTTTTCAGTTGTTACAAAGCAATGAATCACCACAACACGGCAGGATAGCCGAGAGATACGCATGCTCACTCTAAGTTGTCTAGCCTGGGTTCGAATCTTGATCCAGTTATAAACTGTCATCCTGGTGTTTCACAGGCGGAGCGATTCATCAATGTGTGTGATGGACGTTAAACTGGACTTCACATCTGCCGGAATCTCCCCCTCCTGGGATGCATTTTTTTTTTTTTTTTTTTTCCCCCGCTCCATCTCCCCGCCTCAACTCTTGATTCTTCCCCCCACTCCTTCCATCTCTCCCCTGCTCACTCTTGTCTCCCGCTCCATCTCCCTCCCTCACTCTTGTCTCCCCCTCCCATCTCCCCCTGCCTCACTCTTGTCTCACCCCTCCCATCTCCCCTCTCTCACTCTTGTTCCCCCGTCCCATCTCCCCTCCTCATCCTTGTCTCCCCCCTCCATCTCCCCCTCCTCACTCTTGTCTCCCCCCTCTCATCTCCATCTTCACTTTCATTCCCCTCCTCACTCTTGTGTCTCCCTCCCATCTCCCCGCCTCCTCTTGACTCCCCCCATCTCCCCTCCTCACTCTTGTCTCCCGCTCCCATTCTCCCCCTCCTCACTCTTGTCTCCCCCCTCCTATCTCCCCTCCTCACTCTTGTCTCCCCCTCCCATCTCCTCCTCACTTTGTCTCTCCCCTCTCATTCCCATCTTCACTCTGTCTTCTCCTCGCATCTCCCCTCCTCATTTCTTGTCTCCCCCCTCCCTTCTCTTCTCTCTCTCCCTCTCTTTTGCCTCACCTTTCTTCCCCTCCCTACCCTCTCTTTCTCCTCCCCTCTATTTCCCTCCGCTCCCCTCCCCTCTCTCACCCTCTCCATCTCTTGCTCTCTCTCTCACCACTATTCCCTCTTACCACTCTCCTCTTTCACCACCCTACTTGCTCCTCCACACCTCTCCTTCTCTTAAGGGGACTGTAGGTTTAGTTTTGAATTTAAAACTGCTTCTCCAGTACTGTAGCATGTACGAATCAGATTCGGTTTGAGCCGACCAGAGGGTGCAAAGGTCGCTGCATGTGCGAGCATGCATTCAGCGGCAGGTCTTTGCCAGCTAGATAGCATGGGTTTTAAATGCTCCCACCCAGTTATATATCGAACCCGGCAGCTAAAAAAAATGTTGCTGTTTGGCCATGTTTTATTGCCCTTCCCTTTTCCCTCACACTGCCTTCTCTTCCCCTCAAGCTGACTTATCTTCCCTTCCCCTCACACTGCCTTCCCTTTGCCTCCCCTCACACTGCCTTATGTTCCCCTCTCACACTGCCTCCCCCCCCTCAACTGCTCCCCCCCTCACATGCCTTCTCTTCTCCTCACACTGCTTCCTTTGTCCCTCACACTGCCTTCCCTCCCTCCACACTGCCTTATCTTCCCTCCCCTCACATGCCTCTCCCCTCACACTGTCCCCCCCTCACACTGCCTCCCCCTCACACTGCCTCCCACTCCCCCCTCTCACACTGCTCCTCCCCTCACACTTCCTCCCCCCTCACACTTCCTCCCCCCTCACACTCCTCCCACCTCACACTGCTCTCTTCTCCTCACACTGCCTTCCCCCCTCACACTGCCTCCCACTCCCCCCTCTCTCACACTGCCTCCTCCCCCCTCACACTGCCTCCCACTCCCCCCCCCCTCTCACACTGCCTCCCCTCCCCCCGTCACACTGCCTCCACTCCCCCCCCCTCTCACACTGCTCCTCCCCCTCACACTGCCTGCTCTGGATTGTAGAAAGTTTTATGTGGAGGTTTAATTTCGACAGTTCGGCATTGATCCGGTTACTTTCACTAGTATCGGAAATAGCACATCTGTTCCTTGTCACGAGTCACTGCAAGATATTATCTCTGAGCATCAGGAAGTTTGAGTTAATAATTTCGATATCAAATGTAAAGAGGTAAATCTTTGCATCCCTCAGCTTTTCTGGATCCTCAAGCTTCATAGGAACCCAGACAAGTATCGGTTAATCTCGGGTGTCAGGCAATGTTCCACTAAACAGTTATCGGTTATAGTTAACTCAGGCTTACTAATTTGTTAGAGAACAGTTCAGGAAATATTTGTTAAACATACTGACCAACCAGGTTGACGTCCATATTTGGGTAAAGGAGCCGGCCCGAGTGAAGGACTCCAGAGCAGGACCGGTTTATTGTACCCACGCGCGGCCTTCCCCGCCACGTCATGACGTCATTAAACACAACACTGCACTCCTCCCTCCTAAATAGGTAAATACAATTCTGATGTAGCATTTGTATTACACCATGAACGCTAAACCGTCGAATCCATTAATCTCTTCACTTATTGTTTCCACAACAGTTGTTACAATTTACATACAAAAGGAACATTTCCTTATGTAACTTCGTTCCTTTACAAACAATCAACCAAAGATAACCTCAACAATGTTTCTGAACCTTGGACCTCTAATAAACACAAAATGTGCTGAAACATCAGGATTTTCTTTACTCACAAAAACTACCCAACCCACTGTTTTACAATTCCAGTTGAAGAACGACATACAGATCTAGCCAGGATGGAGGTTTAGACACTCTAGTGGACCTTCTGACAGGTGTTAGTGTTATGGTTACCTCCTTACTGCCTACTGGTGAGGGTGAAACTACTGGTTTCTCATTTATAACAGTTTTGTTTTTAATAATCCCCTGGTTCTGGTGTTGGATTTACCAACTACTCTTGAGGTTCTAAACTCACAGGAAGACTAATCCAGGGGATGTCTCGTTTTAGTTCTGTCAAAAGTAAGTAATTTCTCTCTCCAGCGGCTTTCCTGTTTGCTCTCGAGAGTCATCTGCGATCAAATGATCTGCGTGTACATATTTGCGGTTATTTCCCGGTATCCTGAACTAATGTTACCTAATCTTTACCAAGGAATAAAAAGAACAAAAGAAAAAGTGTCTAAAAATGTCACAACTTCCACTTTCACACGTGTGGTTCTCGGGATTGTATCATAATTCACTACTCTTTTTCTACTTCAAAAGACTGTATTCCAATTTGACCTTTCCTTCATCTCGTGTCTAAAAAGTCCCACTGTTACAACGTTTCTCTTCTCCATTCCCTTAATTCACCTTTATTGCATCCCTCATGTTATGTTTTTAACCACATCTCTGACTAAAAAAAAGTTTAAAATCCCAGTTTGCAATGTATGTTCATGTTCCCTCAATCGTCCCTTTTTTTGCAACTCCAGTACCAATTCACTCCACCTCCTTAAATCTACCTCCTCCTAACCCCTCACCTGTTATCCCCTCTCCGTACCCCTCCCATCTTGCCCCTCATCCTACCTCCACTCTTGGCACCTCTTCACTGTCTTCTGCTTCAGTAT
>CM068966.1:29294745-29305648 GCA_035128595.1 Eptatretus atami | reverse complement strand
ACACACTGATGAATCATCCTGCTTGTGAAACACCGGAATGACAGTTTATAGCTGGGTCGTGATTTGAATCCAGGCTGCACAGAGCAAGTATGCATACCTCTCGGCTTACCCGCCGTAATATGGCGATTCATTATTTCATAACTGAAAACATTTTTTACTCATTGTGATCAAATAATTTATTTTGCCTTCCGACCTCCGGTATAGAAACGTGGTATTGCCATTGAAACTTAAACACGTGCCAAGCGGCTTCACCAAGCAAAATGGTTGAAGACACTTTAAAAAATGAAACGTTTAATTAACCTCCGCCATCTTCGAAGATGGATGGAGGTTACTGTTTTCACCCCTTTTCTGTTTGTTTGCGTTGGTTGTTTGTTGTTTGTTTGTGTGTGTGTTTGTTTGTTATCTTGCCAAAACGAAGTTTTTTGCAAGATTTGTTAGTCAGCTTGTATGTTTTTTTTTATTTTTGTTATTTTTTTTTTTTTTTCTGAATCACGTATAAAAAAACTGCAGAGCACAGTTATCATTGGAAATTTTTGTAACTTCGCATATCAGAGGCCTATAGAGGCCCTTTCAGCGACATAAATTTTGAAGTCAAGGTCCAAAGTCAAGGTCCACTTTGTCGCAAATCAGGGGAGTCGACGAAACCCTTATTTTTGAGTAATTTTGATCGGATCGTTCTTCAAACTTCATGGGAATATAGTTCATGGTCTGGCGCTCAGCTGATTAATTTTGTGGCGATTGGCCTTGACCTCATATGTTTTTTTTTTTTGTCTGTAATCACGTATAAATCACTCTGCAGAGCACAGTTATCATTGAAAATTTTGTAACTTCGCATATCAGAGCCTATAGAGGTCCCTTTCAGCGCCATACAATTTTGAAGGACAAGGTCAAAGGTCAAGGTCACTTTGTCGCAAATCAGGGAAGTCGACGAAACCCTTATTTTTTGAGTAATTTAATCGAATCGTCTCCAAACTTTATGGGAATGTTAGTATATGTGTCTGGCGCTCAGCTGTATTAGTTTTTGGTGGCGATTGGCCTTGACCTTCATGGTTAGTGCCTGAGTCAAGCATATTTACCCCAAGGTCAAATTTTTTCAAGTTTTAGGAACCATATCGTGTAGTACCTCAAATTGAACACCTCGATGAGTGCTTTTCTAGATATGTCAAGCTTGAGACATTATGACGTCATTTTGGTGACGTTATGAGGCAAACACATATTTTCATGGTTACTCTGTAGAATGATTCTCATCGGAAACTCTCGTAGGCAGATATTCCTCAAGGAGTCGCTCCTGGTGGATAGCAGCTCTGTTCACCTTCAGTGTGACCTTAAAGAGTCACACGTTGGTCACCTTTTGGCAAGATACGGAATCACCCTTATGGTGACATTGGTTTATTTGTCTGTTGTTGTTTGTCGAACAGTATTACGGAGAAAACTCTCTCGACGGATTTCGACGAACTTTGTGGGGGTGTATTGGTCCAAGGATCATGCCATTAAATTTTGACTTGGTCTCCCCCCCCAAAAAAATTTGTTAGAGAATTGTTTTTTTTTTTTTTTTGCATTTCTACAATGTTTTAAGTGATTTCCAACCGCCCCCCCCCCCAACAAAAAAAAAATTTGTTACCCCCCGCCCCCCCCAAAAAATAGAGAATTTTTTTTTTTTTTTTTTGCACTTCTACATGTTTTAAGTGATTTCCACCCCCCCCCCCCCAAAAAAAATTGTTAGAGAAAAAAAATTATATATGTTTTTTGCATTTCTACATGTTTTAAGTGATTTCCAAACCGCCCCCCCCCCAAAAAAAATTGTTACCCCCCCCCCCAAAAAAAAAAATAGAGAATTTTTTTTTTTGCACTTCTACATGTTTTAAGTGATTCCAACCCCCCCCCCCCAAAAAAAAAAATTGTTAGAGAAAAAAAAAAATTTTTTTTGCAATTTCTACATGTTTTAAGTGATTTCCAACCCCCCCCCCCCCCCCAAAAAAAGAATTTTTTTTTGCATTTCTACATGTTTTAAGTGATTTCAACCCCCCCCAAAAAAATGTTACCCCCCCCAAAAAATTTTAGAGAAATTTTTTTTATTTTTGTTTTGCATTTCTACATGTTTAAGTGATTTCCAACCCCCCCCCCCCCCCCCAAAAAAAATTTAGAGAAAAAAAATGTTTTTTTTTTGCATTTCTACATGTTTTAAGTGATTTCCAACCCCCCCCCCAAAAAAAAAAATTGTTAGAGAAAAAAAAATTTTTGCAACTTTTTTTTCAACAAAATTTCGATTTCTTTTTTTTTGCATTTCTACATGTTTTAAGTGATTTCCAACCCCCCCCCCCCCCCCCCCCCCAAAAAAAAATGGAGAAAAGAACTATAACTCTGTCAGCACTGTTGACATCATATTTAATGAATAAGATATAAGGTTCACTTGAGTGACCCAGCAGTATTGGCGGCGGAGTTTTGCACTCTCCCGAGTGCTCCCCCTCGAGTTAACCTCCGCCATTGAAGATCGGAGGTTTCTGTTTTCACCCCTTTCTGTTTTTTTGTTGTTTGTTTGTGAACAGTATTACGGAAAAACTCCTCGACGGATTTCGACGAAACTTGGTGGGGGGATTAGTATGTCCAAGGACCATGCCATTAGATTTTGGCTTGGTCCAAAAGTCCAATATGGCCGCTATGGTGGCCATTTTGAAAAAAATATTGATTTTTTTTTTGCATTTCTACATGTTTTAAGTGATTTCCAACCAAAAAATAAAAAATTGTTGGAGAAAAAAAGAAAAAAAAACAAAATTTGCAACTTTTTTTTTCAACAAAATTTCGATTTTTTTTTTTTGCATTTCTACATGTTATAAGTGATTTCCAACAAAAAACATGCCAAAATTATAATTGCGGCTGATTTTGGAACTTCAGGTGGATATACCCACGTAAAATCAATTTCTGTCTCAAGGAATGTAGTTATGACGAATGAATTGAGTATGTAAAAGTTAAAAGTAAAAGGAAAGTTGCAAACTATAACTCTGTGAGCACTGTTGACGTCAAATTGAATGAATAGGATATCAGGTTCACTTGAGTGACCTAGCAGTATTTGGCGGTGGAGGTTGATTGCACTCTACCGAGTGCTCCCCCTCTAGTTTTTACTTGTATTTATCTATGCCGAAGTGACAGGTCATATAATGGAAGATCGTACAAAAAGGGGAAACGTCGTTTAAAATAAAATTTCACATTTTCAGTGAGCCGGCCACCGCCTGTTGCACCACAGAACAACACGTGGAAAAGAACACATGCGAGTGAGCCCTGAATTTTGTTCAAGTTGATCGACGTAAAGTAATCAGTGACGGTGCGAATATTGTATATCCTGCTGCCATATCTTAAACATCGTCTTCTTCCAATTTTAGAAGATAGACGGACTTTTAAAATAGGACCATGTATCTTTATGCTTAAACGGAGTGACTTTTTTTCCAAGTAAAATCGATTAATATTAACAGCTTTCCAACCAACGTAAAGTAAATCAAATAAAATAAATTTTAGGCTCAAAGTAAATCTAATCCAATTTACCGTGAATTATTTGCTCGATTTTACTTCATTTCCTCCATGTTGTGAGGACGTCAGTCAGCGTTAACAGGAGATTTGAAGAGTTGCGCTACGTCCTTCAGCCATTCAACTTTCCATTTAACATCGCAGCCATAAAAGCTTGAAGTGAAAATGATCTTCGAAAAAGCTGTAGCTCGGAGGCCACTTGGGAGAGCACTCGGTAGAGCTCCGCCACGCAATGCCTGATCCAGGAGAACATATCGGGCCCGATACATTTTGAAATATCGTGCTATATATCGTTTTTGGCCCTATCTCTCAATGGTGAAGAATCACTTTAAAAATTATATAATTCTCATATGCAGATCGGGATCTTCACGAAATTCAAATCAATCCATCCTTGCCACTCAACAAACATGATTCATCCGAATGAAATGAATTTCATCCAAACACCAAGTTTCATCCGAATCCTTCTCCAACTTTGTGAGATATTGTGCGATATGTAAGTTTCGCCCTATTTCTCAATGGTGAAGAATGATTTTAAAAAATTATGAGATCTGGATCCAGATCCGGATCTTTACTACAATTGAATCAGTTCGTCCTTGTCACACACCAAACATGTCCACCAAGTTTCATCCGAATTTGTCCACAAGTTCTTGAGATATTTTGCTCACAAACAGAGAAACAGACAGAGGTGAAAACATAACCTCCTTCAACCTTCGGTGGCAGAGGTAATGACCTACATATCCTGCAAACTGATTCAAATTCAAGCGATCTGGAACCCATCGAGCTACTGGAAGAACTCAACCTTCTGACCAACTCCGTGCCGGAAAGATGTCCCCCACTTGAAACACTGAGATATAACTTAAAAACTCCCTCATCGACACTTATCCAAATGTCCACGTGACTCTGAGGGTTGCACTGACTATGCCGGTAACCGTTGCATCTGCAGAACGCTCTTTCTCATTGTTGAAGCTCAGAAAGAGATACTTGCACTCTACAATGTCACAGGACAGGCTGTTACACCTCGGCATCAGCTCAATCGAGAAGGACTGAGGACGAATTCTGAAGTATGCTGATATTATTGGTCTTTGCATCGGGGAAAAGTAGAAGGGTGAAATTGTAAAGCATCGATGAGGTGCGTGTGTGTGCGTGTGTGTGTATGTGTGTGTGTGTGTGTGTGTGTGTGTGTGTGTGTGTGTGTGTGTGCGTGTGCGTGTGCATGTGCATGTGCGTGTGCATGTGCGTGTGCGTGCGTGTGTGCTTGTGATGATATTTTGACGACATTACTCATGTATATTTTTTGATGCTCTTCTCCGGATTCCTGCAGTGAATATCTGAAGAATTCATATCCATAACAGACAAATTCCACCATATTATATTTTAAAATAATGATATTTTTGACCACTTGACAGAATGATGTGACCTTCACTTCATTCTGTTCTCAAGCAATTGCATTTCACCTTTCATGGCAGGAATTAGTGATTTTTGTCTGTACAGTCCATACGACCTACATCTGTGCCCAGTTTGTTGGTGATCGGCAGATCAGGTCATTATTAACCGAGTTATGTGCGTCGACATATTTAGAAATCATAAAATCTGCATTTTATCTTTCCATCGTGAAATTCGAATAAGTGACGTCATTTTTCCTGTCGGAATTTCTCCACTTCCTCGTCATTTTATTTTAGCGATTGATTGGGGTTTTTAAGAGGGTTCCACAAAATAATTTGGAAGGATTTCTTCAGCTCAGTTTCTGAGATATAAAGATATTTCAAATGTTCACATTTTCGGTCATTGTGTTTTTTTTAAGGTAAATTTTAATGTGCTATCCCAGTGGGATCTGACAGTCAATTCCTAAGTCAGATTTGATTAGTCACACAGCTGTTTTTTTCTACATTCATTTCATTTTATGTGAAAAAAACCACTTTTGACGTCATTTTCTGGGAAAACATGACGTTATAGCGAATAATGTTAACGATACTATTGATGTGCCTTAATTCATTGAATCTAATGCAAAACAAAAAAATTCTTACTCTGATGATTTCCATTCCAGAGTTGTTAGAAATGTTATTTTTCAAACTTTGATGACCTTGACATTTGACTTAGGTCATTGTTGGCCAGATATCACACTTTTATTGACCCATACTACTATCCCACCAAGTTTGGTTCCAATTGATCCAGGCATCGCCAAGATATGACAATACATTACCAATGATTGTGCGGAAAAGACAGATAGACACAGAGATAGACAGACGGCCAGCTGGTCATTCTAATACTGTACATCACAAACCCTCTCCAGGGGCAAGACATGAATCTATTCTTCGCTTGAAGATGTCACCATATTATTAGCTCTCTGATCGAAAGGGTTTTGCAGGGGGCCACCCACATACCTAGTGGAGGTTCTGACTATATTTTTGCTCTTCGTCTGTCTGTCTGTCCTAACCACCTGTGGTTTTCCATATTTTTTTCCATACCCTTTGATGTATTCAACTGAAACGTGGTGCATGGCTTTATTATGATGTTACAGAACAAGTTCGAGTTTCAGATCGTTTATTCAATTGTTCAGAGTTTTTTCAGTGTTTTCAGTGTTAAGCTACCCTGACTCCACCCCTCTGTTTTACACCAATTGGTTAGACAGCTCACCTGATTCCACCCCAATAAAATAATGTGCCACCATTGATTGATGTTGCATCGATCAGCAGATCTCAGGCCTTAGGTGTGGGTGTTAGTTCATGGCCCAGTGCAATTGGAATGATCCCAGATATATAACCACGATGTATTATATATGCACATAAGCCGTAAACATGTTTTTACTTCATGTATGTACATCGGGTTATTTTTAATGTGGAATAGGCAAAGCCAATAAATGGATGAAACATTGCGGAGTAGAGTTTTTTCTTCCTCATTTTGGTTCTGGTATCGGCTTGAGTCTGCTTTGAATCAAACTAATCTTTATTTCTATCTTGTTATTGTAGATGTCTTTATTGGTTTCTTGTCTACAAAAAATATCAGTAAATGAAAATTGCTTCTCCTTTTATTTCGCCGAATAGACCCAAACCTAGACAGTTTCTTCTTCTTCATTTTGGTTCCGGTATCGGCTCTCGTGTGCGTTAAACGCAAACTTATTTTTTTAATCTCCCGAACATGCATTGGAACCTGTAGGGGACATGTATTGCAAAGTAATTCTCTGTCTTGTTTCTTGATAAGATAGAGACTCATGGAAGTGTAAAAAATGTCTCAAATGTCTGAAGTTGTGTTGAGATAGTACATAGTTTCTTTTTTATTTTGTTAGTCTTTCCACGTTAACTCTGTCAAAATATATACTTAAAAAAAAAGATCGACTAAAATAAATTTGACACGCTTCACCTTAAAAAGCATGTCGACATCAATAGTGAAGAAGTAGTCTGGCTTGTGCTCAAGTTCATTCCCTTCAAGCAAGCGCAACAGTCGTGGCATGCGCTGGATAGCATTCTCACGCCACCCGTTGAACTTCGCTGTGTGCAGAAACAACACCTTACGTGCCGAGTGACTTGGAATTAAAGGCATACTCCGATCCTTCCGTTCTGTTAGCACCACAAAGATGATGTCATAGCCCGGCATGAAGTACATCTCCGCGCTTTCCAGAAATGGTTGCACAAATAGCCAATAGCTGTGGGCATAAGGTGTTGGACATGTCAAAAAAAAAACATGTTTCGTTTTGACCATGCAATGTCCCAAAACAGATGCGTAGAAACATTCCTTGTCCATTGCTTTTCATTAATTTTACGTTAGTTCCTTACAAATGGCCTTTACCGAAAGAGCTGTTTCTCGGATGTGAAAAATCTCATGCAAACATGAGTCATCAAGGTCTTTCGTACACCCAAGGAATCACCAAAAAAAAAAGATTTGACAACAATGCATTATATATATATATATGTGACTCCAACCACATTAGATGCCAACCCACTGATACGTTTGATCTCAATTAGCCATATTGTTTTGTTGTTTTGCTTTGATTTTTTTTATTTTTTGTAAATCTTCTTCTCCAGAACGGCTGTACAGATTGAGGCAAAACTTTACACACAAATTCCCCATTACATCCTTTTACAAGTTTGTTAATTTCTAATTGATAGGTCACATGGTTTGGCGGCCATATTGAATTTACCCTAAAACCCTCAAACATCTTCTCCAGAACGGCAGGTCAGATCAAGGGGAAACTTCACACACATATTGCTCAAGGATAGGGAATATAAGTTTGTTAATGAATAATTGATAGGACACATGGTTTGGCAGCCTTATTGGATTGAAGGAACATATTAAATAAAGTTTTCTCTGGAACCACTTATCCAATAGAAGCAAAAGTTTGCAACTCTCATCTAACCCCATAGCTGCATAAACGGTAAAAAATTATGATGTCACAAGTCAGATGGTTTGGCAGCCATCTTGGATAGAAAAACGCACCTTATCCCATCAACACAAAACTTAACAAGCATGATCCCCTGCCACATTCGAGGGAGAATATAAATTTATGATGCGATAGGTCACATGGTTCGGTAGCCATATTGGATTGAAAATTAAAAATTAATAACTCTTCTCTGAAACGGCTGAACAAATCGAGGCAAAATTTTACAGGTATGACCACCTATCCATGACGAACAAAAAGTTCCCACCTCCTTTTGATGTAGGTCACATGGTTTGGCAGCCATATTGGATAAAGGAAAAATATTAAATAATGTTTACTCTGGAACCACTGCATCAATCAATGTGAATCTTCACAGTTATGATGGAGCAATCATGTGGAATGAAGGTTTTCAATTTCAACTCGATCGGCCCCATGGTTTGGCAGCCATATTGGATTGAAGGAAAAACATTAAATAGTATTTACTCTGGAACCGCTGCATCCATAAATGTGAAACTTCAAAATTATAATCTAGGCTACATGGGAATGAAGGTTTTAAATTTCAACCCGATCGGCCAAAAGGTCTGGCAGCCAGAATTATTTGAATCTGAGAACTTTTAGAATTTCATTTTTTTTTTGCATAAGGCCCACTTGGCTGTGCCTGCATGCATTTGAGGCTACAGGAGCAGAAATTCAATTCATACCGATAATGGCCCCAGGAAAAATGGTCAACTGTGTACGTAATAAATGGATGGAACATGGCCTGTTTCTCAGTGCATAACTTGTGAATCCCGCGTCATAGAGAAACGTGTGGGGTGTCATTAGACTCAAGGGAATCCCGCTTTATGCTCTGCACCGATGGTGTCCACATTTATTACTTTGTGTTCAGGTTATTGAAACACCAATGCAATTGATACCGACCATGTATTCAGGAAAAAGGGTTAACTGCATACTTAATAAATAGATTGAATAAATAGATTGAATTACTCGGTCCATATCTCATCAATTCCACGTAGTAGAGAGATGTGTGGGGGGCTTCATATTACTCGGGGGAGTTCTGGTTTACCCTGTGGATCCATAGTGACATTTCCCGCACATTTATTACTTCGTGTTCAGGAAATTCAAATGTCAATTCAATTGATATATTTTTTTTTTCAAATGATATTGTCAATTCAATTGTTCTTTTTTTCTTTTTCCTGCCAATGTCCGAGATATATCTTGTGGGACTTTCAGATATATCTTGTGGGACCGAGATGACTGGGACTTTCAGAATGAATTTTTGCATCAATAATAGAAATACAAATTATGCGGGTTAACATTGCTTTGATCTTGAACGAAATTTTAACGTCATGATTTAATTGTAAGCAATTTAATATTTTTCACCAAACTCGAAGAAGTTTTTTTTAAACAATCACACCAAAATTATCCTTTCTAGATTGAGTAGAGCAAGGCTCATTTACACTTAATTTAAATCATACCCCTCCCGAGTTAAAGGTCACGGTCAAATGGCAGTCTGAAAAAAAAGAAGTTTTTTGTCATCTCTCAATTTTGGCAATGCGGAATTTCAGAGCGCTTGGCCTTCTAAGATGTTCTTGCATCATAATAGTGTAATGTACTTGCACTGAAGTTGTGCACCTGATATTTGATTAGAGTCCTTGACCTACTGTTTTTTTTGGATTGTGACACAATTAACAAAAAAGACCTTTTTGATCATAACATAAAGTTTCCTCCGATTTTCATGGTGTTGAGTTTTATGGATACATTGTGGATCGAGACATATATTCTTACTTTATACCCTATCCATAAATGTCGATGGGCTTTAGTATGGAAACATCCAAAAGAAGTTCGAGTTTCATGACGTTTCGTCAATTTTTCACAGAGTTTTGCCATTTTCAGACTGAGAAAATATCATATTATACATGGGTCAGTGTTCAGCTTCCCTGGCTCCACCCCAATGATTTACACCCATTGGCTGGACAGCAAGCCTGACTCCACCCCAACAAAGTCATGTGCCGCCATTGCATGAAGCAGCACAGATCGGCAGGCCTCAGGCCTTTGGCCTGGGTGTTAGTCCATGGCCCAGTGCAATTAGAATGATCTCAGGTATATAACCACGATGTATTATATATGCACATAAGCCATTTACATGTTTTTGCTTCATGTATGTGTGAAGACTCTGTTCTCCGGCCCGGCATGAAGAGAGTCAGTCGAAGAGGATTCACCAAAATGCAGTTTTATTGAAGTACCACACGCCAGCGGAGGTGATGTTAGCAGCTCAACCAGCACAGTGGAGAGCGACCAAAACCACACTGCGTCTTACATTCAAAAACTCTCCCTTATATACAATCTATCTCTAATTCCAATCTATCTCTGGTTATACTCTAACCCTAGTTGGTGTGACAAGATCTCCAGCTGGGTACTCAAATATGAGCTAAGAGTTTTCCCTTCCCTCCCACAAGGGAGGATGGAACAGTCAAACAGCTTATCTTAGGGCCCAGCAATTCTCTTAGACCAGTGGTCCCCGACCTTTTGATCCCACGGGCCGCATTCACTACTCCCAAGGATGTTGGGAGCCAGAAAAAAATTGATGGCATTTTATTGAGAAACTTGATACTGTCACACAACGTTTGTGTTGAGAAATCGATACAACGTTTGGGGTTTATTGGAGTATTGTTTTTTTAATTAAATATATTTATATGTATTCGATCGATTGATTGTTCACGCACTGTAATTCTGAACAAATTTCCGTTCGGGGTGTAATTAATTTTAAATACTGCCGCAAGATGCCGGAAGGTAAATCAAATTGATTTGATTCCTCCGGCGGTAAGCGGCAGTGGCCGGCAGCGGCATTGTGATAACCCTTTAAAATTGCTACATGGAAATGTGTTTTGATTGAAAAGTCCTCGCGGGCCGCAGTATAGGGCTCCACGGGCCGCAGGTTGGGGACCAATGTCTTAGACAGTCCCTCTCCCCTGCCCAGGCATCTTATCACTGTGGAATGTTTGAAGGACAAAC
>CM068966.1:29282443-29294626 GCA_035128595.1 Eptatretus atami | reverse complement strand
GCATTTCAAACTAAACAAGAGCCCAGGAGTGGAATGCTTGGGAAAACAAAGATAAAGTTTAGCTTTACATGAGAAAGGACATGTCTTGGCTTGTTATCACTAAAATAGCACAGCCAGTGCCTTTAGAGGGCATCTGGTGGACTGACTCACTGGTAAACAATGCCACTAAGACTATAGAGAGTTTTAAAATGCATTACAGAGTATATAAAAATTGGTTCGAATCCCGACATCTAACTAATATATGTGTATTAATTATGGATCGGATGTGACCATAAAATAGCACTCCTCACATATGTACATTGGGTTATTTTTAATATGAAATAGGCAAAGCATAGATATTGTTGTAGATTCTCGCCCGCCGGCGTGCGAACGACCGCGTCTAACCAATAGCGGTCGCTTCCCCACGAAACGACAATCAGTCCGGCTTTCTGGATCAACGCCGAAAACCAGCCACGGTGTGTTTTTAAGCACACCACAACCTTGTCCGCACTCTACCCGCGCTACAGGGTCAATCGCCGAATTTCGATATACCTAATTAATCGCGCGGGTAGACTACCGAGAGATTGTACCTCAACGGGACCGCTTGGAAACGAGCCGCTTAAGCAGCTCGCTTCCTTTTGGATAACCGAGCGGGTATTATCGCGCAGTCCGTTGGACCCGATCACTTTACCGGCTATTTAAAACCAACTATATTCCGAGAGCAAGATGGCTGTCAATTAAGGGAAGGACGCAACGAACAGGTTTACATTCACACAAGGACATTTATTGTAATAAAGTACGTAAGCAGGCATGCACGTATGCAATTAAACAAGGCAAAAACACGTATGCAATTATACAAGGCCAACACGCATGACAGGAGAACTACAACCATTCTACACAATCACTTAACAGTTTTTACTACTTAGTAGACACGGGCCCGAACACACGTACGACACACACACCCAAGAAATGGTGGCAGAGGCCTTTAATAACGAGCTCCAGCTCGGAGACAGGTGAGCTGAAACCCAAACCATCTCAAACCTCTCCACCTCGTGTGGTCTTCAAGTTGTTCGGACCCGGGCTCCAGCGAGAGTGAGCTGGACCCAATCGCCGTGAGCCGCGATCCTTCCCGAACTCCGCGAATCCTCCCGCCGTCTCACACGTGCTGGTGATACGAGGCGCGATCCTTCCCGTCGATGCGTCGCTTCCCCGAGAACCACCTCCAAGAAGAGGCCGATGAGTCGCACCAAGCCGGGAACCAACGGAGAAAAAAAGAGCTCCACGAACCAAGAAGAAGAAGAAGCCACCATTCGCAGCTCGAGCCGAGCAACCGGCTCAACTTTCTTCCAAACAAAACAGCTCTCCAAAAAGCCTACCAAGCCAAGCAGACCCGAAGCTCTGCTGAACAACCAACCGAACAGAAACCGAAGCTCTACTGAACAACCCCGAACACGAACCAACTAGAGGATCTCTTCCTTATCTCTTAGCAGCTCGAGCCTAAGCTCTACTGAACCACACAGGACCCGAACAAAGAAAAGATCTCCTGTTTATCCTTCTCCGCCCCCTCCCCCACGCCGGCGTGACTCATGCCCTGTGATCCATCCCCCGCTCAACCACGGGTGGGAGGGAGTTTGACATCATGATTCACGGGACGGCAGGGTTTTCTTCCTCTTCGCAGAAGAGGGGGAGGACGTCTCCATTGTTTCGTTCCCTAACTATTAAATCGATCCGCAGCACATCTAATCGATTTCTGAACATTTAAACAATGGAAGGTGAGCTATCTAGGAACAAGCACTTATCGACATAGCTGACTAAAGGAACCTGTATGTTGTGTGCAATCGAATTCCAAAATCGTTATACAATATGAATAAATTATGGTGGGTTAGAGTTTCTTCTTCTTCGTTTTTGGTTCCAGTATCGGCTCAAGCATGCGTTAAACCCAAACAAATTTTTATCTCCTGAATATTCATTGGGACTGGTAGGGAATATGTATTGCAAAGTAATTCTTGCTCTTGTTATTATTAGGGTACCATTAGCCTTCCAGGTGGTGGCACCCTATTGTTTCTGTTCAGATTATTTGTTATTTGTTATTATTCTTATTCCCATTTTGGGCCTTTTTTTACTCGATGATTTCCTTAAACATGTGCTTTCTCAGCAACGACTTCTCCGATTGACACAAAATTTTCACCATAGGTGCGCCGACTCATGCAGGATTTTAAAATTATAATTACGATGTCATAGGTCATGTTGGGTGGCAGCCATGTTGGAAAACCCAAAAAACTTTGGACATCTTGTCTTGAACTGCTCGCTGGAAAAAATTGAATCATGGCTCATTGTCAAGATATCCACAAGGGCTATGAGTCGTGTTAACCATGATGCCATCGGTGAAGTGGTATCCTGGTGAAAATTCGACATGTACAACACTGCATCCCATCAGAATGAAAATTTCTGAGGTTCATCTCGGGAAAGAATACAAAAAAAATTATGACTTCTTCCATCATGTGGTTTGGCAGCCGTATTGTTTTGAAAAAACAAAAAGGAAAAAATATTTTTCTCCAGAACCGCTTTAGAGATTGAAGTGACTGCACACAAATGATCGACTAGCCATGCTGAATAAAGTTTGATAACTATGACATCAGATGTCACATGGTCTGGCAGCCAGCTTGGATTTACCCTAAAGCCTAAAGTAAAGATTTTAAAATCTTTTTCTCCAGAATGTCTGAACAGATTGAGGGGAAACTTCACAGACATCTTCCTCATGACTTGCTGATACTAGGGTCATAAAGAATAATTGATAGGTCACGTGGTTCGGTGGCCATATTGGATTGAAGAAAAATATTAAATAATGTTTTCTCTGGAACTGCTTATCCAGTCATTGTGAAATTTGGGAGTTGTCATCTACCACCATTGTTGCATACAGGGTGAAAATGATGACATCATAGGTCACGTGGTTTGGCAGCCGTATTGGATAGAAAACGAACCTGATCCGATCAGGACAAAACTTGACACACGTGATTCTCTATCCAATCAGGGGCAGAGTGCAAATTTTCAATGCCCTAAGTCACGTGGTTTGGCAGTCATGTTCGTTTGAAAACCGACACTTTCAAACCCGTTTTCTCTGCAACGGCTAAACACATCGATATGATTCACATCACATTCCATGGAGCAAGGGAAGTGGATCACAACTGCAAAGTTTCAAATCGATCGCTACAGCGGTTTCCAAAAATTTTCTTTTTTCCCCATGAAGCCATTGTAGCTGCCAACCCATGCGCCTGATGACGTCATTGTTCAATAAAATATATACAGCAAGGGTAGTGCATCATAACTGCAAAGTCCAGTATTGATAGGTTATTTGGTCTCAGAGAAATAATTATTTTATCATACCCAATAAATCATATTGTTGCGGTTCTGGGAACCGCATCCCTCCAAAGCAATAGCAGCCATCATACAGCGGTCCCTAGACAGTTATTCCATTAATATACGTTCAGACAGACCCTTCCCTTTTGTTTAGCGGGACAACGGGACAGTGCATTGTGTAAACTTCATACCTAGGTCTGATTAAATCTCTGCACTCATTCCTATTCTTTTTTTAGATCCTCGTGGAGGATCTCTAAGTCTAACTCACGTTGTTGTTCTCTGGAACTTTTTTGTTTCACAGCCTACAGTTTTCAATCGAAACTTCCTGAAACTTGGCATATATATGTAAAAATATCCTACGCAGACAGTAACCATCTCCGATTTTGAAAATTCCTCCTATAAAAAAAGTTATGACGTCACAAATATCTCCGCTAATGGAAATCGCCTAAAAATTATCTCCGAAACTAGGCAAGCTTTTGAATTCTGTTTGCGGAATCGAACAGGGCATTAGCAGAGATGAATTACCGCACATATGAGCATCACTATGACGTCATATCAATTTTTACGCACGTCATTCCTATTTTCTGACATTTTTTGTTTCACAACCCAGAGTTTTCATCGGATCTTCGTGAAACTTGCCATGTATATGCAGAAAGCCCACGCGCACAGCACCATCTCCGATTGGAAATTCTTCCTAGAAAAAAAGTTGACGTCATAAAATCGCCGCTAATGGAAATCGCCTATCAATTATCTCCGAAACTAGGCAAGCCGTTTGAATTTTGTTTGCGGGAATCAAGCGGGCATAGCACAGATAATTTATCGCAAACCTGATACATCACAATGACGTCTATATTCGTTTTTATGACGTCATCATTAAGAGGACGAGGATCTTAGCTCATTTGAGCTTGTTCTACTCTTATTCCTGAGGTAAATGCCAGACACGTGCGCCCTTCGCTGTAGATGGGTCCTCAGCGAAGGCCAAGCAGGCATTACGCCGGACATCCCTCTGCAGAAATCATAGCCTGCCAAACGCACATGCAGCGTAATTTCCACCCACTGGCCAGAAACCGCACCCAACATGACACCCATGCTGCATGGAACACATACCGAGGAGTGGAAGAAACGGCACCCGAAATGGCAACTTGAAAAGCGCACACGGCCGAGCTCTTTCCAACCCATTTCCAATCCCCATCTAATAATATATATATATATTATATATATAATATATATATTATAATTATATCTCTTCCAATTCTCGAATTCCCATTTAATACTTGTGTCTATCCTCTCTTCCAATCTTTTCCCTGAATTCATGACAGGATCAGGGCGGCGGACCCATGCACGGCCCCGGGGTGGTTTATCATCGCACTGTACAGGCATGCTCGATGGTGGGCGGACCCGCGTGCTGACCACGTGTACAATGCGGACTCGCGCGCAGCCGTGATATGTTATCATCGTGCAGAATAGATGGTCGGGTCTGCGCTTAATAACACTCATCTTGGTCGGCTGCGCATGGGTTACAATAACGTCTTACCATCGTCTTCGCTCACCACGACGGCAACAAAGTTCCCCGCGGATGGCAGACATCCTCCCGCACCTACGCCTCGATGCAGCTGCTACCAGGCAGAGGCATGCGTGTGGCCGGATCGCTAGACTGCGTGGCGCACCATGGAGCAGGCACATTGAACATTGCCAACGCGGGTCGCCGGGCACAGGCTCGGTGCAAAGCAAATCATATCACGGGGTTCGGTGCAAGGCGATTCATGTCACGTCGGAGTGAACCGATCTCGCAGCTTGGAACCATCTAGCCAGAAGTGAAAGTAGCGCCCCATGCAGCCGGCTGCCCAACAATGCCGATCGGTACAACGCGTCGGCGCGACACAGGACATAAGACGGCAACGGGCCCTTGGAGGTCGTCCGCAGATAGCCGGTGAGAAGTTCTACACGATACCTCCTCGATACGCCAAGCTGCATGCAGTAGCGAAAGATAAGTCTCCAACTTATTTGTGGAACCCTCTTACAAAACCAAATCAGAGCTAATAACAAATGACGAGGAAGTGAGGAAATCCGTACAGGAACAAAAATGACGTCATCATGTCCTCGGATTCTCTCCGATGGACAGAGTAATGCGATCATTATTATGAGTTCGTAACTTATTACCGGACGGCACATAACTCGGTTAATAATGACCTGGTATCTGCCGATCACCAACAAACTGGCCACGATGTAGGTCGTAGGGACTGTACAGACAAAATCATTAATTCCTGCATGAAGGTGAAATGCAATTGCCTTGAGAACAGATGAAGTGAAGGTCACATTCATTCGTCAAGTGGTCAAAAATATCATTATTTTGAAATAAAATGATGGTGGAATTTGTCTGTTTGGGCATATGAAATTCTTTCAGATATTCACTGCAGGAACCAGAAGAAGAGCATTCAAAAATATACATGAGTAATGTCGTCAAAATACATCACAAGCCCACACGCACAGCAGCACGCACATCAGCACACGCACGATGCACATGACAAGCCACCACACACAACACCACCAACCACACACACAACACATACCACCACACACACACAACGACTACGTGCGAATGCTATTAGCACATCACCTCACTTTCACCCATGCAAAGACTATAATATCAGGAGTGGACCAGCATTCGTCTAGTCCTTCCGATGTAGCTATCAGCCGTAGCGTGTAAGCGTGTCTGGCGCAAGTGTCCAAGTACATTATTACAGTGTTAGCAGTCTGCTCCAGGACTGTGGGAACGTCTAGCCTGAGTTCTAGCCAGCAATCGGTGCAGGCATGTCATCTCGATTGAAAGCAATGAGAGAGAGGCGTTCTGCCGATAGCGTGCCACAGACGTGGTGTACCTCGCATAAATCCAGTGCAACCCTCAGAGTCACTCGTGGACATTTGGATAAGTGTCGATGAGGGAGTTTTTAAGTTATATCTCAGTGTTTCAAGTGGGGGACATCTTTCCGGCACGGAGTTGGTCAGAAGGTTGAGTTCTTCCAGTAGCTCGATGGGTTCCAGATCGCTTGAATTTGAATCAGTTTGCAGGATATGTAGGTCATTACCTCTGCCACGAGGTTGAAGGAGGTTATGTTTTCACCTCTGTCTGTTTCTCTGTTGTGAGCAAAATATCTCAAGAACTTGTGGACAAATTCGGATGAAACTTGGTGGACATGTTTGGTGTGTGACAGGAAGAACTGATTCAATTGTAGTAAAGATCCGGATCTGGATCCAGCATCTCATAAATTTTTTAAATCATCTTCACCATTGAGAAAATAGGCGCAACTTACATATCGCACAAATATCTCAAAAGTTGGAGAAGGATTCGGATGAACTGGTGTTTGGATGAAATTCATTTCATTCGGATGAAACATGTAATTTGTTGAGTGGCAAGGATGGATTGATTGAATTTCGTGAAGATCCCGATCTGCATATGAGAATTTATAATAATTTTAAAGTGATTCTTCACCGTTGAGAGATAGGGCCAAAACGATATATAGCACGCATATTCAAAATGTATCGGGCCGATATGTTCTCCTGGATCAGGCATTGCGTGGCGAGCTCTACCGAGTGCTCTCCCAAGTGGCCTCCGAGCTACAGCTTTTTCGAAGATCATTTTCACTTCAAGCTTTTATGGCTGCGATGTTAAATGGAAAGTTGAATGGCTGAAGACGTAGCGCAACTCTTCAAATCTCCTGTTAAGCCTGACTGACGTCCTCACAACATGGAGGAAATGAAGTAAAATCGAGCGAATAATTCACGGAAAATTGTGATTAGATTTACTTTGAGCCTAAAAATTTATTTATTTGATTTACTTTACGGTGGTTGGAAAGCTGTTAATATTAATCGATTTACTTGAAAAAAGTACTCCGGTTTAAACAGTAGAGATTACACGTCGGAGCTATTAGACATAGGCTTATTAAACCTGTTCTCTCGTCTATCTTCTCAAACATGGTGGTGAAGGATAGACGTATGTTATAATAGTGTGTATTGGCAGTGCTAGGATTGATTAGCTGAATATTCTGCACCGTCACTCGTCTATGCGAAACCTGACATCTAAGTATAAATAATGCAGGTGCATCCACCTCAGCATTGTGTATCTGGCTTTTCCACGTGATTGTGCTCTGGTGCGTGGCCTAATCATGGCTAAGTGCTGGCCGGCTCACTTTAAATGCTGATAATTTCCTAATTTAAACTGCCGCAACCGTCACCCTTTTTCTGCTCCACGAAATCTCCGTCTCCCCACACCTCTAGTAGTGAGCCTGTCACTTCGGCAAATAGGATAAAGGTGGTATCAGTAAAAATAACACTTAGAGTGGTTGAGCATCTCTTTTGGATTCAGCACGTGGGCGAAACCTCTCTCTCTCAATACTGCTAGGTCACTCAATTTACACTTATAATCCTATTCATAAGTCCAGGATTACACACCCAAAAGGGTTGCGATTGTTCAGCCGTTCTTGCGTACCTGGGACAGAAGACGGACAGATGGTGATTATAGTAAGATTCCTGCTACAGACAACACATAAACACATTCACCTGTCCACATACCTTCCTCACCTGCCTTTGAATAAATCCTTTGTAAAAATGTTCCAGTCGTTTCGTACTTTCTTCAATTGATCCGCATGGTCCGTCACTCACCTAGCCGGGACCCTTATTCCCAACGATCCGTATCCTGTTATCCGGTACGTCCTGGCAGTGATCGCTCGGCGCTTGATCCGGTTCAGACAAGGCGTTCCGAGGGCGTGTTCCCCGGTAATTACATCATGTGGTTATTTTTAGGTAACTGGATTAACTAGAGTACTTGACGGAGGACCCTAAGTCACGTGGTTGAGTTATTGGCGTTCACGGTCGGTTAGCGACCCGCCGCGTCACGGAATTATCCCTGTGCGACGGCCTACAATTCCGGGGAGTCTGTTGGGAACCCGAAATAGCTTCCCCCCCACCCTGGTGGTCTTCTCACCCGACCCCCGGCCCGCAACAATATCTTATATACAACATAGTGTCGACAGAGCTGTTGGTGTCTGTGTAGGTGAATCATAAAGCTCCACCCATTATGCAGGCCACGCCTTCCCTCCTCTCTGCAAACGTCACGTGCACTGCCTTTTAGCTAGGCCACGCCTTTCCCTCGAGCCGCCAATAAATAGCCGCCATGTTTTTCGCTTCACATGTGCTCAGTATGTTTGTCGAGGCCTCCTGTATAATCTGAAGACTGAACAACGAGTTTTTTTTCTATCATAAAATAAAGCTACCGTTTTAAGGAAAGAAACCTACATTGTGATTACACTACAAACGAGGTAATGGATGTGTTGTGTGCAACGATCGCGTCATCGGTGTAATTATACACCGCTTAATGAAGGTACGTTCTTTCTTGAGTACTTAAGCCACTTGGCGAGTTATCTACAAGAAACGTGAAACAACACAAGCAATTACACTTGGTAACTATCTGAGCAAGGGTGGGGTGGGTGTCCAGAGGGACTCGGGTGTGAGGTGGAAGGGGTGGGGTATGTGAGGTGGAAGGGGTGGGGGTGAGTTGAGTGGAAGGGTGGCGGTGGGGTGAGGTGGAAGGGTGGGGTGGGGTGAGGTGGAACGGGTGAGGTGGGAAACGGGTCAGTGAGAGTATTGAGGGACTAGGATGGAGAGGGTGCGTGGGAGTATGGAGGGACTAGGATTGGAAGGATGGGGTGGGATATGAGGGACTAGGATGGAGGAGGAAGGGTGGGGGTGGAGTCTGACGGACTGTGGTGAGAGGTGGAAGGGGTGGGTGGGAGTATGAGGGACTAGGATTGGAAGAGGGTGGGTGGAGTATGGGAGGGACTAGGATTGGAGGAGAAGGGGTGGGGGGTGGAGTCTGACGACTGTGGTGAGAGGTGGAAGGGGTGGGGTGGAGTTGGAGACTAGGATTGGAGGAGGAAGGGGTGGGGTGGAGTCTGGACGGACTGTGAGTGAGAGTGGAAGGGGTGGGGTGGGAGTCTGGAGACTAGCGATTGGAGGAAGAAGAGTGAGTGGAAGGGTGGGGTGGGAGTCTGGAGGGACTAGGATTGAGGAGGAAGGGGTGAGGTGGAAGGGTGGGGGTGGGAGTTCTGGAGGGACATAGGATTGGAGGAGGAAGGGGATGGAAGGGTGGGGTGGGATATGGATGGCAGACTAGGATTGGAGAAGAAGGGAGGTGGAAGGGGTGGGGTGGAGTATGAGGACTAGGATTGGAGGAGCGGAGGTGAGGGGGGATGATCTGGACGGACTGTGGTGAGAGGTGGAAGGGGGTGCGGAGTATGGAGGACTAGGATTGGAGGAGGAAGGGGAGGTGAAGTCGGGGGTGGGAGTCTGGACGGACTGTGTGAGAGGTGGAAGGTGGGTGGGAGTATGGAGGACTAGGATTGCGAGGAGGAAGTGGGTGAGGTGAAGGGGTGGGGTGGGGTGAGGTGGAACGGGTGGGTGGGTGTGTGTGGAAGGGGTGCGGTGGGGTGGTGGAAGGGGTGAGGTGGAACGGGAGCGTGGAGCGAGTTATTGGATGGGACTAGGATTGGAAGAGGGTGGGTCGGAGCCTATGGCCATGGAGCAGGATTGGAGGCAGAAGGAGGTGGGTGGGAGTACTGGACGGTACTGTTGTGAGAGGGAAAGGTGGGTGTTGGAGTATAGAGGGACTAGGATTGGAGGAGAAGGGTGGCGTGCGAGTATTGGAGGCGACAGGATTGGAGAGGAAAGGCTGGGTCGGAGTAATGGAGGACTAGGATTGGAGGAGGAAGATTCGGTGAAGGTGGGAGTCTGGACGGACTAGGATGTGGAGGTGAAGCGGTGGGGTGGGAGTCGGACGCGACTGTGGTGAGAGGTGGAAGGGTGGTGTGGGAGTATAAGGGACTAGATTTGGAGGAGAAGGGCTGGGATGTGGGAGTAGGCAGGACTAGGAATTGGAGGAGAAGGGAAGGGTTGGGTGGAGTATGAGCGGACTAGGATTGAGGAGGAAGGGGCAAGGCGTGGGGTGGGAGTCTTGGACGGACTGTGTGGAGGAGAGGTGATGACAAATACATGATAGGTCACGTGGTTTGGTGGCTTTATTCGATTGAAGGAAAAAAACTAAGTAACGTTTTCTGGATAAAGAGGACGTTGTGGGTCAGGTGTCCTATCGAAGTGAGGTTGTATCAAAGTGGATCCGTCATGGTGCCCGGCCATAACTGCTCGCAGTTATAAAACATAGTCCCTCTAGTTATTAATTATTATTATTATTATTATTATTATTATTATCATCATCCTTGGTGTGAGAGATGTCCAAATGCTATGGGGAGCAGCATTTGATGGAGTAAGGGGGACAGGGGTGGAGGGTGGAGTGGTATCCTTTGCTTTTTATGTGAGATCATAATTCAGACATTCACATTCGTCATACAGACATTCACTATAAATCATAATTCAGACATTCACCATATTCCAGCATGTTTCCACTCTTTAAAAAAGAAGTGGCAGAAGAGGAATGTGTTCTGCTAGCAGTCTTGACCAACTGCCACTGTGCCTTTTAATAAGGTGACTGGGTTCTCAGGTGAGCTTGATATTGGCTTCTGGCCCATCTAAGGGTAGACATACACTGGTCGAGGGATACACAGAGAAAATGCAATGAAGTTGCCATCTGTCTGTTTTGCAAACCAGGTGGAGGATGCAAGCAACTTTCCAGGAATTGCCTCATCACAGGCATAAATGTACCAACTTCAGAATCTAGAACAGGATATCTGGCGGCAAAAGGGGGCGAACCATTTGAAAGGAAGAAGTTCCAAAAAACCTCAATGTCCAGAGCCAGTAAGATGATGGACCCCAGTCTGTAAGGAACCTACCAGATTGTAGGCATGACCAATCTGCCTTGCTGAACTGCCAGACAAATTGACACTATGGATTTACTTTTGAAATGTTACTTGTGTTTGAATTTAACAGTTAATTGGCAAATAATTAAACAAATTAACGGGGACGTGTAAAGGTGGTGGAGAATGACGTCACAAAACCATTTCACAAAGGCTGCAAGTACTTTCAACAGCCCATCACAATACAAACTTACGTTCCAACGCCGAATACAGCAAGTACGATGGAGATGTTGGCAGGAGGATGTAATATTCGCAGCAAGGCACGATCAAACGTACCATCCCACACAATTGGGGCCAACCATGGGGTCACTGTCATAACATCCGGTCGACTGCAAGTAAAAATGAGTCACAACTCCCAGAAAAGCAACACAGTTCGTTGCTGATGAAATAAAGATACTATCATTTGCATTTCAAATTTTGATTCATTTTCACAAGTAAAGGGAGTTGAAAATTAGAGAAACAAGTGATCACATCACCATAATGAAGGCACTTGACCTGGGAGAAAAAAAGAGATTAAAGTGACCCAGTTTCTCTCGGCATCACCACGATCTGATTGGGATCACCATGATCATATGGAAAAAAAAAAATGATGTGAAATGAAAAGGTAAAGTAAAAATGCATGTAAACTCCATCTAGGACATGCTGCTCCTACTCGCGCAACAATGGATGGAGGTCTTCAATGTCAGACATGAGAACAGGACCATCTCTCTGGGACATATCTCGTGCTATTGATACAGTAGTCTGGCATCCTGCCTTACTCTCCAAACTGTCTGCCTATGGCATCCAAGGCCAACTCCACACATGGCTTACTGATTTCGTCCACTCTCATAGTCAACATGTGGCACTCAATGGAATCCTTTCATCTCCTCTCCTTGTCAAGGCTGGAGTGCCCCAAGGCAGTGCTCTGGGCCCAGTCCTATTCCTCATCTTCATCAATGATCTCTCTGACTCTGGAAAATCCTCTTTATCTATTTGCTGATGACTC
>CM068966.1:29243537-29273408 GCA_035128595.1 Eptatretus atami | reverse complement strand
CCCATTATAAATAAATATCCCTTTTGTTAAATTTTCCAGCTCGTTTCTGTGTTTCTTTCATTGGCTTGGCACGGTGTGCATTGAGAAATAGCGAGGCCGTAAATTGTTCATTTGGTCCGACGGGCCTTGGTAATCTCCGCTCGGGTTACACACGGTTCGGGCTTGGTAACGGCTCGTTCCATTCGAGGTCCGTCGAGGGTGTGAATTCCCTGGTAGCTTTGTCTGCGTGGGTAATTAGGTATATTTAAGTTTCGCAATTGACCCTACCCCACGCGGTCGAATTATTGGCGATTCATGGTCCAATAAGGGACCCGTGCCTTTCGGACTTATCCAAAAGGCACGACCTCAATTCCGGTGTGTTCGGTGGAGCCGACTCTACTGCTCTCTCTAGCGGTCGTGCTCGCCACCGATACCCGGCCCCGCAACACTATCGCTCAATGGTGAAGAATCACTTTAAAAGTTCTTGTATCCAGATCTGGATCTTCACCAAAATCTAAACATTTCATCCAGGTCACACACCCAACCTGTCCACCAAATTCTTCCAGAAATCAGTCCACAACTTTTTGAGATATCGTGCTCTTCAACCATGTTTGCTCAGATCTCTCAAAGGTGAAGAATCACTTTAAAAATTGTAGTATCTGGATCCGGATCTTCACCAAAATCTAATCATTTCGTCCGTGTCACACACCAAACCTCTCCACCAAATTTCAGCTGAATCCATCCACAACATTTTGAGACATCCTGTTCACAGACAAACAAACAGACAAATAAACCAATGTCACCCGTAGGGTGATCCGTATCTTGCCAAAAGGTGACACGTTGACTTCTTTAAGGTCACACTGAGGTGAACAGAGCTGCTACCACCAGAGAGCGACTCCTTGAGGAATATCTGCCTACGAGAGATTCCGATGAGAATCGTTCTACAGAGTAACATGAAAAAATATGCTGTTGCCTCATAACGTCACCAAATGACGTCATAATGTCTCAAGGTTGATATATCTAGAAAGCACTCATCGAGGTGTTCAATTTGAGGTACTACACGATATGGTTCCTAAAACTTGAAAATTTGACCTTGGGTCAAATGTTTGACCTTAGGCGTTAACCATGAAGGTCAAGGCAATCGCCACCAAAAATTAATCAGCTGAATGCCAGACCATGAACTATATTCCATGAAGTTGAAGACGATCCGATCAAAATTACTCAAAAAATAAGGGTTTCGTCGACCCCCTGATTTGCGACAAAGTGACCTTGACCTTTGACCTTGACCTTCAAATTTTATGCGCTGAAAGGGACCTCTATAGGCCTCTGATATGCGAAGTTACAAAAATTTCCAATGAAAACTGTGCTCTGCAGAGTGATTTATACGTGATTACAGAAAAAAAAAAACAACAACAACAAAAAAAAACACATGAAGGTCAAGGCCAATCGCCACCAAAAATTAATCAGCTGAGCGCCAGACCATGAACTATATTCCCATGAAGTTTGAAGACGATCCGATCAAAATTACTCAAAAAATGAGGTTTTGTCGATTACACTGATTTGCGAAAAAGTGACCTTGACCTTTGACCTTGACCTTCAAAATTTTATGGCCTGAAAGGGACCTCCATAGGCTCTGATATGCGAAGTTACAAAAATTTCCAATGATAACTGTGCTCTGCAGATTTTTTATACGTGATTACAGACAAACAAAAATAAAAAATTAAAAAAAACAAAAAAAACAAAAAAAAACATACAAGCTGACTAACATATCTTGCAAAAACTTCGTTTTGGCAAGATAACAAGCCGGTCGGCGACGAGCGATTCGCGAGGATCGAAGCGCTGGATACGATGCTTTTCATTCTGACCGATCCACCGACGAAGATTCATTGCCAAGACGTATTGGTTCACATACAATTGTTCCTCTGCCTGGCAAGATGTTTCCTATTGCGTATTTTGCCAACTGGCACTCCTCATAAAAAATGATGGTAAATAGACACCCTATTTTTGAAGGACTACCATTTGAAAAATAATCGTTTGCTGGTTTGTGCTGTGGAGCCTCGCGTTACACACACACACACACACACACACACCACAACACACACACACACACACACACACACACACACACACACACACGGAAAACCCGATAAACTTCTCTCAATGTCTTGTTTGACCACACCTCCTGAGCCACACAATATTTTTCATAAGCCACGCCCACTTTCCTACGCCACTCCCACTTTAAATAATAAATAATTGGAGGTGTGTGTGTGGGTCGTGGAATGGTTTTCGGTAAATAAATAAATAATTGGAGGTGGTGTGTGGGTCGTGGAATGGTTTCGGTAAATAAATAAATAATTGGAGGTATGTGGGTCGTGGAATCGTTTTCGGTAAATAAAGAAATAATTGGAGGTGGTGTGGGTCGTGGAATCGTTTTCGGTAAATAAATAAATAATTGGAGGTAGTGTGGGTCGTGGAATCGTTTTCGGTAAATAAATAAATAATTGGAGGTAGGGTGTGGGTCGTGGAATCGTTTTCGGTAAATAAATAAATAATTGGAGGTAGGTGTGGTCGTGGAATCGTTTTCGGTAAATAAAGAAATAATTGGAGGTAGGGTGTGGGTCGTGGAATCGTTTTCGGTAAATAAAGAAATAATTGGAGGTAGGGTGTGGGTCGTGGAATCGTTTTCGGTAAATAATAAATAATTGGAGGTAGGGTGTGGGTCGTGGAATCGTTTTCGGTAAATAAATAAATAATTGGAGGTAGGTGTGGGTCGTGGAATCGTTTTCGGTAAATAAAGAAATAATTGGAGGTAGGGTGTGGGTCGTGGAATCGTTTTCGGTAAATAAAAGAATAATTGGAGGTAGGGTGTGGGTCGTGGAATCGTTTTCGGTAAATAAAGAAATAATTGGAGGTAGGGTGTGGGTCGTGGAATCGTTTTCGGAATAAAGAAATAATTGGAGGTAGGTGTGGGTCGTGGAATGTTTTCGGTAAATAAAGAAATAATTGGAGTGGTGTTTCGTGGAGAATCGTTTCCGGAAAATAAATAAATAATTGGAGGCGGAGTGTGGGTCGTGGAATCGTTTTCGGTAAATAAATAATTGGAGGTGGTGTGTGGGTGGGGAATCGTTTTCGGTAAATAAATAATGGAGTGGTGTGTGGTGGGAATCGTTTTCGGTAAATAAATAACATATTATTAGAAAGACAGAAATGCCGGTGATTCCATTTATTTTGGATCTTTTCACTTTGGTCAATAACGTTTGGATCGAGGAGAGTCGAAGGTGGAACGACGGTGTAGTTCCTTACAAACACTGTATACACACCTTAAATGACGGTAATAAACACCCGATTTTTGAAGGACTACCATTTGAAAAATAAAACCTCAATCAAAAATCGGCTCGGTAAATTTTCTAAATATCTCGAAGTGTTTAATTCCGAAGTCTCGTTTCTCTACATTCAAAACTGAAGGACAAGTATTGAAAATACTGTACCGCGGTTTTTCGGCCGCTACACAGCAACGGGTGGTTGCTAGGCAACGAAATTCAAACGCGCACATTCCAGTATATATTCCACCTGTTGGCAAAGTTTCATCGAAATCGGTTCGCTGGTTCGTGCTGTGGAGCCTCGCGTTGCAGACACACATACACACAGACAGACAGCCGGAAAACCCGACAATAAGGGATATCTCATATATAGCGAATCCAATAGACAGGGCGCACCCTGGTGGCGGAGGTAATAACAACACTAATGATAATGGCATAAAATTAATGTTATGACAACAACAATTATTTATAAGGTATGAATAATATCCCTCTCTCCAAGGGGTTTTTCATTCTTGGAGAAATGCCGTGTTAACCTGTATAAATAGCTTATCGTGGCATTTGTGGGGCACCCCTACTGGACTGGAACTGGAACTGATAGGGATGGTTATGAGATGTTGTGTTGGTCCCATGGGTCAGGAACTATGAACCGAATAGCACTAACTTCCTTGACTTTGCAAGAAGTCATGGACTTAGGGTGGCTGGTTCATGGTTCAGCGCCCACAAGCTCATCGCTGGACTTGGTATTCCAACGCTGGCGTGCGGCAAAGGAGATTGACCATGTCCTCATTGACGGTCGCTGGAGGATGATCCAGAACTGCAGGGTCTACCGAGTGCTCAGTTCCTCAATATTGACCACAGGCTTGTTGTAGCAACTCTAAAGCTGCACCTTAAATCCTGGAGAATGGTACCATCCCAGCCGAGGCTGGATGTTGGCAAGCTCAGGGATGAGAGAGTAGCTGAGGAGTTTGCGAACCGGCTGAGTGGACACTTTGGGGGTCTGGGTGCTTTGGGGGGTCCTGAAGGTTGTGGATTACCTTCAAGACCACCGTCCTTGATGTTGCCGGAGGATTCTTGGAACTCACCGCAGGGCAAAGAAGAATTTTGTCTCTCAAGGGACACTGGATACCATTGACCAGAGTCGCAGGGCCAGGCTGAATGGCAGAGCTGAGCTGTTCAGGGAGCTGAGGCGTAAAACTGTACGTGCACTGAGGGTGGACAAGGAGGCCTATGTGCGAGGAATCTGTGATGGGGTAGAGCATCACCTGTGGACAGGTGATTCTCGTCCCACTTACAGGGGAATTCGCGCATTGCGTTCATCCAAGCCCATCCCTCGGAGCACTGCAGTTAGAGCAGAGAGGGGTAGGCTCTTGACAAGGAGTTGAAGTGAAGGCCCGCTGGGCTGGTTACTTTGAGCGGTTGTACCAGGCTGATCCCCCAGCTGTCGAGTTGGACGTCAGGGTGTTACAATCCCTGTTGCTGACCCTCGAATCAACTGTGGTCCACCTTCGCTGTGGAAACACGGGCTGCGGTGAACCGGTTGAAACGGGGCAAAGCTCCAGGGATCTGTGGCATCCATGCTGAACTTCTCAAGGCTGGTGGAAATGCTGCACTCGTGTCGTTGCATGCAGTTTTGTGCTCTACCTGTAACACAGGCATCATCCCAACTGATTGGAAGAGGGCCTTGTTGTCCTCTCTGGAAAGGGAAGGGTGATCGCCAAGACTGCAACAACTACCGAGGGGTGACGCTGCTCTCAGTGCCGGGCAAGGTCTTTGCTCGGATATTCTTGATAGGGTTCACCACCATCTGCTTGAGCATCAGCGTCCAGAGCAGTCAGGCTTTACACCAAAGAGGTCAACGATTGACCGTATCCTTGCTCTTCGTGTCCTCACCGAACGCAGACGAGAGTTTCGGCAGGGCTGCTTGCAGCCTATGTTGATCTCTGTAAAGCGTTCGATTCAGTGAATCGGGATGTCCTCTGGAGGATTCTTGGTCTTCGTGGGGTGCCACCAAAAACTGATCGATCTGATGTCTGAACTCTACTCTTGTACAGAGAGTGCTGTGAAGTGTGGTGTACCATCTCTGACTTATTTCCAGTTGTTACTGGAGTTCGTCAGGGTGTGTACTGGCCCCCACACTTTTCAGCACTTGTATGGACTGGATTTTAGGGAGGATGTTGGAGAGATCAAGCTGCGGTGCATCGTTTGGGAATGTCAAGATCTCGGACCTTGATTTTGCAGATGATGCAGTCACTTTGCGGAGACTTTAGATATCCTTTTGGGGCCCTCGAGGTGCTGAATGAGGAGTCGAGGCCGCTGGGATTACGGGTTTCTTGGGTCAAAACTAAGATCCAGGCTTCGGTGACATCTTGGATGCTGCTGTCCTGTCTGTGTCTGTTTGTGGTGAGGATGTGAGGTCGTGGAGAGATTCACTTACCTTGGCAGTGATATTCATGTCTCTGCTGGCTGTAGTCAGAGGTCAATAGACGTCTGGGTCGGGCTGGGGAGTCATGAATTCACTGGATCATGGGGTGTGGCGCTGCCGGTACCTGTGCGGGAGGACGAAAGTCCGAGTCTTCAGGTCCTTGGTACTTCCAGTCTTGCTCTATGGATGCGAGACTTGGACTCTGACCAGGGATCTGAGACGGAGACTTAATTCCTTTGGTACCAGGTCTCTTCGGAGAATCCTTGGCTATCGCTGGTCGGATTTTGTGGTCCAACGAGCGGTTGCTGAGAGAGACTCGGATGAGATTTGTTACCTGCATAGTCCGTGAGCGTCAGTTGCGCGTGTATGGACATGTGGCTCGTTTTCCTGACGCTGATCCTGCTCACCAGATTCTCTCAGCGGGGGAGTCTCGTGAGTGGAGGAGGCCAGTGGCCGACCACGTGCCTCGTGGTTGCAGCAGGTTGACCATCATCTCAAGGAGATGGGGATGGGCCTGGCATCTGCCTGGGGGATGGCCAGACGGAGGCCCCTGGAGTACCGGCGGAAAGTGGACGCAGCGACGTGCTGTTCTGGCACATGCTCCCATACCTGACCTGACCTGACCCTACTGGAGTAAAAAATATAATAAACTACGAACACGTACTATTCCCTTTTAATACAACCCACCCCTCCCCCGCTGTTTAATATTCAACTGAAAGGGGGGGGGGGGGGGAACCCGATATTCTTGAGGCATTATTTTTGTTATTGCATCCCCCACAGACTAACGGACCCAAGCCTAGATTTACAGTAATCTGTATACCCCAGAGAAGATAATAACATGACCCCTCCAGCCACTCCCTTAGGGACTAGTAAACTAAAATAGGTAATGTACCGACAGAAGGAGCAATAAACATACACACTCAAATTAAAGTTCTTACCTGAAAAGGTAAAATCCAACGGTAAGATACACAATGAAACTGCAAAGGATGCAGAAACAGCGTTTCATTCTTGAGCTCAACATAACGTTGTCCAAAGGATTCCTCTTTCTCTTCTTTATGTGCATCTAGTTAGTCAAAGCACATGAGTGGAAACTTTAAAAAAATGTATATATAATTATATATCTATATAATATATATATATACGTAATATAAAGCTCTTTCTTACCAATGACTCATTGACTGATATTAAAGATCGGTGCCTTCCAGGTCACGTAGAATGCTGAAATTTTGTGTGCCAATGGACATCGAAGCCAGTACACAGGAAAAAAAATTACAGAATCGTGGGACAACATCCATAAATGAAAATATAGATAAGTGAAAAAAATATAAATGTAAGTGTTTGACACCGGATTTTTTAACAACTAAAATGGCGCCAGTTGGCCATCTTGGATCTGATGTCGAAAAAAACATGGCATGCGTATGTATACAATCATGTGTTGTCTTTGTGCCAAGTACGAATAAAATTGGTCCATACCAATGAGATATGGTTGCGGACACGTACTCACACACGCATGGACATGAAAATCGAGACCAAATCCACAAGCCCCCGTTTCGGACTAATTCAACGGGGCATAAAAAATCAAACATTATAGTAGGCCCTATTTGATTGTATTAAAGTTTTATAACTATACAAAAACTAGAAGGAAAAAACACAGGTTAAGATAAATGATCAATGTTAAAGAGCATATCCACACCTTCACATAAGAGTACCTTGGTATATTTTTGTAAAACCCCAAAATTATGTGTTTTAAAAGTAAAAGTTGCACCCGTTTCTGAAGGAAGCTGTGCAGTGAAGCGGCTACACTGCTTAAAAAGTAGCCCCGTGGGGGACTGATGGTTACTTTCCCAACAAGCGGGGTGACCATACAGTCCTGATGTAAACGAAATAATAACACAAAAAACCTAAACAACAACACAAGGAAAACTCAACAACAACAAACTAGAAACAAACGAAATACTGTGGGTAAGAAAGGTTATTCTTATAAATTTTTGACGGACGGATGGCAGGAAGGACGTACCAATATTTAAGTGGTTTGCACCAGTTAAAAGGCACCCTCAGACGATTTTGAACGATTCAAAAAATTGGGCACCTTTTGGTCTATCTGCTGTGCCTTGGCAAAATTTTAGTTGGCAACACTGTATGTCCAGGTGAAGACCATAGTCTGTAATCTGTCTCTCTGTGTTTGTATGTCTCGTCTTATATGGCCGCCTGCCCCCACTCTCTGCATGGCTGCCCGACCTCATTGGAGGATGCCCAGAGTGCAAAGGCATCGTTTCACCTCACTGATTAGTCCCACACGGTGGGCCCAGTCAGCCTCTCTCGCGGATTAGTCCGGCTTCGACTCGACATGTTCCCTTCTTGATCTGGATTTCTCCTCCGTCATGGTTTAGTGACATTTGGCCCATTCTACTTGGTTTTAGATGACTCCTCGGTGGACAGGAGGCAGCCATTGGTGACTCAACCCGGTGGACAAAAAGCAGCAATTCGAGACTCGCCCGGTCTTAACCAATTTTAGGAAAGCAGAAGCGTGAGAAAAAGAAAAAAGTGAGAGTGTCCTGTGCTCTAGAAGTGGGAGAGACAGAGAAAAGAAATGGTTACTTGTAGTGGGGCAACTTAGCTGAATATAGCATAACAATTGTGCATTTTGTGAAGAAAGCACCAAATTTGGCACACTAGTAGCCTATCATATTATGAACAGATTTGGATATTGGGCCATCGCAAAATTTTTGATGGCAGTGGAAAATGGCTGCCACAGCCATCAGCGGCTGAATTTGAGATGGCCCAATATCCAAATCTGTTCATAATATGATAGGCTACTAGTGTGCCAAATTTGGTGCTTTCTTCACAAAATGCACAATTGTTATGCTAAGTTGCCCCACTATTGTGGAGAATCCTTCCTATAATTCACGGACCAGTGTTTGTGTGTTTCTTTGTTTGTGTGTTTGTGATATCTTCAATATATCTTTAAACAAAGGCCTTTTCCCTTGCAAATTGAAACTCGCTAAGGTCACTCCGGTTTTCAAAAGTGGGAACAAAAGAGAACTGACAAATTACAGGCCCATATCGGTTCTTCCAATCTTCTCCAAAATACTGGAGAGAATTGCGAATAAACGGTTATTTAAATTCCTTGACAAACATAATATTATTTCGCAGTCACAATATGGATTCCGTAAAGGATACTCAATGTCTTTGGCATTAATGGATCTCACAAATAGAATAATTGATGCTTTTGAAAATAATTATCATACCATTGGCATTTTTATTATCTTTTTTTTTCCTTCTCTTTGATATGACGTCGCCAACACGAATATTTTATATTGTGATAAAAAATTTTATTCTTTATTTAATGTTGTAAATGAGAATCTCTTAAAAGTATGTGATTCGTTTAAAGCTAAGAGTTTGACTGTTCACTCAAACAAATGTAATTATATTGTCTTTAGTAAAAAATTAAAATGTACTGATTCGATTACTGCTAATGTCCGTATCAATCCCCATTCAATTTTGAGAGTTTAAGAGACCAAGTTTCTCAGGGTATATTTTGATTCAAAAGTTACTTGGAAATATCAGTCAGGAAATTGCAAATAAAGTTGCAAATTTTGATTCAAAACTTACTTGGAAATATCATAGTCAGGAAATTGCAAATAAAGTGGCAAAAAATATTGGTTTCATCTATAGATTGAATTATTTGCTCCCAAATACCTAAGATTGCTTTATTGTTCACTTATACTTCCATATTTGTCATACTGTAATTTAGTCTGGGGAAATACATTTCAATCACATAGAAATTAATTGGTAATATTGCAGAAAAAAATATTTAAATCATCGCTAGCGAACCTCCAATAACGAGTTCAAACCAATTATTTCATCATTTAAATCTTTTGAAATTGTGCGATGTCACATCACATCAGCAAAGTATTTTCATGTATAAATGCATTCGACTACTTCCTTCTAAATTTTTTGTGATCTTTTTGAATCTAATTATGAAATCCATAAGTATGATACCAGATTCGCCAATGATATATATTTTCCGAAACATAGAACCCTTGCTTTTCAACATAATAATAATTTCTCTGGCCCCAAACTATGGAATGAATTGCCAGATCGTTTTGTTTTTAATTTCCATCTTTGAACAATTTCTCATTCAAACTTAAGCAATATTTTCTCTCACGGTATTGTACATAGGTTATTAGGTTATACATAGGTTATCACGGTATTGTACATAGAAACCTCTTGAATATTTGTTTTTTCAATTTTCACACTGGTGCTTTCCATTGATTTATTCATCTACTGATCTACTTATTCATCCTGTGAAATTGTTTGCTCATGAATTGATTTTCCCATTTATACCATGGTTTATTTAGACATTTGATATGATAATACATGATCAAACATGTAGTTTGATATGATTTCATAGTTTGTTTTTTTTTCCGAATTTTATCTGTTCTCTACAAAAAGCTTGCTTTTTGGGATTCAGCCTCTTTCAGCTATTTCAGTGTCTTATTCATACAGGTTGCTTTTTTTTTGCTTCAGGTTGCTGAAGGAAATAAATGTTGTTTTGATCGATTGATTGATTATCATGCTACTCCTCCTACAGTTCTGTGCCGATTACATCCAGACTTGCTGCATAAGATCAGCAAAACCCAATGAATATATAGGGGTGTTTTTATCTTTGCTGGTGCTCTTTGGGGGTGGGGCGCAGTGGGGTCAGGGTATGCAAATTCGCTATGTAAATATGTATCGTATAGCGCCACCTCCAGGTGGGAAGGGTATTACAAGTCCCTACCCTTTACAGTACAGTATTCCTGTTCCCACATTTTTTAAGTGCAGTGAGGTGTTTTGAATTATACAGCAAGAGGTATTTTGAAGAGGTATTTTGAATTACACATTTGAATAAGGATATACCAATATATAACACTGTATTTGTGTATTTGTCTGTCCCCCTTCATAAGGACTATTTGAGTAGGGTTTCAAGGCCAATCTTTTAACATGACTGTGTGCTCACTCCAGTCAAACGACCCTTAACACCCCAAGGACCCTGAATACCCAACAGACCCATAAGACCGTGAAGACCCAAAAGACCTCAAAGACCCCAAAGACCGAAAATACCCAAAAGAAGAGTAATTACGTCTTATGTTGGAATTGTAGATGGTGACTTGCAGATCGAGCCTCAAGGCGCGTTGCCAGAAGCGTTAAAAAAACAACAACAAAAAAAACAATAAATACAAGGCGCAAGGAGGCGAAATTCGCTGCAAATGATGTGCAATGCAAGCAGAGTAAAACAAATGTTCATTTCCGTCTGGAGGATGTTTAATAAATAAGGAAGATATAAGCACACCCCTGATGCTAGGCAGAGACTTCAGACATTGGCGTGCTTATAAGGCTATACTGTTGAAACGAAACATCGCAGAAGCTAAAGAATCTAGGGCACTTGGTGGAGTGCATACCTTCACCAGTTAATGCCTGATCCCGATAGCATATCTGGCCCAATACATTTTTGAAATATCGTGTATATATAGTTTTTGGCCCTATCTCTCAATGGTGAAAAATCACTTCTTCTTTTTTTTGTATACCTTGTCGAGGCTCGTATGAGAGCTAACACACAACACACATCAAGGGGGCATGAGACAAGAGGGGAGGGAGTGGGAAGGACAATACAGTGGGGAACAGAGACATTAGGAGATCTGTGGAAGGGAGAGGGATGGGACGGGGAACATGGGGAATAGAAGATGGACATTACAGGGACTTTCAGGAAGAAAAGCAGGGAATTTGAAGGAGGTGGGCTTGGGTAGATTATAATCGGGGATAGAAAAGGTCGAGGATTTGGATGGGGGATGATAAGAGGTGGTGGTGATCAGCTGTTTTGAAGGCCTGGGAGAAGAATGGGCATGAATAGAGTGAGGGAGTTTATTCCAAAGCGGGAAAAAAGAGGAATGAAAGAGTGAAGGTGAGCAGTGATTCGTGATTTTGGTAGTTTTACCAGAAGGGTTGTTGGCGGACCTTGAGCGCCCTGCGGAAATGTGGTGGGGACAAATCGCAGAGAGAGCAGGGGGGCGAGGCTGGAGAGGAGACGGTAGAAGACAGAAAGACCACCGACCAACCTGCGGTGATTGAGTGAGAGGCCCAAAGACTCAGCCTCATTGCGGAGATGCCAATGATCCGAAATGCCTTGGTTTCTACAGCATGAAGCCGAGAAAGGTGGGAGGAGGGCACTAGCCCAGAGGGGAGAGCAGTACTCCATCAGGCTGCGGACAAAAGCTTTGTAAGTGGTCAGGAGCTCAGGTGGGCCGAGGAAGACTTTGCACGACGGAGGATTCCCAGTCGGCGACTTGCTTTGGAGGCAAGGTTTGAAATGTGGCTTCCAGGAAAGGTCATGGCAGATAGTGAGACCCAGAAGCTTGAAAGAAAGGACTTCCCCAGAGATTGTTGAGAAAGTGGATGTGGTTTTCTAAACGGTCCTTTCGAAGAGACATAGTGAGAGTGTGAGATTTGTCTGGATTGAAAGACATGTTCCACGTGTGGACCAGCTTGTGATTTTATCCAGATCAGCAGTGAGCGAAGAAGCTGCTGCTTGCCGGTCTGAGAGATGACCGATGGTACGGCAGAGGGTGGTCATCAGAAAGATATATAGAGGATTTTCCAGAGAGTCGGAAAAGGAAAAGGGCTTGGAGGGAGAAGATTGGATAGTTGCTTTGAGAGTGAAGGGTGAGAGGGGTGAGTTGGCACTGAAGTTGGAAAAAAGAATGGTTGATGGAATGCAACATTCATAGCAAACTGGGGTTTTAAAAAGTTTTAGGTCAGTTATGCAATTAAACACATTTCTTGATGGATGCAATAAAGGCGAATTCAGAGAATGGAGAGAAGAAACGCTTAACAGTTGGATTTTTTAGGCAAGGTATGAAGGAAAGGTCGAATTGAGAGCAGTCTGTTTATATAGTAGAAGAGTAGTGCATTATGATACAGTAAAGAGTACCACACATGTGAAAGAGGAAGATGAAGCATTATAAGAGATCGTTTTTGTTATTATTATTAATGTTTGAGAGAGTTTTCAACAGATTAGGTCATGGAAGTGTTGTAGAAAAAAATAGAGGAAGAAGAAGAGGAGGAAGAAGAAGAGGAGATGAAGAAGAGAAGAAGAATCGGAGAAAGGTAGTGTTTTTATTTTTTTTTTAAAGATAAGAAATAGAGTGATTAGTTGGAGGGATGGGGACGTTAAGAAAGTGGGAAGATAGAAATTGAAGATAATGGGGAGAAAAAACAAATAAACACGATCGTACACCGAGGGGAACAAAGGGTAGGCCTCAAGCCTCAAGGATAGGCCTCAAACACGAGTAAGACAAGTTCGACGAAATCTCACAAAATAGCACGATTTTTGAAACAAACCGAACTCGGAACACACCAGTAACATGTCAGTGAGAAAATAAACAGTTAAAACGGGACAGATAACGACCGGAAACTTAACTTTGAGATCGTCAGCAGGGGGCCCCGAAGGAGACCTGCCAACGCTCCAAACCCAGAAGCGGAAGTCCTGAGAGTTTCTGTATGATCAACAACGCAAGGATGCTCTGTAATTTCTGTCAAATTACACTTTAAAAATTATATAATTTTCTTATCCATATCCGGATTTGGATCTTCACCAAAATAGAATCATTTCTTAATTCCCACACAGCCAACCTGTCCACCAAGTTTCATCCAAATCCGTCCACAACTTTTTGAGATATCACACCATATATTACTTTAGCCCTGTCTCTCAATGATGAAGAATCACATAAAAAAATTATTGAATCCAGATCCTGATTCGGATCATCACCCAAATCGAATCAATTCTTCGTTGTCATACACCCAACGTGTCCACCACCGTCCACAACTTTTTGAGATACCATGCTATATATAATTTTTGGCCCTATCTCTCAATGGTGAAGAATCACTTTAAAAAGTCGAGTAGTCGGATCCGGATTCGGATCTTCACCAAAATTTAATCAGTTTGTCCTTGTCACACACCCAACATGCCCACCAAATTTCATCCAGATCCATGCACAGCTTTTTTGAGATATCCTGCACACATACAAACAAACAAACAAACAGACAGAGAGGGGTGAAAACATAACCTCCTTCACCTTCGGTAGCGGAGGTCAATATGATCACATTTGGACATGTAGTGTTTCAAAATAACTCTTTTTCTTGCCACGAAACATCATATCATTCAATCTCCTTGAATATTTGGAATAAATAACTCCAACCCATCATATTCATGGGCTTTTATACTTGTGAACATCAAAGACCATCCTTCCTAATTCCTGTCCCCTTGCTTTGATGAAACACAAAGATGAAACACCCGACTTGTGAAACACAAAGATGATATTTTATAGCTGCGACAATATTTCTAACCCAGGCGAGACAGGTCAGAGGCAAGTGTGCATACCTCTAGGACATCCTGCAACCCTCTTCATCAGCCATCCTCGCTGCTTATATATGTGGTGGTAGAAGAGAATTGCTTCTGCTTCACTGTGAAGCTCCATGTTATTTTTTGGTTTTGGTTTGTGTCTGTTGTCGATGGCTCGTACGGAGCTAACACGCAACGCACAGCAGGGGGGGGGGCATGAAACAAGAGGGGTGGGAGAGGGAAGGGCAAAACAGTGGATATCTGTGGATTATCAAAACAGAGACATGAGGATATCTGTGGAAAGGAGAGGGATGGGGTGGGGACCATGGGGTATAAAAGATGGACATTGCAGGGACTTTCAGGAAGGAAAGCAAGAATTTGAAGGAGGTGGGTTTGGGGTGGATTAACGGGGGTAGAAAACACCGAAATTTTGGATGGGGCAAGATAAGAGGTGGTGGTGAACAGCTGTTTTGAAGGCCTGGAGGGAAGTATGAGATTGAAGAGAGTGTAGGAGTTTAAAGGCGGGAAAAAAGAGGAATGAAAGAGTGAAGGTGAGCAGTGATTCGTGATTTTGGTAGCTTTACCAGAAGGGGGTTGTTGGCGGACCTTGAGCGCCTTGCGGAAATATGGTGGGGACATATCGCAGACAGAGCGGGGGCGAGACCGGAGAGGAGACGGTAGAAGACAGAAAGACCACTGACCTGTCTGCGGTGACAGAGTGAGAGGCCCAGAGACTCAACCTCTTCGCAGGAGATACCAATGATCCTAAATGCCTTGGTTTCCACAGCTTGAAGAAAAGAAAGGTGAGAGGCAGGAGCACCAGCCCAGAGGGGAGAGCAGTACTTAATCAGGCTGCGGACGAAGGCTTTGTATGTGGTCAGGAGCTCAGGTGGGCCGAGGAAGGACTTTGCATGACGGAGGATTCCCAGTTGGCGACTGGCTTTGGAGGACAGGTTCGAAATGTGGCTTTCCCAGAAAAGATCCTGGCAGATAGTGAGACCCAGAAGCTTGAATGAAAGGACTTCTTCGAGAGGATTGTTGAGAAAGTCGATGGGGGGGGGGGGTGCATTTCTAAACGGTCCTTTCAGAGAGACATAGTGAGAGTTTGAGATTTGTCAGGATTGAAAGACATGTTCCATGTGTTGGACCAGTTTGTGATTTTATCCAGATCTGCAGAGAGTGAAGAAGCTGTGGCTTGCCGGTCTGAGGGATGTCAGATGGTATGACAGTATGTGGAGTCATCAGCGAAGAGATAAAAAGGATTTTCCAGAGAGTCAGAGAGATCATTGATGAAAACCAGAAAAAGAACAGGGCCCAGAACGCTACCTTGAGGAACTCCAACCTGAACAGGAAGAGGGGATGAAAGAACTCCATTTAGGGCCACACATTGACTGCGACAGGAGAGGATGTCTGCGAGCCATGAGTGGAGATGGTCTTGGATACCATAGGAAGAGAGTTTAGTGAGCAGGGTAGGGTGCCAGACCGTGTCATAAGCATGCAATATGTCTCGTGATGTGGCTCTGATTGTTGTTTGCTCTGGTTTTATGTTTAAAATGAGTGAAATGAAACATTTTGAAAATTTAGAATTATTCTCACTCAAATGTCAACATCACCATAAGGTTGTTTCAACTTTCTTTATATAAGATTATTTGTAATACTGGATACCACCGGGGTGCGATACGATACACATTTACATGGAGAGAATTGGGGTCTTCCTTCAACCTTGAACCTACTCACACAGATATGCTACCCAGACAGAAACCGTACTTGGGGTAGCGTTAGGCAACATGCAAAATTTGGTTGGATTTGGTTCAGTAGTTTTTTTGTTTTTTGAAGCATATATAAACAAACAAACAAACAAGAAAGATGTCGTGCATAGCACGATACTTGTGAAATCCATGAAACAAATTTGACTTTAAAAATAATTTGTGGTTGAATTCAATGATGAAATTTGCAAAATAGTCTTCCAATTTCAAGTCGATCAGATGAAAATTGAGGATTTTAGAAATATCACCTAAGTTGTTGACCTTTGGACTGTGTTGACCTTTTGGCCGACGTTGATCTCAAAAATAATTGGTGGTTGACTTCAGTAAGCTGATGTGCAAATCCTGTTAAAATTTCTAGTCAATCGAATGAAAATTGAGGATTAAATTTTTTTTACAAAGCTGTTGACCTTTTGACCTCAAAAACAACAGGCTTCTTGCTTATGATGAACTCTACCATGTGGTGAAGTTTCGTGAAGATTGGTCGAAAATTGTGACCTGAAGGTGATTGACAAACAAACAAACAGACAAACAGAATAACGCACACAACTCAACCGATAAACTGAGAAATCTTCAATTTTCACAAGTAAATCTGCAAATATATATACATTATAATATATACTATATATATATATATATATATATATATATATATATATATATACAGAAATTCACTTTTATTGTATGGATATAATTAACCTACAAAGAAAGTTTAAACAATTGATAATATGCATAATGGTGATGTTGAAATCTGAGTGAGAATAATTCACTCTTTTTAAGCGGAGGTTCAAGCCAAAGCATCCAACGTTGAGCTTCACAATCAAACGGAACTGGTTTTTGCTCACACCATATATCAGCAGCAAGGATGACTGACGAAGGTGGTGTTCACTGACCTCCAAGCAGATGGAAGATGAACTCAGGCAAATGAGAGGGTGAATAGAGCAGAAGGTTTGTGAAGTACAATATGTTGTCCCTTGATTAAATCCATTAGCAAAGCGATGGATCGGCATGCCAAACATATAAATATATTCAGGTATATGTATATATATATATAATATATATATATATATATATATATATATATATAATATATATATATGTATATAAGATTGGGGCAGTTGGGATGACACATTTTAAAGAAGAAGAAGGCGCTTCCAACCAAATAAAAAGCTAATGTAGTCGACTCTGCTAATTTGAGCAAAAAAACGAGAGCAGATCCGGTCTCAGGGAACGTTTCGCCGGCTTCATCGGGCAGAATTGTCTATGGTGCCTGATGAAGCCAGCTGCAAAGCCGGCGAAACGTTGCCCTGAGACCGGATCTGCTCTCGTTTTTTTGCTCAAATTAGCAGAGTCGATCTACATTAGCTTTTACTTTTGGTTGAAAGCGCCTTATTCTTCTGTAAAAAAAACTTAAAAAAATACCACACACACAACACACACACACACACACACACACACACACACCACACACACACACACACACAACACACGTAAATAAAGATGCCTTCAGGCTAGTTTCCGACAGAACAGTACTTTCTTTGTTATACATACTTCAACCAAAATCCTGAACACCGGTGGAGAGCAACGAACACATTTCACTTACAAATACTACCTGTTCGTTTCGCAGTCTATGTTATGAGCAATGACCATGGCTCGGGCTGTGAAGGCCATGTGACGTGTTAGGACCAATAATTATTTCATTTATTGGATTACTAGACACATTTATCATGGGTTGGAAGCAATTAGTATGAATAGCATGCCAATCAAACTTGCCTGGGTGGGGTTCTACCTTTTTAGGGCTTCTTCAAGCTGGCTTGAAAGCCCTATTGTTTTTGTTAGTATTATTAGGGCTTCAAGCCAAATGGCTGAAGCCCTATTAAAGGCGTTTTTATGTTCTACTGACCGATTTTGTGGCGGATCTGGAGGGAAAACTGTTGGTAAATTCAACGAAACTTAACACCATAATAACTCTCCACCTGAAGTTTATACTATGAAACATTTGATGACGTAGGTCACGTGGTAATGGCGGCCATATTGGATTTTCTCCAAAACCTAAAAACATCTTCTTCTCCAGAACGGATAACACGATAGCCTCAAACTTTTGCACACATTTGCATTGTTCCATGGGAATGTTAAGTTGTTAATTTGGTCGAACTCGTTACATAATTCATATGATTTAAAATGATGCCGATTCGCCTCATTAAATATGCCAAATATGCAAATGAGAGTTGAAAAAATTTTAATGACAGATTTAGATAGTTCATAAACAGGGGACTCCAAATATGTGTATACTATGTCTGTATTTGACCCAGTTCGAGTTCTCTCCGGAGAGGGTCCCCTCAAGTTTAAATCACCTTTCATTTCTACGTGCGTCAGTAAAATGAAACCGAAAGAAGATAGAGCTATAGTGACCGCACATTCTGGAAGATCGTTTAACGTCCACAGATCGCCATTTACATTAATAGCAAATGTGTAGTTATTGGACTTTTTCCGGAGACTTGAACCTTTGTCCAGCCTCGATTTGTCCAATGTGAAGTTCTTTCTTTTCATGTATTGCTATCGGCTTTAACAATCTTCATTGATATAACAGAGGAGACCCGTAGCGAGACCCCATTGCAGACTCAGTGCAAAATCTAAAGTCCTTTGACGTCGGATGCACGGGTTGAAGCCCGGGATTACTGGTTTACCAGTTTTAATTAGTTTTGTATTTAGTTCCCACGCTGCTTCAGATGTTGGTTCATGGTTGTCATCTATTTTTGCGGAGTTTAGATTGAATGGAGTCTGGCCAGGACCCAGTGTTCCGTTTTGGGGGAAAAGGAAGGGGGGGGGCGGTTGGTTTAAGTTAAGTTTGAAGGACTAAGTTGTATTGTATTGCAGTTCTCGTGTCTGTTCCATGGGCTCATTTTTAGGATTGTCACTGAACTCCATGGGGTGTGTGTGTGTTTGTTTTGGTTGTCCTTCATATCCAAAGGAGGCTGTTCACATGAAACATACAAATTACCTGACAATTTGTTTGCAGTGCAGGAGCTGCGATCCCCAGACAGAAACTGCACTCTAAGATAACTAAGCGGTGTAACCTGGTACTATGGAATCTCTCAGAAGATTCTGATATATCCACAGTCAAGGCAGGAATTTGTAATTTGTTCAGTGTGCCGGCGATAGCTCACCTTCTCTTCGTGAAGGACACCGTGGGATCTTTGCTTGGTTAAGAATAGGTTGAAGATCATCTGGCCAAGTTAATTGAAGTGCGTAACTTGTAAGTCAAGTAAGTTTTCTCTTCCCTACATAGCGTCGATTCCTGTTTCCCTCCTATTTGGCCTGTTTACTCCAACTACTCATAATATGGACCACAACCAGCTGGTGACCTGGGGTGTGGCTACCATGTTTTTTTGTGTGGTCATCTGATTGCAGCTTGTGAGTGGTCACGTCCCCCAAGCACGTGGCAATATGAGCGATTTAGCTCACACACATCAACGTGTGTAATTGTGATGTGTAATAAACTATATATGCATTGTGTATACATAGCCTACAATACAGAATGTCCTGTGACACAATGTAAAAATCACATATTATGGTTTGTTGAAATTGCCATTTAGACCAAAGCTTGCCATTGCTAGGTAAATCCATTAAAGGAGGCAGGGGACTCATCAAAACAGATGGTAACCTGGTCAAGAGCAGGGTGAAACTGAAGTCTGCTTTAAGGAGACATTCAATTGGGTCAGGGGTGCAGTGTAGACACTTTCCGAGGCAATGTCTTTGCACAGATGTGAACGTGAGGGAGAGGTGACATCGCAGGATGGGGGTGTCACGAGTGAGGGCTTTAGGAAGAAATGCAAAAACTTCCAGCGCTTCCCTATCAGTAAATCCTCATTCTCTCAGAGAATATCAGGAGGCAGAGTATGGTCTGATTTGTTCATTCTCTCCTGCCTGTTGCCATCCCGGGGTTCAAATCTTCAGTGAAAGAAGCTGGAGACTGGAGCTCCTGCTTGGTGCTGGAGAGTATGGTCAAAGTGGTGATCATGAGCAGTCGGTGAGAGCACCCTTTTGGCTGTCTACGAAGGTTGCATTACTTCTATTGCCATATCCACTGCCACTACTGGAGCTGCTGAGCAGTGTGAGTCGTGCTCGCTGCTCAATTGTGCTTGTTCAACCTGTTTTGAGAAAAACAAACAAATAAAACTTAAAACCACACTCAGTGGCATAATGGTGACATATTTGCTCTGAATCTGGAATGTTGAAGGTTCATACCCAGGACGACGCCTTCTGCATTGAAGTTCTTTGTAAAATAACTCACGATTAATTTTGTGTGTTCATCCCACCCCCATAATGAAGAGAGTCATGCTCCAAGAAAAAAATTGAATGCACCCATTTTAAAAAGGAAACATTGCTATCTAGATATCCTCCCCTCTTCAGTGTTTATTTTGTGAACTGAACATGTTCTATGCATGTCCATGCCCCATCGCTAGTGAAGGTGCTGTAATATGCAACTTTCAAAATAACGTAATCCACCCCAGAACCTTCAGCGTGCATGCACAGAAACCCCAAGAAATGGCGGTGTTTGAGGCACCATAAAGTATATTGTGCGTGCGAGATAAGGATTGTTTCCTAAAATGGCTCACAAATTTTTAAAAAATAAGCTGAAAATATTTGGAATAGTACTCGAGAGAAAGGGCTGTGCCTCTGCACAAAAAAAGATTTGGAGAACTTTATCAGTTCGCAGAACGGGCAGCTGCCTGTACTACAAACTCCTGACCATGTGGATTGGTGCAAGGCCTGGGTAGATGGGCGTGTGTTACACAACCCCCCCCCCCCCCACCCCGAAAGATTGCTCCCAATGAATCGACTTTGAACCTTGTGGGAGTGCCTCCTTTGAATATGGAAGGCTTGGTGATTTATATAATGGACGTCTCCAATTGGAAAGACAATGCTGTGCATCATTGCCAAGTAATGGTAACGAACTCTTCGGCAAAGGACATCTTTGCGATGTGAAAACACACAACGCTTGTGCCAGCTATATTCACGTTGGATTTGGATGTATGGTTTTAGTGCTTGTGCCAGCTATAGTGTAGAGTTTTAGGGCCACGAGAGAAATGATACTAGACTTTTGCATCTATTGCTAAAAGGAGATGCGTACGTGTGGTTTTTTTTTTCCCCCATACATATCCATTGTGGTCGCTCGCTTGTATTAACAGGAAATGAGAGGAACTCAACATGTCTCAGTCTCATCCATGGATATTTGTCATATTTCCTCTATTTTCGTGATTTTAATTTGAATCCAGGAACACAACAATGATGGTTAACCATTTTGAAATTGCCACTCTTGGCAGCTATGTTTTTTTGAAGAACAAACATTTAAAAATCACCTTCTCCAAAATGGCTTGACAGATTAAGGTAAACCTTCACCAATATGTTCCCCAAGCCTTGGGGATACCAGCAAGTTCACGAATATAATTAATAGTAATCATGGTCTGGCAGCCATATTGGATTGAACGAAAATCATTTTAAAAATTATTTCTCTTGAGCCGCTTCATCGATCAAAGTGAAACATCACAATTATGACCTAATAGTCATGGGGAAAACATGTTTTAAATTTCAACCTGATAGGACACATGGGCTGGCAGGCAGAATTATTTAATTTTTTAATCTGGGTTCAGAGATTTAAATCAAACTTGGTACAAGTATTATAATGATGTAATAATGTGGGCAGAGGCATATCTGCCGACGTCGTGGTGTCGAAGAGTGCCCTTCTAGTTTGTACTTGCCTTTATTGTTACTTCCACAAAACTTCTCGGATAAAATTAATCAAACTTTTCTTCTTACACAATTGGCATATTCCTGGTTCTCTATGAACTGTGTTCAAAGGGTGAATCGGCGATGGGTATGGTGGATAGGTCCGAATTTGTGCCAATCATGCAACACCCAATAAAAGTAATTTGAACAGGAATGAGAGGAACAGGAAGAACATATAGGAAAGGATAGGGTCGAATTGTGTGTAGGGGGTGGTTGAGAGACAGAGGGAAGACGAGCTGTGGTTGAGAAGACAAGAGGGATTTTAAACCACTGATTTGTTTTGCACAATCCTTTTTATGACTCCAGACAAGTTTCTTGGGGTTTATCATAAACAAGGAACCCATCAGTGTGATCTATTTATTCAATTCTACAGTGTATAAAGGAAGTGCTTGCATATAATACATGTCGGACAAAAAAAACAACAACGGCGAAGATGAATGGTGAGAAGAAAGAAATGTTACCGAAGTTGATTTCCAACGTTTATTTCAGTTTTCCTTATTCATGATGCAAAATTTTTACTTCAACAGGGGCTTTAGGGTGGGAACATATGGCACCGGACGTTGTTGGTGTAGTTTAAGATAGATTGCTCAGCAGATTTTTCATCACGTCAGCAGTAGTGTTAAAATGGCCCTAGAGGAGGAAAACATAGGAATTGTAATATAGTTTTGGACATCATGGATTACATAACACAGCAAAAAAACCTGCAGTGATCGGTAAACATAAATACGTGCAAAAAAAACAACTTTATATCCATCCATCCATTGGGACCATACTCTGTGCAGAGCATTGGTGCTGCCTAAGCAGTCTCCTTAGCTATTGGGCACAATCCTAGACAGGTTGCCACTGACACAGGATACCAACAAGGTGGCACTCATTTTGCCGATCTCGGAAGGATGACAGGCTGAGTCAACCCCACCTGGTATTAATTCAATGAAAGCGGGATTTGAACTCAGGACTCTAGGATCCCAAGCCCGCCACCCGAACCATTAAGCCAACACTAGGCATAACTTTATATGGTACGTGCAAAATATCTTGAATAGTGTTCATTTGTATCTACATTCGACCGGGAGGGAGTCAGTTACGAGTCTGACCCGCGGTTCTACACCATTCCCTGAGCATAAGGGCTGGGGTTGCGCTGCTGCTGCATTAGCCCCTATAGGTTAGGAAAGAAAGTTGTAATCTGTTCCGGGTGCTAGCGATAACTCGATGACCTATTCTTCACCGAAAGACACCACAGGATCTTTACCATCCACCAACTAATGCAAGCAGACCGGACAGCCAGGTTTACGTCCAACCAAGAGGACGATGTAACTCAGTGATCCATCACCCTCTGTGTACAACACCATTTCGATATTTCATAGTCTGGCCGAGGAACACACCCAGAGGAAAAACCTCAAATATAAGAGGACACTAAAAACAGCCTTTGAGAGAAAGCACAGATTACAGTCTCTGCCGGTTAGCCTGTTTAAACTGCGAGGATCTGCAGTGCTGAACTACAACCAGAGAGGTTTTGATTTCACAAGAGCATGGGTATAGGAGCCAGATGGGGCAAAGGAGGAACAGGAGAGAGGCAAAGTTAGTCATTGCTGGAGGGAAACATACAACTTGCAAAAATCTATTCAATAAGTTCACTGATTGGGTCACAGCCACATACTCAGATTTCCATAGCAGAGCAGTTTATTGGACAGCCAACTCCCAGCCAATTGACATGGTTCCCATAATAATTACAGATGAATAAGAGAGACGTATTATGGGTAATTAGTGGTTGGCTTAATTTGGCAGAGAGAAGCATGCAATATAATAACATATACTTGTTGTTGCTTCATTACATTTTTGGCATTGACTCGTACGTACGTACTCCTCACAGTCATGTACTCCATCACAATGAGGAATTTATCCTTGTTCGTGGCAACAGTTGAAGTCTTTATTATAAAATTGCTAAGGTACGGTTTGATTAACGACATATGGATGCTCTGCTTAATTATTGATTTGATTATCGAGAAATTATTTTGACATCTACAATTCATCTCACCTGTAGATTAATAAAGTTAACATGGAAGTTGAGACCACAGCAGTTGTTCACCAAAGCAGCCAATTTCTTTGTGAATCATCTAAATGTGTGAGGCTGCCTATAATTTGACAAGGATTTTTGTTTACAAATGCAGAATATTGTTTTTACATTACAAAGATCTATTCTTTTTGGGGAAAATTTTTGGAGGGAATTTGTCTTTAATGTTGACAGCCAAGTCCTTAACCACGCGTTTCCTGCTTTAAGGCAGATTATTCAAAAAAACAAGAAAATCGAGGTGGTGACAAGTGAGATGATGAAGAGGATGGGGTACAGAATAGTTATGGTTTTTCTTGTCAACAAAAGCATTAAGCGTGTTGAAATTTAGATGATTGCGGGTGAAGGTCATGTCCTCCTCCTCCTTCGTAGGCAGCACAAGACTGTGAGTAACATCATTGGCTGAATGTGCGGCTGTGCCACTGATGCAATGCCCTGATAACCAGTACACTGGTACTCATTTCACCGACCTCAGAAGGATGACAGGCTGAGTCAACCCTACCTGGTGTTAATTCATCGTCCAACAGGGGCTCAAAGCCAGAACCCTAAGGTCCCAAGCCAGTCACCCTAACCGCTAAGCCAACACCAAGCTGGAAGGTTATGACCATGCTTAGTTATAAACAAAAATTGTGGCCAAATTTGAACAATCCCTGTATTCATGAGCCATCGATAATAGGCCAACTCCTTCTTCTTCTTCTTCTCCTTCTTCAGTATGCAGTGCATGGCTGCCATTAGCATCATTTTCTGGGGGTGCATGTATGCCACCAATGCAGTTCCCCCTGTAGGTTAGGACAGGAATTTGTAATTTGGCCAGGGTACCGGCGATAGGTTGCCGACTTCACAAAGGACACCGTGGGATCTTTAATGCCCACCAAATAATGCCAACAGACGGGATGCCCAGTTTCACGTCCTTCCAAGGGACGGCCCACACATTGACGCCTCACTGCATGCGAAACACCGGGATGACAGTTTATCAGGGATATTTAGCTGGGTCGAGATTTGAATTTGAACCCAAGCAATACAGCTCAAAAGCGAATGTGCACACCTCCAGTCTCTCCTACCAGCCCAGCCAACTACCAAAGCCTCCATCGTATATACCTTCATCCTGCAAGCTTGCAATCACATTAAAGAATATAAGGTAAAACCTTCAACAAAACCCTTTTCCCATTATTACTTGATGATGCATAAATTGAGCAACCAAACAATTATTTTACATCCATTGAAATAAAATAAAATAAATCATGTTGATGACGGATGATCAAAAAAAATTCTATATTAGCTAAATGGGTGATTTTTAGAACAATATGAGTTTGTCAACACGATAGCAAAGTATGATTGGTTGTTTATGGAAAACTATATGCAATTGTCATTCAGCAAAAGAGAAAATTAGAGTGGAGGATATATTAAGACGATGTAAAATAAAATCGATGAATCAATGTGGTCATATTTTTCCCTTCCAGCAACCAACATTATGGAGTTTGGGTTTATTGTGTTTTCGTTAAGTTTGGGTTCAGGAATTTATCAATTTTGAAATATCGATCGTGAAAATACTTGTTCAGGGAAATACTTGTCATATCAATCATGTCTTTGTTTCTCGTCCATGTATTGTTGGCTGTCTACTGTCACGCCATCCCTTGAACCAGGTGTCTATGACACAAAGCTGTTTATGCATTTGGCACCTGGTGGAATAGCCTGAAGTCATTTAACTTCTCCTGAAAGGGAGATTATTTTTAGGGTTTTGTCCCCCCTGTGAGAACACCCCTCTCCTTCCCTCCTCCCTTCCCCTCTCCTCCTCCCTCCTCTTCTCCCCCCCCCCCGCCCCTCTCTCTCTCTACCCCTCTCATTACACCCTCTCCATCCCTCGCTCCTCGTTTTCCCATTTTTGTTTGTGTTTCCATTGTGTTTTTTTTGTTTAATGAAAATTGTCACCTCAGAAATCATCCTTGTCGCATTGTTATCATGTTTCCAGTATAAGTGTGTGTGTATGTGTGTGTTGTTGGCTGGCATCTCCAAATGCAGGCTTCAGAAGGTGGAACGGAGCCCTCCCAGGTCTCAAAGTATCCACCTTTCCATGTGATATATGTGTGTGTGCGTGCAAGTTGCTATTGTGGCTGCTATCTCCGTGTGTGTGTGTGTGTGTGTGTGTGTGTGTGTGTGTGTGTGTGTGTTTCAGCAGACGGAACGGAGATCTGCCAGGTCTCGAAGTATGCACCTCCGTTTCAGTGAGGGATCATGATCCACGGACCAAGCTGTGTAGTTTTCTTGTTCTCAAAGTTTTGTTCCGATTGCTCTTTTCAGGATCATCACTGAGCCCCAGACAGCTTCCAGCTGTAATTCGTTTGTGGTAATATATTCTCATCGATGGGTTTCAGATCTCCATGAGGTTCTCTTTATCATTCCCATTGCTCCAATTATCACTGGTACAATTTTGGATTTCTTCAGCTTTGAAGATCTTTTGAATTCATTTTTGAGATCCTAGTATTTGGTGATTTTCTTGATTTTTACATTTTTTTAGGCTAAAGTTGATGGAAACTGACACCTCAATTAGAAATGCTTTATTTTTTTTTTATTCTTAAGCACCATATTGGTCACAATGCTTTGTTTTCAATGTTCACGCTCAATGGGATCATCTGGTCATATTTGAGTCAGTTGACCACTCCTCATTTTCATAAATGCCAATGTGAGCCAATGAAAAAAGCCAAGAATTCACAAGGTTTCGGAAAAGCGATAATAGAAAACCTATACGCCAAGAAACCTATAGAAAACCAAGATGCCAAGGTGAACAACGAATAGCCAAGATCTTGTGAAAAAGCCAAGGAGTGGTCACACTGATTTGAGTGTTACTTCCTTGTTCTCAATTATCGCTTTTGCTTCATGTTTCCATGAGTTTTCTGGGACTGGATATTGAAAGTTTTACAAATATCCAGGTGGATAACTCTACATACTTTTTTGTACTTTTGTGTGTACGGCTGTTCATTTTCAAGCATGTGGTTTTGTTTTCTCTTGTTGTTGATGTCATTGTTGTTTTTTTACAGCGCGTGCGCTGTATACAATTGCACCGAGTTTGAAATGTCCCCGGCGTCGTCTACCACGTCTCTGGTGGGTCCGGTGTCCCCCCCCCCCCCCCACGTGCCTCAGACAGCCAATGACGGCCGTCCAGGTAGATGCAGTGCGTAACCTCGACGGAAATGGCGACAATTGACGGAAATACCCGAGTATTTCAATGGAAATTTGTGAAACTAATGTGTTATATATGTGAAACCATTTAATTTATTGCTTACGGAAAAAAACGAAGAAGCGCTCCCCTATGTACGAACGAACGAACGAAAGACGTCATTTCCGTCCACCATGGCATTTCGCCTGAACGCAGAAATAAGTTCTTCTTATGCCATCATTCTCTTTAATATTAGCCATAAACACAAGTGTTTCGTCATGCATTAGTAGTTGAAATTTACTTACAACAAGAACGAAAAAATAATCTCCTCAGATTCAACAAGAACAAAAAAACCCCGAAAACATCACGTGCAGGACAAGACCAATCGAGCTGAAGGAAACGAAACTGTAAATACACTGCTCCTGATTGGTCAAGGACACCACGTGTGTTGTGTGGGCGGTGTTATGCACGAGGATTCCAGGCTAAGTTCTTCTTATGCCATCATTCTCTTTAATATTAGCCATAAACAAGTGTTTCGTCATGCATTAGTAGTTGAAATTTACTTACAATCATTCTTTTGCGGCCTCCTGCCACGCTGTATCGAACGATTTCATTCCTTCTGTTATATATAAAGGTGCTTATCACAATAATAACAAGATTTTTACATTTATAATATTAAGTACGCTTTTTAATTGTTTTTCAACTGAAAAAGCATAAATTGCATATTTTAACATTAGTGTACTCATTTGATTCACCACACGCGCTGTATTGAAGGATTTCACTTGTTTAATATTAATGTTCCTTGCTATAATTTTATTAACCTCCGCCATCGAAGATGGACGGAGGTTACTGTTTTCACCCCTGTCTGTTTGTTTGTTGTTGTTTGTGAACAGTATTACGGAAAAACTCCTGGACGGATTTCGACGAAACTTGGTGGGGGATTAGGTATGGTCCAAGGATCATGCCATTAGATTTTGGACTTGGTCCAAAGTCCAATTTGGCCGCTATGGCGGCCATTTTGAAAAAATATTTGAATTTTTGTTTTTGCATTTCTACATGTTTTAAGTGATTTCCAACAACAACAAAAAAATTTGTTAGAGAAAAAAAAAACAAATTTTGCACCTTTTTTTTCAAAAAATTTCGATTTTATTTTATTGGCATTTCTGCATGCGCGTCGATCTAGTTTCGTTTATTCAATCGTGGTTCAGTAGAGTATGATCCGTTTTGACCTACAATGAATGGGATATCAGGTTCACTTAAGTGACCCAGCAGTATTTGCGGCGGATGTTTTGCACTCTACCGAGTGCTCCCCTCTAGTTTTGAGTTTGTTTTCAGCACTCATTATCTCTTGATATTTGTCTTTGATTTTATCAAAAAAATATATCTAAAAAAATATATGTATATCAATGTATGTATATATATATATGTGTATGAATATATATGTATGTAAATATATGTATGTAAATATATATATATATATGTGTATATATATATGATATAATATATATGTATATATGTATATGTAAGATTTTGTTGAAAATTTAATGACAAAAGCTCAAATTGTAAAAAGGTTATGCCCTGGACAGACACAAGCAATTGCAAAATCGTGTCTCCCACTGCATGGGGACAGACTAATAAAAGACAACAATTATGTGGGCCGAAGCGGTTCTTAGCTCATGCATGCAGAGCATTATCATCTTCCTTACCTGAAGGCAGCTTTTAAATTCCAGTTTTTCACAGCATTCTTCGCCTGATTTTACAAAAGACTCAGCATACATAACCGTGTGTTCCAAGTCCTGTGTTGGGTATTTACGAGCAACATGTGTGATTATCCTGTGGAAGGCAGTGTTGTGGGAAAGGAAGCAATGAGTTTGAGTGAAGATGATTATAAAAGGTAAAAACAGAGCAAATAGCTCGAAAAAAAATATAGCTCGAAAACCAGCAAATAGCGCAGACTGAGTTTTAACCTACATACCACAGAAATCTATCAAAATACCCAAAAGGGTTTCAGTTTGACGTCATTCTATCATTCTGTGCGTCATTCTGTGCCGGTAGAGAATCTACACATCAGGTCAGGTCAGGTATGGGAGCATGCGCCAGAGCAGCGCATAGCTGCGTGCACTTTCCGGTACTCCAGGGGCCTCCGTCTGGCCATCCCCCAGGCAGATGCCTGGCCCATCCCCATCTCCTTGAGATGCCGATCAACCTGCTGCAACCACGATGCACGTGGTCGGTCCATTGGCCTCCTCCACTCACGAGACTCCCTCACTGAGAGAATCTAGTGAGCAGGATCAGCGTCAGGAAAACGAGCCACATGTCCATACAGCCGTAGCTGGCACTCACGGACTATGCAGGTAACAAATCTCATTTAATCTCTCAGCAACCGCTCGTTGGACATAAAGTCCGACCAGCGATAGCCAAGGATTCTCCTAAGAGACCTGGTACCAAAGGAATTATATCTCGCATCTCAGTCCCCCTTGGGTCAGAGTTCCTAAGTCTCCCATCCAGTAGAGCAAGACTGGAAGCCAGCCTGAGCTCGACTTTCGTTATCTACCAGTACCGGCGCCGCACATCCATGCAGATCTCTTAGGCCCGACCAGACGGTCTTATGCCTCTACTCACAGCCAGCAGAGATGATATCACACTGCCCAAGGGTAAGTATGAATCTCTCCACGACCTGCAACATTCCTCATCCATCAACAGGCTAGAAGGACTAGCAAGCATCCAAGATGTATTGAATCCCTGGATTCTTCGTTTTTAACCCAGGACAAAACCTATCCAGACGCTGTCATCAGCACTCGAGCCAAGTCAAGCTCCGCAAGATGACTGATCATCTGTGAAATCAAGCGTCAGAGATTTTTGTTCTGATATTCCCAAACGATGCACTGCAACTTGATCTCTCCGACATCCTCCCTAGAATCCAGTCCATACAAGTGCTAAAAGTGTGGGGGCCAGTACACACCCCTGATGAACTCCAGTAAGAACTGGAAATAAGTCA
>CM068966.1:29226456-29241612 GCA_035128595.1 Eptatretus atami | reverse complement strand
GGAAGCTGCACAGGAGGTACTCCCATGGAGTGGGTTTTCAGATTTCTTTGCGTTTTTGTGTTTTGCGGAAGGAAGGGTTTTACGGTGGCTTGCCACCAACCTCCTAATAAGAAGTAACCCAACTGCAGGAGGACGTCCGCAGACACAGTTGGGCACTAGATATGGATGGCCGTTGGCTCACAAGGAGCTCCTCCACCCTTTGACAGGTTTTGTTTTTAATCCTGCTGGGTGTCCATATCCAAACACCTTCCTCATCAAAAAAAACCTGGTGGGGGAGACGGTTTAGTCGCCGACAACCCGACTATGGAACAGGTTACTACTACAGGTTTACATGATACCTGTAGCAGGTCACAGATCTAATCTGGCCTGACCTGACATAACACATCTGGGTTTGAAATACATACTACAATCCTTCAACCAAATCAAGCTGATGGCTGCACGAAGGCTGATGATGAGCTCCACTTGGGAATATCAAGACCTGTCAAACTGTGGTGCCAGTGTTTGGAAATACAAAATACTATGTCTCACTGAACACTATATAAGGAACTAAAATTCTCTATGTATTTCAGAGATCTGGAGCAAGTCTGTGTTCTGATCACTCCATATGCACTTATGTAATTGTTTGTTTGTATTTGTTTATGTTGTTTATTAAATAAATGACTCAAATGTACAGGATGACAATAATTTCTTCAACACTACAAAGTAGAGATATTTGGAAGTAAATACCGAACACAGTCACGTGGGTCATTTTGTGTAACAAGGGGCAATCTAAATATTAACTCTGCAAATGTATATTAAATATACATGGGGAAGGGGTGGTGTAGGATAGGGGGATTGTTTTTTTTGTTTGCTTTTTGAGAAAATGATGGAAATGGAGAAGGATAAAGGGGTTTGAGATGAGAAAATGGAAAGGATGGAAACAATATTTGGAGGAGATAAAACAGTACAGGAAAGGGGGAGCGACATGGAATATGTATCAGGTTTATGGGATGAGTGGAGTGGGCATCAAATATTATCCAAATTTTGCACACCCAAGTTGTGCATTGCCGGAGGGGCCAAATTGAGTAAAAATTCATTCTGACTGAAAGCACTCATAAAATAACCTGAACTAAATCAACTCTGCTAAAGCGCACCAACCTGCATCGCAACTCCTGAGGATGTTTCAGTGCACCATGGCAGACATCGTTGATCAGCAGTTTGTCGAGGTGTGTTTCAAGGTGGGTTTCCTCGTCGTGAGCATGGCTTTCACCGCTCATGAAACAGCAAGCACCTCCTAACGTGCATACTACATCCTTTATGTGGTCTTTCTGAGGATGTCAAAAACGACACATTCACTTGAAATTGATAAAGGCCATCGTGTCATTTAAGTCTTTACATCTTACAATTTAATAAGCCACATCTTTAATTCCTTTGTTAAAATACATTTTATGATTACACATATTTAAACTTCACTTTCCTTTTGAATTTCATTTGTATGTGACAGCTATATTTCATAACACCTATCATTCACACCCCCATTCAATTGTCGGGATCCATGGACCATTAACCAGACAGAATGGCGGAACGGTTAGTATCTGCTCTGAGTCTGGGAGGTCAGTGGTACAAATCCCAGCTGAGTCACACCAAAGACTTTAAAAATGTAATGTGCTGCTTCCTTGCTATGTGCTCAGAATTTAAAAACGATAGAGCATGGACAAACAACTATAATTTGGCAATCATAGTGTAGACTAGATGGGCCAAATGGCCTCCTTCTGCATTGAACACCCTTGCATGGGAACTCGTGATTAGTATTGTACTTTCTCAATGGCTTAGTACTGTTTAAAGATATACCAGGGGACTTTTAAGTTTTTTTACATCCATATGACTATAGGTGGGAAAATTGGCTGTGCAGTTGTCAATTTTTGCTGGCCCAACTGGCTCATGAATGACTTCCAAGGAAGAGAGAATCTGCCTGCTCTGGTCCACAGCTGCTGCCAATCTCCACTTCGTGGTTAATCCTAAAGCCCCCTCAGGTTAACTTGGGATGGGCAACAAAATTTTGTCAAAAAGAAGCGCTTAACATCGAATAAGCAAATTATGAAAGGTGTTGAATAGAATATGGTACTTACCATGTGGTGAATAGCTGGAAGGTGATCCTTGGGGCAAGCAAAGTTGCTATGCTGCAGTACACTTTTGATTTTATGAGCGAGGGTAGAGAATGGCACATTTGGAATATCTCTTGCCCACTCCATCAGAAGTCTAATGGTAAGCGAGATAGGAAGTCATAAAATAGTTTAACACATGGTCGTATTTTTTGTGTACAAGTTAACATCTCTGTCTTTCACATAAACCCAGAAACTGCCCATTTTGGTCTTTATAAGGCTTTCTGTTACAGCGTTGTCCTTTTTACCTCTTACGATGACTGAACTATTGCTTTGTAACTTTTCAATTCAGCTTATGGGGCAAATGTTCTCGTTATCTTGCTCAGCAGCAGCCAAGGAGATAAATATTCTAAGTAAACGAATAGAATAACACCCAAACAAGTTTTTTTTTAAACAAGGAATTACAAGGAAATTTTTTGCACAGGAGGAGTCCGTTTGGCCCCTCATGCCTGTGCCACAGCAATACCAGATTTAATAAATCCGTCAATACCCCTTCCCTTCGTGTGCAGCCTTTTGGCTGCTACACTGGTACTCATTTCGCCGACCTCGGAAGGACGACAGGCTGAGTCAACCCCCTGGTGTTAATTCAGCGGAAAATGGGGCTTGAACTCAGGACTCTAGGATCCCAAGCTACCACCATGACCGCTAAGCCAACACCAGGTTTTGAACCAAACCAAGACAAATGAAGGTAAATAGAAATCCACACACTTGTCATGGTAGTGCTCCTTCTTTTCCAGCAACTCCTTACACTCATTGTCCATGTTGTCATACATAGAATAGATGTGTGTGTTAAATTCTTCATTCTGGAGATCGAGTGAGCAGGAATCGGCAAAACGAGGGAGGAAAATATGATGCGAGATGGATTAGACAGAGATTCTTGATTGAGAAAACAAACAAGATAAAAATAAAGGAAGACTGAGAGTACACCTTGTCAGACTCCTTCACAAAAACAAACATGTAGGTCTGTTGAGATTTGATAATGAATGTGATGAAAGTTTTATCAAATTCCATGAGCAAGCATTGGTTATTTTTGTAAGGACTGCTGTTATATTTTCAAAAGAAAATCATCTGTAACTATATTAGCCTTCATTATGCCATGAGTATCATAAAAATGTGTTTGTACTTCATTTTAACAGGAAATAATTAATTGTAAAAAAACTGGGAAAGTACCTGCTTCGTGAGGCATTCCAAAGATTTGGGAATGTGGCAGCATTTTTCATGGTCATCTTGCAATTCAAGCATAAGTTTCAGAATATCAGATAATCCCAGGCCTGGCATAAGATGGGACAACTTCCATAGGACCCTGGATGGAGAAAAATATGGTTGTGTGTGAGAGATAGAGATAGAGAGAGAGCGAGATGGGATGACAGCATGACAGCATGGCATTACTACCTCCATACTCCAACTTCAATCAGGCCATCCTCTCTTTTCCCATGTACATAAAAGGCAGGCTTTCTCGAAAAATACAATACATGTTCATTGCTCATCATTTCAACAAAAGCGAGATGTAATCAGATGCCAGGTGGGTTGGGTGAATAAGGGTCAGTTTGACATAAAAACAGGAGACTAAAAATGGTTTAAGTTATGTCCCCAAGAATATCAAAAAGTGCTGACGTTTCAGGCGTTACCCCTTTATAGAAAAATAAAAGGTTTTCATGACTACTCTATGATCTTAAAGTGACAGTAATGTTTACATTGAGTTATCGCATCAGTTCTTTCTCTCTTGTGTATGACAAGTTATCGCTCACAGATCAAAGTCTAAGTTGGACAGCCAAGTCACAGCACTGTCTGTTAGGTGGATTGCTCTAAATCCTTCATCAAAATCCCATAGGTGACACTCATCAACAATGTGATGAATAGTGACAACAGTCACATGCTGGGAGGAGGAGGAGGAGATTGGGACCATACTCTGTGCAGAGCGTTGGTGCTGCTTAAGCAGTCTCCTTGGCTATTGGGCACAATCCTGGATGGGTCACCACTCCGACACAGTATACCAGCATGCTGGCACTCATTTTGCCGACCTCGGAAGGATGACAGGCCGAGTTAACCCCACCTGGTATTAATTCAACAGCTGAGTGGGATTTGAACTCAGGACCCTAACCCACCACCCTGAAGCCCACCACTCTAACCATTAAGCCAACACCAGGCATACATGCTGGGCTGTCTTTGGAATTCCATTTGTGGAGATGGTGTGATGTCCTTGCATGGAGAGTGCGGATCCGGTTGAGCATAGTCCACTGTTTCCAGAGGAAGTCAAAACCTGGAAGCTCTTCTGTCGGATCACTCACCAGTTCTTTGTTTGCAATGTTGTTGTCTGGCCAAGAGTTTCTCACTTGTCCTTTTAGACCATGGGCCACTGTAGACCCCCATCCCCCCCCCCTGGGGATTTTTGTAGACTGTTTTTCAGATAGCCTGACTCATGCCCTAGCACAATCCGGTTGTCTGCAAAAAAATCGGTGGTGGGTGTGGTCGTGACAGCCCCGCAGTAACCCCACCCCCATTCTGAAATAAGGAATTTGGTCTCTGTAAATATCTTCGCTATCCCTTAGGCTAGGACGCTGAAATTTCTCATACTTTACCGTTGGGTCAAGTTAACTGAAAATCTCAAAATTAAATCCAAGATGGCGGCTTATAGTGACGTCACAGTGACGTCATTTCGAAAAAGTCATTTTCAGGCTGTTTTTAGACCTAATTTTGGAATTTGTCATTTGTGGATGTTTTTCTTTAAAACTTATGCATAATTTCTGTTGTTCACTAGCTCACTGCCATCATACATGTAGTATTCACAGATTGTTGAATTGATGTTGATGTTTATTGATTTCTGTATTTCAGTTTAGATGAGACTTTTCAATGGCCGACAAGAAGAAAACAGATGAAAAACCCTTGAAATTAAAGGCCAGCTCACGGTCTAAAGCCAAACATTGCATGAAGGCTTATCCTGTATTATACACTATGTGAAACACACCTCAGATAAAAAAAGTTAGACCACTTTCAGATGTTAGTTTCTCGAAGATAGAAGAAACAGTGGAACTGCGACAGAAGAGAGCTAATGCCAGTGAAAGGCTTGATGATATTTGTATGAGGTACCAAAAACTTTCTACAAAAACGTGCACGGAGCGCACAGATGGTGTTATACAAATTTCACGAACACGTCCCGCTTCCTCAAAAGAAAGGGTCCTGCTGAAGACGATGAAGTACCATGTAGCGCCAAGAGACGCAGATCCTCAGAATTGCTGCAATATTATTTCCTGCGAACAAATGTCTCTTCTGCGACAGATCACGTAAAAAGGTACAGGGGAAGGAAGAGAGGCTTGTGAAGTGTGTTACAAGTAGCGCAGAAGAGTCAATCAAAGCAGCCGCTGAGAAAATGAAAGATGCCAATATATTGGCGAAAGTACAAGATGTTGATTTAATCCCCGTGAGGCACACTACCATCCGTCGTGTCGTAAGCATTATACACGCACAGATGATCGGCATGAAAAAACTTATGTAGACACTTCTGTCGTGGAACAACAGAATGCTCATGCAGCTGCATTTGAGCATGTCTGCCAATATGTTGAGAACAGCATTATCCATGGGGCTAACGTTGAAAGAGTTACAATGCTCAAGGACCGATATTTGCAGTTTATGTTGAGCAATAGCCCCGAATTTTACAATGTCAATTACAAAACTGACAAGATAAAAGCAAAGTTGACAAAGAAATTTGGAAGCAAAATACAGTTTTGGCAACCTAATTACAGGAGTGAACTTGTGTATTCGACGGAAGTTCCAAAAGGTCAGGCCATCGAGTCTGCATTTGAGGTTGCTGCATCCGACCTGAAACGCCTTGAAGAAGCAGCACTACTCCTAAGAAGACTTATTCTGGCTCCAAAGAAGAATCCACAGAGATGTCTTGGCCACCTTCACCGAGCTTCTTACTTAGTGGAATTATCCACCCACCTACTCAATTGCAAGATTTTCTCTCCTGGGTGATTACTGGAAAGAAATTTGCAGATGCGTCGACGAAAAGAAGCAGATTGGTTTCCTTTGCTGAAGATATTTGCCAAGCTTTGACAGAGGGCAATGGACAATGCCCAAACACCTTCTTCTGGGTATGACACTAAGGCATTTGACTGGTAGTGCTGAAATAGTCACTCTATTGAATCGATATGGACACTGTGTTTCCTACTCTCGTTTGCTGGAACTGGAAACGGCCATGTGTAAGAGCATAGTGGAGAGAGAAGGCGTTATTCCACCTTCAATTCAGCCAGCCGGAAATGTTGTTAGTCATCTATGCTGGGACAATTTTGACCTGAACGAAGAAACACCTTGGTACTGGCACAACACACACGGCCCATGGGATAATGATCCAGGAGGTTCTTGTAGATGCTTGCAGCAACCCCTCTTGCATTCAAGTTCCCGTTCTCAAGAACAAGCAGGCTCAGTGGTTTACAATCCTCAAGAGATAGAGCCATGTTTTGTCAATACCAAGACTGAACCATCCCTTGTAGTATCCATCAGTGATGCCCCACAAACAGACACAGAAACTTGGGCCCAATGTCTGATACAGTGTGGTATTTTGCAGGGCACTGTTGCAAACGCGACCCAGATGGTACCTGGATGGGCTGGTTGGTAACCATGACAGCGAAGAGCAAAGATGACAAGGATGTGTTATCCACAGTTGACTATATGGCTCCCGTGAATGCCCCGGTTACTGAGAATGCCACTGTCCAACACCTCCTGAAACTTTCCCAGGCAGCATCCAGAGAAGTGGCCAGCACGACACAATCGTGACGTTTGATCTGGCGGTGGCAAAAAAGCATATGCTCTTGTATGGCAGAATAACCGTTTGTTTGAAGACGTAATTGCAGATGGTGTTTTTCACACTACCTGTGCATATCTTGGTGCTCTTGGAAAACGCGCTCAGTCCAGTGGCTTTGAGGAAATAGTAGTGGAAGCTGGAATCTGCGCCAGTGGGTCCATTAACAAAGTGATGTCCGGTAAACATTACAACAGAGCATTGCGTGTTCACAGGCTAACACTTGAAGCCTTAGAGCGTCTGTTGTTAGGGCTTCGAGCATCAGAGGGGCAGATTATTGGAGACGAAACAAGAGGCCTCCTGCAACGCTTATCACTCATTCCAAGTAAGGAGAATCTATCGGAAACTCTGGCTAACAATAGCTGCACACGGCTGCTGATACTCTACAACAGTTTCAAGGAAAAGGTTCGCAAGGGAGAAATGGGGAAAACCGCTCAGTTTTGGTTGGATTATATGGATAAAGTATGGCTGGTCTTGATGTTTCTCAGAGCAACCAAAGAGAACAATTTGATCTTCATCTGTGGTGTCTGCAAAACCTGTGTCGCATGTTTTTCAGCTATGACCGACCAAATTATGCAAGATCAACAGTATACATGCTGACTCTCCTAAACTCCCAGTTCCCATCCTGGAGCTCAAGAGCTTTTGCGGTTAAATGGATTCAGTGTGAACAGATCCGAGGTACAGTCATCGAGAAATGCAGTTGATCTTACCATTGAACAAACCATCAATCGACATGCAAAATCTCACGGGGGAATTTTGGATTCAGCAGAAACTATTCTGCTTAATACAGATGGTGTATGACAAGACACTCGCGGGCAGGTTATGTCCAAGCCACCATGAAACTGACAGGAATGGAGAGTCAAGGATGTTCAACACACAAAGATATATAAGCCTCAGAAATACTCCGCAGTGAAACCGATGTTCGCAAGGTTGTTGATCCATCACAAGCTTCATTAACCTCTTCGATGTCGAGGATAAAGATGTCCTCTATTGTCTGTCATCAGGAGTACCAGCTCCACCCGAGTTGAGCAGGATCTTCTATCAGCGGACAATCGTGGGAAGATATTACACGAAGCATTTGTAAAAGAAAGGCTAATCAAGAAAGAAAAGAGTTTCCACGAACCAATCAAGAAACAGAAACTCAAAACATTTGCGTCACTAGCAAAGTCAGTTAAAGTTACAGGGACAGACAAAAAAACTAAGAATGTGTTGCACAACGGAATGTGTTTGGCCAATTGATATTGCTGGCTCTTAAATACAACATAAGCATGGAAAAGGTCCTCAGTTATCCATTGGGGCCCATTCCATGGGCTCTAGCAACAGCTACAGGATCCCCAACGAAAACAGACAAGGCCAAGCTAATGCATACCCTGGAAGGACATGCTAACTTGTCACAGCGACCGACCAACGAAAGCATGAGTTACATAATCGATGGAAATGCCCTACTACAGACACAAGTTCCATCCGAAAACATTTGTGAGCTGCTGAAAGTTTGTTCGCACAACTTCCTAAAGTACGACGGATAGACTTCTGGACTGATACTTACAGAGACATGTCGATCAAAGAAGCAGAGAGAGAACACAGAGGAGCATCTCAACGCACTTAATCAAGAGTCCGCTTACGAAGATCCCACGTGACTGGAAGAAGTTTCTGCGTAACTCAAAGAATAAAACACAACTTACCAAACTGCTTCTGCTGGAATGGAAAACGCCAAAGTACTCTGCAAAACTGGTCGAAAGAAGAATCTGTTTGTCTGTGAGAGAGACTGCACATCCATCACAAGCTCAGATGGTAAAACTACTGAATCAGAAGATGTGGAGGAGCTACATTCGACTCAAGAGGAAGCAGACAAAGGATGATTCTGCACTGCCTACATGTGGCTTCACATTCCTCATCTGAGTCCACAATTGTAATAGATCACCAGACACAGATGTATTCTTGTTGCGCTGAAATTTGCGCAAGATATTCAACAGCGAGTGTTATTTGACACAGGAGTCGGCAACAAACGACGGATGATTGACGTTCATCGTGTAATCCAGAAGCTGGAAAAGATATCTGTTCAGCACTACCAGCGTTGCATGCATTTTCTGGGTGCGACACAACAGTTCATTCGTACGAAAGGGGAAGCTGCTTCCTTTGAAGACTCTTAAAGATCATCCGGATTTCTTGGCTACGTTCCTCTCATTAGGAAGTTCACCTGATGTGAGTGATACTCTTTATCAGACGTAGAGCACTTCACATGTTTGTTGTACAGGAAGAAGTCAACATCATCTGATATCAACAAGCTACGTACCGAGCAGTTCTGGAGAGGTTCAAGCCAAAATCTGGATCATTGTTGACCAGTTACAATGGAGTTGACTTGAGCATACTACCTCCATGCCGGGCATCACTGCGGATGCACATACAGAGGGCTAATTACCAAGCACTGGTGCAGGGCAGACCAGGCTATGCCAGATGTACCAAGCCAGATGGGCACGGTTGGTGCATAGTAGATGGCGAATTGGATTTCCAGTGGACGGAGGGAGATTTGATGCCGAAAGAGCTTGTGGATTTGTACGATGAACCGGAAGATGAGGATGAAGAGGAAGAGGACCTTCCAGAAGTTGAGAGTTTTGAAGATGTCATTTTTGAAGATACAGAGGAATAATTTTCCATGTTTGCCTTCGTGCTAGTCCGTTATTATATTAGCCAGTACATTGGAACTTATAGAGAACACTGCCACGAGTTTCACCACATGAGCGGTTGTTAGTTGTTACACTCTACTGTACCATTTGCAAACATACCAATGTCACAAGTTTAAAGTTGTTCTTGATAGCTTTAGAGAACCTGGACAACATATATATTGGTGGATTTATTGTTTATCAAGATATGCTTCAATAATCCTTGATGTTTGTCCACTAATGCTGAGATTTGCTTATTGGAAACGAATATTGGCACATGCAAAATAAAACGTATCAGTTCAATTTATAGCGATGGTTAATTGATAATATGACAAGTGATTGATATTCATATCCGTGTGATAATGAGAGCATCTGAATTAATTCTGCTTAGTAATAATCAACATGTCGGAGATGATTGAGAAAAATGCTCAAAAATATATTTTCTGTTATGAGTCACGTGACGTCATTGATCTTTGGGTCAATTAAATTTTCTTCATGTTTTTATAAAGAACAGCTTTTCTAAATACAGCAAGGTGAAATTCAGCAGGATTCACTCAAAAGTACACAAGAAAATAGCAAAATCTCACCCCACCCCCCATTCCTAAAATTATCAAAATTGCGTCAGCAAGGTACAGTTAACATAGCCTATACTTTATTCCACCAAAATTCTGCTTGCAGACAAGCAGATTTCAAAAAGACATATAACAGGCTATTCAAAAATGATAGTCTGCAAAATCCCAGGGGCGCGGGGGGGATGGTTTTGACTATTGGCCCATGGTCTATTTGTGTTAAACCCCACATCACTCAAAACATTTGCAGAAGCCCCAGAAAGGTTTGCGTGACTTGAGTCACATATTTGGTAGATTTTGCAGGTCTTCATGGATTGGAAGCTCTGAGTTTGCTTTGATGCAGTCAAACTCTCGAAGCATTCTTGCCTTCCGGCACACATCAGGGGGTGGGATGTTAGACAGAACTGGGAGCCACTGCACGGGTGTTGATTTCAGTGTACTGCTGATTATCCTCATCAGTGTTTTCAGGACAGTGTCCAAGTGTTTTGTGTGGCTGCTCTCTGCCAAAACAGGAGAACAGTATTCCACTGAAGAGTACACAAGAGCAAGGCTAACAGTGTAAAGAGTGCATGCACTTTATCCCCAGGTGGTGCCCGCTAGTTTCCAGATGATATTTATCCTGATCTTTTCTGTGACCCATTTTCGGTGTTCACGGAACGTGAGGCTGTGATCAAGGGTTACTCTAAGGTACTTGGGGAATGGTTCGTTCTTGACTGGTTTGCAGAAAAAGGAAACCTGGTATTTGCTGTGAGCCAGTCAGTTGCTCAGATGGAAAGTGGTAACTGTCGTCTTAGTTGGGTTTGGGCGGAGATGCCAAAAGATGAAGTATTTCTCCATTACCTTTCTGTCCTGGGACAGAATACTGCTGAGATTGCATCAGTTATGCTCATGTTTCTTGGACAAACTGCAGGATAGAACAATTTTTCACAAGTATTGATAGCTATGTTAGAGTAACATATTTGGTTGTAAGAGCAAATGAGTCTGCAGTCTTAAGTATTGTCTGACAACATACAGTCACTGAACTCCAATATGAAGTGTAACTAAATTATTTACACAGCCAATCAGGGACCCACAAAAGCAAGAAGTGGCTGCCTCTGCTCAACTTGCCAGAACGAAAAAATCACTGAAGTTGCTTAAGAATGTCAAGTGAAAAATCCGATAATGATCTACCTTCATAACACTCCATTTTTCAATTTCGAATCCAGTTTCCCATTTTCAGTAACATCCCATGAAAATAATATCGCATGAACTCTTCTTCATTTAGCCAATGATATTACCCAGGATTTATATTTTGAAAAATTAACACCTAATCGTAACAACAAACACAAAGCAATAACAACAATGGTGAAGTAATGGTCCGACTCACCAATCGATGTGATTGTGGTGCTCGAGGTCATGATAGAGGCAACTAATGCGTGAGAAAAGTTCGGCCGTGGAATTGGGAAATGGACGGTGGGTACGACTTGTCATGCCCCCTTCTGTCTCCATCGACATCAGGCAATGTTTACGTTTGAACCCAGACGACTCGCAGCATTTTATGGCATCGGGGACGTTATCCAGAAACTCTTTTTCAGCACACATCATATCAACGAACTGAAATATCTGTGAAATGCAAACCTTGGATAGACACTGCAAATTCTCACTTGAAATCCTCTTTTACCCCCCTGGCCATTTCGAGGCCTATATAACCAATAAAGCATGTTTATTGAATATTTAAATATTTCCTGAGATCATGTTAATAAAATTACTCTAACTTAGAGTGAGAAATGAGTTTGTTAACTCAGAAAAAGAGCTTTTCAGGATGCTGCTGCATAACCTGGCCACTTTTAGAATCTGATGTATAATTAAGCATTGCAATTAAATTTAGTTTTAGTTTTCATTCTCTATCTCTCTATCTCTCTATCTCTCTCTCTCTCTCTCTTTCTTTTTCTCCCCCTCTCTTTCTCCCCCCTCTCTCTCACACCCTCCCACCTGCCGACAATAGCTATTAAACTATTCCCCATTCCTTCTCCTATACTTTTCTATTCAATCCTCTGTATGCCCCATGACGTTTCTATACCTTCTTTCCAATCTTCATACTTTCTCTTCCATTCCTCCACCCCGGCTCCCTCCCCCCTTTTTCACCAACCGCCATCCACCCACCTATATCATAGGTGTGAATATGTGTATGTCATGTATAATACATGTAAATCACGATTCATGCATGTGTGTGTGTGCGCGTGTACACGTCGCCTCCACCGGTCGTCATCTCCACATACAAGTCTCTAAGACTAAAGGCCTTTTCTCACTGGGCTGCGACAGCTCGCGACTAGTTGGAGACACCAAATTGCGATAATTTTCACTTGGAATCACACTGAATTTATACTAAAACACATTTGCGTATGTCTCACGAATATCGCACGAATGTCCCACGAACTCCCGGCAAAATTTGGGATGAACTTCGCCTGGAGTTCGCATACATGTCGCACGACATTCGCGCGATGTCAGGTGACAAAACTGAGATTTTTTTTTGGCACATGCAACTGCCGTGTGACGGTCGTGCGACATCGCGCAAATGTCGTGCAACAGTCGCACGACAACTGTGCGTGACAATTGAGAAATCGGGACCATATATATATAAATATATAATATATATAATATATAATATGAGGCCTCTCCTCCAGCAATCATATTGTCAGTTGGGAAACGAGTAAGAGAGTACCTGACTGAGTACTACAATGGTGTGGGAGCTGTGCCCTGGCAGAACAGGAGAGAAAGAGGACAGACAATGCTGGTTTTACATTTTGGACTATGAGTTTTGTTTTTTTGTTGTTTTTGTTTATGTCATATCTAGATTGAACTATTGTGAATCTATCTACATTACATTGCATGGATAACATGTGTATTTCTATGTATATATAAATTGAGTAGACAATACATTGTGCAAATTTCTGATTAATTTATTTTGAAATAACAGAACAACATATTGTAGCAAAAGACTTTATAAATGAAATTGTCACATGAAAATATGCAAGTATCACATGAAAATATGCAAGTGCAAGCAATGCATACACTGTCAGTTACAAATACATACAAGTTTTCATACAGTATCAAAAAAAAACCTCAGTTATGTCGCAATTTCTTCCGAAAATTCTCTATTGAATCGCAGTTTTGTCGCGCTCTCAGGGGTCCCAGGACAGATTATCATTTTTTTCTCCAATCAGTCACAATTTAGTTTCATAGGTCGCCAATCCCTACAAAGTTGTCTCACATTTGTCGCACCTTCTGACTCACGGAACTAAATTGAGAGGGTTCGAGACCGGTTCGAGACAACCGCGACGACTCTGTGACTATTTTGAGATAAAATTTGTCGCACGAATTTTTTGAACATGTTCAAAATTCCAGCGACACCAGAGCGACGTCCTGCGACTCACGCAAGGAAATTGAGAACCACCGCGACGATTTCCAGACATTTTGGAGAATCCCGTTCGCATTTTGTCGCAGCCCAGTGAGATACAGGCTTTAAGGAGCTTTCCTGGTCCTGAAGCCATCATCCATCTTCACCCAGCGAGGAACCACGACCCATGGACCAAGCCGTCTCCTTATCCATGTTCCATTTAACGGAGCCTTCCCCAGTCATGATGCATCCATCTTCACTCCAACAAAGAACCACGATTCCTGGACCAAGTTGTCTCCTTATCCATGCTCCATTTCTCCCTCAGTCCCCAAAGTGGCGATGATAAAGATACGTGCGACCTCCTGTGAGGCCTACGGGGTATGCCCGGTCCCTGTCTCTTACTTCTCGGTGTCATCCTTTCTCAGTCTTATCCTTCCTTGATGGGATAGAGTCAGGAAAAACCCAACAAGCCGCAAGGCCAGGGTGCCAGGCTGCGTCCCAAACGCATGTCGATCAGTGCAATTCCAAGTGCCCTCCACGCTGCCTTCTTCCCCACCAAGCTGCCACCCCAGGCTTGGTCCTCAGTCCTCAGTCATTGTATCGGTGCGGTCATGGATCCCACAAAACTCAGTCACATGCGGGCGGAATTTGGCAAAAAGGGAGTCGCCAAATTTGGGGTTTTCATTCTCAGCATGATGGGGTCGGCAAAACCCAACAAGCTGCAAAGCCAGGCCAGGTCCCAAATGCATGCTGATCAGCATGACTCGAGGCACCATGTGGGTAGCCCTCTGCCTCACCAAAGCTGCAATTCTTGGCTCGTTTCTCACTCCCATAAAAGTCGTTGTCTTCGGCATGGTCCCAAATCCCCATTCCTTGATGATAGGAGGAAAACCATGGGGTAAACCTCCATGGTCAGATTGCGGTGGTGTATGGTGGAGTGGTGCTGAGGTGTCATCCACCAGACAGCGGTCTCCTTGGGTTAAACTAAGGCAGTCACTTCGGGTGGGTGCCTGGAATGTCCTATCTCTAAGAGAGGATGATCACCTGTCTCTGTTATCATCTGTGCTCAAGCGTTTGGACATCTGTATTGCAGCACTCTTTGAGGTTCGGAAACCGGATTGTGGCGAGATTATGGTGGGTGGTTCCAGCTACTGTTGGTGTGGTCGCTCTGATGGATGCCATGCCAAAGGAGTTGCTGTAGCTGTTTCCAATAAGCTGACTCCAGTGATAATTGAGGTAACATCGGCCAATGACCGTATTATAAGACTGAGGATTCGTCACTCCTTGGGTGTCATTTCTCTGGTCTCTGCATATGTTCTGAATGAGGCGAGTGATCTCACGGTGAAGGACGGATTATATGCCACGCTCAAGTCTGTGGTTGATCAGTGCCCCAGGCACGATGATTTCAATGCATCCGCTGGAAGTGATAGGGATGAATATGAGACATGTGTTGGTCCCCGTGGGTCTGGACCTGTGAACCAGAATAGCCCTAAGTTCCTTGACTTTACAAAAAGTCATGGACTTCGGGTGGTTGGTTCTTGGTTTCAGCGCCAACAGGCTCATCGCTGGACTCGGTATTCCAACGCTGGTGGTGTGGCAAAGGAGATTGACC